>CM052545.1:12003124-12190738 GCA_028533065.1 Trachops cirrhosus | reverse complement strand
AGTGACCAGAGGGGAGAGGGGAGGGAATTTCAGGGGAGAAGGGAAGGGTTTACAGGAACAAATATAGAGGACACATGGACAAAACTAGGGGTGTTGGAAAGGGGAGGGAGGAGGGGAGGAATGGGTGGGTGGGCTGGAATGGGAATAAAGGATAGAAACTGTACTGAATAAACTAAAATAAAAAATTTAAAAAAAAAAGTCCCTTTCAAGAAGGCTTCCTTGCGTTAAGAGGTTGACCACAGCTCCATTCTGATTGTCCTCACATTACCATTGGCATTTAGCTAATTACTGATGAGAAAGGGGAGCAAAGGGACTTAGATGTTGAGTTTAATAAACTGGGGAGCATGAGCTTGTTTGCGCCATCAGGAGGCTGCAGGTCCATGCTCCAGGGGACCACAGCAGCACTCCACAAAGGGGATAAACACTCCTCCCCTGCCTCTTCTAGTGTTGGATTGGTGGGGGGCACAGAGGGAGGTACTTGACCAAAGAGGCCCATCGGTCTGACCAGGGCGAGTGGACCCAACCAAAGCTTACAAAAGTTTGGGAAATCGGTCATTTCGAAAAAGCACCTGGTCCATTCCAAGCCCAAGCTAATATAATCACAGGGGAACAAAGAAGCGCTCACTCTCTTTCTCCTCCCCACCCCACCCCAAAACCTGCACTCTCGCTGTGCACTCATGCATCTCCCCTCTCCACAGCCATGAGTCCTTAGTGGCTGGATGCCCCACAGCCATGCGGTCTCCACATGCAGGCTCCAGGAGGGAGCTTGAACACCGCAGCACAGCAATGGACTGCAGCTGGAAAGACCTGCCAAGCTAGGCGGATGCTGGCCTGGACTGAACTTGAACATGGGGCAGAAACTCTGGGCAGTGGCCTTTATTCTGGCCCTTCTGAAGACAAGGTTGGACCTTTTCCGTGGTGAGGTGGATGGAGATAGGACGTTGGGAAGTCAGGAGGGGAACCTCCTTCATTTTACATCATCGATGAAGTTTACCACAGAGCCCCATCCTCCCGTGAGAGTCTCAGGAAATTCTTTTCCTTGTGATACCACAAGAACTCGTTTCCCACCAGTAAAACTCAGAACCCAGCGCTGGGCTTACATGTTCATGCCCGTGACCTTCTGTCTCTCACGCCACATGTATGGTAAGCAGGTTTGTGGTGCTAACAGCAAATAATTAAATACTTGCTGAGCTTGATCTCCATTAGGTGTTGCAAGGAGTTCATTCAATGACTGCAATAATAAGGCCCATGCAAGATGATATCATTAGAAATAATTTTATTATCCTGGGATTTAGTGAGAAGGAGATTTTGACTTCAACTTTTCTCTGAACACTATAATAAATGCCTCCTGTATTTTTTTATACGTATGATAATAAGAGTCTCTTTCTTTTGGAGTATAAAGCAAAATCCTTACCAGAGCCCATCAGACCAGATGATTCTGACTAGACATAAGACAGTGATCATGAAGATGAACCACCTGTAGGGTGACAATGAAGATAAAATTCTGAAAATGTTGACAAGTTTGTAAAAACTGAGTGTATAATTTTCAGTTCTGCTTCTGTGTAAAAAATTTCCTCTTCAATTCTTCTCAGAGTTAACTTATTTTGAAATCCAGCATTGAAGACATAAAATATCACAGCTCTTCATTAATGATTCATTAATTTTTCTCCTGTGTTGCATCAGATAGATTACACAATTAGAGGACTTTCCATGAAGCTAACATTTACCTTGCATAATTATTCTTTTTGAAAACAAAATTCAGTCATCAGACACACTCAGAAGCACTGAACCAAATACCTATGGACATGGGATTTCCTCTGGGGAAAGTATTTACCACTGACATACATGTGAGTGCAGAAGCTTACAGGAAGCCTGATAGAACACAGGTGAAGGAACAAAAATGCATTCTCTAGTGCTTCTGTCTGGAGGGAGAGAATATTACTTGATTTAAAAAATATTGCTTGATTTTCCTATCACATATGTCACTTTCTCCTTATGAGCCATTGAGTTTGATGGTCATACATAATAACACATCAACACAGAAGCTTCTCTCACAATGGCAGCAAAACAAAATAATCCCATGTTGATTCTCTGTTGTAAGATAAAGAATGTGAGTATATAAAACTAGACCTGTGCCTGGGCTTTAAAAATCTCTGGGCTCGCCAACCTGTCCTGTACCTGTCTGCGTTTCCACGTCCTCTACCTTCTAGTCCTTTTTGCTTATTGTGGGAGAGGTGAGAAATAATATTTTCCTGTCCACCTTTTTCTGTATCTGAAATGAAGATAAGAGTAGGACTTTGGACTGTAAACCTGATTTTTATTAGCTTTACCTTTACTATTTGAGGTGCTAAGCCCACACGGATTTGTGTTTTATTGAATGGCGGACACGTTTAGCATTTAGGGCAGTAGGTGAGACATAAACATAGAACCTTTGTCAAGGCCAGGACTTTCCAACCTTTTTAACCTCATGGCACACACGAATTAATTACTCAAGTTACACAGCCCAGCAAAAATTACATATTTTTTTGCCAAGCTGACAAAAAGTAGGTATAATTTCAATTCATTCACACCAGGTGGCTATTGTTGTGTTGGCTGTTGTCATTTTTTTAAGTTGACAATCTAGGGGAAAAGAGGTCAGTGCCTGTCACTGAACAGCCAGGTTTTACATGTTTTGCAAACTCTTGGGGCACACCAGTTGAAAAACCGCTGGTCCAGACAAATGACATTGGGCTGCTTAATTATGGAGAACAGCTCAAGAAGGGCAAACTTTAAAACAAAAATGAAAGACTGATTTCGTTAAGAATACAGGAATGAAAAATAAAATGTAGTGTTTTACATCATCACTTGATTCTAAAGTTAGCTAAGAGTGTTCTTAAGACTGACTGAAGTGACTCACGTTAAATAACTAATGAGGGAGGGATTCGAATTTTGAGAACTGAAAATGCCAAGTTTGAAACCCGCTGGCGTGGCTCTATGACCAGAATGGATGATCAGTCACCGTAAAATATTATTGCTGATGTGACCTGCCATGATCATTTTTCTTCCCCATCCCAACAAACACTGTGGGGAGGCTAACTTTTATCTAAGGGTTGGATTGAAAAATTACAGTTTAAAATGGTAACTTTCCCCTACTTTTCAGCAATAGAAAACTAAGGGGAGGGAATATATATACATTTTAAAAATTCCATCTCAGATAAAATTTTAAAACACACACAAAAACAAGCAAACAAACAACTGCCACTATCCTAATCCCTAAATTTAGAAGTGTGGCTGCCAATACTATTTGTCTGGATGGAGATCAGAAGGCAAACTGAGAGCCAACACATGACTCTTTGAAAGTCAAACAGGACACAGACTTCTCCAGAATTATCTTCAAAGAAATTCTGAAGCACGCATCGATTAGAACAATGCGATGTGTGAGCATGGAAGGGGCCCTGGGTGGTAAGAGAATGTTCCAACGCAGACCCAGTTTGTCCTGGGACAAGGAGTGAGAACAAACCCACAGATCCGCCCCCACCCTCCAGTCCATCTCGCAGTGCAGACCGCAAATTTGTGATGAAACAAGAGTATTTCATTTGAGTCGTAGTTCACTAAAAGTGAGCTTGCAAATTTTAGACTGTGTATTGCAAAAATATATAAGCACTTATTTTATGTCAGAAAGTGTTGGCGCTAACAACTCAGTAGTTCATTATACAAATATGGCAAAAGAAAGTGAAAATAAAGTACCTGTACTTGGGAAAACATGAAATATAAACATCATTGTACTTTAGTATTCCATATGTAAGTCCACTTCTCAGGGAAGGTTTTATTGCCACCCCCACCTAAGATTTATTGATGCGTAACGTGTGCCAGGATGTTGCAGTTTCTTTCTTTCGTAATGGCTCGTTTTACGTCAGTAACCGAATGATGGAGGGAGGCCCTGGTCTCACACCTCGTTCCTCCTCTCTCGTCGGCAGTCGGCCCGCTCTTCCTCTGGGCGCCACACCTAGTGCAGGGGCACACGCGGGCACACTGGTTGGAACCTTCCATCTGCGGAACCAGGGGTCCCAGCCCCCGTCGTTGTTCAATACTCTGACTGTCATCCTCAAACAAAAGTCCCCCATTTTCTTACAAGAAGCAAAACATCAGGGCAATTTCAAAGGATAAAATACATACACGATTTTATTCGACATTTAATATTATGTTACAAATATGTACAATTGCAATAATAAGTTAACATAAATGAACAAAGTAAGTCTGCAGGAAGTTCATAGACACCAAGTTCCTCAGTGCCATTTTTCTGCCTCGTTTCTAAGAGTTCATCTCAGCCAAAGTCCCGATGGTCTTCTTGCCAGGAAAGCTTGTTTAGGCGGCACATTGGACATGCAAAGTGCTCCGTGGCCTCTAAGCAACGGCGAGATGTTTGTGAGCCACGGAAGCGTGCAGAGGGTCATTGCGATGGGGTGTTGATGAACATTTGCACGATGTGCGTAAAACTCCCCAAAAAGTCTTTAACGTTTTTTTCCTCCAGTTCCTCACATTCTTTGCATCCAGATTCTGTTACATTCTGCCAAATGAAAAGAAAGGATTAGAGTGGGGAGTCTGGCATATTTCTCTCCTGGGAATATCACATCTATTGAACTATATGGTGAGTGAGGTCTTGAGACATGAAAACTTGGGCAAGTTAATATCCTATTAGGAAGAACCAGGAGATTGGATGTGGGCTTTTTTTTTTAGAATGGATTAAGGACACTGGAAAACATGCCGTGTCTATTAATTAGACTATGGACTTTCCGCTTAGAGCCCAAGGTTTCTGGTCATCCACCCGAGAATGAAGTCCACACCTGCCAGCATGGCACACGGGTCCTCCGCGAGCTGTCCCTCACCTACATCTTGCACTTCCCTCACTGCCACAGACATTATGCCCTAGGAACCCTGAGTTCACGCCTTTGTCCCCATGCACAGGCCGAGCTATTAGATGCCTCCCTGCCTTCACGTTTCCCTCAGTCTGTTCAACACTTCCTGTTTCAGCTACTACTACGCACACTCACGATGACTCAGCTGCTGTCTCCACAGGATCTTTCTGGATTCTGTTAGTTCCTGTGATCAGGCTAAATGTGCCATTGCTACATTCTCACTGTCCCCGGGTTAGATTCGCCCTCCCAGCGCACATTACACTGATGTCATGGAATTTGATGCCTTCTATACCACTGTTCTCTAAATTCTTCCAGGAGAGCAAGGCCATGTAGTTTTGCTTCCCTTGCATTCAGCATGGGGCTTTGCACACGGTATTCACACAATCATTACTGCCTGAAATCGAACTACTTAGGTGACGACCACAAAGTGCTGTGATCCCAACACAGTTGCGTGAATAACTAGAATATTCCAAATACAGCAGTCATAAATGTACTTTTTAGGGGTCATCTGAACCAGGAAAAGCTGTACCAGGAAAAATCAAAATTAGATTTTATATCTATGAAGCATTTGAAATTCAGATTCAGCAATATTTATCAAGCACAGATTCTACGCCAGGCACTGGTCACATTCCATACAACACTGCCTTATTTGATCCTGAAAGTAATCATGTCGGATAGGAAAGCAGCGATATTACAAGACTCATCACAGTTGACATGATCAGTGAAATTCTCCACGTCCAGGTCTTCTGACTGTGCAGTCCTGGCCACTCTCCCCTCTACATGCGCCACACTGTGTCCTGATGTTGAAGGTGACAATGAGCATTGCATAAAAGAGTTCACCGTTGATACTGTTATGAATTATTAGTAAGACAGAGATAACAGATCACGAGAGTATTTTAAACATGAATATATTCATTTCATAAATATGTCAAGTGCCTAGTTTAGGTCAGGCATTGTTCTGGGAGTTGGGATACAGCCCTAAAAAAAAAAATTTTTAAACCTTCCCCTTTGACAAGCTGACCTTGTACTAGGGAAAAACAGAAAATATTCATTATGTAAAATACGTAGTATATCACGTAGTGGGCATGCTGACATGGACACGGGACTGCAACTGTGTGACATCACTGAGAAGGTGACATTTAAGCAAAGACTTCAAGCAGCCTGGAAATTTTAGGGAAAAATCCCAGTGTCCAGCCACACTAGCTTAGGGGCCCTGCACTTGGAGTGGCCGCCACCTGAACACACTTCCCAGGAGTAAGGCTCATACCCTCACGTCTCCACCAAACGTCAGCTTAGTAGGGGAACCTTCTCTTAAGTAGAATCCCAGCACTTCTGCCAGCCTTCTTTGGGGCCATTGGATTTCGTAAATAACTGACTTATACTCATTTGCTTACTGATTGGTTTCTTTAGGCTTCCTCCCTCTAAAGAGCAGGAACCATCTGTGTGTTTTTTTTCATTTCTGTTTTCCTTGAGGACCTACAAAAAGGCCCAAAATGTATTTGTTAAGTTAGCCCCGGCTGGTGTGGCTCTGTGGATAAAGCACTGGACTGCGAAGCAAAGGGTTGCCGTACTTGTAGGGGGCGTGTGGGAGGCAACCACACGTTGATGTTTTCTCCCTCCCTTTTTCCCACCTTTCCCCTCTCTCTAAAAATAAACAAATGAAATCTTTAAAAATTATTTGCTGAATTAATTAATTATTATTATGTCTTCCTTGTTGAGAAAACTTCTTTGTAGCCACTGTGCTTTGGCCACCAGTGTTTCACCGTGAAAGCCATACCCCTTATGCCGCAGGGCCTTTGCGCGCAGCTGCTCCCCCAGCCTATTGTGGGAGTTCCCAGGATTTGCCCTCCCGGAACCCCATATTGCTTATGTTGCCTGCCATCGTCTAAATTATTAATAACTAACACTGAAATTATTCATATTTTTATTAGTACCCTTTCGCAGCATTTATCCTTTCAGTGGATAAGAAGACAGACTCTGAAGTGAAACTGCTTGGGCTTGAATCCGGCCTCCCCATTTCCCAAGCTGCATGAACTGGAGCGCTCAGTGCTCAGCTCCTTCTACCTAGCAAACAGTCAAGGGTAATGCTCAGCTCCTTCTACCTAGCGAACAGTCAAGGGTAGCTACCTCACAGAGTTCTGGTGAGGACTCAGTGAATTGCCGTTCAACCCTTGAAGAATTAAGAACATGTCTGGCACAGCATAATCACTCGATAAACGTGGACTACTATTATCCACGCCAAACCCTTAATCATGCAATGAGATTAATGTCTATCCACTGCACCTGGTGATAACCATCGTGAGGCCAGTGACCTGACTGGCTGACCATGGGCACTGCAGGACCAAGCACACTGCCTGGCACCTTGCAGCGCACGTTTGTGAATGAATGAGTCAGTGAGCCCTTTAGGATGGTGATGCTGACTCTTTGGAATGCCATTCCACTGAGAGGAACTCCCCTTGCCTTGGGAGGGTCTGCTTGCCTTCCAGCTCACGGCTTCTCCCAGTCAAGCCCAAAACATCTGCTATGACTCTGTGACTATTGGAGAACTCACCGCATCAGAAGGTAAACTGTTGTTTGCTAGGAAGACAAGGTTATCTATCATTTGTCTAATATCCTTATTGTTCGTCTCCTGAAAGATAACACGTAACTCCAAGAGAAAGCACTTCATCGCTGTGACTTTGCAACTGGGCTGAAAATAGAGTTACAAAGAACCATTTTGAAAAATGAATTATTTTCCCAGTATCCATTTTCACACAGATGCAATTTTGATTTTTTAAAAAAGTCACTCCAAATATTTTTAAAGGAACACAACACCCCTAAAAAGTTTTACATAGAAAGCAGATTGAGGGTTTTTTTTGCCTTTGAAATCGAAACCAAAACAAACTGACCACAGCAATCAAGAAGTATGGTGAGATGTGCAGAAGAAAAAACATGAAACTAGAAAACGTGGAAATTGTAGGTGACCTTTACTTACTGAGTACATCTCCTCTGTGTAAAAGGGTAATGATGCTGGCCTAAGACTCGGAAAACACTAATTACTGATAGTGGGAGAATTTTTAGAGTCAGGTTGTTCTGTTAACATGTTAAACAGCGGTAGCTGCCAATCATGTCACACCTGCAAGTTCCAACGTTTCAGAGGCAGGTGTGATTCCAAGAAATGCATTAGAAAAAATCAGAGCAGGAGTAGTACCTGGTTGTTGGCCAAATCAGAAGCTTACCTTTCAGGTACCACAAAAATATATTTCCCACAAGGGTTAACCTCAACAAAAAAAGCCTAAGCTGAAAGGAAAGACACATTTCATGAACATCTGGGCATTCGCACACCCACGCCTCGCTTGAATTTGTGTTCTCCACACCTAGCACAGTGCAGCTCCCTGCAGGTACTGAGCGTGTGCCTACTGCCAGGGGAATGAAAGAAGGAACACGCTACTGCAACCCTGTCTGGCAATCCAGCAGCTCCTCCTCTACCTGTGGTTTCGCCTTCCGTGGTTTCAGTTACCTGTGGTCAACCACAGCCTGAAAATATTAAATGGAAAATTCCAGAAATAATTCACAGGGCATGGCTCTCTGATCCTCCTGATGCATTGCCACAAGGTCAACAGTGGCTCACCACTATGTTACAGTGGCTACACCTTTCACCCACTTTATCCGATCACGTGGGCACATCTCACGCCATCGCGAGAAGTGTGAGGACAGTGCAATAAGACATTGTGAGAGAGACGAGTATATTGTTGTAATTGTTCTATTTTGTTGTTACTTGTTTGTGGTTAATCTCTTACTGGGCCTAATTTAAAATAACTTTCACATGTGCATTTAGCTATGTACGGGGAAAAAACATAGTATACATAGAGCTCAGTACTATCCATGGTTTCAAGAATCCACTGGGGTTCTTGAAGCGTGTCGTGTCCCCCATGGATAAAGGGGGACTAATGCATTCCTTTTTCCCCACAGCAGCAACTCAGGAGCAAAAGGACAAATACTATCACCAAGTTGATAATAAAAGAAATAATAAATAAAAGAAAATCATAAAATAAATAATAAAACTGAGGTTCAGAAACGTTTAGTGACTTCCAAGGTAATACAGCTAAGAAGTGGCTGAGTCAGGATTTAAATCTCAATTTCAATCTCAGCTTCTTTCTACAACCCATGAGTGGCAAGGTTATCTTCTATGCAAAAAAAAAAAAAGCAATCTCGGGATGCTGAGTGTTGGTGGCTGGATGCTTTCTACTTAGAAAAAAATGCAAAGAAAAATAAAAAGCATGCTGAAGCCGAAGGAGGGAGGCAATTTCTGTGTGCACAGCACTAATCCGAGTGGTTGATGAACGTCCGTTTTTCCTAGAGTCTGGCTGTGGCTGCCTTCCAATGTTTAGAAAGTCCTTCTGTTTCAGGGATGTTCTAATTGAGGGATAACACAGAGGACTCGCTGTTCCGAATGTACATAACACGGAGTTTGTGTGCAAGAGGTGAAAAAGTCAGGAATTTGTGTCTTGATTTTTAGCAACCAGTTCAGAGGCAAAGGACCAACATGACGGAAATCGGACGTGGCTTCCGCAATGCCAGTGTGTTAATGTCACAAGTTCAAGATTAGTTTTGAATTTGATAGGTTTTCTGGATTGTGCATGTTTCTTTTCTCACAGATAGAGTGAACAGCCAAAACCGTTTTCTGACAATTGTAGCAATTCATGCCAAATGTGGACTATAAATGCAGGTAAGCAATTTGTAGAAAATATGGTTAAAGATGGTAATAAACTACCACCCTGGAAACTACTGACATTTTGGATACTTTTAAATGGAATCAGTTAATATGATTCTTGCATTTAAGTACATCAGGATCTAACTGCATCGCCAAATTATATAACATATTTTCTTTGACCTTGATGGGAAAGGCTTTTATATATTTTGTAAAAATATCACCTGTGTACTTCTTTGTCCCCAAATCACATAATCTCAACAATTACTTATAAAGATTCATTGATCATATGTTATAAGAACACACTAAAATTTACATTTTAAAACTATACATATTTCAGTAAATTTATAAAAATATACTTCTTAGACTTTCAAAACTGGAAAGTACAGCAATTTTGGAAAAACCATACTCACATGAGCATCACTTTCGGTATACAAAGTGGCATCAATGTGTATAGACTACAAGAGAACAAAATTAGCAAATGAGAAACACTATGCATTACTTTACAGTGAGAACAACCCACTGACAATATTAAATTAAGCTTTAAAAATTAAATTCTTTGAGATGATTTTAGATTCATGTGCAATTGTGAGAGAAATTACAGAGAGTCCCTTCACCGTTTCCCCCAGTCCTGTATCACCAAGCACAAAATTAAGAAAGGAAAATTACATTGTTACAATCCACCCGCCTTGTTCACATCTCAGCAGTTTTATGCCCGCTAAAGTGTCTGTGTATGTGTGTGTGTGTGTGTGTGTGTGTGTAGTTCTATGCAGTTTTATCAGTGGCTCTGTATTTCAGTTATTGTATGTTTTCTGTAATTTCCATTTGGTGCCTTTTACATATTCTATCGCTCTGCTACGACTTTCTGATTTCTTCGGTTGTTTCAAGGCTGTTTGCAGTTCCCTGCTCGTGCATTTTCATAATGGCTGCATTAGAACCTTTGTCTAATAATTCCAACGCCAAATCCCTGTGGGCTTCAGAGTCTGCCGGTCTTCTCTTCTCATTCCGGTTGTGATTGTCCTGCTTCTCTATATAAGGAATGATTTTCAGTTGCATTCCAGTATTAGGGCTATTACATTAGGAGGCCCTGGGCCTATCTAAGTCTTCTGCTGCAGCCTGCAGCCACCCTGATTAGGTGTGGCACTCAGGTTCTGATGTAGGCTTCTAAGGACAGCTCAGTTTGCAGGACTTCTGTGGTGTCAACGTGGAAAGGTGGCTCACTTCATGCCCCTGGGACTCCCCTGGGCACTGTCATGTCACCCACGGGAGCAGAAGACACTTCCTTAAGCACAGTTGTCAGTGGCTCCTATTCTCTGTCCCCTGCCCCCTGTAGGTTCTTCCAGACTGGGGTGGAAAGGGGATCTTGAGCCCACAGATCAGCGAGCCTTTCCCTGGGTCAGCCTGTTCCCCTTGCAAGTGCCAAAAGGTGTCTGGTTTCTGTAGCACAAGCAGTGAATCTCTGGCGTGTGGTGACAAGCTCTTGAAGCCGGGTCACTTATAAATGGAGCTGAACGATAATTGGGATCTGAAAACTGTAAGTAAAAGGTTTCCTTTGAGGCTTTTCAAGGCTCACATGCTTTTACAAAAGTATTATCGTTTCAAGTGAGATTGCATTAAGACTGACATCCAAACACAGGAAAAGTCACACACCTCAGCAATGACACCAGACTCTTCATGGAAACATAAGTACTTACTTGAATAAGATTTTTAATTGTGCTTAAATCAGCCATTACATCATTCCAGTTTGCCTCTGTTTTAGGAAGACTTGCACTGGTACAGCTGAAAGCAAAACCAAAAAGTACAGCATTTTGAATGAACATAATACTGTCCTGATGAATACGAAAGGCAAAAGAGCAAGCCAGAATTTTTTATTCTGACAGGCGCAAAGATGAGTGTAACCCTTGCCTTTGTGTGTTCAACAGCCTTGTAGATGAACGGGAACAGCAGTCACATGGGACAACTTTGACACTTGAAGCTGACTTGGGGACTGACCAGCCCAGCTGAGAGAAACGCCTAATTTGAAGGGATAACTTATAAAAACTGGATGCACTTTCTTGCGATGAAATAAAAACAGTACCTGGTATGCGGTAGTGCTCACTAAATGTTTTTGAATGAATTACTAATTTTCTTTCGGTAGAAGTCCCATCAGACTCTTAAGTCTAATATACTGGTAAAAATCCTAAAATAAGCAATAACCATTTTCATAGGATGGTTTGGATTCTAAACGTTCCTCGCAGTGGATTAAACGTGCCCCTTGCATGCCGCTCACATGAGCGCTCCGTTTGTAGCAGCTTCGCCCATAACCATTACAGATGTCAGCCCGGTCTAGGGGGATGCACTTACTCATGCACTTACTCCTTCTGCTATAACAGAAATTTAACAACTGGACAAAAGACACATACACAGACCAAGTGACTAGGGAATGATTCTTAACGTTTTCAGGAAAAATAACTGTGCCCTGATGGATTTTTACAGAAGCACGAGAACCAACACCAATCTTTCCTGTGAGGAAGATTTATCTGCACAAAGCTATGGTCCCCCACTCCGTGAAGTAAAAACGAAGACTCAACTTGCACTGAGTCAGGTTACAGAACTATACTTAGGCCAAGCAGGGTAGTGTCCTAGTTTCATCTTAGAAAAAAGAAACAAGTTAATAGACGTGGAAAATATGAATGCTTATTAGGAGGAAAAATGAAAGATCTAAAGAAAGAAAGAAATGCTTCCAAATGAACTAGGATAGGACTCCAAGGATAGAAGAAGTCAGTGCCAAGAAATAGATTAAAAAAATCTATGAGTGAGCCTTAAATATGTTTTTTTACTGCAATGAAAATCATGCAGGTTATTAATAAGGAATGTACTTCTAGGTATAGTCACATATACCAAGATGCATTTTTTACTTTAGTGAAAATCACGTAGGATATTGATAAGGCATGCACTTCTAAATGTAGTCGTATACCAGGAGGTCCAATTCGTCCGCAGGATGCTAACACTCCTTTCTACACTGCTGGGATACGGAAATGCTCAGTGTTCGCCAAACCGAGTCCCCACAGTCTGCCCTCTACCGCACCCCAAAAACTGACTGCAGACAGAACACACACCAATTCCACAGAGAAAATATTGAAGAAAAACAGCCAAGGCCGTTAGCATGATGGTATTTATGCCGAAAGATAAAATTACCCCAAAATGAAGATATGAATGCCAGCCTCAGTCAAAAAATGACTGTTCAGAAGTAAGCACAAATAGCATTGGATGGACGTACTTCTCAAATGTGGTTTCTGAAAAATAGAATCATAGGGAAAACGATTACATTTTGGGGGTATGAAGTGATATTTAAATGAATGGTTTATCATTTCTTTAGATCAAAATTTAAAAATTAATGTTCCTTATCAGAATTAATAAAACTAGACTGTATCTTTTCTGCTCCCTCCCCTCCGGCTCTGTTGCTTGTGGGCAAAATTCTTTAATACATTTTTAATACACATTAATTTTAAGAAAATTTACATATTTACTAATAATAGCACTAATTTTTCTATTATCCTTAATCTCCCTCTCCTCGTTTCATTTTTAATAGTTCAACATATTTTATGCAATGCAGATTTTAACATAAATTATTAATATGGGTTTATAGTTCTATATTAATTTCATGTAACTGTATGAAGATTAATTATGAATTAGTATCATCTAGAGAAAAATTGGATAGAAAGGGAGCCAACTGAAGACACTCTATGCTATCACAGAGCCACCATATAATCATGTTTCTAAGTGATATTTCTTTAGAAATATCTATTTCTTTAGAAATATCACTTATCTTAGGACTTCCCAGAGTTTTGATATTTTTGTCTGCCTCCTTCCTGTTGCCGAAGCTGTGGCATTTCAGACACCAGTGTGGGCTGTCACCTTAACCACTAAAAGTCGGTGAATCCTTCACTTCATGCCTAAAGGACGAGGAACAAACAGACCTCGTCCTCAAAGACTGCGCACGGCATGTGAGCCAGGCGTTTAAAGAACAACGGGGCGAGATACCAGAAATAACACATTTACAGGACACGAAGAGCCAACCTATCAAGGTGGTTCACAGAGTTTAAAAATTTATTATATTTACTTCCCAGATAAGGACAACCAGGTGTGAACGGGCCTCTGTTCCATCCCAAGATCTTTAGGGAAGAGTCATATTTAAAGTAGCTGAGATTTAAGTGACATTTGAGGAAAGTCCATACACTACCGTTATCTAAGTATTCTTACCGAAATTCTCATTACTCAATGCCCGGGTGAATCCTTACACATTGAAGAAGAGCTGGCTATGACGATGGGTTCCCAGAAGCCGTCCATTCAGAAAACTTCCTACAACACAAGCCAGGGGAAAGGGCGATCCGTTAAAAACACAGGTAAACTGGTGGGGGTTGGGAGGAAAAAAAGGGAAGGCAGTCAATATTTTGGGGCACCTACTTTTTCATGGGCACCCCCATAGTCACTGAATACGTGCATCACATTTAATCCCCTCAGCAGTCCTGTGGGGTAGGGTCAGCAGCACTTGGTAAGCTGTCCCAGCTGCACAGCAAGTATACGGCAGCCAGGATTTGAGACCAGGTCTGATTGTAAAGCCCAATCCCTTCCCGCTACATTCAGGTCCTGAATTGGCAAATTCTAAAGTCATTAGTGAAATATAGAAGCAACCATTTACCTGGCTTCATAGAAACTTCTGATCATTTAATTTACTTCTACAGAAACAAATAGAGGCTTTCAGTCTTTGAAATTGTGAAACAGAAAACCTCAGGCCCCAAATGACATCACTTGTGCTCGAGTCCATGATAACAAACTTGGATTTAACACCCGACTCCATTTCTGTTTCAAACTCTCCCGGACATCGGGCATATCATCTTGTGACGTTTTCTGGTCGACAAGGAGGTAACTGTCGTGTGGGGCCTCTTCACTTCCACAGAAAAAAGAGCCAGGCTGCCTTCCTTCCACCGAAAACCCAGGCCCTGGTCTAAACACACCCTTGCTCTTTGGACCCTAGACGGGATACTGCCCAGTTCATGAATCCCTTAACAAGGCCAAGTAGAGCTTCACGTTGACTCGATTGAATTTTGTTCTTTAACAAGTCACTGTTAACCGAATCATCATTTGAGAACTTTATAAGTAACAAGATTATATTTTTCTCACTCAAAGAGGTGGAGAATATGATTACACCTTTCCATATCCAATGCCATTTTATTAAAAAATTAAAAACCAAAACATATAGAATATAAGCAATTATTTTTCTCTCATTTTATGTATTCATTGACCCCCCCCACAGCAAAAATCAAAATCTACTGCATTCCTTGACATAAGTATTCACTGCAATTAAATTCTGTAAACTCAAATAAATAATTTTATTTTTCAGATGTTTCAGAAATATAAAAATGATTGCTCTTAAAGTATATAACTCTTAACCGGAAAAACCAGCAGTTATCTAGGCATTGAGCAAAATACTATAAAAGTATATCCATCAGGACTCTTTTTCCACAACATGTTAAATCTAATCCTTCTGTTACACATGATCGAAGTCATCCATCAATTGGCTTCATTAAAGCATATTCTTCTTTTTACACCCATAACAGTTGTCTGTCTATGTTACCTCAGAGCTACAAAGGTGTGTTTAATAAAACTTCAAAATTACCTTTGTAATTTCACCCAAGATCTCTTAAACCCCCTGCCTCCTTTTTAGTTGCGGTATCCCTACCTCCATGTTGTTCAGAAACAGCATTTATCGCCATGCGACTGAGCAGTAAGTGCTAAGGGTGCCAACAAGGCCTTAGGAAGCGACTTGAGTGAATGATGGTGCCCCCAGGGCCGGGTTTCTGCGGCAGTGTGAGTCTCAGACAGGCAGGGCGCTCAGTCCTCGCTGAGGTCACAGCGCCCTTGCGCCCCCAGCTCTGCTCCCTCCGACCCGTGCATGTCAAGGAAGACTGAGGCCCTTCACCAGGATGCTGGCCATGTGGAGGCCAGTGCAGCCAAAAAGGAAACTTTTACAGTTCATCATTTGGTCAAAGAAATGAGGTCGTTTTCTGGGCTGACAGCAAAGAATCAGGATTTCACAGCGGGTTTGGGAGCATTCGCTCTGCCACTTACTTCCTGTGGAATCTCCCTGTGGAATGGTTTTACTGTGTGTGTGTGTGTGTGATCCACGTTGGCCAAAAACACCTGAAAAGGTAAACTATTCTACTCCTCCTTTCTCTTTGGCCAGGACTCAGTGTGCACTATCAATAAAATAACTACCATGATAGTGATATTAATTAGACTAAGTATTGCTTACCTAGTGCTTTCAGGTTTACAAAATCATTTCATGTACATTATCAAACTCAATCCTGACAATATCATTATGTGAGAGATATCACTCTTATTTGATCGTGAAGAAACTGAGGTTCTGAGAGGTTAAGTGGTTTGCTTCAGGTAAATGTCGTACATGTAGCCATAAAAAACTTACTCCACGATCCAGGTTGGGCAAAGGGAGGGGGAAAACAAGGAATTTCAAGTCCTGTGGTGAAGAAGTGGAGGCCCCTGACTATAGGAAGTACCTGGCCCACCCCGCCCACCCCGTGTGAAAAATAAAAACCCACTGCTCCCCGCGAGTTTAAAAACAGGACTTTGAAACTGTTCTGACTCGGAACAGAACTCGAGTCACGTGCATTCTCTCATTTGACTCTCTCCAAACCTCTGTCGGAGAGAAACGGCTGACACCAGCTGAATTACTTTATGAGAGGCAAATACAGGGATGAAATAAATTGTCCCCTTCCCACTCTGAGATACTTTTGGAGAACTACAGAAGCAGTGTTTAATCCTGACACACGAATTGCATGTGGTCATAAAATGCCCTCAGCATCTTTGCTTTGGCCTTCATTCACCTGGATGCCTGCATCTTGGAATAAAAAAGACTACCTCTCAGCCCGACCCTCAGAGAGTTCACAGAGTTTAAACAGGGATTTTTTGGAACTCTGTGACTGGGCCTCACTGCAGGGTGCTGGCTGGCCCGAAGACCTGGTGCTGACCAGCACTGCTAGCCTAGCAGGACGTCACTGCCCAGGGGTAACACATCTGGAAGAGTGGACAGACACATTAACACATAGTGACTTGTGAACAGAACTGTAAATATGTCCCATTCTACGCCAATACTGTATTTTATCCCAGTGAGAAAACATAATCTAGCACATTGCTATTTTGTTTTACTCTATGTAATTATTTACTTGCCTAGTCTCACATGTAATATAAATTTTAATAGACGTAGCGACAAAAGAAGAGTTATGAGTATTGGTTTGTGCAGTAAAGCCATTTATCTATTCCCTCAAAAACACTACAAATAAGGGCAAACCAAGGTTGAATGTAGACTAGAAAGAGAACACAGCTGTCCTTTATCGGGAGGGAGGTCGATGTGGTGCTGTAAGGTCTCGACTATTGCTTTGACTTTCTCAGTTCATTAAGACTAAATGCCATCAGCAGAGAGGGAGGATGAGGAGGAGGTGTTAGGGGTTGAGGAGAGAAAGGAATAAAAGAAATAGCCATCCAGGTAAGAAGGAGTATGAACTAATATTAAGTACGGGATGACAGCCTTGCCCATTGGAAGTCCATGGTCACGAATGGCCAGAAAGTAAGGCCCGTCGGCATGCCCGTGTGTGTTTCCTCCGGCCACATTGAACTGCGAGGAGTAGGCAGGCCGGGAATAGGTAGAAAACTTCATCATGGTGGTGAGCGCCTGCAGGGTCAAGCAAGAAACAAGCAGGGGATTGTGGAGTATATGTCAGGGAGCCTAAGGGAGCTATATCCAGGGAATTTTATTTTCTTTTTATTATAAAACTTCATGGAGAAAGTGTTACTGGAATTGCACCTCAAAGAAGGGCAGATTTGAGATCTGAGTAAAAGGCAATAACATTCAAGGTGGAGGAAAGAGTCTGAGCAAAAACACACACAGACAAGCACAGCGTGTATTCAGAGAAGTACTGGGTCATTTGATAATAGCAAGAAAGCAGTAGCAGGTGAGAGTGGACGAGACAGTGGTCATTGTAGAAATCAGGAGTTGGCAAGCATTTTCTCCAAAGGGCCAGTAGTACATCAGGCTACGCAGGTCTTGCAGGGTCTGTCATGATGACGTAACGCTGCTGTTACGGTGAGAAAACAGCCTTGGACAATGCGTGAATGAACGGGTCTGGCTGTGTTCCAATATGACTTCATTTGTCAGAACAGACACTTGGTGAATTTGACCCTCAGTTCATAGATTGTGGACCCATGACACCCGAGGATCGGTTAATCAGTCTCATTTGAGTGCAGCTGAGGAACTGGTGTCTTTAAAGTCTCAAAATTTCCTGTCATTAGGGAACTAGCATTTTGCAGTAATTGCTTTCAATTGGCACCCATATTATGAAAATGTCAAATATAAAATTCCACAAAACAATCTGTGTTCATTATGAACTATGTTACCATGGTTACTACTGTGATTTTTTAAAATTAATTTATACAAATATAATATCTAAAGTTGGTATTTACTGCTCCTATAAGTCCACACAACATGTGTAATGTTTATAGGGACTATAGGGACTACAGGGACTATAAATCTCAGTTTATTGAACAACAAACATAAATGACTAGGTAGGATTTTCCTGTTTTAAAAATACTATTCCGTACAAGGTTTATAAAATATATGCATTTTAAATACATATTTTTATTATTTTTACTTAATATATTTTATTGAGTATGTTATTACAGTTGTCCCAATTTTCCCCCTTTGCTCCCCTCTGCCTGTTACCCCCCTTCCCTCCAGCAATATCCCCCTCAGTTCATGTCCATGGTTTGTGCCTGTAAGTTCTTAGGCTACTCCATTTCCTATACTGTTCTCAATATCCTCCTGTCCATTTGGTACCTACAAATTATACTTCTTAATCCCGGCACCTTCCCCCCCCCCACCCCGTTCTCCCCCTTCCCACTCCCAGCTGATAACCCTCCAAATGATCTCCATATCTATGATTCTGTTCCTGGTCTAGTTGTTTGCTTAGTTTGTTTTTTTAGATTCAGTTGTTGATAGTTGTGAATTTGTTGCCTTCACAGTTTTGATCTTCTTTTTGTTAAATAAGTCCGTTTAACATATCATGTGATAATGGCTTGGTGATGATGAACTCCTTCAGCTTTACCTTGTCTGGGAAGCACTTTATGTGCCTTTCTATTCTGAATGACAGCTTTGCTGGACAGAGTAACGTAGGTTGCAGGTCTTTGCTTTTCATCACTTTCAGTACTTCCTCACAGTCCCTTCTTGCCCGCAAAGTCTTTGGAGAAATCAGCTGACGGTCTTATGGGAACTCCTTTGTAGGTAACTCTTGCTGCTTTTCCCTTGCTGCTTTTAAGACTCTCTCTTTATCTTTAACCTTTCGCATTTTAATTATGACGTGTCCTGGTGTGTTCCTCTTTGGGTCCAACTTGTTTGAGACTCTCTGTGCTTTCTGGACAGTATGTCTATTTCCTTTGCCAAATTAGAGAAGTTTTCTTTCATTGTTTTTTTCAAATAAGTTTTCGATTTCTTGCTTTTCTTCTTCTCCTTCTGCCACACCTATGATGCAGATGTTCAGATGTTAAAAGTTGTCCCAGATGTTCCTAAGGCTATCCTCAGTTTTTTTCATTCTTTTTTCTTCCTGCTGTCCTGCTGAGTGCTTTTTCCTTCCTTGTGTTTCAAAGCATTTGTCTGATTCTTGGCTTCGTCCTCTCCACTATTGGTTTCCTGTAGATTTTTCTTTATTTCCCTTAGTGTAACCTTCATTTCTTCCCTTATGTTTTTGCCATACTCAGTGAGTTCTTTGAGCAACCCAATCACCAATGTTTTGAACTCTGTCTGATAGATTGGTCATCTCTGTTTTGTTTAGTTCTTTTTCTAAACAACAAGTCTGTCTGTTCTTTATTTGGGCCATATTTCTTTATCTCCTCAATTTGGCAGCCTCCCTGTATCTGTTTCTATGTATTAGGTAGAGCTGCTTTGACTCCCTGTAAAAGGCACCCATAAATTGTATGGGGTGGAGCCTTAGGTAATAGCCAGGGTGGGGCAACATGCTTCACCTCTTTGTGGCTCTCTGTAAGGGGAAGGCTAAGAGAAGGGTCAGTGCCACGGCCTGCCTTCTGGAGGTATGCCCTACACTCACCCCATTTCCAGTCACGTCACCCACTTCCTGTCTGTGACGGGTGCCCTTCCAGTTGTTGCCCTGGTGGCAATTCTCTGAGTGGGTGGGTTTGTGTATATTCTAAGTCCGTGTGGGCCCTTTAAATAAACTCTCCTGAAAATCTGGCAGTTTCTTTCTCCATCCCAAACTCCACTGGATTTTACAGCCAGCAGTTATAGGGATTTATTTCATTGAAGCTGGGACCCATGGCTGTGCAGTCTGGCCTGGGGCTGGAGTTCACTCGCTCCCAAGGTGTCCCTCCTGATTTTTATCCAACACCTGTGAATGTGGAGCTGCCCACTCTGCCACCACCACTGCCGCCTCTCCATGGCACAAGGGTCTCTACAACTACACCCCTCCTGCCTGTCTGCATGAATGTGGCTTCTTTAAATCCTTGGACTTCCATACAGCTCGATATTCTGATCGTTCTGGCTGTTACTATATTTTTGCCCTACGTAACACGCATCCTTTTTGCCCAAATTTTTGAGGGAAAAATAAGGATGCTCAATTTACACAGGTAGTACTAATTTGTTACTGGTACATAATATTTCTTATAACTTATATCTGTTCTTGTGTTTCGTAATTATTTGTCACATAAAATCTCTTGTACCATAACATGTTCAAAAATAGATGCTAAAACTCCTTAATAATACATGAAAAACAAGTATCTAAACACAAATAAATAAATAATTGAATTAAAAAATTAAAACAAAAGATTTTTTTCCTGAAAGTTTGGGCCAAAAATGTGGGTACGAATTATACATAGCAATATATGGTGTTTGTTTTGAGGTCTGGTTGTAATTCTCTCTGTGGCTGTGTGAGGAGGCGATGAGTGTCTACCTATGCCTCCACCTTGACTGGGAGTCTACAGCAATAAAATACATATTTTTAATAAGACATTTAAGTTCTTGGGAATGCTTAAAACAATACCAATTGCTCAATTATATTAAAATGCTTCCAAAGCAAGCTGTAAACATTTAAATATCTCTACTGCCAAGGGCAAAGGCAATGATAAAACTTGGACACCTTTGTTACCCTGACTAGTCAAAAAGCATTAACTAGATGGTATTATAAAGGGTGAGGGTCGAAACACCTCAGGAAGTTTGTCATATAAGGTAGACAATGAAGATGCATATGTATAGCTAGAGGGCACCTCTCTGATCACAGTTCTGTGCAGCAATGTGTTCCCATGGCTTTTTTATCATTAGGTGCAAACATTCCTGAAAAGGTTTTGTGTGGTTCTGGGAAACGCTAGCGAGCACAATTCTCTAAGGCAGGTCTTGCGGGCAGCTTCTCCAGGGCAGCGCAGCTGTGATGCTTACTTAGCCTGCTGCCCAGGAACAGCCTGCGCCCAAAGGGCTGCCTTCAGAAGACTTGGGGAAGGTGGAGCGATTCCTTCAAACCATAGTGTTTACAAAATGACAAAGAGCTGAAAATTATGAGATAGGTTTAGAGATTCCAACATAGGACTGAAGAGCAAAGAGAACAGAGAGAAGGAAATAATCACAGAAATGTTTTCAAAAATTCATAAAGGTGGAATAAAACACTAGCTGTCACACTGAAGGGAAATAAAGGGATGAATACAAACCATGGTGATTTCTAAATAAATTTCTTAATTCCCAGAGAAAACCACGCGGATAGCACCCATGGAGAGAACGTAAGTGCTGAAGGACAAGAGTCAGGATGAATCCGACCATGGCACTTACAATCGATAGAACAAATCTTCAGAGTCTAAGGGGAAATGAACTTAAACCTGGAAAGCTGTTAGTATTGGAGAAAGAGGGCAAAGAGCATTCTTTCATAACAGACCTTAGAAAATGTAGGCTCACAGAATGTCTGTGAAAAAATTATGTGAAAATGCGTTCCAGGAAAAAAAAATGTTATCCAAAAAGAAAAAAGAAAAAATGTGATAATTAAGGAAGTATGGGGCATAAAACAAGTTAACATTAATATTTAGGTCTAAATAACTAATGACAATATTTTTAAGTACCTTTTTTTACCTCATTCATTCATTTATTTTGCAAAAATGTGAGATTCTTGTGGTCAGAAACTGTTTATCTTGTTCAGTCCTGTAGCTCCAATGCACAAAAGCATCCATGATACATAATAAGTACGTGTGACATGTTTGTTGGATTTGATTTTTAACTTGTTGACAACTACCCTGTCCCCATTCTCACCACTGTCGGCCTCTTAGCTGCACTTGTCTCCCTACCCAGCGGGTATCCCCATCAGTCCCTGAAATATGGCCCTGAACGGCACCCTAAACTTCCCCCACATTTTGTCTTTCTGCTACTTTTAGTTTGCCAATTTCAAATTCCAAGCTACAAAGTATTGCACACAAGAAATGTGCCATTACAATTTTTGAGATGCAGCCTCTAATGGGCCTTTTCTACGCCCTACAGCCTTGCTCTTCCTGACATTCTCCACCACACTTTTAGTATCAACTTTATTGAGGAATAATGTCAAGATAATAAAGCACACCCACTTTAGGTATACGACATGCAGAACTTTGACAAGTGTATACATCAGTGAAACCGCCACCACAACCATGGCTACAAAAAATACCTATAATCAAATTTCTCTCGTGCCCACTTGCAGTCACTCCACTGCCAACTCCCACCACCAGGGCTGACCTCAAATGTGCTTTTCCAACTAGTAATGTGGAAGAAAAAAAGTGAGTAATATGCACATGGGAAGTGATGCGGGGGGAAAAAAAGAAAAAAACTCACATTAAGATTATCATTTCATTTGGAGAATGTGTAACACATTCATGACAATTAGCTGCAAAAATCAAGAGAAAAGTTTACTACAGAAAAAGAAAACCCTAGATACATTATTATAATTGTCAAACAAACAAAGAAACACTTAAGCTATCTAATGGAAGGCAGTTGGGCAGTTGTAGTCAGAAAAGAAAAAAAGGAAGCCCAGTAAAAAAATACACACAAAACACAATGTGTTAGAAGTCAGTCTCAACATACAAGTACACCCACCCACACATGCAAAGATGTGACAACTCTATCTGCTTACTAAAAGACTGACACCTAGATTGTGTTTTAAAAATAGAGAGGCAGAAAGACAAAGAGATACATTTTCAAATACGCCATTTATAAGAAATGGAACAAAAAATAAAATGGTATGGACACCAGTATGGGGGTTACCAAAGGGAAGGGGGAGTGGGGGTGAAGGAGGTAAAGAGTAAAAGGGGGCAGATACATAGTGATGGAAGATTTGACTTTGGGTGGTGGGCACACAATGCAATATACAGATGAAGGATCATAGAACTGTACATTAGAAACCTATATAATTTTATTACCCATCACCTCAATAAATTTAATAATTTTTGTAAAGAAATGCTCTGGCTGGTGTGGCTCAGTTGGTTGGAGCATTGTCCCATAAACTGAAATGTCATGGGTTTGATTCCCTGTCAAGGCGCATGCTAGGGTGTAGGGTGCGGGTTAGGTGCCTGGTTGGGGCATGTGAGAGAGGCAACCAATTGATGTTTCTCTCTCACATTGATGTTTCTCTCCCTCTCCCTCCCTCCCTTCCCCTTTTTCCAAAATCAAAAAGCATGTCCTTGGGTGAGGATAAAAAAACAAATTAAGAAATGCTACAAAAAGCTTGAAAACGCAAGAACAGAAAAAGGTTTGTTAAGCAAATATAGGTATGGTAATAATAATAGTAGAATAATTACACTTCAAATGATAAGGACTAAGCAATACAAAGGATAATGCACACAGATAAAATTACAACCTACAACGAGATACCATAATCACAAATCTTCATACATCTAATAATATAGCTTCAAATCAAACTATATAGAAGAAAATAAGAGGTTATTAAAGATCTTAAAACGTTTTTCAGGAAATTATACTTAAAAATGAGTAGGGCTATGGTCTGTGGTAGGTGAGTCAGCTGGCTTTCAAAAAAAACACATTGATTTGTAACATTTGCCAATTTCTGTTATGTAAATACCCTTTCACACTATTCCAAGCCGACGGTTTAACCATTAGTTCACACAGCGTCTGACTAGTTAATCACAGGCTCTCACAAGTCCACGAGGGCCGGCTCCAGCATGCCGCTGTCAGCGATAACAACGAGAAAGGCTGCAAGAGCAGCAGGTCTGCGCAAAAGTTCAGTTCAGTTTTGAAAACAATCAGTTTCACGATTATTAGCCACTTTTATCTAGAAATGGAGAGAGACGTGGATTTCAGGAAGAGATCCTGGAAGAATCATGGAATATTGATAACACACCAAATAAGCCACGAATCAGCGAAGAAAACCAGGGACCTCCTTTCTTCACTATTCAGTCTGCTCAGCAGACATTTACTGAGTGAGTACCTGCTGTGTGCCTGGCCCTCGGGATACAATGGTGAATAAACGTAGTCCCTATCCTTTAGGAAAATACAGAAACGCATTCATACGTTCATTATGTGCTAGAAATGCCAAGACAGTTTGGGTCTCCGGATTTTGATATTGAGAGAAAACATCCTAGAGGAGATGACAAAAATAAATCGCCTTAGAGGATAATTACAGTTAGCAGTCTAAGAAAAGGGAAAGGGCTTTGCAGGCAGAGGGGAAATAATGGACAAAGGCACAGGGGGGTGAAACAATAGGAAGCAGGCGCGTGCACTCCAGCACTCCAATTTTACCAGCACGTCAAGCTGGAGAACGGGCATGGGAGCGGTGTGATAGGTGAAAAATGGTTGGAGTCCCGGACAGTGCCTTGCTTGACCGGGGGATTTGCTCTTCCTGGTGTTCACGAGGGCAGGCCGAGTTGGATGTAGATTATCTTGACCAGTGCGCAGGAGATGTTTTGAAAGGAATCAAGACTGAAAGTAGGAAAAGTGTCAATGATTATTGAAGTTGTCCACATAAGGAGCGGAACTAAGGAAGCAGTAATAGGAACTGAAACGCAGTAATAGTGCTGCTGATTGGAACACTACTTCCCAGCAAAATTGGCGGGTCTCGCTGGCTGCCTGGGTATGTAGGGCATGAGCGGAGGGAGAGTCGAGGGTGACTAACAGGTTTTATCGTTTGGAAGGTCAAAGCTGTGGGCCACTAATTGAGACTGGACGCGAGACAGGGCTAGTGTGAGGGAAAGATGACTCACCCAGTGGTGTTTAAGTTTGGAAAGCTGGTGGGAGAGCAAAGAAATGTGCCGGAGGGCAGAGGAATCAGCAGATTAGAAGTTCAAGAGCTGGCAGGGCTGGAGATAGAACACACTGGCTTAAAATCTTGAGTTCAGAGGAGATCGTGTTAGGAGAGCATGGAGAGAGAAAACTGCAGTGAGAAGAGGAAAGAAGAACAACAGTCTTTAACCTTCCTTTAGATAATGGCTTCAGCGAAAGTCTTCTAAGTGCTTCAGGTTATTGGTCAAGGCCCAAAGGATCACGCAGCAACTGTTCCAGAGCTTGCGTGGAGCACGCCCCCTGGAACGTAAGGAGCCCTCTTTTTCAATGTGAACGTTTCTGAAATTGGGTCACATCTTCTAAATGATCTCTATCCTCATCCCCAGAAGAACTGTTATTAAAAAGAGTGTGCTTCTTCAAAAATTGATGGTGCTTCAGGGCAGGCTCTCTGGGAAGGAGATTCTGACTGATTTACGTGCAAGAGGTGTACTGGGGAATGAAGGCAAGAAAGCTGAATTGGGCGGAGGAAGAACGCAGGCCTCTCTACCGGCACTGCCTGGGCTTTGTGGAGCTCCGAAGCTGGGGCAGTCCTCTGCAGCCACGCCAGCTGGGGACACAGGGCCTTTCTAACGGTCCCCTCCCCTCAAAGAACGCTGGATGGAGGCTGCCCCCCCACCCCGGGGAGAGGGTGTGGCCTTTGAAAGGACAGTTTTTCCCAGAGAGGACTGTCAGCTGAAAACTCGCAAGCATCACTTTTGGTATCTGGGACCACTGGGTTTTCGTTCCCGAAGGAGAATATGGCCATGGCATGGCATTCACTATCGATGATATTTAAGAATGAAGGAAATACAGCATTTTTATCTCAATAGGATTTGATAGTAACATGATTATGAAGTATTAAACCCAAATTTTGTCTGGCACAACCTATTTAAAAATCCAATTTAGTAAAAGTTCATCTGAACTTTTAGTAAAAGGTCATCCAAAATCCTACCCTGATTGGAATAAAATGGAGAGAGAAAAAGAATTATTCCTAAAAATTGAAAAAAGTACATAACATCACAAAAGGTATTCACTGCACAGTTCCTAAGGATTTACTGAAAACTTCTCCGGCAATGAAAGAGTCAAACAGCACTGCTAAGTGCTAAGCACCGAGCACTTAGAACGAGAGGCAGATTTAACACAAAATCAGTGGGGCTGCAATGCGGTTTTGCAATGCCTGTAGTGAGGAAGCAACCGCCCTCGCCCTGGGGAGGGAGGGGGACACGGAGGGCAGCCCCTGAGGTGGTCACCTTCCACCTCCTAGAGGTCATCCTGGGTTTGCAGCAGGTGCTGTCAATAGGCAGGCCGCCAGCACTTCCTTCGATCTCTCTGGGTTCCAAGCACAACCTAACCCCCAAAAGACCTCACGGAGTATCAGGACCTTATCTGTGTGACTCTGAGGATGAGGACACAGTGCATCAGAGCCACTAGGTCCCCGACTCTCAGCCACTTACCCTCCCTCCCTCCAACTCTCACAACAGGACCTCCCAGGAGTGGCAGGGAGGATGGGGAGTCGGGAGAGAGCAGGGGCTCCCTGGCCAAGCTGGAGTCCCTTCAGAGGCACAGGCCTCTCTGAGGTCTTGCCGAGTGAACCCCAAAAGCTGCACTTCTCCCAGGCTGCCCTCCAAGGAAGAGCTGCCTGAGCAGGAAGCTATGGAGGAAGTTCGACATGGGTTATTTCCACTAATGCAGCGGTGGTAAATTAATATTTCCTAAGCCATCAATGATAAAAATAACAAATTTCAATCTAGTTTTGGTAGAGAAAAGAATATATTTTATTTTGATTCTCTCTGTAGAAAATATTAAAAGTCATTATTATACAAAAGAGGAAATATAGGGGTATGCAGATAAAACTTTGCAGGAAATAAAGTGTACAAAGATGATTCAGATGTTCGTAAAGCATGACGTTAATATTTTGTGATGTTTGTGGTATTTTTCAGTTTTCTTCCTATCTAAATAAAGCCTTAAAAATGTTCTAGGTGACAAATTTTGTATTTATAATTTAACATTCTTTTTCATAAAGAGAGCCAAACACCATACAAACTTGAGGCCCCACAACCCTGATTCCTTACTAAGTTAACTCTTACTAACTTAATTGATCTAATCAGGTAAATTTATGAGGTCCATGCTGTCATTATTCTGCTTTACAGGTGAGGAAGTTGAGGGCAAAGAGCTTAAGAAACTTGCCAACAGTAAGTAACTCACAGAGGACAAGGCAGCGTTGAGATCCGAGCCTGCCTTCTGGGCTGTCCTAAAACAGGCAACTTACAGATTATGTTGATGTGCTTTGGTGAGCATCCTTCACCTGTCATTCAACATTTACCAAGCTCCCGTTTGGTGCTGGGTAATATTGGGTGGATCTGAGGTAGTTCTTAGCCTCACAAACCATAAAGACAAGTGAGGAGACCCAAAATGCATAATGAAATATAAAGGTAGTAGAAATGCTATGAACCAATAAAGGAGAAATAGTGAATTAAACATTCTGATCTGCCGAGAGCAATGACATATAAACCTCTGATAAGCTTTCTTTTCATTCGCAGAACATTGGGGAGTTCATGCTATCATATTCTAAAAACTTAACACAAGACAGTGGATATATTTGGGACAATACATTTTAAAAGTTTCATTTCAGGAGTAATGAACAGATGTTTCCTGAATGCTCACGACGTGGCTGGCATTTTGACGGGCATTTGGTGATCTGATCAAGAAGAAAGAAATAATTGAGGTCCTATACTTTATCTTCTTTTTCTATGAGGAAGCTGAAGCGAAAAGATTCATGGCATCTACTCCAAGAGTCACCTTTTTTTAGGGAAGACTTCCCTTAGGGACTGCAGTCAGATACCGTTTTCCCCACCCCAGCTTAGGGCGTTATTGCTCCTCTGTGGCTCTTGTTCTTTCGTGGGCTACTTGCTTTATACACAGTGAGGTCGGGAGCTCTTTAATGTTTTTAATGATCAAGGACACCTTTAACATCTAAAAGCTGTACAGCAATTCCTCAGAAAATGCACATAAACACATATCCAATAATTTGGACAAAAGCATCTGAAGTTAAAAAGTTCACCCCTCTAGAAGTCTCAGGATCTCAGGTTAAGGACCCTTCTTCTAGATTGCTGGCCCTATAAAATAATTTTTGTAACTCATGTCAGTAACAAACACACACAAGATAGGTTTATCTGTGTGTCTCCTATATAGCCTAGCACTGCAATAGAAGCTTAATAGATTTCTTGATTTTAAGTACCGCAAAATGATGTTACAGCCAACAGGGGACACAGAACCGGCCACGTGCTCCCTGCCTGCTCATGTCTTACACTATCATAACCTCTCCTTAATAAAAACAAACAAACAACCCATAATCATTGTCATTGTGAGCTCACTTTTATAGAGGTAAAATAAACCTTAAAGTACAGTCTCATTATAACTACTTAGAACGACTATGCAAGCAATAAAAATTCATGTTTAGGAGAGGATATCCCTGTAACATAGAAGGTAATCAATAAACATTTGCACAGTGATTGTGACTGCATGAATAAATGAATAATAAAAAACAGATAAATGCTACTGCACGTGGAGAAGGCTTTGGAGAGGGTAGCAAGTGAGGTTAATACTAAAGAGTGAATAAAATTTGAATCTGAAGTAGGAAGATGTTCCAGCTAATGGAGACCCAGCACAAACAGCACGATCAGAGCATGAGAAAACCGAAGAGGCGCCACCGACCGGAAAGTACTGAAAGAAAACGCGCTTGATGAGGCAGGTTGGAGCTGGATGGCGCAAGACCTTCACGGTCAAGCTGAGGAATCTGATTTAATTTTCTGGGCAATGGGACACAATTCCAGATTCTTAGATAGTGCTGGTGCACTTGCAAAATGCATAACCGAAAGGAAAAGTCACAAACGATTATTTAACAGCAGCTAGTATGAACATTCAGGTCAGTTGTTTACTTGTTAGACAAACCTTTGCTCTAATCTGTTAAATATCCTTCTACTTTCATAACTTAATTTATGATTCTTAGTCGTTGACACTCATCCCTGTTACAGGAAAGGAAAGATTCTCACTTCTCCAAGAGGGAGAACTTGCAGCTGATGGCATGAGGAACCCACGTGTTCGTTCTTAGCTGGACGGTCACAGGAAGGTCACAATTAGGTCAGAGGCCACGTGAAATTCCCCAGGCTGCCCAGCACACATGCCCCGTAGGAGCTTCCATCTGCATTGTTACTGTTTGCTTATTTGTTACTGTTGCTTACTTAACTGTATTTTTTAAAAATTTGCTTTAGCAAATATTCATATTGTTTCTGTATTGCTGGTCATTATTCAATCTCTGTATAAACCCAGTCACAGTATGTTGGGTGACAGCCCCCTTCAGAACTGCAACGAGAGATAAAAGTGAAAAGTGGCCAATGCTTTTCCCCCCAGAAAATCTGTACCACCCTCCCTCCAGCCTAAAAGCTTTATTCTTCCCCGTCAGCATCACCTTCTCCACCTTCAAACAAATATCATACCATTGACTGATGTAAAAGTAAACTTCGAATGTTGTCTTAATATACAGACTAGATAAAAGTGAGCCAGAAGCTATTAAATAATCTGTTCCAGACTCCCGTAGTTAGCAGAGCAACCCAGAGGAGATACCAAGTCCATATTGTTTCTGTGATGCCCTGTCTCCTTTCCCTAACTGTTCAAGCAACTTTCCAATGCTGGTTTTCCGGGGTGTGTGTGTGTGTGTGTGTGTGTGCGCGCGTGCACGTGAGCACATGTGTTTGCCACTGCAAATGAGTGAATGAGAGAAAAAAGTCTCTGCTCTTCTAGACCTTATATATTTTAAACGTGACTACAGACTATGTGTATGGATTTAAGCATGCAGAGGTAAAGGAGCAGAGACGTTCTGATGGAAAGTTCTAGCTAGTATTTTATACGTTAAGTAGTTTTGTTTGAAAGTTCAATAGAAGAAAAATCTGTAACTAGATAAAATTGATTTTATTTGTGGAATTTCACTACCAATGTTTTCCACGGTTAGACTCAGCACACAAAATTCAGAGTTGTCATCATTAAGTAAAATTTTCTTAGTGTTCACATTTTCTTTTAACAAATAAAGATCTTCATTTAAGAAGAGGGAGGTATGGATAAGGAGAACAAAGCTGGAAATGTATTAATCATTTCTGTGCAAAGATAATAAGTGAAATGTGTCTTTGTTGTTACCTCTGAACAAATGTTGAAAACATTCTACAGTTCAGCAAAAACTATTTCTGAAGGAACAAAGGTCAACTAGAAGAACAAAGTTTTACACTGGTAATCGATAATGGAGTACACCTATTCAGATGCTGTATCAAATATTGACTGTTAACCAAAAAAATGTGAACGACTATCTAAAAAAGTCACTTCTCACCAGAAATTACTTCAACACTAGCTATAAGTTTGTGAATTAAATTGAAATCTGCCGTCTGTATGATGCCTAAAGAAAATAATGATTCTTGGCCTCAAAAAAGAAAAAAATGGGTTGCTTAATGCCTGGGAGTCATGTCCAACCAAAGGAGAGAACATGCCCTCTGACCTAGCACGCCCTGAGGTCAAGCCAATTAATGGCTGAACTTGAGCCCCGCGGAGATTCTCTGGGTTACCATCCGAAAAGACGGTCCTATCATAGGGCACTAAGGCCATGTGGACTGATTGCCTTTTGAGAAGGTAAAAAACAAACAAACAAACATTTTTTTCAGTTTCCGGGAAAAAAAATATGAAACATAAATTAAGCAGGAATGAAAACTATGTTAACAATCGTGTTATTTCACTTTGATTCCCTGGGATACCCATTCTCGAGCTAAGTACTGAATACTTACATCAAATAAACACTATTAGCAGAAAAGAAAATGAAAGGAAATTCTTTCCCCACTCAGAGCCTTTCAAGATCTGAGCTACTGCGAGCCACGAAGGCACAGGGGAACAGCCTGCCCGGACAGGACTGCGATTTCCCCTTTTGTCTGCTTATTTCTCTAGGAAAAGGTGGAGAAATATCCATATAGTTTAGACTCCTGTTCAGATGATGAGCTACTTGTTTCCAGGGAAAGCAAAAGATTACTATGACTTCTATTCCCCTTTTTTTAAAAAAAATGTCTTCTCTGCTTTCTTTTCACTCAGGTTAATTAAGTGAAACTGATAAGAAAAAAATATGGAAGGGAAGAAATCCTGTTTCACAGTGCATCTCATAGAGGAGTTCAGAGTAACATTCAAAGGCAGGCTGGGGAAAGAATGAAAACGCACCGTGGTGGAAGACAGGCACTCCCTCAGGCTCTGCTGCAGTAACGTAAGGGCTCTGATTAGTCACAGGGTACAGGGAGAATGTTGCTGTGCACCCGCTGAGCTGGGTATCAGCGATACCAACCAGCAAAGATGTAAACCCAGGGCGACATGGCTACAAAGTGCAAGTGGAAAACAAAGAAGTTTTAATGAGGAAGAAATGACATTAAAGTGAAGAAATCTCCCCCAAATGGTCAGTTAATACTCACTGAGGCCTCTCAGGCAGGAAACACTTCTTCGGAGCTAGGTCTGGCAGGGGTGTCCAACGCGCAGCCCGCCGGCCACATGAGGCCCAGGGTGGCTGGGGATGTGGCCCAACACGAAATCGCAAATTTACTTAAAACATTATGAGATTTTTGTGATTGTGCATTGCAATGTATTTAATGTGGCCCAAGACTATTCTTTTTCCAGTGTGGCCCAGAGATGCCAAAAGGTTGGACACCCCTGGCTAGAATAATAAAAGAGGTGAATGGCTGAACATTAATGGTATATGGTGTTGACGATGCAAATAGCCAAGGAAGACACCCGCAAAGCTTGGTTCTAATGTACAGTAGGGGTGGGTTGGACAAGGCCATGGAGGCCCTGGGGGAAGGGTGGTGGGAGAGATGTTCTGTAGAAAGAGAGCATTAAGATGAAGAGCATATCCAAAAGATACACCTGGCAAGCACAGCTCTGAGGTCAAACTAACGCTCCAGTTCTGAGCTCTTAATAGCACCCAGGATGGCAACTCAGAAAGACAGCTTCCGATCAAGTTTTATGGGACTTTTTCTTTATCGCCAAGACATAAAGTCATCCCCATGAAGGCAGCTTTATAACAAAACTTCCCATCGAGGGTTTGAAAGAAACAGAACCATCTGACAAATCCCTGATATTCAAACAACAAAATAATAAAAACGGTAATACAATATTCATTCAGTAGAATGAAGCACATAAAACACAGGAGGTAGCTCACTTCTGGACATGGTATTGGTGGTATCAGGCTTCCTACCTCTAACACTCCTAGTCACACACTCCCTCCGGCTATAATAAAATATTGCTACCCAGCTAGAAAATCAACACATCGGCTTCCAGAGCACATGGCCTCGGTGGTTTTCCTATGAGAATCCTACAGCTTTATGAAACCACGTACTGACAGAATGGCAGTGTTAAGAGAAAATAAAACCAAAAGAAAAACAGATAAACATCTGTTTCCCCCTTGCACAGAGGCATCATTGCAAACGTATAGTAGTAGAGGTTCTTGCACAGTGAAAATCCCCTTTGTTCTTTGCATACTGAATGGCATCATGAATAGTTTTGCTCTGTTCTGGTTGCTATTTTCCCAACTTTATTACCAGGAAAATCATTCCCTATGTGCAGGTTGCCCATAATATCCTCCCTTCCAGGGAGAGAAGCTGTAGCTCAGACCCCATTTCTAATTTAACTGTTCATTTAATTTTCTTTAACACTTTAAAACATCATATGGATGCTTTGACTTGTCACAACTGGGCCATCAATTTCGAGGAAAACCATCAGAATGACAACGCCAGTGCCTCATATAAACATATTTCACAAAGAAAGGAAAAACAACTTCGCTAAGACGATGCACCCCCACTCTGGCTATAGTCTGCCATCACGCATGATGTTGGTGTCTCAGGATTTTGGCGATTTATTTTAGACAGCAGAAATGTTAATGTCTCATTAAGGTAAGAACAGTGACACATCAATTGTGACCAAATAACATTCAAATACTGTAGGAGATATTTCTGGTGAAATAAGAGAAAAAGGAAACAAAAAACAAGAAATGTATTTAAGAAGAGCAGAGTGTACAAAAAATTGGAACCCAAGAAACAATTTTACTTTTTAAAGATAAAAAAAAATCCTTAACTTGATTAAGTACGATACGCCCCAGCACAACCCAATTTTACTGTAATATTCATGCACACTGCAAACTTCTTTCATATATCTTTATGAGATCCAACAAACAAATTTCTAGGCAGTGAGGTTGACATAAATTAAATATTTCCAGCAACTTGGAGACTGACCAAAGTATGTCAAATATGTGTTTATAATAATAGAATTTTGGAACTGCTCATTGTATAGTCAGGGACAATAAGTTTCAGAGATATGTAGTGACTTGTCCCAAATGACTTAGCTATTGAGGAAGCCAGGACTGGCTTTGTCTCACTGTTCCTAATACAATTAAGCTGGTTATAGTTTGATGCTCTGTCTGATCTGGTAAATCACGGGGAAAAAGAAGATTCCTCTCATTATCTGAAGGAATAAAAAAAGAAGATTCAAAAGGCAACAACAAAAAAATCCATGGTTCTTTCAAAGAAATATCATACACTCAGTATCCTAAGAAATATATGTCACATATGTGCTTAAGTTATTTAAAATCAACAAAATGGCATGTGGCTGTTTTTTCATCATCGTGTGCACCAGATCAAATATTCTGCTTCATAAAAGTCCATGTAGTCTCTAGTTAATGGTAGCTTTATGTGATCAAGAATGGGATTTTTCTTGATTGACTTTATATCTTTAGCAGTTCCCTTAGCACATTGCTGTGGGAATTAAAGTCAATGATCTCCGAAAAGTGTTTAAATAAGGAGAAAAACTACAATTGCACACAAATCTCCAAAAGAAACTGAAATGAGCATGGCTCTCAGTTAACCAAGTTTTTCAAGTGTATTCTTAAGATAAGCAGAAGGGTACAAAGTACAAATCAAAGCTTGAAATAAGACAAGGCAAACTAAACTGATGTTAAGTACAATTCACAGAAATATATAGAGCACGACAAAACCTAATTCACGTGATCCTTGACCATCTGGATCTCGTATTTTACGGGACCAATGTGCATGCAAAGCTTGCATTGGAACCCTTTAAGGCAATACTTTCTACAGCACTCTGGTGCCAACACAGTCTGGCTAGAGAGCAGGCAGGCTGGATTCCATAGTTAATGCCCATGGATCAAATCAGGCCCTCTGATGGATGTGGTATAGGAACAAGCTCTGTAGTTCAACCAAACCTAGGCTTGGCCTTCAACGCTGTCAATTACTATTTTGAGTAATAAGGTGTGGGAAGCAGAAATCCTACCCTACATGTGACTATCATATCATCCCAGGTTGTGTTATGTTATAGGGCAAATATGGCACAGTGGGGCACAATGTAATCACATGAGGCCTCAAGAGCAGAGAACGTTTTCCTGGCTGGTGGCTGAACGAGAGGCTAGAGAGACTCATATCATGAGGAGGACCACACGTGCCTTCGCTGGTCTGAAGACTGAGAGAGCTACGTGAGAGGAATGAATGCTGGCAGCTTCTAGGAGTGGTGAGGGTCCCCTGCTGACAGCCAGCAAGGAAACAAGGACCTTACTCCTGCAGTTCCAAGGAACTGAATTCTGCCAATAACCTGAACAAGCTTGGCAGTGGATTCTGTCCAGAGCCTCCAGGTAAGAGCCTAGACTGGCAGACACCTTAATTATTACCTGTCAGCCCCTGAGCAGAATACCCAGTCAAGCGTATCTTCTTCTGATCTGAAGAACTGTGATGTAATTAATGGGTGTGATGTTTTAAGTCACTAAGTTTGTGATGATTTATAACACAGGATAGAAAACAAATACATAGGTCAATTTGTTTAACTTCTAGAGCTCCTGAAAAACAGAGCTGATATAAATGTGAAGTGGCTGTGATAAGGAGAATGAGCTGATGCGTGCAATGCACCTAGCACAGTATTTAGCATGCAGTAAGAATTTAAGATGCAAGTACTGTACCTTTAAATACTTTATTTTATGAAACTTCAGAGATTTCTGACACATTTTATAAGACAACCTTTTGGGGAGTACCCTGTGAAATTGTCTGGGTATTACTTTTCCTAGGCTCCCCTATACCTTGAAGAGATTTACAGGTTTGTGAAATTAGATGTGTGAAATCAAAATAAAGTATCATGTAAGATATCACAGTAAATTAACCAGGTGACTCCACAAAACACACGTTAAAATAAGTGGTCAATTTGCACTTGCATTCTAAACGCGCTATACCAGTTGAACACACAACAAAACAAACAGTAAAAAGTAGATATCCTCAGAAAGGGTTAGGATCCTCGTAAGGAAACAAGGGTCACAGGCGCTGCAGGTTGTGGTTCTCCATTACCATAAAGAGCAGCTGCAAAGTTATCTGAAACCTGCACATAAATCTAATATCAACTGTAGCAAACCTTTCTAACTTTAGGACCCAAATGGGAAAGATTCAGTTCTTTATGAATGTTTTATTTGCTTACATTGTACGACTGTCTAAATAACACACAGGTACGTAAGTACAAGTGTAGGTTGAGAGAAAAGGGCAGGTCATTAATTATGTTGAAATATTATAAATGGAATAAAAAAGAGTGTTTGTTCTGAGAGAAGACAACCTATACAATAAACTTCAAGCGTGAATCTCAGCAATTGCTGTCAGGATGAAGCAGGCATTTTTATACATATGAGAGAAATAGGCCAGAGTTAGGGGAAGGGGGCGAACTGCAGAACGGGAGTTGGAATATATTGTGGGATGATAATAAACATATTATCTCTTATTTATGTCACAAGAGGCAGACATGATGGAAAAGCTGCCATTTAATAACGGAGAGCTCTGAGGACAGTGGTACCATGAGGTTATCATCATTCTGGGGGGCTCAAGGAAGCTGTTGAAAAGCTACAGGAAGCAGAAAGATATGGTCAAAGCAGAAGGTACCGTGATCAGAATGGCAAAATTGAGGAATCTGGTTTGGGTGACCATAACTCCCATAGCCATGTGCTAAAGGGACGGCCAACAGTACAAAGTCAATCAATTATAATCACATCCTCAATCATATAAAGCAACTTTTAACAAGAAACCATGTGAATACTTAAAAACACAGATCATTGTGTGTTTTCTCTTACTCAATGCCAAACAAGTATGGGTCCTGATCCAGAAAAAATAAGGCTTCTATTTCAGTTTTAATTAGATAAAGAATACAAGGAAAAAACAAAATTTTATTCCAGTCTACTCCAATTAACTCATTCAACAAATATTGCCCACCCACTACAATGCTCTAAGTGCTATGCTATGGAGTGGAGCTGCCATGTGGTCAAGGCCAATGTCATATCTGTTATTATGGAGCTAACAGTCCAATGGGGAAAACAGAAAAACCCACAGCAATTATGGCGTAGTGAGCATATTCGAGGAAGGTGCTATGGAAACGTGCAATAGAGGTGAGACTTTCTGGAGGAAATAGCACAGGTGCTGGAACCTACAGGACACGCAGCCTTTCCTGAAAGAAGAGGGTGGAGAATGTTCTGAGCTGAGGGGTGTGGCATAGCTAAAGGCCAGAAGATTGAGAACTGTGTTGCATTTTCAAGAGAATCAAAGCCATTCCCTATAGCTAAGAGACTACAATCAACATATAGAATTGCCTACAAACTGGAATATTTTTACTTTTGTTGCCACTTTGTTTTTTTTGTTATTTGTTTTTTTTTTAATGGGGCAGCACCAAACTGTAAGTAGTTAGAAGTGTCCCCTGTGATAATGTATGAAGTCTGCTGTTCAATCTGGATCCTGAGAATGCTTGTCAATAGAAAATTCTTGCTACTCCCAAATGTTTGAAATTCCTTATTTTGAGCAAAATGGATAAGATTGTGTTTCTGTTTTGTCATACATACCCTCAAGATTTTGTGGTATATATGTTACTGAGATCACAAATCAGCAAAGATGGATTAATGTCACAAACTAATATTTTGTAGTGAGGTCACTTGGAAAGAAAGGAGGCTAACCAGCTAGAGATGGCATCGCAATGACTAGGACGGTGGAGATCTGTACCCACCCCACAATTCTTCTGATACTGTTTCTCTAAAAGCTCATTCCGACTAATATGTAGCTTAAAGATAAACAGCACACTTGCAGAAGAATCCTAGGAACTAACTTAAAAAGTAATAGACTCTGACCTTTAGTCACCCCAGTCCTGGGAGATTTGCTGACCTTCAGCCACCATAAAACCAGGATGACATGAAACCAGAACGATGCACCCCAGAGCACTGCCCCACCAGTTTTGAGATCCTTGTCAGGGCAGACTGTGCTGGTCTGCCCGCAGGGAACTTCTCAAGCCCCTCCCCTTGATCTCTGTTCTGCTTTCCCTCTGCCTCCTTATAAAAGGTCTGCCTGCACTGAGATGCTAAGATGGACTCTGAGACGAGAGTCTTCGTCTTCTCAGATTGCCGGCAGTGGAATAAACCTCTTCCCTTCTCACCAGCACCCGCCTCACGAGTTTGTCTTTCAATGGGGCAGGCAGCCGGCCTGGGTTTGGTCACACAACTAGGCTTAAACCAGAAAGAAAACAAAGTCACTCCCCATCCCAACACTATGCTCTCTAAGCCTCTGTTATAGACTGAGATAAAAGAAAAACAATTAAAATATATTTAACTTTTTATCATGGAGGGATAAAAGTGATAGCTATTAGCAATTTATTTCTTATTGCAAATCCGCTGAAAACAGTGTGATGATCAATAATGAGACTTTAAGACTCTCAAACTAGTACATTTTCTCATACACGCAGACAGATCCTAGGCCACACAGTGGTTAGAAGTTGTTGCAATATTTCTTTAATTATAAACAACTAATGACTTATAAATTACTATAAACTATATAGAAGGCCTTAAACTATACCTCATTTAATATTAGTTGCTAGTAATAATTACTGAAATACAAAAAAATACAACTGTTAGCCACTCTATATAGAAAAATATTTACATTTACCACTTCACCATATTCTACTTATGTTCTGTCTTCAAATATATAAAAGATAATTTTTACTATTAATAGTAATAGTAAAAGAATAATTGCTAACAAATGTTACTTATCAGTTATTGTTTGGAGCTATTTCCATATCTACTAATTTTTTCACTACAACAACTATGTAACAAAGGTCTTGTCGGCACCCTCGTTTCAAAAGTGAGAAATCTGGGGAACAGGGAATCACAGGACTTGCCCAAAGTTACACAGGCAGTAGGCGGAAGCCCCGGAGCGGGCGCCAGGCAGCGGGCTGGCATCCACGTTCCTACCACTCTGCTGCACTCTCAGAATTAAACCAACGCCACCTCCTGCCTGGAAACCGCCCACTGCCCAGTGTGTCTGAGGCTCTTACCTTGAAAATGAAACTTGGTCAATAGGGTTGCTTCCAGAGGAGAGAGTGACAACACTGTCTGTCTAGGAAGGCTGGAAGACAGGCTGCCCTCAGGTTCAAAAGGATGTGTAAGCAGATGTTGCGGCCAGGAGCACGAGGAAGCTAAGAGAAACAGAGGTAGAAGAAGACATGCGTGTGATAACTCCTCCATGCAAAGGTTGATGCCGTCGGGGAGCAGGCTGGGAGTGCATCTGGTGGCAGGCTTAGTTTCGCCCCCTACCTTCCCCTACCCACCTTAAGATTCCTGATAAATACCAACAAGAAGGGGAACCCCACTCAAGAGGCAGCCAAAGGTGACTGAAAAACAAAGGTGGGCATCAGTTAAGCAAAGAGAAGGACTGAGTGAATACACCCAAGATTTCTCTCTGGAAGGAATCCAGAAGTTTCTGCCAAAACCCATAGGGAACAGAGAAGATGGTTGAAGAGAGAGCCAGAGGCTTGCATGGGTGAGGCAGTGGCGAGGTGATACAGACAAAGCTGAACCCAGTACAGCAGAGACACCTTAAAAGCATGGCCAGGTAAGGTGGACGGAGGCTCAGAGGCTCTACAGCACCTATCTTGCAAAAGGTCCTCCCTTCTAAAGAAAATATTGCTTAAAAGAATGTGCATCCATTTTTGAGCATATGCAGCATTAAACGTTATCTCTATCACGAAATCCCTTAACAATTTTAATAAAATTGTAGAGCAATTTAACCACCACATTAATAAACTGCAGTCATACACCCTGTACACTTTGTTAACACACAAATTACACTTCTGTAAAGTGAACTTTACTAATAGTGACAGTAGACAAAGCTTAATGTCCCATAAAAAAATGTTAACAATGTCAGTTAGGGTTCCACAGAATATTTAGATAACCTGTTGTATCAGAAAGTTAAAACTGAGGATTAACCTTACTCATAGCAGATGGCAATAGTGTAGGTGACTAACCCTCACAGGCGTTTCACAACTTTCTAAACATCATGTAGAGATAAAACATACACACCACCTTGGGGGCGCTGTGCTGAGTGGCTGAACTGGACAGAAAGGGACATTGTAGCTGCAGGGAGTAGACTGGTGGGTGTCAAAGGCAGGGGGTGGGGTGAAGAGGTGGGTGAGGGGGTCAAAGGGTAAAAAGAAAAACCAAAATTACAAACAACAATTTAAAAACCCCAAACAACCAACAAACATATCGCAAAATCAATGCACAAGAAGTCTTTATGTTATAAATCTCCCTAGCAAGTTTGGTTAGCTGGTTTCTTGACCCATAATAAAGTTACTAGTTAAATTAAGGGCTATCTCCACTGCACGCCAGGGCCCCAAGCAGTTCACGGACTGTGATTCTCCCTGGCGTGGTTCTCACCTGTCCTCATCCACAGCAGACTTGCATTTCAAACCCTGTGCAGGAGGTCAATGGTTACTTCAGACACACTCTGCAGAAAAGAAGCTATAAGCCAGGTTTTCTGGGCAACTATTATCTAAAGCAAAGGCTATTGATCTGCTTGAGCCAGGTCAAATGACACAGAGTACCCAGCAGTCCTTGGGCCTATTAACTTCAATGATATGTAGCTTTAAGCATTTTATTCTGTCTCCACTGACTATTCTCAACCTGCCACCCTGTTCCTTGAATCTGAGTCTAAACCACCATCCACCCTCACTCGGACTGCCCTCCTCACTATCCAAGAGCACCCGGCTCCCGAATTTGCTCTTCTCCAACTGGAGATCCTGGTAAAACATGGATTGTATCATGTCTTTCCCCACTTAAAAAATCCTCTGGAGGTTCCTCGTTGCCCTTGGGATTCAGTTCAAAATAATACTTGGAATAAACTCCATGGCAATACATAATCTAGTTCCTGCCTAATTGTTCAAACTCATTACACGCCACACTCCACCTTCCTCTCTGACACCTCTCTTCCCCAGCCTTTCAAAAAAAAAATCAAAACCAAACAAACAAAACAAGAATATGCTTGTGTGTATACACACATTGCATGACAAAAAAATAAATGGACTCTATGTTCTCTCTCATTATAACTAAAAAAAAACCCCAAACAATTAAAAAAATTAGTATTTGCTTCAAAGCCACATTTCCTTCCTATAAATGAATAAACAGAGCTCTGAAAAGCAGAAAACAAAGTTGTTTCTTAATTTCGCAGAATGGACAAAGCAAACTCGTTTTTTTCCAAGGTGACTGGCATACCGAGAACAAAAACATAAGGTATAAATTGAACCGTAGGCGCTCGAATACAGGGCAGACAGCCACTTGCTCATGATAAGATGAGCCACTGTTATCTGAGATTTGGCTAAGACTTGCTTTACTCAAATTCTTTCATCTTAGATTGTCCCATAGGAAAACCATGCCATCATCTAAACAGATGATGATAAACGTTATTGCTTAACAAGCACCTACCATAATCCAAGAGCCATGCATAACAGGGTAAAGGCTTCAGCTCCTGTGCTGTGTATAGGACCTGGATGAAGCAGTAACGATTCCTACAAATCGTTCTGACAAATGATGAAACTGCCAGCGTCAAATTCCGGGCAGCCCAATCTCCTAGACCCTCTTACCAACTGCACCCTAAAAATGTACTTGACCAAAGTCAGCACCCATCCTCTTTTTAAAAAATAATGAGTTCTTAGCTAAAGAAATAGAATAATAATTTCTTAAGATAATAAAATCTTCCTTATGCTAATACCAACTTCAAGCCTACTAGCAAATCCCTATAGGTATTCCCATTGCATTCAGGAATAAGAATAAGATACTCTGGTGATATTCTTTGGCATTTTCTTGGAGTTTTCAATTAATGCAAATAATGGCATAAAAATGGAAACTATAGTTATGATTACTCATGGATAAAACCACGACCGGCATATTCTATAATTATTCTATAATTATAACAGAGCTAAGCAAATTACATAAGGCATCATAAGAACTAGAATAGCAAGTTTTATGAGATGGTTTGGAACAAAATAAATGGTAAATAAAAAGTACATAACCAATAATTTTCATATTCATCATTCTATATCTTAACAACATGCAGAAAAATTTATCTATCGGGGCATCCAACCCGCTGCCCACAGGCCACACACAGCCCAGGACGGCTGTGAATGCGGCCCAGCACAAAATCGTAAATTTATTTAAAACATTATGATATCTTTTTGTGATTATGTGTCACAATGTATTTAATGTGTGGCCCAAGACAACTCTTCTTGTGGTGTGGCACAGAGGCGCCAAGGGTTGGACACCCCTGATAGCCCCTGATGACAAAATTATATCATAGTTAGGAATGCATATGATAAGGAATGGACTGAATATATATAAAAAGTCAATGACACCAGACAAACAGTTTGAGAAGCATTCTTTCCTCCTGGAGGGAAACACTGTATATTACAGAGATACTATTTTTCTAAATTATAAGAAATAAAATTGGATGTAAAATGACCTAAGATTGACATAGAAAGTTAAATTGATACTAGGATCTTAATGTTGATGGGGAAAATCTACTGGTGAAAGTAATTTTGACATGGAAAAGTAATAAAGAGGAACTAGATCTAGTAGCTGTTCAAATACACACAAGAATGAAAATAAGTTTGTCACCGAAGCATGGATGGGTGACTACATCAATCACGGATTCGTGCAGCAGCCGGTAAAGGAACGTGATTTTTGACAAAGATTCTGAGAGGTCACTGGCTAGCTACTTACGAGAAAATACTCATCTCACACCATATGACAAATTCCAGCTTTAAAAAAAACATATCTTGAAAAAATATGTAAGTATCTAATTCTGGATAGGCTTTTTGAAATTTTTGTTTTAAATTTATTGATTTTAGAGAGGGAGGAAGAGGGAGAGAGAGAGAAAGAGAGAGAAACACGGATTTGTCAGCACCTTGGAGTATCAGAATGATTCTCTAACCAACCGAGCTACCCGGCCAGGGTTCTGGGCGGGCTTTAAAGCAATTTTTAAATGCTTACAAAAATAAGACTGAGAGATTTGACAAAATAAAAATCATTAAGTCTTGTTAAGTTAATGTATAGTAAACAAAATGAGAGGATGAACACACTAAAAAAAGTGAAATGTGTTCACATATATTGGTTTCTTATATTGTAAGGGATTGTAAAATTTGGTTTCAAAAAAGAAAAATATCCCTAAATATAAGGATCTAAAAAGTTAATTTTAACAAATATAGAAGACACATGGACAAAACTAGGGGTGTTGGAAAGGGAAGGGAGGAGGGGAGGAATGGGTGGGTGGGCTGGAATGGGAATAAAGGATAGAAACTGTACTGAATAAACTAAAATAAAAATTTAAAAAAAAAATAAAAATAAAAATAAAAAATAAAAATATAAATACACACTTTAAGAAATTCAATGTCTATAAAAATCAAGAATATGAACTAAAATTTCTCACTTTAAAAATTTGCAAATGTAAACATTGTGTAATATTTTTCTGTAAATGTAATATATTCACATGGTTGAAAAACGAAACGGCATGAGCTGTTGGTTTGGAAACCATGCCCTGATTGCTGCCCCGGCCCTCCCTATCCCCCCCTCCCTGTTCGCCTGGTTTAGACAACTGTTCTTATTAGTCCCTGCAGATCCTTGAAAGTGTCCTTATAAAATGTAAGCCAATTTAGAAATATATGCTTATATTCCCACATTCCTTCAATAAAATAAAATAGCTAGCATTTTACATGAGGTTGAATATTTTTATGAGTTGAAATACTATTTGTATTTCTTTCTTTCACTTTTACTTTATTTGTCCTCTTATTTTTATTGTTGACACTATTACAGATGTCCCCTTTCCCCTGCCTTTGCCCTCTTCCTACCAGTCCCTGCTCCCCCTTACCTCTGGCCATCACCACGCTGTTGTCTGAGTCCACAGAATATACATATATGTATATTTGTTGGCTAATCCTTTCACCTTTTTTCATCCAGTTCCACCCAACCCCTCCCCTGTGACAGCTGTCAGTCTGTTCCATGTATCTATGCCTCTGTTTCTATTTTGTTCATCAGATTCCACATACAAGTGAAATCATATGGTACTTGTCTTTCTCTGACTGGCACACTTCACTTAGCCTAATAATCTCAAGGTCCATCCATGCTGTTGTAAAAAGTAAGGTTTCCTCCTTATGTATGTATAGTCACGTAGTATTCCAATGTGTAAATGTACACATCCCACAAGTCACAGCTTTTTTATCCACTCACCTACTGATGGGCACTTGGGCTGTCTCCAGATCTTGGCTATTGTAAATAACACTGCTATGAACATAGGGGTGCATATATTCTTGAATTGGTGTTTGGGGATTCTTAGGATGTGTTTCCAGAAGCGGGATCACTGAGTCACAAGGCAGATCCATTTTTAATTTTTTGAGGAAACTCCATACTATTTTGCCTAGTGGCTGCACCAGTCTGCATTCCCACCAACGGTTCACGAGCGTTCCCTTTTGTCCACCTCCTCACCAGCACTTGCTGCTTACTGATTTATTGATGGTAGCTATTCTGGGGGGTGTGAGGTGATACCTCATTGTGGTTTTTATTTTCATCTCTTTGATGATTAGTGAAGTTGAAGATTTTTTTGTATGTCTTTTGGCCATCTGTATGCCCTCTTTGGAGAAGTGTCTGTTCATGTCTTTTGCCCATTTTTGAATTGGATTGTTTGTTTTCCTGGTGTTGATTTGTATAAGCTCTTTATATATTTTGGAGGTTAATATCTTATCAGACATATCATAAGTGAAGATGTTCTACACCCATGAAGTACAGTGGTTTCTCTTTTCATTTTGTTGATGGTTGCTTTTGCTGTACAGGACCTTTTTAGTTTGATGTAGTCCCATGCGTTTCCCATTTGTTTATTTTATCCTTTACTTCTTTTGCCCCAAGAAACACATCATCCAAAATAGTGCTCTGAGAAATGTCTGAGAATTTACTGCCATTGTTTTCTTCCAGGATTTTTATAGTTTCACAATTGGTATTTCTTTTAATGCGAACTGTCCATTCATAATATTTTTCCATCATTCTATTGCTTTGTATTCCCCCCACACTCCCACAATTTCTAAGATATTAGAGAGAAAATATCTTGGTGATCTGACAGGCAAATATTTTTTTCCCAGCTTATCATTCTCCTTTAGAATTTCCCCAGAGTAAGTTGGGTTTTTTGCTTTGTTTTGATTTTGTTTTTGCCAACCAAAGGATTCTTTTAATGAGTCAGATTTATCTTTCTTCACTTTTAGATGCTGAAACTGAATAATAAAAATTTTTTAGATTCTTTTGGGTTTTCTAAGTATTAAGTCATCTACAAATAACAGTTTTACTTTCACCTTTTTAAATTTTATCTTCAAATTTCTTTCTCTTGTCTAGGTGTGTTGACTAATAACTCTGGCAAAGCATCACTGGTAGTGGGGAGGACTGTGCACCCTTATTTCATTCGTATTTGGAGCAGGAACAGCAGAAATGCACCCAGCATTTTGATATTATTTATAATGCTGTCTCTGGGCTCAGATGTGTGTGTGTGTGTGCGCTAGTGCACAGTCTGTCAGTTTGTCATGGTTATAAAATATTTAACACTTGCTTTCTTTAGTTGTCTGTCTTTTTTTCTTTAAACATCCAGAACAGTTGTTGAGCTGCTGAATTTTGTCAAATGACTATTCAGCCTCTATAGACATTAACACATGCTTTTCCCCCTTATATCAATTAATATGATGAGTTACTCTTAAGACTTCCTCATCTTTGATTCCGGGGAGGAACCCTGTTCTATTGAGATCTACGGCTCCTTTAATGAGTTGCCGGGTCCCTCAGCGGTAGCAACACCGCATATGTGTTTCTCCGAGACTGTTAGTAAGTTTCTTAAGTTTGGGAATTCTTAAAAACAATTCTGGGAAATGGAGCAGTTTCAAGGAAGAATATGAAGTTAGAGGATAAGTTTTCCCTTGTTAATAATTGCAAGAAAAAGAAAGCATGTTCTTCACACTTTTTCTTTCTATTTATATTTCCTATTTCCTGATGCCATAAAGGATTACCCAAGACAGGAATTGCCTTTTTCCTCTTAGTTTTCTTATAAAGAGTTTCAGTTTTCATAAACCCCTGCATTTAACTGTTTACATTAATCTATTCACATGGTCCGAGATTTTCTCCGAAGGAGTTAGAATAACTGAAAGTAGAAATGAAATGTGTGTGTTTACTTTGTCAAGAGAAAGCCAGTTCTTTGAATTTCCATGTTTGTAGTTTTATTTATTATTTTTAGTTCTTGCAGCTGAACTTGATTTTACATTATTCCCAAATATTTTTCAAAAGCTTCAATAAGCCATTTAAAAAACCTAATCCACATTATTCTTTAACTTCTCGATATTGGTAAAAATCATTCAGAAACTGAATAGTTGAAATACATTTATTATTTAATTTTAAGCACTCCAGTTCCTTTAAAATTAACCTAAATAACAGCAGAAAGTGAGATGCAGACTTTCTTCATCTTACATCCCACAAGTCAACGAACTATGCCCCACAGGTGAAACCTCACCTGCCACCTGGTTTGTAAATAAAGTTTTGTTGGAAGAAAGCCACACCCATTCACGTCCAGGGCTGCATTCCAGCAATAAAGCAGAGTTGAGTAGTTAAGACAGAGATTATTTGGTTTACAAAGCCTAACATATTACCATCTGGCTCTTTTCAGGAAAAAAAATTGCCTACCTCTGATATATGCAATGTTCTCTGTCCTCAGAAAATGTCTTACATAGTCTATGACAAATGGCATTTACTTTCTTAACCAAGATGTTCATTAAAAAATTTCTGAAGATATACAAGGTCTGTCCAGGAAGTAAGTATCCAGCCATATAATATGAAAAATAGAGACATTTACTAAAGAACATACGAGATTACAAGAAACATTATACACAGGACAATGACACCTCTGTCCCCTTCTAAGTGGGCAGCTTGGGGCCTCACACAGTTCCCCCAGTATCTCCTCCGCTGTTCAAAACACTCTGCAAAATCCTTTGTTGGAATCACCATGGACTGCCCCATCTATTTTCCTGAATGTCGTCAACAGTCTGAAATCTCGTCCCTTTCAAAGGTGATTTCAGTTTTGGGAAAACCCAGAAGTTGCAGGGCACCCCATCTGGGCTGTAGGGGGGCTGAGTCACCTGGGTCCAGTTGGCAAGCTCCACCTCTTGATATAATTTTAAAATCTCCCAAAGAAAAAGGCTGTCGAATGGCCGTGAAAAGGGCACAGCCAAGTACTGCAGAATCAGGGCGGAAGAGACCGCCAGTCCAGGCAAGGTCAGGTTTTTATAGGTGATAAATTGGAGCTAACTTAAGAAGAACATAAAATCATGGTGCGGGAAGAGACACAAGTGGGAGAAGAAACAATACCCAGAGAAGGGAAGAACGAGAGAAGGGAAAGAAGCCTTGTAGTTTTAGCCCTTCAGAAAGAAATATTTTCCTTTCCCCCTTGTTAACTTGCGGCTTCCACACAACAGAAAACTAGACAGGTCTAAATTTAGCAGCGACCAGTTGTTGCCTCTTTGCTCCGACTATACAGCATCTTCATGTGAAAGGAATACTGCACACACATAACTTTTAACTCTAAAAATATGGATATGGAAGACTATTTTGGTGACTTTCTGGCCCTTCAGACATTTCCAGTTGAAGACAAATGACCAAAATGACCAAAAATTGAAGACAATTCCCAAGTATATGTTTAAAATGAATTTTCTTCTTTTGAATTGTTCAGGTATTTATATAAAAAGACTCGCATAAAAATTATTCTTCATCATAAAAATCAGCCAATCATTACTGAACAATTTTCCAGTACAGCCACTAGAGATAATTGTTTAGCTATTAAAGTGGATGTCATGATTTATAGCAGCCACGAAGGCACCGATCTCTGTGTGGCTGCTTGGTGCTGCCGTGGAAGACACAGCTCACCTGGTCCAGCATGAGATGTCACATGACAATTCGTAACGAGGCACATTTCTTATTACCGGCTGATAATAGCCTATTGATGAAAGCGATGACTTAATTACATCACACATCCCCTGCAGGCAAATAACTGGATTTGACCATTTCCATTGCTTCTCACCCATCCCTCACAGAAGCAAAGAGGCACATTTACCACCATCCTTATAAACCACACAGTAAAGTTAAAAAGTCAAAGGCAAAGCTGGTCTTCTATTAAACACAGATGCACTTCAGACCACACTGCACCCTGAGGTTTCACTGGCGTTGGTTGTCACTCTTCCAATGTTGAGTTATGCCTGCTGATGAGGTTTCTGGTATCTCCTACACTAAATACGTGGCTTTGTATGAAATGTAGCAGGTGATTTACCCTGAACTTTGGATCTCTGAATCAACACCATGGCCACAAATTTGCTATGAAAGTCCCCTAAGTCTTGTTTCTAAAGCAGTGCTTGCCGGGCTGCTTCCTAGTAGTAGACTATAGGAAGGCAATGGTGCTTGTAAAACTGCTAAGAGGCATACTGTCTCCATTAAGGTAGCTTGTCTGCCAACTGGTCAAGTGCTTGGGCTCTTGAGGTGCAGTGCCGTCCATGTGGTTGCCGGCCTTCTGTCCCTGGACTAGACGGCAGGACTTATCTGTCTTTCACAGCTTTGCTGCTTCTTTCTTCTTGCCCAGAGCTGTGTCTGATTACTTGGGACACAGCCAACAGGATGCCTGCCCCTAGGTTAGGAGAGTTCCCCAAACTACTACTATGAATAGATTACCATTCCTTTCTTCTTTCTAATCTTTACTTTCCAGGTTTCTCTTTCATGCTCCTCAGCTTTTGTGCAAAGAACATGGGCTAGATTAACATCCTCGAACACCCAGTGTGTCTCATTCCTTCCATAAGATTACACATTTGTTACCTTCTTTAAGATTTTGAGCCTTTTTATCGGGTGTACTTTTGGGTGCTTTCGAGAAGAGGGCATGAAGAGGCGTAGCGGCTGCTTCTGCACCAGAGCCAACCGTGAATAACTGAGGCTGCGTTATTAGCTTAAACGGCCAAACAGCTAATAAGATTCTTCGACAAACATGGAGTGGGAACAAAGAAAATTGGAAAGTCTTATAGAATATATCATCTAGGTTAGAATACAATGTAGAAGATTATCTCCGTCCAGTTATAGAACATAGCCCCTAGGCAACTAACATTAAAGGCATTGCTGTCATGTGCTTGGACTACAAACATTCATTTTTCTAGACACGGAATCTCTCCCTTTGGACCTGTTGTGTAAACACGGCAGTGGTGTTCACCATCTTTTACTAGACTCCATGCAGACTACCATCTTCCTAGTCATGCATCATCAGCTCATCATAATTTCTAAAATGAGAGTTCACGTGATATTGAGATCAAAGGCTCTTGGGTGATGTTGGGGGCCTTCCCAATCTTACCAAATCCTCGAGGGCATTGGAATCCTGGAGACTGGGGCTCTGGTCCTGATTCTGTCTTTTGACAGCTATGTGACATTAGCAGGGTACTTCAAGTCTCTGAACCTCAGTTTCTTTATCTTTAAAATAAGGAGGCTAGGTTGGACCGTGTCTGAAGTTCCTTCCAGTGCCTGAGTACATCTACGAAGGTCACAGATTGGTTATCGGCACATGATCGGATTCGTCTGTCTCGTGTGACACCTCAAAACCACCAGAATTGACTCCTGAGGGAATTCCTCTAGTGCTGGGAAGCTCAATGTGCTGTTGCACTTTTATACAAAGAAGTAAAATTGGGGCTGACTATCTGTCTCGGCTTCCCAGTTTAATTCTTCAATGGTAGTTTCCTCAGTGAACAGGGAGCACAAGGCGTGTGTGACGCATGCGTTGTCTCTTCATATTAGCTTCCATTTTAAAAGAGGTCCGATTACCCCTAAAATACAGGGTTACAACAGGGAGTCTATAAGCCCATATGTTCTGACGATAACTGAAGGGCTGATTTAGTAGATTGTAAATTGTTTTAATTTCAGGTCTTAGATGTAACTATCCTGCACCAGCATCAGCCCCACCAGCAAAATACTTCAACAATGCAATCTACTTGGTTCCACCAATTTCCATGTAGTTACTTTGTGAGTCAGAACAACTAAAGCAATCATGGCATCCACAACCGCTCTCAAACTACTCTGCTTTACCCTATCTCACTGCAGCAGTCACCACCCTTCTGCCTTGGACAAATGAGAAGATGGAAGTTTCACCATCTCTCTGTATAAGCTAAGGCACCACATTTTTGCTTTCACACTCGGACCTTTGGGATCTTTGCCCAACGTGGCTTAATGGTAATAGCAGCAAATATTATCATATATTTCCATAGCTAACTGTTTCTTGTATGAAACAGTTGGGAGGAGGGAAGGCAATAAATCCCAGTTCCTATTTAGATAAAGACTCAGCAAGGGCAGCTGTCTTCCTCTTTGGAAATCTTCCCTGTAGGTTCCAGAGAAATAAGGTAGTTTGCACAATACCCAGATATGCTCAGAACTGAGGCCAAATCTGTGAAAATCCTGTGGGAGAGAAAAGGGAATTGCATCTCAGTTTGGCAGCCCAGAGCTGGACAAGCGGGACCCAGAAGTGGAGGAAAAGATGAAGAGGAAGGTTCTAGCTGCTCTATCTTGTTCCCACACTCATCTTCCCAGAAAGATAAGACTGGGAGAAGCCTGCTTCACTGCATGTATTGACCTTGACTGGTACTTGTTGTCTGAGCCTGGGTTGTGGGGCACACAGAACCTGAAAATTAGTGACAGAATTGCGTAAGTCTATAGCTTAGACCCAAGGAATTGTTCATCCCATCATCACCACCAGACAACGGGGTACCCAGAGCAAAGGGCTGGGAAGGATCCTTGGGGAGCAATGTATGGGAAGTGTAGACAGTCAAGGAGTTGTTAAATCCAGAAAACAACAGTATAGGCTCTTCAGGCTGCTATTGTTGAAGAGACCTTAGGGTCTGTTGCTTGCTTGCCTGGATTCAAGCCCATAGGCTGGAAGCAAATATTTTATAAACTTCAGAAGCAGAGTGAGAGGAATGCGCCTTGAATTGTAAAAGGTCAAGGTTTTAGAAGAGAAATACTTCAATATCAAATCTAAAAAGCCAAAAGCCATCATAAAGTCACTTGCCTGAAGTTTTCGAGGTCCTTCACAAAACAATGAGAACCAGAATCTTGCTTTTGGGAGTTAACTCTAAAGACATAAACTATAAATTTTTTTACCTGGCACTTGGGGTTACAGAAAATTTTAAAGTGACAAAGTAATGTTATAACTATATATTTGTTCTCTTGAATCCTGGAGAGAAGAGGCACTAAATAAATTGAATATCTACTATTTTTACAAATGGTAGTAATCTATTTTGTCATCTATTTTGTCTCCTGAAACTTATTTTCAAAATACTTGGTAAGTAGAATTAAGAAAATGAAAGGATTCAGATCTGAAGGAAGTTAGAGAATAGGGTGTGCCTTGTTTCTATTTCCTTGCATTTACTGAGGATTTATTTTGCAACTTATACAATTATCCCTTCAATAATCAAACTGGCACAAAACATTAAACAGTCCTTTTTTTTAGTTCTATAAAATTCATGCTAATCTAAAGAGCTCATGAACATCACCCTAATAATGGAAGTGAGGGTATTATTATAGCCTGGCCCTCGGGAAATTCTGTTTGCCTTTTTTGAACATGCAGAGAATCGTTTCCCAAAGCTCTGTGACCACGATGGTTTCTTTCTGGTCAAACCTAGTCAGTCTCCTTTGCTCGGGGCCTTCATCACTTGAGCCCTCGGCAATACGCGATCACTAGTGACAACAAAAATCATATTATTAAAGGTCTATTATGTGCTAGGCAAGGTGCTGTGCACACAAGGACATGATGTTTCTCAAACTTCAGCCCTTCCAACTCCACCAACCCATTCTTGCCATCCTTAGTACCACCTGTGTTATTTACTCCAGAGGGGCAGTGTGAACACAAGTCAATAGCGTCAAATACCGCGCATAGTATTAGAAACATGTCTATCAAGTGGAGAGAACACAAATAGTGATACGGTCAATATTTTTTCAGGGGGCCAGAGAGGTGATAAAATTGGGGTTTTGCCCGGAGAACTTCAATAAGGAAGTGGTTCATTAAAGATGGGCGTGCAAAAAGAAAATGAGCTAATAGATGCAGAGAACATATCAGGGGTTGCCAGCAGCAGGGTGGGGGTGGGTGAAATGGATGAAGGGTGTCAAAAGGCACTAGGCTTGCACATAAACAAGTCATGGGAATGCAATGTATCTGAGAGAACAGCACTCTCGGCCGGGGGAACACCCAGTTCAAAGACCCTTTAGATAAGGACGGAGCAGTATGGTCCAGGAGCAGAAAGGTTGTCAATGTGACTGCATTAGTGAGCTACGAGAGAAACAGTGGATGAGATCATAGAGGTACCAATCCTTTTATTAACCACTGTAATGGAACTTGCTTACAATGAAGTGAAATGAGAAGGCAGTGGGAGTTTTGAATAGAGGAGTGGCATGACTTAATTAATATTTAAACAGGATCACAATGCCTGGCAGATTTCCAAAAGATCACTGCCACGCATCAACGTTTCCCCGCCGTGAATGAGCATGGCACACTACCCATCGAGGGACAGTCGGCGTCTTCACCCCTTGAATCCGGGAGGACCTTCGGGCTTGCCTTTCCCCATGGAGTCAGACAAATGTGACAGTCAGCGAGTTCCACATCCAGGCCTCTTAAGAGCATCTGAAGCTCCCACTTCCTTTCTCATAGTAGCTGGATATTGTGGAAGGCGTCTACAACCATGAGGCCATCATGCTGTGAGAAAGTCTAATCTGGCCTGGTGGAAGGCCCAGGTGGAGGAGAGTGAAGGAATCGGCCGACAGCCAGAACTGGGGCCTCGTATGTAATACCCAACGTCTTGAGATATCTCAGACAGTCAGCCTTTGCAGTCACATCAGCTGAGACCACAGACATCGCGGAGTGGGGACAAGGCATTGCCAGTTTTCTGTCCAAATTTCTAAGCTGGGAACCTGGAACAAATGAAATGGTTCCTATTTTACACTAGCAAATTTGGGGTAGTTTATGTCTTAGCAATGAAGAATTGATGCTGAAATGGATAGGAGACCAGTTGGTTGGGAAGCCCCTGAAGAGGAGCAAGGACACAGTTAGTTAGTGACAGCTAGAAAGGCACTGATGGCATTATCACCAGAGGCTGGAGAGAGGGGAGCTCACGTTATGGAGCAGGAACAAACAATAGGGTCGCCAGCAATAACACAGAATTAAGGAAATGTCTCATGAACTTTTGGACCTGGTTAAGATTTCCAAATGTGATAACTGACTTCATTTAGCTGCCTGGGGTTAATTATAGAAAGGAAAAGATGAGCTAAAATGTTCAGGCAGAATTTAGAGGAAATCATTCAACTTGGGACTTGCTAGGCGGGAAAATAAAACTTACTGTCATGCTTGCCTGTCTAGGCAGCAGAAGATTCTCAGAAAAAGAAATAGTCTTAGGGCCAAGATCAAATTCAGGGTCCAAAAGTACCATGTGCTCTCGGGTTAAAGAGCAAGCGCAGTGTGTAGGTGGAAACATCCCTCACTGAGACCTCGGAAAGGTTTAAAACGCAGCGCCTCAAGGAGACTGTCAGCCAAGCAGAGTACCTCTGAAGATCCCAAGGGCTTTTCCAACAGCATCCTGACTTGTAGCCAAAATTAACAGGAGCCTCCCTTAGGAGTTTTGCGGGTATCTCTTTTTATGAGAAGGAACCTCAATAAAATGTGTGGGAAACCCCCAAGGTTTATAAGGAGATTGTACTACAAGAAGCACCACCGGCTAAACAAAAGGGAGAACACAAATCGTCCCTAGATGGCTAACTCGCTACGAACAGGAAGCAGCCTTCCCAACTGCAGACAAGAGCGAGCTCTCCTGGACAAAGGAGGAATCCACGGAGGAGGCTCTCACTTGCCAGGCAGCTGAGTTGAGCTGCGGGATCCATGAGGGGTGGGACCTTCAGCGCTTCATCCCCAGCAACCTAAGGGGAACCAACCAGCAAAGGTAGCCCAGTTGCAGGATAATGACAATTAAAAATTACTGTTTTCTTAAGTCACTGGTTCCAGGGACTTTTTTTGTTTGTTTGGCTAGGTGGGTTTGCTTTTTGTTTTTGTTGTTTAATGGAGGCAGGGCAGGAACTGGAAACAAGTTAAGGGAAGCGTCCTGGCCCCTGTGTTGCAGGAGAAGGGGGTTGACCACCTACTGCAATGACACCCTGAGACCTGGGGGCAGTGACTCGACTGTGGGTGGCTCCTTGAAGGATATGAGAGAGTCAGATGTGAGAAACTGTGAGGGCACAGCTGAACGCTTTAGGGGAAGGTTGAGGCTGGGTGTGAGAGACATTACGGACGACCTCTGCATGTCAAAAAAAAAAAATGGAACTGCCAGTCAAGTGAGATGGGGACGATGGCGGGAGAAGCAGTGTTGGTGTTAGTATGTCAGGAGTCCGGTGGGTACTAGCTATCCAGTCAGAGATGCCGGAGGATGGCTGGCTTTCTGAGTCTGCAGTTCAGTGAGAGGGCATGATTGGAGAGCGACATTTAGGAACCGGAGGCGTATGAAGACAGTAAAAGCCGTGAGACTGAATGAGGTCACCAAGAGCATGAGTGCAGATAGAGGAAAGACCTAAAGATTAGACCTTAAAAGGTTATGGGAATAAAGAACCAGTAAGGGTCACAAATAGGTGCTGGTGAGGTCCAAGGAAATAAGAAGAGCGGGGCGGCCAGCTGGTCAACCCCAGAACTCTCTGGTGATGCGCAGGAAGGGAAGCAAGCCCGACCGACCCGCTGTGTTTAGCCTGGGGGTTTGTGTGACCTCTGACAAGTGCACCTTTAGTGGAGCTGCGGGCATCGCAGCCGGGGCCAATCAGTTCCAGAGAGAAGAGAGAAATTAGCAACAGAGGATAGAGTTGCCTTTGAAAATTTTCCATAAAAGGGGGACAGAAAACCAGGTGGTGGCTGGAGAGAAACATGAGGTCAAGAGAGTTGGGTCTATAGCATGGCTGTATACTGATGGGAAAGACCCATAAGAGAGAGAAAACTAGTGATGGTGGAAAAGAAAGAGTAAATTATTAGAGCTGTGCCCTTGAGCAAATGACAGGCAGGAGATTCCGCACCGGAAAGACTGCCATATGTATGGCTAGTTTTCTTACTTCTGATCTGTGATTTCTTCAATAAGGCCTGCCCAAGATGAAATTTCCTAAATGCTGATTCACTATAATATGCTAACATTGTTTTTATTACTGTATTACTTATATTGCTATATTTACTTATGTTTTCTACATGTTTTACATTCTTCTGCTGAGCTGTCAAGCCGCTGAATGATCTGACTCATTCTCACTGAAGTCAGTATAGAGTAACTACACGACCACCTCTTGGCTGGACACATGGGACCCACTGTCTTATCTTTTTATTGAAAATGTAACTATAGAGGCAAACACATAAAAAGATGAATTTAAAGACACAAAAGCTGATATGGGGGAATGTAGACAGCACCGGATAAATTTATATCAGGGAGAATTCATTCAGCCCGGGCAGTAGAGGGAGCAGCAAAAGTTACAGAGGATGGGCATTTCCAGCAGGACAGAGGAAGGCTGACAGGAGTGCCGAGGAGCATCACGTGTGTCTAGAGCACAGACAGGGGAGGTGGGTCTGGAGCTGAGGCTGGAAGAGACTAGGCTACCAAGGCAAGCCAAGCCCCAAGCCCAGCTGGAACCTATTCCCACCCCACCCCCTGCCCTGCCCCTCTAAACAGGAAGCCTGTACAGCAGCCAGGCTCCGCTCTTTGCTGTCCAACCTCCCTTCCCCGACCATGGTAATCCAGAAACCCAGAAACCAAGGGAGGGGCGTGGACAATAAGTGGGAGCTGGATCAGAGATCTTCAAAGTGAAGTACAGGTACCCCCGGGGAAGCCCACGATTTTCAAGGTCTGTGTGGGCACAAAGAGTTCCAAAGAAACCAGTTTCCAGATCTGCTATTTTCATATAGTTATATTAGTTAATTATTATCCTTTTTTTATGAGGGATGTGCCTGAAATGTGCCTGAGGCAAGCAGATTTCTAGCAAGTTCTCCTTTCCTTGTTCCCCTTTCATAATCACCCTGCTCTCATTTTATGAAAGGAAGGCATCTTTCTCCCCATCCAGAACCTTACCCTGTGCCTTACCTCTCCAGGGTGCCAAATGAGGGGACAATCAGAACAAGTGACATCAGAGAAACCTTCTCCGCTGAAAGCACTGATATCATACCATCCATATCTACCTCTCTACACAGTTCAGTTTCATGCCTAAGTATTTCTTATTGTAAGTGAATGAGTGATTTTGGTTAATCACATACTAATATTTAAAGAAACATAAAGAATCATTTTTACAATAAAAGTATTTATTTAAAAATTAAATGTAAATTACGTATTTTTGTTGCTGTGGAGGGAGGAGAGCCAAGAAACTGGGAGACTATACTATAAAGTTTCTAACTGTAAAAGGTTCAGTTAAAGAATAATTGCTGGAAAATTTCAGAGGTCAGTGCTAACAGTGTGCAAGGGGTAGTTTGTCTCTCAAATTGCTACGAGAAGGTCTCTGAGCAAGAGACCCAGTGAGGAGAATGGGATGACACAAGGGATCTCTGACTCTGTCACTGGTCTCTTCTCATGTTGCTGTGACAGGTGGAGCTCCCGGCTGCCACCCACGGTGCAATCCCTCCATCTGAGTAAACACCTGCAGTCTCCTGCTCTCCCCTACACTCTGTCTGCACGCCTGGAGGAGCCGCAGTGCTGAGAGGAGGTAACTGTGTGCTGTAGACCATGACCAGCTAACAGGGAGGGACTCAGAACTGTTTGTCCATTTCTATGTGGCTTATATACAGTCCCCTGCCCTTCTGAAATAATTGGCAAGACACCAGGAGACATGAAGTGGGTTAAAACACTGGAAAAATATATGTATACGGATACCCCACCTCCTGATATAAAATGTGCACAAACAGTATTTATTGAACTGAACTGAGATCAAAGAGCCTCTTCTTCCCTCTTTCTGATTCTAGCACTATAGAACTTTTTAAACAAAGGATATCATTCCTTGACATAAACAAAATAATAGGTATACTAGTTATATAGTTTTAATAGTTAATTAGTACAATTCACCATTAAATAGTTAAGAGAGAACACATTCCAGTTCTACTAGCTACAACCCCAAATGCTCTCTCAACTCTCGCACGGAATTTTTCCAACTGATCCGTCAAATACAGTCGCAGCAAGCACTTCAGCAATGTTCAGTCTCAATAGTCTGAGGCAGGAATCTTTAATCACTGGGTAAATTCATCCAAGAGCCAATCATTGAGCTGAAGAAAGAAGCTGGCTCCTTGTCAACCCTCGTGCCATAAAGGCTTCTGAAAGGGGATTCCCCTCGCAGCTGACTATCCCACCTCCGGTGTGATAATAATGGGAAAGTCTTCCGTCTGTATCTCTCCACGAATCCCAGGCTTCCGCTTGGATGGATGAATACATAGATAGATTGATAATATAGATCAATGCACATTTGCCTACTACATTTGCTGAGCTCTGTCAGCAAAACCAGTACAAATCAGACAGATGTTTTCACTCAGAAACCATCAAAGAAACTTCTCCAAAGGACCAAACACAAATACACACTCACGTGAATGTTATTTGGCCATAAAGGTGATCTTTAAATATATATTTAATAACGTCAATCATGTTAAGTGCCATATAAGCACTGCTTTAAACCCGACGTTCTGCGCTTATAACACTGCATCAAAATAAGATAGTGGTTGATGGTCACTGTCAAACTGTGGAAAATATTTCTATGGAAATAATGTCAACCTTCATAAATACCACTGATCAAAACTGTCTGGGTTCAAATCCCAGCTCTACCATTTTCTAGTTGTAACCTTGGGAAAGTTATGTAACTACTCTATACTTCCATTTCCTCGGCTCTAAAATACATTCCCTTCCACCACATAACTTTATTATGATAATTTTTAAACATACATTCTTGGAACAACATCTAATACACAATAAGAACTCAAAAAAATTAACCAGGATTAGTATTATTTCCTATAATTCAAGTTGTGGGCCCAAAGACAGTACTCTGTATTACCCCATTACCTAACCTTCGAAAGGACAGTTACATCCCTGGCTGGTGTGGCTAAGTGGACAGGGTGCGGGCCTGCAAACCAGAGTCGTTGATTCAATTCCCGGTCGGGGCACATCTTGGGTGGCAGGCTGGGTCCCCAATGGGGGTGCGCCAGAGGCAACCACACATTGGTGTTTCTCTTTCTCTTTCTCCCTCCCCCCTCTCTAAAAATAAATAAATAGAATCTTTTTTAAAAAAGAATAGTTACATAATCAACAAAATTTAACAGTAAGGATGGTGTTCTAAATTTTAAAAACTTTTAAAAAGTGTTTTTGGGTCTGAGACCCATTTAAAAACTGCTTAGAATTATGGGTATTGTCCTCAGAAAAATCCAGTTATACTCAGATTTCAGGGCCTCATTCCCAGCCTTCGTAGGTCTGCTCAGAGCCAGTAAGTGTGAGATGGAGAGCCTTTGGGGTTTAAAATCCTTCAATTATCAAACTCTATTTCAATCGACTTTAAACCACTGTTTTTCCCACCCTTCAAAGAAGTTTATAACCATGCATTTCATTATGTTTGTGATACAGCTGTTGACATTTATATATTAATCCCACAGATTAGAACAAAAAGCATTCCCTTGCGTTTCTTAAACCCACCAGTAATCTGTAGGAAAATTCCAAATTCCAGAACTGTAACTTCAAATCAGATTCTGGAGTTTCCACTTCCAATAAGCAGAGCAGTGAATTCCAATGTTTTAAAAACTGTTTGGGGTCAAAGACCCACTTAAAAAGCTGAGTAGAATTATGGGAACACTGCCTATTAAACCTTCCCCAGCAGGGGCCATCCCAACCCCTCTTTGTCTCTGTCCCAAAGCAGATGCTACTTCAGGAAAGCTCATTCTGAGTATGACCAGAAGTTTGAAAGGATAAAACAGAGGGAGAAAGATAAGGATATGGCATTAAAGCACTATTGTAACAAAACTTCAGAACTTTTTGAGACTTTTTAACTAAATGAAGTAAAATTTAAAATTTTTCATCACTTTGAAAATCTTAAATGGCAATGGCTTTGTTTACAGTCCTTTCCTTTATATACTTTCACGTTCTTTCATTAGTACCACCCCCTCTGTCTACCATGCCCACTGAAACTGCTTTTTAATAAAAGGGCAGGTGTTTAACATTTAATCAATATTGCACTTGATGCTTTCAGTAGAACGGTTCACCTTGCAGCTCTGCACGGAAGGATGCTGTAACCACCGAGACCTGACTTACTGGTTCAATCCCGTCTCTTTAGGCACACCGACAAGATGAGATGCCCACCGGCTACTAGGTGATGCCATTACCACTGTCATGGCATTGGAAAATAGCTGTTTTATAGCATTGCACCCCTGAAACCTATAAAATGTTATTGACCAATGTCACCCCAATAAAGTAAATTTTTTTTAAAAAGTAGCTTTAAAAAACACAATGAAAAAATATTAGCTAGTGGTAACCAGTTCACCTCCAGTTTCAAAACTTCTGGCTCATAATAATCTGTCATAGGCATTCCTGAAGAATAACCTCGCTTTAGACATATGTTGAAGTTGACAAACTCTTACATGCACGCAATTACATGGTTAAATTCAAATATATTGTATACACTCGCAATATGCAGTTCTAATAACAGCAGAAAAAGATAACTGGGTTTTCATTTAAAGCCACAGTTTGCCCCCATGCACAAAAATTAATTCAAAATAGATCAAAGACCCAAATATAAGATCCGAAACATTAGGCAGAAGAAAAGATAGGTACTAAACTTCCAGGCCTTGGTCAGAGAGAACATTTATGAATTTGACCCCAAAGGCAAGGAAAGTGAAGGCAAAACTAAATGAATGGATCTACATCAAGCTGAAAAGCTTCTGCACAGTAAAGCCACCTCCAGTAAGGGATTCGATTGCAGTACAAATCGGCATTTCTTCCAAGTTCCTAATACCGCTTTTCTAAGGGACAAGTGTCTTGTCCGGGTGGGAACTAATACTATAGACCCAAGGCTGACTGCCAAACAGTGACCATTCCTGCAAATTTCTCTCCCTGGGAAAACAAGGGCCCTGATTAAAGAAGAAGAGGGCAATTTGATTTTGTGAGCAAAGGTAGAGACAGTCGCGCAGGCGCACACACACACACGTTTGCACTGGCCCTCGAAGAGTTTGGGAGGGAGCGGGGAAGAAGCAGGGAGCTGCGGTACCTTTTTTGAACTTTCTGAGCTCAATTAGGTGAGAAACTCCGCGCTTTGTGCTGCCAGACCCCGTCTTCTCCGGAACCAGCGGCTTGGCGAGGGTGGCCAGGCGCACGTCGCTGCTGTCAGCCAGCCCTGGAGGCTCGCCGGCAGCTGGCAACACGCAAAGAGGGCCGCGCACTGGGGAGCCCGCGGGATGCGCAGGTGGACCAGCGATCTGCGCTCCTCTGGAAGTGGAGGATGGCGAGTAGAGCGCACGAGAAATATAAAGGGCCAGAAGGTGGAAAACCTCTGCACGAAGCGCAAGCGAAAACTGAAGTTGCGGTCAAGTGTTGCCCATAAGAGGGCGGGGCAGCCGGCCGGCAGCCTGTTGGGGGAAACGGGTGGGTCCAACTGGAGTTGGGAGGGGCCCGAGGCGGAGACTCTTCTGGCAAAATTGTATTGCCTTCTCAACCAGCACCCCAGTTCCCAAAGCGGAGAAACGGAGCTCTGTACCTCCATCGAGTCCCGGCTGCAGGGTCCGGGGCGGCGGGCGGCGCAGCCCAGGGCGCGGCCACCCGGCTCCCTTCTCTATTGGGCTACGACGACAGGGAGCCAGGGAACTGGGATTCCCCAGAGCGCTCTGAACCCAGGGAGTCCCAACCCCCCAGCGAAAAGAAAAGTGAAAGAGAAAGAGGAGCAGAGGCGAAGATAAACAGTCCCGGCGACTGGGGGGAAGGGAGGGATGGCAGCGGCCCGAAGGTAACTGCCCCTGGTGTCGCGGCCCCCTCCCCCTGGGTTTGGTACGCAGGTCAGGTTTCTGCCACTGCCACCCCGGGGGGCGCAGGACTTGGCGGACGAGCGGGAGGTGGTCGGGCAGCGCTGGCCCCTGTCCTCGGCCTGTGCCTCCTTGTGCACCTGCGGAGAAGGAGCGAGGAGATGACGGGGAGCCCACCGGCGGTGTCCGCAGAGCCGGGTGTGGCGCTGGCGGAAGGCTTCCCCAGCGAAACCCGAACCCGGGACTGGGGGCGGCGCGGGGTGCTTCTGAGCCCCCCAGCAAAAAAGGGAAAGATGTGGCTTGGGATGGACTCCTTCTGCAGACCAGACCCTTGGCTCGCCGCTCAGGCTGGATAAAGCAAGGCTCCGAAGTCTTAATAGAGAAAACTTTGGGTAACTAATACTTTGTCCAGGGCAACCAGCACGGAGGGTGAACTTGAAGGAATGAGCCTGTCTGCTGATCACTTTCCCAGTCTGGTGCGTAGTTGGGTGTAGAACTGCACGTGATCCCATTTAAAGCATCTCATGAACTTGTATGATTGCAGTGTTTTATTGTCGAGGCTGAGTAATCTGCATGCCAGAATCAGCAGGAAAGGCCGCGTGCCCAATTGTGGAAGCACTTTGGAGAACCTTGTGCGCTTGTGAGCCACCAAAAGTCCCTAATGGAAGGCACTCCACCCGATTTTTCAGAGTTATATCATAGAAAAAAGATAAAGCTCCGTGGAGCTTAATAGAACACTTATCTGGGCTTTTTTGTATTACATACATGTTAAAAATAAAACAGAAAAATATTAGAAGAGATTTAAATATCAAACTGCATAAAGTTCCACATGAAACAAAATAAGCGAGATGTAAAAGTGTGAAAACAGTTTTGTACAACCATTCAGCACCTCACCATAGTTAGGAGTTATGAATAAATGAAACAATCATTCTTTTCTGATGGTGCCAATGATTTCAAATCCAATCAGACGTTGCATAGCAACATACTGAAGCTCTCATCAGCAGAATGAGAACACTGTGAGAGCCTGCATCGGGACTGGAGTTCTTTGCAAAAGTTATGGCAAGCACAAAAAGACTAAAGTACATGTCCATGTGAACAGAGATCAGGGACGGAGAAATGGACCTGTGTCCCCAGCCTCAACTTGGACAACAGCAGAGCTTCTTGGGCTCCTGCAGAGTGAACTCCTTCCAGACGTCTTCCAGCCTCCCTTGTCCATGCTATGTGCTCTGCAGCCGGTGGCAGAAGCAGATGTCCAGACAGGCAGGCACCTTATTGGCCACACTCAGCACCAACTAGTAGAGCCAGATATGGCTGCTGCCAGAGGACTCGTCATCACATGCTAAATCCTGCTTTGTCTGGGCCACCCCCGGGAACTGCAAGAATCTGATCTTAGCTGGGTTCAGTAGCTGGCAGACGCCAGAATCTCATCAGCTGTCCCCAGGGCTGAGGGGAATCAATGCCTGGCAGTACACTTTTAATATATGGCCACCGTGAACGTTCTAAGCTACTGGGGAGTTTTCACAACACACTGAAACTGATGGGGATTTTCTTCACAGAGTTAAGCTTTCGAGCACCATCTGAGTACATAGGATAATAAAATTGGCCTACAAATATTGACTGGGCTTCTAATATATGTAAGTTCTGGAACGAGATGGGCAGAATGATACACAAAATATTTTGTTGGATTGGGGAGATAAAATAATGTAAATAACAGTAAAGTGGAATAAAAAATGAGTATTGCCATAATAAACGCTTTGCTCTACTGCTTGCCTACCAAATATGTAATATTGTTTTCTCGATTACAGAAAGAAAAGTATTTTTGAATTAATGATGTAAGTGCCTGCAACTCAGTAATGTTGGGGTTTCAGCATAGATTCTCCCTGCACTGCACTCAAACAGAGGAGGCTAATATATGCAGCTTGTTTTCCAGTTGCCACAGGCTGTTTAGCGAGATATTGAAAATTACTCACACCAGTGAACAAGCAAATTCCACTGTGTAAGTTAAACACGAAGACCAAGATTGATGAAATAATTTGAAACTGCCTTAAGAGAACTAATAAATTATAATGTGGAAAGCAGCAGAAATTAACTAAACTCACAGAAGTGACCATACTATTTATTTGAAGTTAAAGAATTAACAATAGAATTAGAGTTTAGTATGTTTTAGTATCTGATTTTTCATTTCAAAGACAATGTTTGGCAATTGGGCAGTTGCCTTTAATATGTTTCCAGTAAATGTTTTCTATAGCTGCTGAGACGACGTGGAAGTAGTTAAAATTAGCTCATCTGATTTGGTGTCCAAAGTCCATGATTACGACTCCATTTATGATTTTTCTGAAGAGCAAACCGCAGGCCAAGGAAACGAGTGGACCTTCTGGTCTTTGAAAAACATGGCCGAGGATACTCCCAAGTTCTATTCTGGTTAAAGCTGGTTAAAGCACCTGTGAAAAGCAGCCTTACTTCAAGATTGCTTCCATTTCTGATTCCGTGGTGGTCCTGACAATGGGGTAATACTCTTCCTCTTAAAGATTACTGAAAATTTCAAGCACTTCTTAAACTATTGCTTTTTCAGAGGTGTAGCAGTACCAGTTAATACTTCTATTGTCCCTAGGGGGTATCCCCAGCTGCTTGTGAAGCACAAATATTAACTCATGAAACCCTCACAGCTATGCTGCAAGATAGGAACTATTATTCTCTCTGTTTTACAAGTGGAGAAACCAAGGCCCAGAGAGAGATCACAGGGCATGCCCGAAGTGACAGGCAATCGAGTGGCCCAGCAAGGGTTTGAACTCAGGAATCTGGCTTTAGTACACATCCCCTCTCCTCTGCAGCCTCTAAATTGACAACCCCTGCCTGTAACACAGAAGGTTCCTGAGGGGAAAAAACCTCGCAGGTGGTACCTCTCAGTCCAATTTTGTTTGCTGCAGAGTGATATTAGCCACTACCGGGGAGGGAACTCATCAGTTCCCTTGAATTTATGCTTCCCGATCTCACTGTGCTTCTGTGATGAAACCGGCCTGGGTGTTACAGACCTGATGCAAATAGGTTATCTGAAGACGGTGACTGACTGACAAAAGGCTGGCAAAATAAGAAACAGCGGAACTGGTAGCGGGCAGATTCCCGCCCAGTCCCGTTAGAGGTGGATGATTTTGTTTGCACTGAAGTGTAAAAGTGTACTCACAGAAAGAGGGGAAAGGACACCTAGCTAGTTCCAAGCTCCAGATTAATTAAAAACAATTATGTAATAACAGACTTAATTCTTATTATATTTAAAAGTATATGGAATCGTAAATGTTTTGGTACTTAGTAGGGGGAAGAAGCAGTTAAAATAAAATAAAGATATGATGTGCTGACAATATGACTGAACAGTCTTTTAAGGCTGCCCTTGTCAATCAAAGTCCAGTTCAGATTATCTCAGATTTATAACAGGAGAGTGCATATGTCTATGTCAGTACCTATCTAATCTCTATCCATGCATATATATCAGATGAGAGTGTCGTATTAACTCACTCCTGAGTCTATTTTCTGCCCGCACTTTATGTCCCAAATTTAAACAAGAGACATGTTTGATAGTTTCCCAGCACGTGTTCTGACAGTTCTCCAAGTTAAACAGAAAGTTTGAAATGAACCGTGTATCAAAGAAAAAAATCCTAGAGGAAATTGTGAAATGCTTTGAATTGAATGATAATGAAAAGAAAATATATCAACATTTACAGGATGCAACTTAGGGAAAAATATACAGTTGTCAATACTTACATTACGAATAAAAAAGGTTAAAATTAATAGAATAAACTTCCATCTTAAACTAGGAAAAAAGAGGAAAACATACACAAATGAAGGAAACAATCGATAAAAAGCTGAAACACAATAGAAAAATCAATGAAAACAAGTTATTTACTTGAAAAGATCAATAAAATTGGTAAATCTGTAGCTAAATTGCTCAAAGAAAAAGGAGAAAAAATACAGAATTATCAGTATCAACATTGAAAGAGGAGATATCACTACATACACTATAGACAAAAAAATAAAGAATATAAAAAACAACTTGGTGGCAATAAATCTGACACTTAAAGGGACAAATTTCTTGAAAGCCGCAAGTTACAAGGGCTGATACATATACATACACACACAAATAGAATCTTTAAATTAATCTATATCCATTATAGAAATTTAATTCATAATTAAAATCCTTCCCACAGATAAAACTCCAGACCCGAGTGGATTTGTTGGCAGATTCTATTAAACGATTAAGGAAAAATAGTGCCAATCTTATACAAACTCTTTAAGAAAATATAGGGAAAAGGAACACTTGTCAATTTATTCTATGAGTTCATAATTACACTGGCAAAACCAGCAATGATATTCCATGAAAAGTAATCTACAGCAGCATATTTTTCTGAACATCACACAAAAATTCTTAACAAAATATTAACAACCTAACCTAATGTATAAAAAGGATAATACATCAGGAACAAATGGGGATTATTCATGCAATGAATGCAAAGCTGATTTAACATTTAAAAGCCAATCAGTGTAATGCTCAGTAGTAATGGAATAAAGGAGAAAAAGAATTTGACCAAATTCAACGTGCAGCCACGATGAACCCCTCAGCACACGAGGGATGGAGGGAAACTCTCTCAACCCGGTAAAGAGCAACTACAAAAAAGTCTACAGCGACTGTTTTACTTGGTAGTGAATGATGAATGCTTGACCCCTAAAATCAGCTCTGAGCAAAGATGTCTGCCTTCGTCACTCCCATTCACTACCCGCTGATAGTGGGGAGCCTGGACAGTGCAATAATGTAGGAAAAGAAAAAAAGTCATAAAGAATGAAAAGAAATGGGTGAAAGCTCTTTATTTGCAGAGCATCAGTTCCTGAGGAACCTACCGGTAAAATTCCTAGTAATAAAAGCAAATGTGGCAGAATACAAGAAATCTATGAACATAAATTATAGGCTTTATACATCAATCAATAGAAATTAAAAATTTTTAAATAGAATTTACGAAAGCACACATTTCACGGCGCGCACTCCACAAATGACAGAACACCGAGGTGAGCAGCGGAAGAGATCTCTGTCAGAGGCTGACAAACTCCAGCCTGCAGCTTGCTGGCGTCCTGCTTTGTTCTCCGCATTCGGCCACACCCACTCGTTTCTTTTAGGTATGACTGCTTTGGCAGCTGAGACCTTTCAATAGACCATATAATTTATCAAAGCTTAAACAACATCTATGACCTTGCCCTTCACAGAAAAAGTTGATCAACTCTTCATCTGAATGTTCCAAGAGATACCATATTCATGAATTGGAGGATTTAACATTAAGATGTCTGTTTCCCCCCAGCATACAAATACATGCCCAGCAATCCTGGTAGGCAATCCTGGACCACTGGAGGAGCTGATTGTGAAACTGATGTGCAAATACAGGGGAGCTAAAAGAGGCTAAACACTTTTTAAAAGGAACAATGTGGGAGAATTTATACTACCAGATATCACAATATATTAAGTTGTAAAAGGCCAGAGCAATAGAGTAATGTAGGAATGGCATAAGAATTGTTACACACAAGAAGTGTTACGCACAAAAAGCAATGGAACAGAATAAATAGGTCAGAAAAAAACCCCGCAGATAACACGGCTAATTTGTTTAGGCAATTGTGCTAAGGTAAAAGTTAAACAATCATCTATTCTACAAACAATGTAGGAATAACTGGGTTTTTAGTTGTTCCCAAAAAATTTTCCATTCCCAAACTCGTATCACTCATAAAAATTAACACAATAAAACATAAACTGTATAGAAAGCACAGGAGGAAACCTTTGCAATCTTGAGGTAAGTAAAGATTTCTTGGACAGAACACAGAAAAAGTACTATGAATAGAAAAAAATAATGGAATTGGATTTATATCAAAATATGAACTATTTTTCTCTCTTTAAAGTCCAAAATAACTACCATCACACTAAAAGTTCCAGAGAATCCTGCAATTTAAAATCCTGTTTGATATTATTTGGCTCATTTCTCAAATTCATTAGTCTAGGAACCATTTTACAGTAGAACACCAATAAATCGCTTGCAGAACTTGTATTTCAGAACACACACTTGCAAAGTGTTATTGAAGACACGTTGCTTTCTTCTGGAATAAACTTTATTATCAGTACAGATCGAGGGAGAGGAGCTGTAACCATCAAATAATTATTGCTGTCATGGGATACGTTCTGCGTTCGATTCACTTACCATTTAGTGGGATATTGTTAATGTTTGGGAGTTACACACATTTCTCTAGGGCAGTAAACGTTATTTTAAGCCAACATTTTGTGATAGCTGTACAACTTAACTATTCATGTACTAATAATTATTTACAGCTTGACATATTTTTTTATTCAGATGAAGAAGTCCTCATATAAAATTCACCTGGAGAATCTCAAGTTTAAACCTAGATTGCACTTCCTCTGATCAGAGGAGTCTGAAAGCCTTTGCAGAAAGAGGCCTTAGTCTCACAAAGAAACTTAGCCCATGTTTCCACTTCATTTTGAAAGAAATTGGGGCATCGAGAAACTAGGCAACTTGTATCTAATGAAATATCCAAGTAATGGCAGACCTCTGAACTGATGCCTTAAGAAGGGACCACGAAATCATTACATTTCCTCAACTGTAGATCTTAAAATAGACAATAATGATTGCATTTCAAAATATCTCCGACAAAGACTCATCAAAAGCCAGCATTAGTCCAGTGTAAGTAAGAAGGGGTTGTCAGTAAACACTGTATTATCTCAACAAACCACAGCAAAACTCTCCACTCCGTTCAGTTGAAACAGCAAAGCAAGTGTTAGGTATGTGTGATATCATGCCTGTTTGGATTCTTGCCCATTATTGCATGAAGAAAATGGTGCTATGTTCCACCAAAGCACTTCAAAATTCACTACTGATTGCATCAAGTCAGCAACCCACAAAAACATTGAATGATTATTTTCCTAAAAAATGGCTTTCAAAGGGGAGGGTTGGCAATATTTTTCTGTTTGAAACATAAATAAGAAATAAAGTCATAGTGCAGGCAAAGAAAAATCTTATTCTTGCCAAGTTAACTTTTATGTTCAAATATAGTGAAAATAGGAGTGTTGTAAACAGTTATGCATGGTATTTAAAGGTATTTTCATCCATACACAAAGAGCTAATTACAGGTGTATGAATTGTGTTGGAAGCTTTGCTGTTTCGTTTGCTTGTCTCACCCCCAAAATACAGATCTTGCCTTTAAAATCTACTTTTGTTTGCATGTATAAAATGCTTAGTTTGGGAGATCTACGATTTATGGATTCAAAATGGGCTTGGACAAGCCTGAAACTAATGTTGTCAAATCATCCTTTCCCTCGCATTTACTCGTTGGTAACTCTGTACTCAGAAGTTACTACATATCAAAGATTATAGACAAGTAGTATAGTGTAGGGTGTAGTCCCTCCTTTCCAAAGGGAAAATATGTGACATAAACACCACAGGAAGAAGTTTACAGTGTGTTGTGTTTGATTTTTGTAGGGTAATGTAAGTGCAAGTAGTCGTTTGCAAATAACCCTGTACAAAAATCTTCACTATAATTTTCTGTCAAAATTACTTTGAGGTACTATCACAATATAATCATAATTAGCTAGCTTTTCTTCTTATGATGTTTAGTGGGAGTTTTCATGCCAGATATATACTAATTCTTATGCACTCAAAAACTGAGAGGAAGTCCTGGAATGAAAGGCTCAAAGACTCTAATCTATTTAAACAAGTACCGTTAAGCATTGAAAGGTAACTCGCAGGTGTAGATCCATGGTGATAAGATACTGTTTTGTGAGGGTAGCATGACATGGCATAATTGGAACATACAAAATTGGGAAATACTCTAATGTGCGCCCAGTTTAAAATCTATTTGGCCTCATTTGCAAACTGAAGATCCAAGACAACTTGTCCAGGATGGCACAGAAATTAAGTGTCAAATCTAATATTTGAAACCCTGTCCATAAGCAAAGCCCCAGCTTCTCTAATATTTTGTGAGCACTGGCTCATGTATAGTTAACAATGGTTATAGTACTCACTGCCTACTCTAGGGCAGGTACAGCCTCGTGGCTTAATATACATCATGGTTAATCCTAAAACTAAACTCAGCAAGGCGGGAGTTGTATCTCCAATTTACATATGGCAAAACTGGAGTTCACACAAATTTACATACATTTTCGTGGAGACTAAATCAAGAAACAACCATGGGGGAAAAAACAGCCCGTTAAAGCCATCTCATGATATTACTTCAAAGTAATTATGAAATGAACATCTTTCTCCGGGAACCGATAAAGCATTCAGCTTTGTAACTGAGCCATCCAATTTTTTGGTGCAGTCTGAATTTAATAACCTTTCATAGGTAGGGAAAAAAATAATGTCTGCACCTCAAGTTTCCATAAAAAAGTCTCAGTATAAGGAGTAAAGCAGAATTTATTGAGTAGGTTTTTGAATTAACATGAATGGATGATAAAGTGCTATTTTGACTTGCAAAGGAAAAGATCAAACACCAGCCTCACATACTGGGTGGCAGTCACAGCTGAACCTTAAGGCAATTGCCTTAAAAATCAGATACTAATTCCATTGGGTGTTATTTTTAAAGCTTTACATTAGCTGACCCACTGAGTTTCACCTCTGTTCATAAATTTGTATAATTATATTTACCCCAAAGAATGCACCATTTTGCTACGTCCTACTTCTCTCTCCCTTCCGATGTGAGGTGTTTTTTTTTTCTGGTTAATATTTGATGCATGAAGCCAAAACCTCTGTCAAAGGCCATCTCAAGAGGTTTCTCCTTCAAGGAGACTTTCCATGTTAAGTTCAAATCACAGTCTTCTTTGTTTAGAATAATTCCTTGGTGCTTGTTTGTGATGACATGATTTGTCCCCAGTCTGCTCTGGGTATGTACCTGTTTCCTTGGTGAGATGGTGCTAAAGGGTTGGCGATGCCTGTGCTGGAATGGGCAGTTTCCAGGGCAATCAGTCCTAAGAAAGAATGCATAAAATCCTGTGAAACCTGTCAGAATACCCTCAATTTAAATGATAAGGGTCCAAGCATAAAATGATTTTGTTTCCCAGTTTTATGATGCTTTGGCTATCTGACCCTGACTCAGAATAAGCCCTAATAGTTCTTTGAATGTTGTCTATTGTTTGATCATTACTGCCTGAAAGTATTCCTATGCAAATTAAACCTAATAAAAGCCCATTGAGGACCAGGCTCAAGGCCCTTCTCCTTTGAGAGATTGGCTATCTTTCCTCCCCAGGCAGATCCTGTCTTGGTAGACTTATTCTCATCCACAGTGGCTCCGGGGAGCTCTGTCCCCACAGTTTGGTTGTCAGGAAACCTAACCATGTAAAATTCAGCAGTTTTAATATGGTTCAGGCTTCTGTTGTATGTCTGAATGTTGAATAGTCCTAGGATTATATAATATTGCATGTCCTGCTTCTCAATAGCCACATTGTTACTGAACTTGAGGGGTTCACCACTTGGGGTATTCTATCCAAGAGTGAGACATGGTGGTTGTTAGGTACCTTCATTTACTTGAAGCAAGGGAAGGGCGGGGGATTCACATCCAAAGTTCTGTTCTCCCAAAGGGAGGCTTAGCCATGGCTATATACACTGGTTATTTAATTACATGTTGATTTCTTCTTTGCCTATGGCTACACTTATCCTGTTAGGTTCCTGTCAAGCTCCTCCTGTTTACTGCTGTATCTGCAAAACACTGTGATACATTTTAACATTTAGCAGGAATAACATTTAGGAAGAACTGCCCTGACTTTGAGACCCTGGTCCTATCTAACATGATCAAATAACTATGCGATTTCATCGACACTCTTTTCCCAGGTGAGTGCATGAAGGCGTACAACTGCCTTGTGTCTTGATTTTATTGGGAATTATTCTGGTATTTTAACCTTTATGTGTAATTTCGGCTGTTGGTTAGAAAAATACCATTCATCACTTGAAAGAAGTAAGTATATTCTCATTTAATAAGTCATTTTATCATAAAGACATTTTAAGGTTATTAAATGTTTTTAGGGAACAACTGAGATTACCTTGCAATTGAACTTCTTTGGTTTATATAAATGTTACATTTTCTCTTTTGACATATTTAAATCAAATATACATAAATTTTAAGATTAAATGATGCACGTGGATTTATTCTTTTGCAAGTCAACTACTGAATTCAATAGTCGTTGATTTAATTTTAGAGGTCTGCATTAACACTCAAATTATATTGGTGTCTGTATTTTCTCCTTTGATCTGTATGACATACACATAATATTTCTATGCTATATTATTTGAAGTATAAAGTTTTCGTATTTTTCATTGATATTTTGCCTGTTATGAATACAAAAATGACTCTTAAGTAAAGTAACTTGAATTTTAACTTTGTCGATGTTATTGGGAAAGATAAACAGTTCAACCATTTGAGTCAGAAAAACCTGGGTTCAAATTCCAACCCCGTGATCTTTAGTAAGCCACTCCTTTGAGGTTCAATTTTCTCTTATGTATTGTAATCAAAGAAATAACGCTGACTTCACCTGGTAGTAAGGATGCTAGTAAGCGACGTAACGTGTATCTTAGCCCAGCTCCTGTGAAAAGGAGGCACTCACTAGACGTGCTGTGGGAGTTGCTACTGTTAGCTTTCTTTCTCAGCACTCTCCATACTTTTAAAATTGTATCTCTGTTCTCTTTTTCATGTTGATGGTTCTTTTATTATCTCTTTCGCCTTGCTGCTTTGTTCCTTATTCTAAGAGAACTCTGGAAGTTTTCTTCAACGCACAGATGCTGTCTTAGTCACCAGATCTTCAGCAGGGCCCATTGCGTTATCGCCACGGCGTGGACCAGTTGCATAAACTGCTTTCATTCCCAGCTTCTCACCTGCACACGGCAGGCAGCTCCCTCCTTCTCAGCATGTTCTACACACACGACTGATGCTCATATTTCTCAGGAACAGCAAACACACAAGTCCAGTTTCAGAAGCCAGACAGTTGCCTAAAAGCTTTTTCCCTCTTATAAATTAGTTTCCCAAAGATTTGATTTTCACTGGACTTTCACAGTAATACACTCCTCTTTCTCTTATGCTACAGCATGTTTTTTCCTATCTTTTAATTTTGCTCATGGTGTTTTTTGTCATAAAAGCTGCGGCATGTAGTCAAATTTGTCTTTTTGCTTCATATCAAAATTATACAAGTATTTTCTTGTATCTTCTTTAAGAACTTTGTAGTTCAAATCTCTTTGGAATTTCATGTTTGTTTATATCATGTCATACTGATTATTTCATGTTATGGTTTTCCAAATGGATGTGCAATCTTCCCAATACTATTTACTGAATAAGCTTTCCCCTTGATTTGCATAAATGCTTTGCCACTTAAAAATAATTGTATATAAAAGTGTGTCCTAGATAAAAGTAAAATGAAATTATAATGCACTCGGTCCACCAAAGAACGTATGTAACATGCATAGTGTGTAGTAAACACAGTGCAGCAGAGTGCCACCCGGACTCCCGGCGCCTCCTGCACGTCCTCTCCAGGCATTTGCCTGCGTGCCCCACGTTTCCGCACATCTCAGACCTTCCCTCTAGCACCTTCCCCCTTTTCCTTAAAGTGTATTTCTCAGATGTTCCTTCAGGGCGAATCTGTTGTGGTAGACCACTTATTACATGAAAATGTCTTTATTTGGCTTTCTCTGAAAGATGTCTTTGCTGGCTCTGTGCTAGGAATCTAGAACAGATTCCTAGGTTGGAAGAGCCATGCACCGGTCGAAGATGTTATTCTACTGCCTTCTGGCCTCTATTGGGAAGTGCACTGGGAAGTCACATGTTAGGCTCGTTGCCGTGACAGTGTCTGTAATTTGGCTTTCTCTGAAAGATGTTTTTGCTGGGTACGATTCTAGATTGAGAGAAACTTGCAGCGTATTGAAGATGTTATTCTGGAGCCTCCTGGATGCTATTGAGAAGTCTATCCGGAAGTCACATGTTAGACTAGTTGCCAATTCTTTGTTCATAATCCATCTTTTCTCTCTGTTTTTTCTAAATACCTGTTGTTTTATTTGGTGCTCTGAAGTTTTTCGTTTCATATGTATGGAACAGGCTGAGGAGTCAGTTGGATGCTATGTAAAAATAATAAGCTGGGAATTAAAGGGACACAGGTGGAAGGACAACTGGCCAACACAATGACAGTAACACAATGGGCCCCGCTGAAAACTGGATGCAGAAAATGACACCTGTTCATTGAAGAAGATTTTTGTACCTACACAGAATAATTCGTCTTATTTGGGACTTGTTGGTATTTAGCAGAATGAGTTCACTAGTTCTCATGAAATTCTCAGCCATTCCCCATTTAGATATTGTCTCTTCAGTCTATTTTTTCAGAACTTTGATTAGGTACGTGTTAGACTGGCTCACTCTGTCTTTTTGTCTTCAACCTCTGTTTCCCACATTTCTGTCACTATGTCTCTGTAACAATTGTATGATTTCTTACTTTCTATCTTCTGCCCTGTGATTTTTTCTTAAACTGTTATTTTGTGAACTTTGTTTTAATTTCACTGACCACCTTTTTCATTTCTAAAAGTTCAATTTTGCTCTTTTTCAACTATGCCTGCTCATCTTTGATGGGAGCTTGAGCCTTACTCATGTTTTTTATTCCACATTTATTGATATAAATGTATTAGTCATGCTCGCCTTGTGTTTCTGATAACTCCAATATCTGTCTCTCTCTGCTGCCAGTCCTGTTACCTCCCACTCACAAGTCCTCGTTTTATTTATGTGCTTCCTGTTCTTTGATTCTGAGCACACGATCGGCAACGTGTTGTGGGAATTTGTTGAGGTTCGATGTGAGAATGTTTCACCCGGAAAGAATTTGCTTACTTTCTCTATGTCCCAGAGAGCTACAAGCCCATTAAGGAGCAGGCCTATGGACAAAAGTATCTGGGGAAAACGACTCTTCTCCCCTTAGCCACAGTCAGCCGTAGTCAGAGGCCTCCTGTGCCAGCCCTTCCACGGTTCAGGTAGTTATAACCCTGGGCTTTACACGAGCGTCTTCAGTCTAATTCTTCACTGTAGGGTGGCTCTCACCTAGGTCTTGCCTGCCTTCAGTCTAGGGAGCTCCGAGCTACCGAGGTCTATTTCTCCGGGTCGTTGGGCAACTTCGGGATTCCATTCCTTCCTGGATTTGTGCCCCTGCTTCTTTCCTGGCTTCAGAGAATTTCCATCAATATTTTTAGATCCCATTTACATATTTATGTGATTGCTATTTTTAAAAATTGTGTTCAGCATTTGAAAGATTTTTTGACTTCTTTTGCAGAATTGTTTCAGAATTTCCTAGAACTCACTATGTTGCTTGAAGTTGACGACCTCATGTATGAAGATTTTAACACTGGCAGCATATTCACTAGTGCTCCAGCTCAAAGAGAATTGCCCAAATGGCTCTGTTTATTTCTACTCTGGTCAGGAGTAGAGTTTTCCTCTCACCCCTTCATCTCCAACTAAGACACTTCCGTACTCAGATGAGCGTACAAAAGTCTAGGATTTTTGCAAAGGGAGCTGGACACAGGCATCGGATTCCAGGGAGGCTCTGCACAGAGAGGCTGCTCGCTGTTGAGTCTCTACATCACGATGCTGTCTTGTCTACCTCCTACCTCTTGGCCAGGCCCTTCCTTTCCGTTCTGTCTTCTTCCTCCCTAGTCCCAATCAGATTCAGTTTCTACAAGCATAAAATCCTGTGCAAAGGCACATGGTAATCTTTCTGTGCCAGTGTCTCCTCTGGGTCATTATTTTTGCTTCTGCGTTCTCCCATGGTAGAAACAGAGAGGAAAAAAATCTTCCTTTAGAGTACTGCTGAAAGAGCAGAGGGAGAGAAAAATGCCCAGAAAGCACGTAGATAAATTTTTCAGGATTTTAGAGAGCAGTTTTTAGATTCTTGTTAGGATACTGCTGCTTTCCCTGTAGGTTGTTGTCTTTTCCTTGGATCTTGTACCAGTGATTTCACACCAAGAATATTAGCTTATTCTGGTCCATGCCTATTGTTCTCCGGTTTCCTGGGCTTCAGTGTGCAGATACATTTCATTCCTACAGAGCGCCTCTGCTTGCTGTACAAGAGGTGACCACTTCACTAGATCTGTACAATCCCTGTCCCATCAGATCAACAGGAGTGCTACTGCTTAACGTGGCCCCTGCTGGGGACTGGCTCTGCTCCAGCCCTTGATTGGCACCCTTTACTATTGCACGGAGACCGAGTTTATAGGAATAATACTGCTCAGTGAAAACCAGGTGCTATTTAAATCAACTCTTCAACCAAGCACAGCTATCACAAGTGATTAGCGAACTGATAAGAATGAGAAAAGCCAGTATAACGAGTTTTCTTTTATCTGTATGTATCTGTAATATTGATATAGGTTGATTTTCCCTACCCCCACTTCCTGCTCTGCTTTCAGAAAGGGAATAGCAGGCCAGAGAGACACAAGGGCTCCTTCAGCTGAGAACCTAAAACAAGCCAATAGCTAGATGTGATTAGAAAGTGATGATAAACCCCAAACCCAGGGTGCACCTCCTGGGGGAGCTGCCTGCCTTTGCAGAATCTTCAGTGGGCAACACCATCCGTCAGAGACTCAGACCTCAAAGCCTTCTCTGCAAGAGACTTCACTCTAAATTTTATTGATCTTCTTCATCAAGAATGTAAAATGTACACTCTTGTACATTTTATCTCTGGTTGGCCTAGATTCAACTTTATTAAGCCATACTTTCCAAGGGTTTTTTTTTAGGTAGTAAAATTTCTTTGCCTATTCTCCCTTTTTCAACACCATGTTGACTATGTAACTTAAGATTTATAATTATTTTCCCTTGAGGACTTTAACATATTATGAAATACTAAAAAGCATACAATGTTAAATCAAAAATCCAAAGAAAGCGCTATGCAAGAGTAGTTTTCTAAGAGCTAGGGTACTTTCCAAGAGAGCAGGAATAAATGTGGCACTCTCGTGCCCCTTCCACCATCTTCTCACTGTTTAACAAAGTAACATTTGTCAGTTACTGAAATTTTTCAGTGCGTCACAGATGTTGCACGGCACTAGAGGTTCCAAGAGGAATAGATAATACCTGCCCTCAGTTTGTTTGGAAGTCACCGGATGATCACAATATAGAGCTGATGCGCTTTGTTAGACATGCACTCAGGGTGCAGGGCTTACAAGTAGACATGGCGAAGCCAGACCAGGCCAACGTCTAGGGAGGTGGCTCCTTAGCACAGACTTGATATAAATAATACTCAGTTTAAGAAAAGGCAAGTTGGGAATGTTTGTCCCAAGAAGCAGGTGCTGTCAATGCAAAGACCCAAAAGCTAAGTGGAACTTAGCGGGTTCTGGGAATTACAAGTAGTGCATTTCATGCGGTATGTGCTATGGTACAGAGATTCAGCAGGAATTTCAGACTCCGCTACCCTTGGACACTCACCATTGCAAAACGCTCCAATCATTCACATATATGGGGTGGGGCAAAGTAGGCTTACACTGGTGAGTGCATGAAAAACAGAGTTTATTCTTGTATTATATTTATTAATACTATATTATTTTTCATACAAATAACTCTAAAGCCACTTTTGCACCACCCTGGATATAACTGAAGACATGTCCTGCCATGAATAATCAAAGATATGATTTTGAAGTACTGGGGTACCTAAAAATAATAGCACAAAGACCTAGCCGGGAGCCATATTTAGCAACCAGCCGTGGACTTGCTGTCCCTGATGCAGGGAGGAAACAGTATAGAACATTGTGTCAGAACCTAGTGCCTTACCCATGTGACCGCGGACAGATAACTGAACTTCTCTGACACTTACTGTCCTCACCTAGAGTTGCTTCACATTATAAAATTCTATTCTAAGGATGAAGTTATAAAACTACTAAAAGCCTAAACCTGAAGTTGCATTATGTTGTTGAGATGGCAGACAGCAACCAAAAACAACAAGCATGAAGATCAAAACTCAAAGCACGTTCACCTTATTTTCCACAACATGTCGATGGCATTTGTTTTATTCTAACTGAATTTATTTTTGCACCACAGTCTCTTGTTCTAGAAGACTCATAAGGCTAGAAACTGATTATTTTCTCAATGCTGACGTGTTTAACAGCATTTCATCAACATCTCACAAATAGTAGGCAATCACAATAGTCAAAGAGATTTAAAAATTTTAAAAGATAAATTTAATTGTTGGAGACAAAACTATATGCATCTTTAACTAAATGATCTTAGGAAAATGATGTATTTTTTCTTTTTAAATTAAATGTACTAGGGTGACATTGGTAAATAGCATCACATAAGTTTCAAGCATGCAATTCTGTAAAACATCATCTGTGTGTTGCATAGTGTGCTCACCACCCCAAGTCTAGTCCCCCTCTATCACTGTGTGTTTGACCCCCTTCACCCTCTTCAACTTCCCCCAGCCTTCCTTCCCCCCGATAGCCTTCCTACTGTCGTCTGTGTCAATGAGTTTGTTGGTTTCCTTTGTTCATTTCTTCGTTTTCTGTTTTATGTCCCACATATGAGTGAAATCAAATGTTCTTGTCCTTGTCTATCTGCTTTATTTTACGTAGCATGATACTGTCAAGATCCATCCGTGTTGTTGCAGATGGCAGTATTTCATCCTTTCTGACGGCTGAGTTATATTCCATTGTACATATGTTCCACATCTTCTTTATCCAAACATCTTCCAAAGGACACTTAGGCTGTTTTCTTGTCCTCATTGTCATCAATGATGCTGCAATAAACATAGCAGTACATGTATCTTTATGAATAAATGTTTTCAAATTTTCCAAGTAGACACTCAAAAGAGGTACTTTTGGGACATACAGTGACTCTGTTATTAATTTTTTGAGGAGCCTCCATACTGTTTTCCATAGTGGCTATACCCATTAACATTCCCACCAGCAGCGAATGAGGGTTCCCTTTTGTCCACATCCTCTCCAACACTTGTTAATTCTTGTCTTATTGATAACAGCTATTCTAACAGGTGTGAGGTCATATCTCATTGGGGTTTTGAGCTGCAAGCACAATGGAGTTTTAGAAAGCAATCTTTCAATTAATACAATCAAACAATAACAAAAAAAGTAACAAACCAGCAAACAAAACCAAGAATGGCAAATCTGGTTGGTTTTCTTCATGTGACACCAGGTCAAACCTGGTGTCAAACCTACCCCACATTGGGCAGAAACTATTTTTCTTCCCAGTAAAGGATGGTGACAGTTTCCATCCCTTGGCTGTAACACACCATGCAACCTTTCTAAATCACGTCATCTCTCACCAGTGAAATAGCCCCATTTTAGCAGGAGTATACCCTTGAGGTTTAAGGTGCAGTTACTCCCTGAGTCCTTTTAGTTGAGCTTTGTCTGTGTTCTCATAACGCTTTGCTCATGCCAGTATTAGAGGACTAATTAGGTAAAAGTGTGGTTAGCTCTTTACACAGCTGTCTCTACCCCGAGGCTAGAAACTCCTCTAAGGCAGAACTGTGATCATATTCATCTTCAAGGCTAAGATTGTAACATAGAACTTAGCAGAGAGTCTGTGGGATTGGTAGTAAATAAAAAATAGGTATGAAATTTCTGTCCAAGAGTAAATAGCCAGAGTAAACCAATACATCATCGAACTAATAATTACCAAAAATGTATTGTGCTCACATCTAAAAGATAGTTTGCAAACCTGGAGTACTCAAACCAAACTATGGAATGAGGCTCGAGGATATGTAGTGATGAAGTAGCTTATATAGTGAGACAGCATTGACTGTTTATTCCTTTTTTTAAAAGATTTTATTTATTTATTTTTAGAGAGAGGGGAAGGGAGGGAGAAAGAGAAGGTGAGAAACATTGATGTGTGGTTGCCACTTGCACAGCCCGTACTGGGGGTTGGTCCACAACCCAAGCATGTGCCCTGACTGGGAATAGAACTGGTGACCCTTTGGTTCATAGGCCGGTACTCAATCCACTGAGCCACACCAGCCAGGGCTAACTATTTATTGTTTACAGTGATTGGTTATATTAGAAATTTCAGTGGTTACCTCATATCATCCCTGAGGAGCAGTTCAAGTTTTGTTTATTATTTCCAGACACATAAGCAAGAAATGACCCAGGTCAAGTTAGTATTGCAAAATAAACTAAATTAAGCTTTGCTTATATGACTAAGCAATCAGGAAATTTTCAAAGCTGGTCTGTATTTGTGTTTGATTTTAACATATGCAAAACGGATTAAATTGTAGATTCTGTTGCTCTATATTTCCCAACTTTTTTCTGGTGGAAATGCAGCTGGCAGCTAGAACAATAAAGTCTTTAGCTTTGACAGGTAAATGGCATTTTTGAGTCCCAGGCAAGATAAACAATCTTTAAAGACTCTAATCAGACCACAAAGAAGCCACTCGAAATTCCTGCCATTCTTCTTCTTACAGGGCAAGCTGAAGGTCACTGCCGTTAACTCTTAGATGTAGCAGAAGACCACAGCCCCAGCTCACACCTGCCTGCAGCGCGAAGAGACCCTGAATTCGAGCTGTGGCAGTCCGTCCTCTCCAGGCTCCTGCCCTCTACAGTCTGGAGCAAAATAAAATGGTGGTTTAAGTTTGGGGCAATTAAGTAACTACTTCACCATGATTTTAAAAAGGTACATGGTTGGTATTAATTAGCTAATGATTTTCTAGGAGATTTCAACCATGTTTGTTAGTGAAATACAGGTATGCTTTTATGTTCTTCATTTGCCTTCCTCTTGAAATATTCACTGGATTTTTCTTCTTGAAAACTCCACTTGTTTTCCAAAAAGTAATTCTGTGGCAAGACGTCCACATCTGTTTTTGTTTCTATGTAACCACGTACTATAAAGTTAGCAGCTTAAAGCCACACAAATTCAATATCCCAGAGTTTCAGTGGGCAAGAGCTCTGCGTGGAGACCTGGGTCCTCTGCTAGGGTCTCTCATGGCAGAATGCAAGGTGTTAGCTGAGCTGAGATCTTCCCTGGAGGGTCTGGGGGAAAATCCATTTGCGGGTTGTTGGTGGAATCCACTTCTTGCTGACAGTTGACCAAGGGGCCACTCTCAGCTCTGAGGGGCTGCCTGCCCTTTTAAGTCCCTGCCTCTCCCTGTTTCTGATCTCTAGATCTAGACTTGAAGGGCTCATGTGATTAGACAAAGCCTTCCTGGATAAACTCTCCACGTCAACCGTGCCGTCCAGCATAACCTCGTCACAGAGGTAAAGTTCATCACATCTACAGTCCAGGGCACTGCACGGACGTGTGCGCACCGGCCAGGGAGCTTGGAGGGCATTTACAGTTCTGCCCACCACAACTTCTGTTGCTATTACATCCTCACGTTTGAACAACAATTTGACTAGGTATAAAGTTCTATGTCCAACATCATTTTCACTTGATACCTTTTGGTTTTTCTAATTTTATTGAGAAATAACTGACACATCACTCTGTAAGTCTGAGGCCCAGGGCATGATGGTTTGATTTGCATGTATTATGAAGTGATCACCACAATAGGCTTAGCTAGCATACATTCTCTCATATGGATACAATGCAAAGAAAAGAATAAAGAAAAAAATTCTCCTTGTGACAAAAACTCTCAGGATTCCCTCTCTTAACCACTTTCCTGTATGTCGTACCGCAGTGTGAGCCCCGGTCATCATGTTGTACTTCACATCCCTGGCACATGCTCTTCTTATAATGGGAAGTTTGTGCCCTTAACCCCTCCTCTCCGCTTGGCCCTCCCTTAACCCCACTTCATTCAGTATCTTAAACGTATTCTTCTATTTTCTTCTTACTTAGTGTTACTGCTGAGAAATTTGACCTAACTCTGATTAATGTTGTGTATGTTATCTGTTCTCTTGAAACCGTTGAAATTATCTCTGATTTTCTTCAGTGTCACCCCAGGGGGCATGGGACTGGTGTTTTCCTTTGTCTCTCTCTCATTTGACATTTCTCCTGTTTAACCTGTTTCGCTATTAACCTTTTTAACCAGAGTCTCTCATCCTTAGTTTTATGAAGATTCTTTTCATCATTTCTTTCATTACTTCCTCTTTTCCATCTTTTCTTCTTTTGGGGACCTATACTTAGTCTTCTATTGCTATTAGTCATATCTTTTAATTTCCTATTTATTATTAGCTGGCACTTTCTGGGAGAACTCCTTGATGTGCTGCTCAACATACTAATTTAATTTCTTTGTCAGCTGCTTTCATCTGATGATTTACTCAATATATTGTAGCTTTTGTTAGAATGTTTTTGTTTTTTATAGCTTGTATTTCTTATGTTTTCTATTTTTAAAAGCAATTTTGAATTGTTTTATATTGTCGAGTTCTTCCCTTATATCCTACGGCACCTTATCAATAATATAAAATGTCAGTCAATTTATTCCAATATTACTTCTTTACATAGCATAGTTTGTACAGTTGTTTGTGGCTGTCAGTTAACATTATGTGTGTATGTGAGAGAGAGAGAGAGAGAGAGAGAGAGAGAGAGGGAATATGACAGAAGGGGAGAGGAGAGGAGAGGAGGGGAGGGGGGGAGAGGGGAGGGGAGGGGAGGGGAGTGTGGGGTAGAGAGACAGATATTTCCTACATTGGTAATATAATGAGGTAGTCACCAGAGCTGAGTCCTGGCCTACACCAGTCCCATCTACAGTTGTTAGAAGGGAGGGCATGATTCTCAGGTTAGAGGAGAAAATCATATCACCTGTGCCAAAGAACGCAAAGTCCTCTAGACCTCTCCCATTGGCTACTGCCCCAGAAGGAAACTCTGCTGTTCAATGTTTTATTTTTAAACCTTTAGGAGGAAATAGTGCATGTGCATGTGCAAGAAGCATCCCCTTGTTCATAACCCACCATCTCTGGAAGCCCACCAGAGGAAGTTATAGAGGGGTACCCCCTTCATCTTAATTACTTCTGTGCCTGTTTAGATCCATATTTTTAAAGTCTTTTCTTTGCTATAAAGTCTTTTCTTTATCCATATGCAATATCAAACATAAAACCCCTTTACTCTGTTAGTGTTACCCCTCTGAAGAAACTGACTTAGGTGAGAGCATTTATATCTATTAACAGTGACAAGAGTCCCATCTCTCTTCAAAATAACTGCAAATTGCTCATATTAGTAATTTTATTTATACCATAAATATTTGTATCGAGTTATTAGTAATCCTCCTAATATCTCTTCGTGAGGCCAGTGTTTCAGTAGGATGCTGTGACTACAAGTGACAGACACCCAGCGTATTTGTGAGGCACCCAGAGTGTTTGTGAATATTAGTAGAGAAATGGAGGTAGTGAAATACTAAAGTGCAATAAATTACAGAATGACTGAATAGCGAGCTTTGCTTTGGCCACCGCTATCGCTGTTTTCTGTGCCCTCGGTTGACTTTCCTTCTACCCTACACGGACTCTCAATCTTCCTTTAATCACTTGGCTGCTTTTAGTGCAAACAGGTTAGGTATGCCTGACTTGCTTCCTTGGAAAGTCAATATTCTCCAGTTCTTTTGTCTTTGTCCAGGCGGTTCTCCAGTCTCCAGCAGAACTGGACTTAGAACTTGTATTATAGTTCCTTTGTTGAATTTGAACTACACTGAATAGAGCCTTTGTCTCCAAATAGCCTCCTTCCCATTTGCCTGGCATTAAATACTGTCTGAGTATTGACTTTAGGTCTTGCACGTTCTTGGAATTTTAAGGATAACAGGGTATTGGATTGCAAAGGATTTCCAGTAGCTGTTATTTTACAAGTGAGAAAACTAAGACCCTGAAAAGTTAAGTAACTTTCTCAAGTTCTTACATTTCAATTCCAATACTTTTAATTTTATAGATAAGGAGATGGAAACCCAGAGAGATGAAACAGCTTAAGTCCTATATCAAAATGTAAATATCCTTGGAATAAACTCCGAAATCAAGCAATAAAATCCACTGCCTGAAGTAAAATCTGTACCTGAAGTTAGAAATAAAATGTAATAGGAGTGTATTTTGTAAATATTAAAGTGATGCATTTTTATTTTTCCATTAAATCATGCTCACTAACAGTTTTAAATTTTCAAAGTTAAGCTTAAGGTTTATTTCTCAAGGGAAGAAGAGCAAGAGGCCAATAGTCGGCTCTGAGATTCAAACCTAAATTTCATACTTTCTCTAGCAACAGTTCAGCCGTGGGTGCCAGCTGTCGAAAACAGAAAAGAATTTCCTAAGTTGTTTCATTTCACTCTTTCATAACTAAAGAGGCTTGCTGGGTGGGCCTAACCATATGACGATGTGTAAGGGAGGTCCCGTGCACGTGATAAGGGGCAGGGGAGGGAGCCAGCCCCTTAGGGTCCTGGTGAATGTACAAAGTTGAGACAGAGGAAGGACAGAAGGACAAACACCAAGTCTCCGGTTTGCCCTCTCAACTCCAAATGTGTCTGGGACCGGGATGTGGCAAATTGCATCATCTGACTGCATTACTCATCTGTCTCCGTATCTAAATTCTTTTGTTATGTAACTTTGCGGGGCCTGCCCCTATGGACAGGATGAGCTGTCCTGCTACTTGAATTTGGACTTGCTTTGGCCAACAGATAAGGCAAAAATGGCAGTGAGGCCATTCTGAGCCTAAACTTCAAGAAGAATTCCTGTCTCTGCTTGTCAGCTTGTGCCTCTGTCATCACCATGAGAACATGCCCAGGCCAGTCTGCCAGAGGATGAGAAACGCACAGGGCATAACTCAGTTGCCTTGCACCTGTGAGAGCAGATTAGAGCAGAGAACACCCAGCTAACCCCCACACATGTGAGCGAGCCCCACCAAGATCAGCCAGCTGCCTCGCTGATCCCCAGCTAACTTCAGACGTGTGAGCAATCGACATATAACTCTGCCTGCCTCTAGGGTTTGTTAGTTGTTTGTTATGCGGCTTTCCTCTATTTTAGCAAAGCTAACTGGTACGGGGGCTTTAACATTAAAGTGAGTATGACAAAGGTGGTGGCATGCTTCCCCAGGAATCCTAGGGAGAGACTGTCAGCCAGGTGGTCGTCCACCATGGTTCAAAGCCATGGCAGCAGCTGGACTCAGTGATGGGGATAAGAATGATCCAGTCCTCCTGATTCCTCACTGCCTGCATGTGACATGCAAAGACTAAGATATGCCCAAAGGACATGGTGACAAAAAGCAGAAGAGTCGAGAGGGACCATAACCGAAAGAGCCTTCAAGTTGGGTGTTTGAAAACCAGCAGCTGCTTCGGCAAGCCAGACACACCCAGGGATATAGGGCATTAGCTGTGCCAGTTTAGGGAACCCGACAGGTGTCAGTGAACATCTTTCGAAATACTTGGAACGTCCAGAGTCTTCTCAAAACATCAGGAAGTGACATCAGATTGTGAATGGAAATGGCTGCTTATTTTCTCACCCGTGATTTCAGTTACCAGGTGCAGCCTTAACCCAGCCAACGGACTGAACTTTTCCACGGTGTCCCCGTGGGAGGTTGGGTCCTGGGGTGGACTCCCCAGCGCTCTCCACCTCAGTCGCCCTTCCCTTTAAGATCTGTCACTAGAGAAATACTGTTCATTCCATGATTAGAAATAAGACAACAAATAAAATGCCCCTAAAAGCACACCTAAGGACACACAGAGATGTGAAAGGGAGACAGGAAAAGGAGGCACAGCACACGAGCTTTTAACTTGCTCACGGTTCTGCCTCTCACACTTAGAGTGTCTGTTCTGAACGGCGCTCTGTGGAACACGGGGGCTTCATGAGGTGACACAAAGCAAAAAAAATAGTAACCACAACTCCCTATAGCAAAATACTATGGAACGCAACCGCTGTAAGATTAAGGTGGGAATGTGTTCCTTAGAATTTACATTGAAACGAATACCAGGTGTCTTTCTGTTAATTTTTTAATTAGTTTAACTTTAACCAGCTTATCTCACCCCAGAACTGTCTTTTTATGGCATGCCCATCAGCAGTCCACAGAGCCTGTCTTGGGAACTTTGCCCCCGATGGCTGCACACAGTGCTGAGAACCAGGCTTATTTGCTGCAGCTTTACTAGTAAACCTTCACTATGTTTGCCTCTCTGGAAGAAAGGGAGTCATGAGAAAGTGAATCCTGTATCTTTTACTCAAGATCATCAGGTGAGTTTATCCCATATAATTCTCTTTTGGTCAATGAGAAAGGAAAGCAGGGTTGTGAGAGCATGCTAAAATTTAAATGATCACTGCTTTTTAGAAACTGTTCTTTCCCTTATGCCTGACCCTCTCAGCATTACAGTCGTATCTCAGTGCTCAGCGGCTTCAGAGCTCAGCAGACTCTGTACTCATCGAATTTACAAGAAAAAAAATGTCTCAGCACTTGGCACTTGCTCGGGACTCCTTGAACTTGCCAGAAATTGTTTGAATCATAATGCTGTCCTGCAAGAGAAAATGCTTCATCGCTCGATGCTTGTTCACTGGAATGAATTGATGACGAGTACTGAGGTACCATTGTATTTCCACCATTCAAATTAATTCTGACTTGAAAAACATTAATCAATCTAACAAACAAAATCATAGAATTGATGCCTTCCAGAATGGCCTTTCCCTGCATTTATAGCAATTCAACCTGCAAGCAATGCTTTATGGAGTGGCCATACAGAAAATTAGACAAGCAAAGAGTCTAGGAACAGCATAAATCTTTTATGGTGAGAAAATGATCTTTGTGGGGAGGAGAAGGAGGAAAGAAGAGAAGAAACGAGGAGGAAGGGAAGGAGGAAGAGAAAAAAAGAAGAAGAGGAGAAGAAGAAAAAGGAGAGGAAGAAAAAGAAGGAAGAAGAGGTATTTTTTTTTCGGTTCAAATATTCACTTTTCTGTACTGAAAGAGCTCCCACAGAAAAAGCTTCCCATTCCCTTCCTTAGTGAGGAGCCCTCCAGGAAGACCTCAGGCTGTACCTGGATAATGTATGTGGCAGGGGGGGTAATGGGGAAGAAATAGTTGGGAATATCAGTGTAGTTGTCATGTCAAGGTCTTCAGTGTGAGTTTTTAATTATCTTGAGGGGTTTGTGCATGGCAAATACTATGCCTAATTAGTTAGTTTTTATTTAATATAACTTTTGTTAAAGTTGTAATTATAAAGGAAAAGCTTCCCTCAAGCTCTTCATTTAACTAACAAATCTTGTTCCACTCTTTAAAACAAGAAAGCAAGGAGCAATTATTTTCACATTTTCTTTGATGAATGTACAATTAATTCAAATAGAATAGACTAAACTACTTTAAATAATTAATCCCTTTGACAAATTTAGTAAATCACATTTTCTAAAATATTTTAGACTGTATTTATAAATTTGTTTTATTTTGACAGCATTTTAAAAACTTCCTAACAACTCACAATCAAACCGTAATAAGAGAAGGCTGCCTATACGTTTAAAACTGCCTTGCAAATATAATAAAGTGTAATTGTAAATAATACATCTCCAGTTTTTGCAAATTTAGTCAAATTCTTGGATATTGTTTTAGTTGAAAAGTGCAATTCCAAAGTCTATTACACATTTAAATTTACATTCAGATGCTTTCACTTAAAGAACTCTATTAAACATTCTAAATTCTTTAGATACCAAATATGTAAAACTGCCCCAATAGTTAAAAAGTTTATTCCAAATCCCGAACTCAAAGTATAAATGACACTGGACTAATACACACCATAATGTCTGTATTTAATGTAAAACTTTCCATGGTTGATAAACTACACAATCATCAAGAAAAGCATTATTTAGCATTTCAGAGAGACGAGATCAACAATTAATGATAATAATAGGATTACTTAAGGGTGAGAACTCAGGGACAAAACTCAAGAGCCACATACAGACGGAGCAATCATCTGAATCTCAACCTGACATGCTCGGTCCTTCGCTAGAGCCCCTGTCTGATCAGGGGTTTCAGATCCACACTCGTGTCCAGTGCTAACACCTCACTCGCAAGGACTCAACTCTGTATCCCCAGTGAAGCTTTATGTGACTTTCTCAACTAATCCTATTACCGCTGTATTGAATGCTCCAGTCTTTCCACTTTGGAGACTGTGTGTGACTACAGACGTACAGTCATACTGAGGTGTTAACCTCGTCTTTCTCCGTCTAGACATTCTCTTCCTAGCCCATCCAGTCATCAGCATCCCTCACAAATATGTACCACCTTATTGTCGTGCAAATACAGAAACTCAACTTCTTAAATATATATTAGAGAGATGGCTCTAGAAACCCTAATTTTATCATTTTTCAACAAGGACATTTTCCATAGTGATATATACATACCATAAAATTTACCATTTTAACCATTTTTATTTATATTTTTAAAAAATTTTATTTATTTATTTTTAGAGAGAGGGGAAGGGAGGAAAAAAGCAAGGGAGAGAACCTTCGATGTGAAGAGAAACATTGATCAGTTACCTGTTTACGTCCCCAGCCAGGGACACATCCACAACCCAGGTGTGTGCCCTGGCTGGGAATTAAACCAGTGACCTTTCACTTTATGGAACGAAGCCCAATCAACTGAGCCACACCAGTCAGGGCTGAACCATTTTTAAATGTGCAGTTCAACGCCTTAAGTCCACTAACAATATTTTGCAGCTATCACCACTTCAATTCTGTAACTTTTTCATTACTCTGAAGAGAAACTCTATACTCCTTAAATAATTATTCTCTATTTTTCCTCCCCACCCCGAAGCACCTGGTAACTTCTATTCTACTTCCTGTCTCTATCAATTTATCTGTTCTAGGTACTTAATATAAGTGGAATCATACAATAGTTATCATTTTGTGCTGTTTCTTTCACTCAGTATAATGTCTCCAATGTTCACCCATGTTATAGCCAGAATCATAATTTAATTAGTGTTGAAGGCTGCATAATATTCCATTAAATGTACATACCACATTTTATTCATCCACTTATCTCTTCATAAGCACTTGGTTTGTTTCTGCCTTTTGGCTATTGTGAGTAACGCTGCCGTGAACTTTGGTGTACAAGTATCTGTTTGAGCCCCCGCATCCAGTTCTTTGGGGTACACACCCAGACGTGGAATTGTGGGATTTCATGGTAATTCTGCGTTTAACTTTTTGAGAAACTGCCACACTGGTTTCCACAGTGGTGGCACTATTTCACACTTCCACCAGCAATGCACACAAGTTCTAATGTTACCACCTCTTTGCTAACATTTGTCATTTGTTTGTTTGTGTCACGAGCGTATGTTTGTGATACAGTCTTTTCTAAAAGTCAGCTGAGCAACCACTCGGTGAGCTGCCTGCTGAGCAGCCCGGCACCAAGGAACAAGCAAGAGTCACACATGGTGACTATGCTGTTCACTCAGCTTTTACTGAATGCAGGTTCCCTCGAAGTAGAACATCGACGTACCTTAATATCCTACTCACACTCTGATGATCTAAGAGAAATATAACACACACACACACACACACACACACACACACACACAGAGCAATCAATGGGAAATAATGAACCCGAGTCCCAGAGTCTGCAGGTCCAGGAGACAGCACGGTGGGCAAGGGAGCTGTCGGCATCCTGTAAGCAGGGATCTCCGGAGCCAGGTGGGCAGCAGGGCAGACGAAGTCCTCAGTCCAGCCGGGCAGAGCCTCTGGCAGTCGACGCCAAGGGAGATCAGCGTGTCACGAGCAGCACTCTGGGGTGTGGAGCGCGGCCTCTCGGCAGTGGTCTGGAACCTGCCTCAGTTATACCTTGAAAGTGGGATACTGCACCCTTCTGGGTCTTTTGATAAGAGTCTTGGCACCCTTGATGCCAAGTGGGGAATTGCCCAGGAGCCTATGGGTGGTACATGCCTGTTTTTCTTGGCACCCATTATGGCAGTGTGGAATTTCCCCAGGAGCCTATCCATGGGTGAGTCCATCTGCAGACGTGGCTATTCTCATCACCTGTGCAGACATCTTAAGTGCGTCTCCTTGCCAGACGTGTCTGGTCTGACTCAGGCAGTTTCCCTCTTGAACCAAAGTGTCACGGCTGACTGGCAGCCATCTTGGTTGGCATGAGGGACTCCACTTTGTTTTATGTACTTAATGCTATCTCAATCGGACCAATGCCATTTTATTGGTCCCGCTCTCCACGGTTTGTTTTTTATAACAGCCCTCCTCGCGCCATGTCATTGTGGTTTTAATACAAGTTGCATTTTTGTAATGACTAGTAATGAACATATTTTCATATGCTTCGACAAGTATATTTTACATAAAAGTGAGCATTGCATATGGAAAAGAGCATGATGTATAGAACCTATATTTTAGAAAGATTCAGTTAGAATTCTAAGTCAAATAATTAGCACCTAGAATAACGTTTTCAAATGGTTTGAGTCCTGGTATCCTCATTTAGAAAGTGAGGGGAAAAATACTTGGTTTTCAGAGGTTCAGGTATACACAAATAATGGCCAGTATTAATAATAGTGTAACATAAGAAAATAAGTTGTTTCATTTCAAGGTACTAGACCTATTGGTAAAATTCCAAATGAGATTCCAGTTTTTCTGATGGTGAAGAAACTTGCTATTTCCCCAACTCATTTAATATCACATTAAGGGAGAAGTAAAGAGAGGATAGTTCTTAAAATAATAAGACTAATGATCATATATGTGCATTTTAATGTATAAAAGTTGAAGTGAAATGAAATATTTAATGTCTTTTTTATTAAATAAAACATACTCCACATTTTCCCCCCTCTTTTCTACTCCCACACCCTTTTGTATGATTGAAATTCTGAATCAAACAACAGAAGAAATTCTAGGTGTCTCGCAGTGGGGGCCTGGACAAATGAATCGATCTTGAGCTGCTGGCAGACCCCAGGGGGAAGTTTTATTTGTTGAATAGAGAGGGAGAAGTAGGTCTGTTTGTGCTGTCGGGCGTCGTGATAGATCTCACTGCCCCATCTAAATGAGAACCATTATTTTGAATAAATTCTTCTCTCGTGTCAGAGAAAATGCGGCTCAAGACCCTGTGATATAGACAAATGAGAGGAAGGACCCACGACTGCCCACGCCATTTCAGGGAGAGATCTGTCACAAGTGAAAGCTGGACTGATTAATACACCCATTTTCTGACGTTGTGCCAATTTATATCACTTGTAGATAAGGAGAATCACCTGAAAAGTCATCAGCCTGCAGCCGTTAATCACCCATCACTGCTTTTTACCTGTGGTGTTTAAGAACTCCCCTTTTGCAGAAGCAATTGATGACTATACAGAGACTCAAACTATGTCTTTTAAAGCAATCGACTCTCAGAAACACAAAAAGTCTATACTCATAACACAATGGGTATATAAGACATTCACTGAAGTAGTCCCTGAATGGATTAAAAATTACTTTTCAGCTTTTATGGTTGGTGACAATCCCTAAATGTCTCAAGAAAAATGAGTGCGTTTTCACGGCTTCCACTGAAATGCTTAGGTTGATGCCTATGGTTATTGTCTCTTCTCGCGCTTCCCTAATGGGAGAGCACACAAGGTGGAAACAATCATTTTTTACAAAAATGGCTCAGTCCTGGGCTTGAATCCTCGCATTACCATGTCGTATCTCTGGAGGACAGGGGCAAGACATGTAATTTCAATGAGCTTCGGTTTTCTCATTGCTAAGATAATCCCAACAGGGCTGCATGTACAGAGAAATGGGCTAATGTTGGTGAACGTACCTAGCACAGGCCCAAACTAGCAGCTATACAGATCAAGTTTCTTTCAATCCTTTTTTCTCACTGTTGTACTTAGTATTAATTATAAACTTCCTGCATATGTATAACTCATCTCTCGAACTCCATGTGCAAGCTCCTCAAGGGTAGAAACATTATATCTGCTTTTTCTTCTATAACAATATGTCATTGCACGTAGTAATCAATATGGTATGTCTTTTTATCTAATTATAAAAATAATATATGTTCATTTTACATGATTGATAAAGTACCTAGACTACAAAAAAATGGAAATTGTTCATAATACAACACCATTGAAAGAACCACTAATAATTCATCTTGGTGTATTTCCTTCTAGTCTTTTCCCCATGTGTGTTTAAAAATTAAGATCATTCAGTACTTGGAGACTTATGGTCTTTTTTCCATTTAATTTTATATAATGAACATTTCTCCTATCAATATTTTTCAAAAACATGAATTTTAAAAGCTTCATAGTAGTCCATCAACTGAATGTTCATACTTTGTTTTGCACATTTGTTTCCAAATGTCCACTATTAAACATAATAACTCACTGAACAATACTGTACATAAATCTTCCTGCAAATTTCTTACTATTGCATTAAAAAATTCCTATGAATGGAATTAAAAGGTTGAAGAGAGAGTGTAATTTTCAGACTCACCCCTCTCTTCTCTTCAATTAACGCAACTCTGACTGTAAGTAGTTAATAAAGGCCTCATTCCATCAGGGGCAAGTGTCACACACACAGATATCATCCCTCCTTACAGACAGCCACCCTCCCTCTGCTGTCTACTGCTGTGGCCCCGTGGGAGTAGGCAAATACATATTTATAAAATTGAATTAGCTGGAATGACCTTAAAAAATTGGTATTATTGACATATTGGTAAATAAAAAAAGGACACTTGAAAAAATAAGACTTTTGTCCAAACATACATATAAATGTAGAGCATTGTTCATCATCAGAAAAGGTGTAGAACTGGTGTAAGTGTCCATCAGTATATATTTTCTTCAAGATTTTTCTTGATTCTTTTCTTTTTCCTCCTTATACTCTCACAACCGTATTTCAAAGGACTACCAAACTGAGAAATCTAGCCCAGATTCTAAGTATTTCCAAAATCTCAGAGGCATTTCCACTTAAGTATGGAATGAATGCAAAGACACTACCAATATCTCAAACCCAGCATCATAAAAAAATCAAACATATCTGTTGAACCATGTGAAATTGGCAATGCTGACTGACAGCTTTAGCCTTATAAAAACAAGAATTGCACATGGTTCACCCTAATAAAATGTAACATCTCCCTTCCAAAGTGGCTGTCCTTGCATTTGAAATTTCATTCTTTAATTCTTTCATTTGCTGTACATCATTAGTTGATAAGTCGTTTAGCCTTATTGCTTCTACTTTATGCAGAATCACTGTATGTATGTGACCTCAATTTATACAATTTACAACCTTAGTTCAAGTCATCGTAACCTCTTGAATTATTGGAAAATATCCTTACCGGTTTCAATGGCTCATTCAGCCAGCAAACTCTGTACCTACTCTATTTTATGCCCTCAACTAAGAAATGAAGTGCAAATGTGATAAACTATGAATAAATTCTCCCGAGGGATTCATGCTCTGGTTAACCCAGAATAATTACGAATCAGCATGGTGTTAATAATGACGATGCCCACACAACCCTGAGAGGATCTCAAGTCAAATACAGAGCAAAGTGTACAATGTGTCTTCCCTGTGCAAAAGGGAATTTTAAAACTGTCTTCATCCTTTAAAAAAAGGAATGTTTACTTACTCTTTACTGAGTCTGGCATTGTGGGGAGGCCTGAAGATGCAGCAGGGAACAAAACCACCCCTTGTGCACCCGATGGTGTGGAGGCGGAGGCCGTGAACAATGGGGTCGCACACGTAAAGGCCCAATTACAAGGCGTGTTAAGTGTTCTGAAGGAAAAGTACTTTCCTATAAACAAGGGGGAATCCCAAAAATTTATTTATAAAAATTTGTGTTTTCATTCTCACAAGTTTAAACTTCAGTCACCTTCAAAGTACTCTCCATTGGATGCAATACACCTATCAAGACGTTTTTTCCACTGCTCAAAACAGTTTCTGAACTCATCAATTTTGATGCCTTTTAGTGCTTCTGCCGTTTTTTGTTTCCCCTCTTCCACATTGGCAGAAAGTTTCCCTTTAAGGACTTTTCATCCAGGGAAACAAAAAAGTCAATAGGGAGGGCAGGGCGTGGGGTTCGTGCCATCTTCGGTCAAAAACCGCTGAACACTCAGCGTGGTCTCAGCAGGTGCGCTTGTAAATCGCCCATCATGAAACAGGCAAAGGTGTTGAAAGAGTCTTCAAAAAATTCCCTGAAGCCTAACACAGCCTCTCACAACAAGGCCAGCTGGTGCACTGATACAGATAGGTTCCTAGAACATTCATCTTGCAGGGGAAGCCTGTACTACAAGGGGCCTGCCCTCCAGAAGATAATTCTGGCTTTTGGGGGGTCCCCCGTCATATTATGGGAGGGTATAGAGAAGGACATAGTTGAGACTGGAGGAGCATTGAAGGTGTCCATGAGAAAATGACAGTTAAGCCAAGACTTTAAGGGTAAGCAGAGAAACCATGGGAAGACAGCAGCTGAGGCATTCCCACTAAAAGAAACAGTGTGAACAGACATGCTGTGTGGGAAAGAAGCTGGCATATTTATGGGGACGAAGGAGATATCAGATGGTAATATGTACTAGCACTTTGTAAATCATAAAGCACTAAGTACGATTAGCCCACAGGGATAACAACGATAGCCATACATTTACATGTTCTATGAGTTGTATATTGATCTCATGAATAATATGTTACTTAATCCCCAGCATGACTCAAGAAGCATTAAGATGGGAATATGGCATTCTACTATTTTTCCTCTGGTTTCTGTAAAGGAAATGTAATCATCTCTGTTATGTAGATTTCCTGTTGGGCTAGAGAAATGGAAGCAAAAATGACTACTCTTTCTCATTAAATGTGTAAAATTACTCACCCAGATCTACTGACACAGCACAAAAATAATATTCAAACCTGTCCCTGCTTCCCTACTTTCACCTAGCTTACCCAGCTTTGGGCTGATAACCTCACCCCGGGACCTCAGGAGCCCTTCTCACCCCCTTTCACTCCAAGCCACCATCCAGACTGTGTGGCCATGACAGCTGGAGCTGTGAAACAAATCTGATTATGTGACATTCTTATTTTAAAGTCTACAGATTAAGGAGCACAGTTGTGTTTGTTGATGCTCTTGAACATACAGCCCCTGGTACATCACACACCAGAGAAGCCCTCAGGTGTTTATTGTGGGAGCAAACGAGATGAGGAGAAAGATGCTGAGGCTCTAGACTTCATACGGATGAGGACAGGTGGGCACGGTGCGGGTACCCTTAGCCCAGAGGCTAAGGTACGTACTCGGGGGATTTGTCTTCCGATGTTCAAATCTGATCTTAGTAGGTAGTTATTTTCATAAAAATAAACTGCGTATTTACTTCTTTACCTTTATCTCTCTTATAAATGGCAAAACAACATCTTCCACGGAACATCTGCTTTGTGATATAAAAGCAAGAGGTATTTTCCTCCTCATCAGATTTGAACATGTTACCTTCGTTAATAAAACACGTTTTCTTTCCTATACTCATCTCAGGAACGTGGAAGATAATTCTTTAAACACTTTCCTGGCTTCTTTAAGCATCTTAATACCACTCAGGATTACAGAAACTTAATATTACATCCATCAGCTTTACAAAGATCTAAGCATTTTCAACCAAACTTTACACCAAGAGCTAGCTGCCTTCAGGTTGAAATTTTTTCCAGGATATCACATGGATTTGGCTATAGCTGGGGACACACACTAACCTACTCCCATTTTTTGACTTTCCAGAAAGAATCGTAGGAACCAAAGGGCCTAATTCCATATATTCTGTTCTTCCTTGTTCCTGAAAACGTGGCCACATAGCCACTCACACACTAGTCAGTACCTAATACGCTTACCGACTTTCTTTTGAAAAGGCTTCCTGAGGAGGGGAGGAGAACCGAAACAGAAAAAGTAGAACTTCTCACCAGGACAAGGGAAATTCAGTCCCATTTCCACCAGTGAGTGTAGGAAGCTTTTCCTAGGGAAACATGAAAGAGATCTGAAGGCTTTCAAAGTCATTGCCACTGCTTACTTAGGTCCAGGGAATAGATGATGGTAGAAGTTTTTTTCAGATTAAAGCTCTGTGGAGACTCTCACTTATCTTGTACATGGACCATATTAACTTCTTTCATGTTTTGAACTTCTATTTACAATTCTCCTGCCAATAATGGAGAGATAGTCATGCCATAAAACTCACACTCTCTCTCTAAAGCTTGGCCTTCAGGCAGTTATAGGCCTTATCAATGGACTGGAAGAAAGCTGTTATTCTCTGCTTGTACAGCTTTGTCAAACAATGATAGACCAAATCACGTCTTTCAAAACTCTTGATAGCCTAAAATAAATGGTTAAAATAGTGTCTTGCTATTATGTATTTCATATCAATGCCTTTCCTATCATTTTACCTCTCCTTACAAATCCAACTACATTTTGCCATAAACTGAACTGTAACCTGGGAATCCAGCTGTACACTGTAGGTCAATACATCACCATCTATCTGCAATCACAGCATGTCTGAACTCGGAGGGTAATTTTGTTGATAAATGAGACAGAATAGAACACAGCTTGTTCTTTCGCTGCTGTATTGACTTTGCTCTATGACAGTAGCAAGAACACAACATTTGTTATGTTTTTAAACAGTCTGCTCTAGGAAAATGTACACAAAACAGGGAAAATGGAGTAATTTTCTGGACAATATTATTACTTTAATATACTACCAGGAAGAGGTTATAATTATGAAAATAGTTTTATTGTTTGATTCTTAAAGAGTGTATTTTAAATAATCATCCATTTATTGCATTATTACAAAATAATTAAGTTGAGGCTAATATTTAAGTCATAAAAAAGGGACCAAGAAAGTAAGTAGATGACGCTTTATAAGCAGCGTGAGGCTGAGGGACAGGCATTGAGTATGCAGTATGTTTTGTGTTTGATAGGCATTGCTTCACTCAGTCTTCCCAAGAGCCCTGTGAAGTAAGGGCGGTTGCCGTCCCACCTGTGCTCTCTTCCCCTTGCTGTTTTCGTGCACACTGTCCAACATCTGACCTGCAAAAAGTGCATTTCTTCCATCATTACCCCCGGCTTCCTCTAGCTGTGGTCGCAGTGCTAGCCTCCGTTGTCGGCTAATGGGAGAGGGAGCCAGCAGTGAATTGACTCCCCTCGGAGCATCCTTCTTCCAAAGACTGACCAGCGTTGGTAACTTGCCCCTCCCACCCCTGTGGGGTAACTGCACTGACTCCCCATTTTCTCCAGCGGGACTCAGCCTCAAGGCTCACACGTTAACTTCTCCAGAACACACATCTTGTTGGCTACCTTTCCCTCACTGTCTCACTTTTATTTTATTCATTCCTACTGTTCTTTTTTCTACATTTCCAATAAAGTGCTTGTACTCAAATGCATACTTCAAAGTCAGCTTCCAGAAAAACTCAAAGTAAGACATCCTCCTTCAACAGAAGGGGAAACTGAGGGTCGGAATGCAGGTCCAAGATACTGTCTTAATGTCCCAACGCTTAATTATTGGGTATAAAATTTCCATTTGATAAAGTAAAAAAGTTCTTAACTTCCCCTTCAACAATGTACTCATAAGAACTCACTAATAAAATTCTATCCTCTCAAACATTTCATTTCTGAATATAATTGGAAAACATCACTGGGAAACCAATGTATTCAAAACAATCCAGGAACCAAACTGATTTCAAAAATAAACTTTAAAAAGCTGGACAAAGTAAACTACATGAATTTGCAATGCTGGTAGTTCTGTATGTTTTTTTCAAGAATTAAGAAAAACACGAGTCCTCATGCCTAACCAAGTCCTATCCAAGAAATAGAGCGAGCCACGTTCTGGGTCCTAAGACCCAGCTCAGAGCAGGTTCTCAGTAAACCTGCATCCGTTTCTTTACCCTTCTCCCCCTCTAGCTTTGGTGGCTCCATTGTAAGGGAAGTGGTTTCCCCCGACTCTGCATCAGAATCACAAGGAGAGATGCCCGAACTCTTCTTCATGAAACTTGGATGCAATACATTTAGAAATGTCATTTTAAGAAACTCCAGATGAAGTTCGAAACCGCAGGTGCTCCGTGGTCACCACGCATGTGCCATAGCGGGGGCTGCAGGAAGCCTGCTACTCCAACCTGCCTAGTCAGTGCCGGTTTCAGGGGGTAAAGGGGGTCAAGAAAACAGGCACTGTTTAAGGCCAACCCACTCATCTCATGCTTTCTTAAGAAATCAGCTCTTGAAAATTTCTCAGAAATTTTAATATGCTTGTCAGGAGTCTCTAGGACTCCTTGAAATTTCCCATAAAAGCTAAATATCCAGCTGTAATTTTGAGATATCATCTTCTCTCTACATGCAAGCATTTAAAAGGTGACTTCATAAGTGGATTTTATTCTATGTGGTGGAAGAGCAGGATTTGGATTTACAGATTTTATGCCAAGAATGGTTTCGTTTCCGAAAGCTGCTCTGGCATCAAGATAATTGTGTTTTCTTAAGTTCCAAAATAACTTGTATTATTAAAGAATGCGGCATTTAGAGAAAAGGAAGAATGTTGTAGAATTAAATAAAATTCAAGGATTTGTAAACTCTGATTTCTAAGGCAGAAGAGAGTTATTTCGTGAATGATTTATTAAAAGCTCAAGAGTAGCTATAGCTCAGTGAAGGCCGAGTGAGGAATGAAGTTGAGGTTGCCACTCCAGAGCTTGGATTAGAGGAGAACACTAGAAATTTATGATGTGGTCCTCGAAGTATTTGTTTTTCTTGGTCCATGTACATGTATCAAGGTTAGTTATAAAATGCTTTTTACAGAGGAAATGACCAAACTACAGTTTATGTTTTTCTTAAAGAAATGTCAAAAAGTTTGATTGTGAGGGGGTAACAGGTAAATAGGGTGGTACCTGGAAGGAAATGCAGGACGAAGGAAGGTATTTTTATGATGATGTTACGATGTAATGGTGACCTAGTTAATCCCTGGCCACCACTGACCATTTTGCCACCTTAATAATGTTGTGGTTTCCAGGTTGCTGTATAGCTGGAATCACACAGTGTGCAGTGTGTTTGCAGACTGGCTTCTTCCACTTGCTAATGTTTGTGGAAGGGGCGCCCATGTCTTTTCACAGCTTGATAGCTGATTTCTCTTTTGTGCTAAATGATGCTGTATTTGGATGTGTTCCACAGTTAGCCATTCACCTACTTAAGAACATCTTGTTTACTTCCAAGTTTTGGCAATTATCAATTATGAACAAAGCTTCTAGAAACATCCATAAGCAGATTTTTGTGTGATAATTAAGTTTTCAGCTTCTTTGGGTCAATACCAAGGAGCATGGTTAATGGATCGTACGTTTACTTTTGTAGGAAACCAACAGACTGTCTTCCAGTTGCATTCCCACCGAGAACGAGTGAGAGCTTCTCTCGCTCCGCACCCTTGACGGCGTTCGGATCTTGGGCGTTCTAGTAAGTGTGCAGGGGTGTCTTGTTTTAATTTGCATTTTCCTGATGACCTGGGACATGGAGCACCTTTTCAATTGCTTATTTGCCACTTGTATATCTTTGGTGAGGTGTCTGTTAAGGTCTTGTGCTCATTAATTAATTAGGTTGTTCATTTTATTATTGTTGAGCTTTAAGAGTTTTTGCATATTTTGAGTAGCATTCCTTTACAGGTAGGTTTTTGAAAATATTTCCCTCCAGTCTGTGGCTTGTCCCTCATTCCTAAGAAAAGTTTCTAATTTTAACGAAGTTCAACTTATCCATTGTTTTTTTTCATGGATTGTGCCTCTGATGTTGTGTCTATGTGGCCATTGCCAAGCACAAAGTAATCTAGAATTTCTCCTGTATTGTCTTGTAGGAGTTTTGTAATTCTGCATTTTATCTTTAGGTCTGTGATGTAAGTTCTGTGTCAAGATTCTTTTTTATTTATTTATTTTTTGGCCTGTGGATGTCTAGTTGTTGCAGCACCATTTGTTAAAAAGCGTATATTTATTTCATTGTATGATCTTTGCTCCTTTGTCAAACATCAGTGAACTGTATTCACGTGGATCTATTTCTGCCCAACTGTTCTCACCCCTTTCGAAGTTACTTGCAGAACTCCAAATTCTAGACAAATGTAAGTTACAAAACATAACTCAAAAATAAATTGTCATTTTAACAATAAATTAGATATCTACAATTTTGTGTAGTTTTTATTTCACCATTACTGAAAAGCTTATTTTAAAATACTCCTATAAAGTAGATAGTTATGCATTACAGTATTGTAGAAACAAATTACTAGAAATGTGATCGAGAAAACACTTTGTGTACACCAGCGTCACCACAAACACGTAAGTAATGCACCACGCTACGACATCACGATGGCCACAGCATCACTAGGTGATAGGAAGCTCCATTGTAATCTTATGGGACCACTGTCATATATGCAGCCCAACTTTGACTGAAATGTCATTATGCAGTGTGTAGCTGCAGGGCCTTAATAAAATCTGTTTTTACTGCTTTAAGTAGGATTAGCTCTGAAATGTCTCCGACATCACCCAAGAAAATAAGGTATAAAAGGGAAAGGACCAAGAATAAACCCAGAGAAATGCCAACACATAGGGAGCAGTGAGTCTAGTGACATGAGAAAGAGTAATCCAATTCATAGAGAAGAATCATGGAAGGTACACAGGAATAATCAGATTCATAGAGAAAGAGAATGTTTCAAGAAAGAAAAGGTGGCTGACAATTCCACGTATTGTGGGGGCCAAGGACAAGGGCTAAGAAGAGAGCTTTGGATTTCGGCCCTCAGCAGTAACCCCCGAGGGAGCGATCCCATCTGAGCGGTTGCACGTGGGAACCAGGTTAAAGTGTGTTCAGAGGCCATGGAAGGTTAATGTCGAGAGAGGGTATGTTAACCAAAATATTAACAAAAGAATACGAGCGACGTGTGAGAATTAGGCAGAACAGAGTCAAAAGCTGTGTTTGGTTGGACTGACACTAATCATGTCAGGGAATCCCAAATATAAAGAGAGAATAAAATCTGAATCCCCAAGTTTTGAAAATTGAGAACATACTATTACCACTTTCATGAGTGAAATTCACGTGAAATTCATCCCAAGATGTTATATAATATGTAGGGCATGAACTTCAGACTTTAGAGCAAGTTAAAGTTCCTACTGAAATTAGTTGAACAGATGTCCTTGGGCATTTGATGTGCCAGAGAGGCCCCCAATTTCACAACCGATCAATTCGAAGACAGAGCCCTAACATTTTCTACATGTCCACATATGAACTTTATGGTGCTCTGGGGAGAGTTAGATAGTACAGCTGTTGGGATTTTGTTATTCAGTTGGCTTAAAATAACTGAAAATTTTCTTCCAGGAGATTGAAAGAGAAGGAACACTCGCCATACCCAATTCTGCTTTGAGGTGAGTGCTTGAAATAAGACATGATCTAACCGGTTAATCTCATTTTGCTTCCAATCTAAGTGTGATTTTTCAATGTTGTAATTCATGGTAGCCGACACCTGAAACACGCTGACAAGTGGTTTTGGAGATTAGAAAAAAATATGTCTGTTTAGGGAGTGTGGGGTTTACCTTCATTCTGAACTCTAAAATGTGACCTCCCTCCAAAATGTGGAGCTATATAATTATTGTTTCATTTTATTTTGGTGTGATTTTTACTGTCTGAGCTAAATATCAGGTCTTCTTCAACTTTATACATTCATGATATTTTTAAATGTTCTTATAACTTTTCATCATTGAGGAAAATAGAGCTTTTTCACAGGAATTGTGAGCATTTGCTCAGCTCTGCAAGTCTTATGTCTTAATTGTACATTCACATTTGGAGACATAAATAGGTCTGCTCCATTTCCATTTTATATCTTCTTTGCACTTAAAGGAATAATTTCTTATTGTTTCTAACTGACAATTATTTGACATTTTGCTTTGCTTAGACTCACTTATTTATGAGGTTTAGTGACCAGTTGAAAATTTGAAGTATGAATAACTAGTGAAGTAATTGTTGGGTCAAAGGCAGAAAGCTGACCATTTTTTCCTTAAAAACAAAACTAAACAAAAACAATAAAACCCCAGAGGGAACTCACTGCTTTTGACTGTCTCCTTCTTTGCTTCACCCCTCATCTCTTAAGAGCACCAGATTTAAGTAAGCATGAAAAGAAAGAATTACTCTAATGAGAACTGCTTCCCTTTTTCAGTCCCAGAGATACAAAATTTAATTTTCATTAGCAAATATTCTATCGAATACATTCTAGGGCATTCAAAAATTAACCTCTTATGGGTCCTACTTTCACAGAGCTTATGGTTTTATAAGAAATTAAGACCGATATGAAACAAATAACAATTTAGGATAGAAAGTAACCAAATAGGCAGGGGTTTAGAAGAACCATGTATGGAGAGAAGGATTCATAACAAAGAGGAAATTGTTGGGAGAGCGAGCAACATGGAAAAGGCACAGGAGGGGAAGCTAAGGAAATAATGAAGTTTGACTGGAGCATAAGGTAAGAGAGAACAATTCCATACTGAGACCATTCTTTAAGCAAATGGAAAATCATTCAGATTTTTGAGCCAGGGAATGCTTTGCTCAGAACTGGCTTCTGGAAGAAGTTTGGTTTTTTAGCCGTGTGCAGGTGGCCTGCGGTTCAGTTACACTGCACCAGCCTCCTTTAACCATCTTCACTGTAGAACCAAGGCAGTTGAATATGGTCACGAACTGAACTGTGTAAGAATCATGAATTAATCCCCTAAGTCTTTAAAGGGGAATAAAAAAAAACGTGTGATGGACTCTATTTTCGCACAAAGTGTGTAAATGTTAATTAAAGTCTTTAATGGCATTTTACATTCTATCCGCCAGTTGCGGTTTTCCTTTTGTATTTCCTTCTTGCGTGTACTCCTGTTTGCATGTTTGCTTTCCACAGCGTAGAAGACCACAGGGTTTCCCTTCCTGGACTCGGTGGTTTGTGAAGCTCTGTCAGTAGGATGATCTATGGCCTGTTATGTTTTGGTGACATATGTTACACTGTAATGGTGAAATGAATTATGGAGCTTGATTAAAGATTTGAGGGAACACATCTTTCACATCATAAAGTGTAAAATAATTCTTACAATAGAGAAATTGTGATTAGATTAATTAACTCTATAAACATACTTCCTATTCAATTTAACTCAGTACAGAAGGATTACAGTATTGCATCATTTTTTTTTCACGGTGAGAAGAATAGTAATTTTAGGGCATTGTTTGAGATTTCATGTTTACTATTACCCAAGTATCATGACTTTGTATGAGACTGTGTGACTTCATTTTTGTCCATGGGCATAAATTTTTTTCAAGACTTTTAATCGTATATACTTTCTGAGGCATAGTAGACAGATAACATTATGTTAGGTTCAGGCACACAACATGATTTGGTAGTTGTGTGTACTGTGAAATGACAGCAGTAAATTTAGGGAACATCCATCAACATACATAGTTATGAAAAAATTCTCCTTTTCTTGTGATGAGGACTTTTGAGATCTACTCTCCTAGCAACTTTCAAATATGCAATACAATTAACTATAGTCACCATGCTACATATGTTACATGCTTATCACTTACTTATCTTATAACTAGATGTTTATACCTTTTGACTTCCTTCACCCATTTTGCCTAGCCCCCCACCCTTACCCTTCACCCCTCCTCTGGCAACCACCAATCTGTTCTCTGTATCTATGAGCTTTTTTTTTTTAAGATTCCACATGGTATTTTATAGGGGCTTATTACTTTTATTTATTTTTAGAGAGAGGGGAAGGGAGGGAGAAAGAGAGGGTGAGAAACATGTGTGTGGTTGCCCCACTGGGGACCTGGCCCACAACCCAGGCATATGCTCTGACTGGGAATCGAACTGGCGACCCTTTGGTTCACAGCCCGCACTCAATCCACTGAGCTACACCAGCCAGGGTGAAAGACCATATGGTATTTGTCTTTCTATGCCTGACTTAGTTTACTAAGATCATACCCTCATGGTCCATCCATGTTGTCACAAACAGCAAGATTTTCTTCTTTTTTTGGCTGAATAATATTCCATTACATATAATATATATCAATTAATGATATGTGTATATTATATAATATACATCATATTGTCTTTACCCATTCATTCACTGATGGACATTTAGACTGGTCCCATATCTTGGTTACCATAAATAATGCTGCAAAGAATATGAGGGTGCATATCCTTTTGAGTGAGTATTTTCATTTTGTTTAGATAGATACCCAGAAGAGGAATTATTCAATCATATGGTAGTTCCATTTTTAATTTTTTGAGGAATCTCCATGTTGCTTTCCATAGTGTTTTACTTTTTCTATAATTTTTCTCTTGTATGTTTTTCATGCTTGTTGATAGAAATGGTGACAATCTCAAGATGTTATAGTTCAGAATTTTAAATGTATTATAGGTTATCACCTACACTTCAAAGGTGAAAAACTCAGACTCTGAGGATGCTAGGAACTTTAAACTCTCCTAATTGTATCTTTCCATAGGGAACACTGGAAGAGTTTTTCAGGGACAATTAAACTCAATCAACAGTGATATTCAGTCTTGCTTTCATCAGTCTTGCTTGAATGACACTCTGGCGGCCATGGCCACATCTGCAGGGAGCCTCTGGCTAAAGCTATCAATCACAGACGTCCAGGGAACACAAACTGGTATATTTCTTTGGGAGGGGGTGGTATAGGGTAGAATACGGATAGGAAGAAGATATATAGATATAATATTGCAAATGTCCTTTTCAAAGTTAGCCGGAAGGCATGTCTAAACCTTATAAGCACTTAACATTTAGAGAGGTGAATTGCTATCATAAAGTACAGCATCTTTAAAAAAAAATGACTGGCAGCTTGAATAAGAAACTTTTCCTTTATATAACAGCAGATTCGACTGCAAACCATACAGATATTTCTAAATGAATAAAAAATATGTTAAAGTAATACTTATTAGTCAGGCATTCTGCCTGGCACTAGAGAGACAGATATGAGTAATATATGTGAATTTTCTGGTCTCAAAGCTTATGGTGTGTTAGGTACACAAACAAGTAAAGGAATATGGAGCTTAATGAGTAATATGAAAGAGGAGATGGAGTATTATAGGGAAATAGGAAGAACAACTAAACCAGGAAGGGCTTTCCAGGGGAAGTAATATTTCCACTGAAAAAGGGAGACAGGATACAAAATTCTCTCAGCATAAATATCAGCATCCTTATTTTATAGGGAAGGAAATGAAGGAACGGAGAGGTCCAATGGTTTGGTGGCAATGGGTGTGATACCTTGGAGTCAAGGCAGCTTGTGTGCGTGCGTGTGTGCGTGTGTGTGTGTGTGTGTGTCGGGGAGAGGTCAAGATAGAGATGGGAGCATGTTTGTTTGCTTTTAAAGATGGATTATAGGGGGAAAGGGTGAAGGGTTTGCAGGAACAATGATAAAGGACACATGGACAATAACAAGGGGGGTGGAAACAGGGGAGGAAGGTGGAGAGGACTGGGGTGGTGGGGATGGGTGGAAGGAAAAGGCAGAAACTGTACTTGAACAACAATAAAAAATATTTTAAAAAATAAAATAAAATAAAGATGGGTTAGACTTACATCTATTTAAAAGCTAGTGGAAGAGAATCAGTCCTGTTTGGCAGGAAGGGAAGAAGAGTTCTAGAGCTCCCAAGAGGGACCAGCCTGGGTTTTGCATCGTCAGAGCTATGTTTCCGTTGAAATGGTTGAATGCATGTGTACGCAAGCGAATTTTAGTCTACAGTCTGGGGCTGGTTGGTTAACTTTCAAAGTGCCCTAATCAGAAATCCGTTCTCCAGATGTTTTTGCTTTCAAAATACTGCTTTCAAAATCTACACCAGAGGGTTTTTAAATTAGCCTAAAATGTGTGATTGCGTTAACCTAAAATGACTGTAATGAGCAGTGTTTAAGATATGTTCTTGGCTAGAAAGACCATCTGGGTCCCACCATACTTATCTGATTCAAGTTTAAGACCCTGGCAAGTTCAATCGTGTTGTATGTTTGTAATATTGTTTCTATTTCTCTGCACTTGTTGAAGAATTCTGTCAGCTAATTCATCTATATCTTAGCTGGTCCAATCAGGTAATATACTTTTTGAATGATTGAGTGAAATTTTCATCGCAGAGTTGGCTGTATAATTTGTAACGTCCTTTGCAAAATGAAAATTCAGGGCCACTTGACAAAAAGCAGAAAGGAAGTGTCATTATAGATACTAAAATATAACATTTTTTCCTTTTCGTGGTATTGCTCTTGACTTATAGTAGGGTTTCTTCCCACTTTTTTTGTATTGTGGCAAAATACACATAACAAAATTTTCCATCTTTACCATTTGTTGTACAGTTCAGTGGCACAAAATATGTTTATAATGTACAATTGTCACCATCACTCATCTCCTAGCCTTTTTTCCATCTTGTAGACATAAAACTGTACCCATTAAACAATAACTGTGCATCTCCCCTTGCCCACCCCCAGCAACCACCCTCTACTTCTGGTCTCTGTGATTTTGACTATTCTATGGATCTCATATAAATGGATCATGCAGTATTTTTTCACTTAGCATAAATGTCCTCAAGGTTTACCTATGTTGTAGCCTATATTAGAATCTTCCTCATTTTTAAGTCTGAATTATATTCTTTATATGTATATCCCTATATACATATAAAGAATATATATGTTTACCACATTTTACTTAATCTGCTGATGGACACTTGGGTTGCTTCCCTGTTTTAGCTATTGTAATGCTTCTTCCATAAACACAGGTGCACAAAAATCTTTTTAAGACCCTGCTTTCAGTTCTTTTGGGTACATACCCAGGAGTGGAATTGTTGAGTCCTGTGGCATTTCTATTTTTAATTTTTCGAGGAACTGCCATACTGTTTTTCTTTTTTTTTTTTTTGTCACAAAATGGAGTACATTTTTATTTCCTTCCAATCTTTTTTTTTAATTTTTATTTTAGTTTATTCAGTACAGTTTCTATCCTTTATTCCCATTCCAGCCCACCCACCCATTCCTCCCCTCCTCCCTCCTCTTTCCAACACCCCTAGTTTTGTCCATGTGTCCTCTGTATTTGTTCCTGTAAACCCTTCCCTTCTCCCCTGAAATTCCCTCCCCTCTCCCCTCTGGTCTTCATACTGTTTTTCATAGTGGCTGTACCATCTTACATCCCCACCAACAGTGCAAAAGGGTTTCACTGCCTCTGTGTCCTGGCCACTGGTTATTTTCTGTTTGCTGTTGTTGTTGGGTTTTGTTGTTTTTAATAGTATACACCCTATCGGATGTGAGGTGGTGTCTCACTGTAGTTTTGATTTGCATTTCCCTAACGATTAGTGATGTTTGAACATCTTTTCATGTGCTTATTGGCCATTTGTAGATTCTCTTTTTAGAAATGTCTATTTAAGTTCTTTGCCTGTGCTTAAATTGGGTTTTTTCTTTTGTTATTGTTGAGTTTTAGGAGTTCTCTGTGTATTCTGGATGTTAATCTCTTGTCATATTAATGATTTGCAAATGTTTTCTTGCATTCTGTGAGTAGTCTTTTTACTCTGTCAGTATTATCTTTTGATGAACAAAATTTTTAATGCTCATGAATTGTTGCCTGTGCCTTTGGTGTCATATCCCAAAAATCACTGCCGAATCCACTGTCATGAAACTTTATTTTGTGTTTTCTTCTACTTTTATCTTTTACAGTGAAGGCTTTGATCCCTTTAGAGTCGATGTTTGCATATGGTGTTGGGTAAGGACCCAGCTGCATCTTTTCTAACACCATGTGTGGTAAAGCCTGTCCTTTCCCCTTTAAGCGATCCTGGGATTCTTGCCAAAAATCATTTCACCATAATTCTCCCTTCTCTCCTTATTATGAACCAATTTGTGTAAAAGCCCAAGATCTCCTAAGGAAGCGTCCTAGATGTAAATGTCCCCCAGTGTGTGGTGGGTCAGCATGAACCACAGTGGCACTGACTGGGTCGGCCTCTCGGTTTCTTGCACAATTCACCAGGTCAGGGATGGGAATAACAGTGCGGAAGATCTCAAAGGAGAGAGAATAAATTTACTGCTAATAAAGTTTAGTAGAAACTAAAGCAACTAATTAGAAAATTAAAGGGGTCAATCACACTGTAGACATCACAAATATTAGTTATATAGTCCAATATCCAATCAGCTCAACCATCAGCAGGCGTCTTGGGTTTGGATTCATAACAAAATCCACAAGATACAGTACACTCTCTCCAGTACCGAGTTTACTCAGCTGGAATAAAGGATATGGGATAGAAAACAAAAAAACAGAACCAAACTGGCAATCCGACTGGCAACATCGAAGGGGAGGTCCTGCTATTCCCACCAGACATGGTTTCCAACACTCCTCTCCTTTGTCGTCCTGAGGTCACAAGAAAAGAGGCTGACTAGCCAGGGACCGTGTCAGCTCAGAGAAGCCATCAACTCTGGGATCTCTTGAGCTTTTAGCCCTGGCTCCAGTGCAGCTTCAATTACTTAATGTACAGTCTCAACAATGAGGCACTTAGCAACTTCAACCAATTCTAATTTATTTTGAAGATAATGTAAATAGTCTTGATGTAGTGAAGAATGTATAAATGACAGATAGAGTGTACAATAAAGGATGAACCCTGCCCTTTGGCCCCAGCTCCTGGGAAGTAAGATCTCAGTTCTTGGAATGTTATGCATTATAGGAGTATCTTTGTTTAACCGGAGGCCAGAGACTCCCGTGAGTTGCCTATGCTAACAGTTTCAGTTATGATGGGAGCCTTGGACCATGCAGTATCAGCTTGATCTCTGGAGGGACTTGGGACTGAGGGCAGTCAGGGGTTGTCAGCCATGTCTACATGGTTGGTCCCCAATAAAATTTTCTAAGTCCCTTAGCGAATTTCAATTATGCAACACAATGTCATCAACTATAGTCACCAGCTACATTATACATTAGAATCCCAGCCCTTATTCACCTTAGATCTCAGAGTTTGTACCGTTTTACCAACCTCTCTTTCTAATGCTGAACTGAATAATTGAAATTTCTAAGAGAGTAGAATTTAAATGTTTTCAGTAGACAAACAAATAGGGTGAGGGACGTGTTGATTAACTACCTGGGAGAAACCCCTTCACAATGTCCACATATATCAAATAATTACAATGTACACTTTAAATGCCTTACAATTTTAATTTTTAATTGTTCCTCAATAAAGCTGAAAAGAATCTGAACCCTGAGGCTCAAGCGGGCTTCCCTGGCAATACTAGGCATGTACTGGCACATGTCACTAGTGGGGGAAGCACGCACTGTCCCCAAGACTCCACTGGGACTCTCCTGGAGCCGAAATTGCCTAAGATGATGTGTCAAGGAATCCCAGAGGCTAACGGAAAGAACCCAGGCCTGCTGCCAACCATTTCCTTAACTGTTTCCCTGGTCTGTGGTGGGTAACACGTGGTCTTTTCCTCAAGACGTACTTAGTTTGTCAGGAAGGAAAGACATGCAAAATTACACCAAGTGGAAAGTGATTTTAAAAAATTATATTCTTCCATTTCTCTTCATCTCAGTTTTCCTATTTGCAAATGAAGGAAAAAGTCATATTAGCATAGAAAATAAAGATAGCGTTTCAATAGTTTACGGCTGAAGGAAACAAAGGTTTTTGTCATATTCCAACAAAGAACCTCGCTTCTCAAAGTAAGTGGTTTGCTCTGCCATGAAGGCAGGCCATTTGATGTCACCGCACCTGCAATGACGGTAAAATGGCTAGAAGTTCTTCTTATTCTCCCCATTTAGAAAAGAGCACTGTACGCCAGCATTCCCCATCCTTTTTGGCACCAGGGACCGGTTCCCTGGCTCAGCCGCCACTCACCTCCTGCTGTGCGGCCCTGTTCCTAACAGACAGTGACACATTCCAGTCCCTGACCCGGGAGGTTGGGGACCCCTGCTACACACCAATTAAAAAGAAAATGCATAATTAATGCGTGTTTTATTTCCATGCCCTTACAGTTGCCATATTCCAAACTAGTCTCTCCCTGTATGTTTGCTAATTTCCATGTTACTAAGAAGACTTCTGTGGCATTTATTAGCCTGTAAATTATAACTCTTTTTAGAAGTCCCTGCCTTCAATTAGCTTTAAAGACAATTAAAGATCAATTTTGCATTGTCTCCTTTTCTACACAATGCTTTCCAATTTTAACTGTTCTATTCAAATGTAATAACAGCAGCAAAAGTTGAACTGTGCCTCTTTGATCTCCTTTGGTTGATCCTCTATGCTGCTAAGAAGCAGTACACTTAGAGTATGAAAAGCTACATGTTCTTGTGGATAAAAAAGAAAAAATTATGAAAGAAAGCCTCTATTTGTAGAATTCTTGTAAACATTCTTGTAAAAAGTCTTGTAAAGTTAACAATTTGGCAAACACAGAAGCCTACTTTTTCTTTTTTCTTTTAATGACAGAGGCTAAAGCACTCACAATTACCATTGACTTTTGGTGTCCAAAACCTACCTTTGTAATGGCTTAAAAATTCAGAAATAGATAGTTAACAAATCAGTACTGTGTCCTGGCAGCACAGTTAACTCAGCGCAGCCATTTCAGTGCTCTATCTGCTATTGCTGCCAAGGTCAAGGGACATAACTGTGTCTAGAGTGTTAATGACTCCAAGGAGTTTTAACAAGTGTTAACTCATTTGGTCCTCATTACACCCATGGGAGGTCCTCAGACCAAGTATGTTGCTTGGCTTATGAAAAAAAAAACAGATTCTGAAAGGTTAAGTGACTTGTGTATGGTCACATAATAAAGGGGTCACATAATAGAGGGGGGACGTGACTGTCAGTGTTCTGACACTGGCATTCCTTCCACTCAGGAACACTGCTTCAGTTTGGATTTGTTCACTGTGCCCGTGTCAATGGTAAAATGACTACGACATTCGTTGGCCTGTTAATTACCCCTGAATTTAGAAGACCCTAACTTCTCGGTTAAGATCATCGTGGGCTATCTTCCAACTTGCAAATAATATTACAGGCAGAGCCATAAAGGAAGGTCATGATTAACGATAGCTTAAAAAAGGACAAGAGTGAGGACCGACAGCCTCCCCCCTCGCACCATGTTAAAACCGGAACCCCCTGGCTCGCCGGGCTGCCATGGTGGACCACGGAGCAGCCTTCGTGATGCAGAAGAATGTGTGATCAACAAAAAGTACAAAATATGGAAAAAGAGCACCCTTCTTCTTTACGTTTCAGTGATGACCCCTTCTCTGGAGTGGCCCAACTTAACTGCAGAGTGGCTTCCAGATGTAACCAGACCATAAGGGAAAGATTCCAGCATTTTCGCCTTGTCCCAGGGACACATGTCGGATGAACAAAACCACCTCGTGAGAGCCAGGGTGCAGCTCCTTAACAATGATGCTCAGTGTGATGCTTCATACTTGACAGTGAGAACGGAGAATTTGCAGGTTTGGGCTCTGTGGTGGAAAAATTGAAATAGAAATCAAGATTAACCACAAAGGAGAAGTAAACAGGGCACAATGCATGCCTCAGAACCCTTACATCATTGCAGCAGAGACTCCATCTGGTGATGTTCTTGTTTTTGACCATACAAAGCGTCCTTCTAAACCAGATCTTTCTGGACAGTGCAACCCAGCCTTGCATCTCCATGGACATCACAAGGAAGGTTGTGGGCTTTCTTGGGACCCAAACGTCAGAGGACACGTACTCAGTGCTTCAGAGGACCACACCATCTGCCTATGGGACCCCAGTGCTGCTCCAGAGGAAGGAAACATTGTGGCTGCAAAGACCATCTTCACAGGATGCAACCGTAGGAGATGTTTCGTGGTACCTGCTCCATGAGTCTCTGTGTAGATCAGTTGCTGAGGATCAGAAACTTATGATCTGGGACACTCGTTCAAATAATATGTCCGGACCCAGCTGCTCTGCTGACGCTCACACTGCTGAAGTAAACTGCCTTTCTTTCGATCCTTACAGTGAGTTCAGTTTCACCACAGGATTAGCTGATAAGACTGTGGGAATCTGATAAACGTGAAATTTAAGTTGCATTTTTTGGAATCGCAGAAGGATAAAACATTCCAGGTTCAGTGGTCGCCGCAGAATGAGACTATTTTGGTTTCCAGTGGTACTGATGGCAGACTGAATGTCTGAGATTTGAGTAAACGTGGAGAAGAACAGTCCCTGGAAGATGCAGAAGACGGGCCACCAGACTTGCTCATTGGTGGCGGTCACACTGTCGAGATACCTAATTTCTCCTAGAATCCCAATGAACCTCGGATGATCTGTTCTGTGTCAGAAGGAAGTACCATGCAGGTGTGACAGGTGGCAAAGAACCCGTGTAATGACAAAGACCCTGAAGGAAGTGTGGATCCAGGAGGACAGGGGCCTTAGTTACGCCTGCACTTCTTGTGATTTTAGACCCCCCTTTGTGTCCTCTCAGTCCTGATATTGATTTAACACTGACTTTGAGACACAGACTTTGCTCAGCTCTCCCTCTGTAATGGGTGCCATCAAAACTGCTATTAGCCCAAACTGAGGGTGTTTTCTAAACGTTAACTGGGGGCTTGATTCAGTAATGCCACTGACTCATATTTAACGTTACTTCGGGAATTTTCTAGTAACAAAGATTTAAAGTAGCCACCACAAGGGAATACAGTGTGTGGTTATTTTATTTTTTTGTACTACATCCCCATGTTTTCCAGACTCATTTAAGTAAAGGCTAGAAGTAAAAAATACAGCCAAGTGAGGCAGATGTCTGAGTCATGAAGGACAACTACTGCCGATTCAAGTCACATAAATTCCTACTCTAAAATCTTCGCACCTGACTTTTCAGGATGCACACTTTGCTATGTAGACCAGTCTCCTCCTAGTTCTTAGGTTAGAATCATGTGATCCTTTTTCTCCATATATTTTTGCTTGTTAGCACATTTCTTGAGCTGTTTTCATATCATGTGTTTTCTTTCTGTAAAATGTTTAAAAAAAAACTTGGGACCATCAAGTTGTAAAGATGTATGTTTCTACCTGACAATTATACCACAGATAGACTGTCCAATTAAGTACAGAAAAGTGAAATGATGTCTTGTATGTGATTTTAAAATTAAATTAAATTAATTCTAGATAAAAGTTGCTTTTTAAAAAAATACCATGTCTGTTTGGGGTGACCAGTGTCACCAGCAGGCTTGTTACTCTCCATGACTAACTGTCCAAGTGCTTATAATGGAATAAATTTCTTTTCTACATAAAAAAATAAGGACAAATGCATATACCAGACAAAGACAGGTATTTCCATCAACTCTGACCCTGTAGCAGTTGGATGAAGTATTATCAGTAGCCTGCATGCAGTGTACCCTCTGAACTAGAAGGACACCGCAGACCAGGCGGCTTTGACTCATCTTCACTGCTTGTTTTTAAAGTATCACATTAATTAGAAAACTGAGCAGCCACCCTCTCTCATCTTTTCAGACAGCCAAGACCTTGTCTCCTATTTCCCAACTGCCCTTATCCAACACAGTGCCTCTCATATAACAAGGCCATGGGTAGAAGGCAATGGAGAGGCGTATGTGCATCCTGAGATGATGACTTTTCAGACACAGCGCAAGCAGAGACAGGAAGCAGAAACAGATTACATGAAGGAGAGGCAGGAAACAGAAACCGATTACACAGAAGCAGAGGCAGGAAACAGAAACCGATTACACAGAAGCAGAGGCAGGAAGGGCCCTGGAAACGATACTGGCTGAGAAGGACCGTTTTTCATGGACGGCACCTGATGAAACAATGGGAGGCTGCGTGTGTTCTCTCTCCTACACCAGAGACACCGAGAGGAGCGGAGTGGTCCATTTCAGTGCCAGATGCACATTTCTGAGGCACCAGAAATTGCACTAGCCCTGTGCACAGATGAGAGGATGGTTTTTACCAATACACAAATGATGGTGAGCGTGGCCGTGGGCGATCCACGCCAGATTGTCTGCCATCCTGAGACCCAGCGAGAGGTCACTTCATAGCAGAATGAAAAAAAAAAACTGCAGAGAGTAAGATAAGAGCAGAATGAGATAAAATACACAAACAAAACCCCCAGAAAACAAACAAGCAAAAAACTTTAAAGAAATTTTTTAAATTGTAGTAACAGGATGAAAGTCTTCGTTGGGGTCAGTGTAGAACAGAATTGATGTCAAGCAAATCAAATCAGTGATACGAAAACCTGAAAATTTCTCCCAGAAAACGGAGAGAAATGATAAAAATGGTAGATTGATAATATTTGAAGAACAGAGAGAAGAGATCCAATATATTGATAAAAGATGTTCTAAAAATGGAAGCATAACAAAAGAGAAACTATACTCAAAGATATAACAGAAGAATATTTTGCTAGGCAGGAAACAACAAAATCTGTTGCATGCCAGGAAAAATTAATAAAATATTTTAATACAACTATAAGGAGTAGGATGTTTTCTTGAACACTAAATTCCAGTAGGAAACAGGATAATGACTATAGATGTCTGAGATTAAAAGTTGGGATCACAGGATCCCAAATTAAGCCAAGATGTCATTCATGTGTGATAGTAACTGAAAACACTCTTACACATGCAAAAGCTTCAAAAATTATAACACCCATATCCCTCTTATGAATTAAGGAGACAAAACAGAACCTCAGAGATGTGTTCTACCCCACTGGGAGTTTGATCATCATAAAGGTTTCTAAAATGGGGAAGTACTTGCAAATTGGTTAGTGTTGAACAATAAAACTAGTTACAACTATGCAGAGATTTTTTTAAATGTTTTCATAAAATCTTCAAAATGTAAGTGAAAACTCAACAATAATCCTATAGTTTAAACTTAATGTTGTGGAAAATTCATAATTGGGGTCCATAATCTCAAATAGAAAAGAACAGGAAATGGAAACAGGACATGGGTGTGCAGAAAGGGCAATAAATACATGTTAAATTCCTGGCTTGAAAACAATTACTCCAAATGCTATTTGTCTTACTCTTGACTTTGATAGTTAAATACAAGGGCCAAGTGTGTTCTTTTCTTTTTAAAATATCTAAAATAACTATCCCCCCCAAAAAAAATAAAATAAAATAGCTACTTCTCTGTTTAAACACAGTCTGCCTACCTTTTGAACCTTTATTGAAGTGAGCAGGAGAAGGAAGGCAGCCGAGTGCTGGAAGATGAAGCTGGTGCCTTCTCCCCTTCCTGCCGCCTTCCAGGTGAAAATGTAACTGCAGGACAGTGGTGTGCTGTTGTGCACAGCGCAGGCAAGTTCACCCTGTTGTGGGCTAACCGAAACAAGAGAAAGAGTTACTGGAGAAATGTTGATTGTTCAACTGAGAATGGACACCAAGCAGTTACTACCATGAATTCATAATAAATTTTTGGACAAAAAATATATTGCTCCTTTCCTTAGATGGAGAGGAAAATTTTAGAGGGATGTTAATAGGTCTTTGATGATAGTATTTTTCAACTCCAGGTTTTAAAAGATTATCCATCGAGGCAAGCAAGATTTGCAATAGGTATGCGCACTGGAATCAAAGAGTTGGTGGGGGGTGGGAGGGGAAGGCAGAAGGAAAATGTCATAAATATTGATTTGCTTGGCATTCTATGAGGGGTGTTTGTTTTCAAAAACACTTCTTGAATATATTTCGGGTAGAAGAATTCTAAAGAAAGATCTTTTAAAAATAAATATGTGAATTCTTGCTCTGTAACAGGAAACTGTTTTAGGTGCTACAATTAACACAAATTTAAAAACAAAATGTCTGCTGTCTAACATGAAGAGGCGCGTCCTCTGGATTTTAGGAAGATCACGTTGAATGCGGATTTTTCCAGGTCTACAACATTTTGGACCATCTCGGTCTCTGAGCAGGATCCTACTTGTGTCTTTCCTATGGCAATAAGATTAACATTTCAGGACACTAAGACATAGTCAGTACAAGTCAGTTAAAGGTCTGACCAGCTTCCATAGTCCTCACCTGCTTGCCAACCCTTTTTCTAAAATGGGAATCTTTGGGAGCCTGATGCTTACAGGACCCTGAGCTGATTTTGCTCCCTTGGTGACAAAGGGGCTGCCCTCACCTTACAACCCAGGGTCTGTGGTATGGACTGGTTCCAGAAATGTAGGCGTGCTCTGGTCTTTTGCATTATTCTCCCTTAGGCAGAACTTGTGGGTCCACAGTGAAATCCAATTGTAATTTCCTTTTGTTTTATTTGGGGAACAAAAGTGAAGATTTCTTCTTAACACTTTGTCTGAACGAGCATGTGGGTTTCCTAAACAAAAAGGTCATCACCAAGGAATTAGTCGATCTGCTCAGTTTATCTCAATGTAAACAGTCTGTCTTTTAGAAAAATATTCAGTGGATTTAGTCCATCTTGTTTAAGAATATTAACTATAACCTGTTATTCTTCTATGATCCCATGAGAAGGAACAATTTCAGACATGTGAGCAATATCCCATTACAGGGTGATTTCCCCCAGCTTCCATAAAGGACAAAAGAAACCAACACAAAGAAATGAAGAAGAAGCTAAGATGAACATTCAGTGATTTGGGAAAGTGATTAAGTATTTTCTTTTCTGAATGATAGATAAAATATTAAAATATATAATTTTTTCAGAAGTTTGGAGGGGGGTAGTTATCATTTTGGGCTTATGCTAAGCAACCATAGTTATATTTAAGAATTAAATTGAATTACGTCTTTTGCTTGACCTGAATATTTGGATTTTATTAGTGAAGAAATCATTGATTATATACTCCTTATGTTTTATTTGGAAATAGCTATCTCTCATTTAAGGGCTTGTTCTGCCTTGCCTGCCCGTGATATGTGTGTGGGTACAACTTAGGTGTCAAGAAATGGCACTGAGTAGAGGACTATTGGAAAGAACAGGGACATCACTTAGGTACTAGGCTAGGATATGTACTCCATGAGTGAAATCTGGAAAAACAAAAACCTGGTGTAAACTAGACTAGACTCCCAAACTAGAGCGTAAATCTAAGCAAAGACTAAGCCAAAAATATCAGACAGGACAATGTAACAGTTACCATTTATTACGCTCGTGTTGAAGGTAAAGAAACGGGCTCAAATAGGGTAAGCAACTCCTCCCAAGTTCACACAATGAGCAAGCTGCTACAGTCAAAATTCAAAACGTCAAGTCCACTGGACACCAAATGTGTTGCTGCCCCTGCTGCCTTCCGTGCACCGGACCTCCCCGAGCCAGACGGAGGCAGGAGTGTGTAGTCGGCAGGCTCACAGTCTATGGGGAGGGTGGGTCCCCGGGAGCCAAGTGCTGGACAGGAACTTATTCTGGGCTCCTCCAGGCCGGGACAGGTGCTCTTGGATACTGGTGTGCCTCATTTTACCGCGATTTGCTTTATGGCACTTTCACATACATTGCGCTTTTTAAAAAAACAAATGGAAGGTCAGTGGCAACCCTGAATCTAGCTGGTCTGTTGACACCATTTTTCCAACAGGCTCAAATGATGGTTAGCATTTTTCAGCCACAGATTATTTTTAATTAAGGTCTGTACATTTTTTAGATATAGTGCTATTGCACACTCAGTAGACTACAGCATGGTGCAAACATAATTTTCATATGCACAAGGAAACCAAAAGACCCCTGTGATCTGCTTTCGTGATACTCACTTTATTGTGATGGTCTGGAACCAAACCCTCCAAACTCCGAAGTCTGATAGTTGGGTGTCCACGCCCACGGGAATATAGCTTCTGTTATCAGCTCAGCACACACACAGCAGAAACTCAGCCCTCCGCTCTCACAGAAGGCAAATACTACAATTCCCAGTCGTCCATGGTGTCCTCAGTGTTCATGCATGGACCTCTCCTTTACTGCTCACAGGATGCAATTAAATTCAGTCGAGCTCTTAATAGATTTTATTTTTGTGTTTCTGAGTTAAGGGTTGTTTTCATTCTACAGCTACTGTAAATTTCAAGCAAGTGCATTTTATGGTCAGAGAAAGCCCACTGCCACTAATTTAAGGCCTTCTGCTCTTTCGCTTTGATTTTCAACAACTTTAAGGGAAAAAAGTGTTAGACTACTTTCACGGAAAATGCCATACTACTCTACACTTATTTCTGTGTACCACAGGTGAGATTTGTTTGGATCTTAGAATTAGAAAGGCATTGAGAAACCAATCACCCATCAGAGGAGTTACTGTGGCCCAGGCCACACTACAGGAACTGGGGGGAACACCCAGGAGTCGTGTCTACAGGCCAGTTCTCCAACCTGTCCGTCCCTTATGCTGCCAACGATCAGACATTGGAGAAGCCACCGATGCCACGTCAATGTACTTAGAGATAAACTGTCATACTCGGACTGCATTAACAAATAGATTACGGGAAAGACCTAACATATGCACTATTCACTACAATTTAATATAAAATAAACCCGGTTCTATTCTGATCGACCCGATTCATTAGCAAAAGGTGTTCCACCGGGAACGCGGAGACGTTCGGAAAGGCCCCCGTGCCACAGGCTGTGTGCGGTGGCGGCACCGAACACGACCGAGCCCTCTGCAGGGTGACAGAAGGAACGCGCAGCAGCACCCCACTGAGCTGCAGTTTCCCCTCTATGGTTTCAGTGGCTTTCAGTCAACGGTGGGTCCAAAATATGGAGTGGAAAGTTCCAGATATAAACAATTCACAACTTTTTCGTCGTGCACCGTTCTGAGTAGTGTGATGAAATCTCGCGCCATCCCGCTCTGTCCCTCCAGGGAGGCGAATCGTCCGCGTGTCCAGCGCATCCTCGCTGTGTAGGCTCCCTGTGCGTCAGCCACTGATTCGCAGTCAGGGTTATCAGATCCACTGCCCTGGTATTACAAGCTCAAGTAATCCTTATTTTACTTCATAATGCCACATTCACATAACTTGTATTACAGCATATTGCTATAATTGTTTTATTTTATGATTCGTTATTGTTGTTAATCTCTTTCTGTACCTAATATATAAATTACTATCACAGTACGCATGTATAATAAGAAACGTAGTATGTAGAGCAGTTGGTAACATCTGCCACCCAGGCACTGGGGGTCCCCAACTGTATCCCCTGTGGGTAAGGGGATACAGTTACTGTATTGAATATCTGAGGCATTATACTACTCAATGGACATTCAACAGTATATTCTATTTACAACAATGTTGCAAAATACCTATCTTATTTCCATTTCACAGATTCCATTTCACAGATGGGGAAACTGAGTCTTCAATTTTGTGAGAGATGGAGTCACCAAGAGGGAAGCTCCCTGGTGGAGTGAAAAGCAGGAGAAGGGGGTTAAGGGAGTTTTCTCTGAGGTTTCCCAGCTGGGTGCCCTTGGGTAAGTCACCTCACCTCTCATGCCTCCTTTGGTCGACTGTAAAATTTAAGTGTGTCCCTAAGTGAATTTTAAGTTTCATTCCAAAGGTAACAGTCTAGAATCCGAGTTTCTTTCTTTCTGTCTCTTGCTCTCTCTCTCTCTCTCTCTCTCTCTCTCTCTCTCACCCTCACCTGAAAACATTTTTTCATTGCTTTGAGAGAGAGAGAGAGAAAGAAACATCAATTAGTTGCCTTCTCAGATGCACAACTGGGGACCACTCCCACAACCTGGGTGTGCGCCCTGACCGGGAAGCAAACCTGTGGCCTTCTGGTGCATAGGGCAATGCTCCAAACAACCGAGCCACACCAGCCGGAGCTAGAGTCCAAGTATCTTGATGCCCAGTTTCTCGAACTACACAACATTGAATGTAGTCAATATACAGTGAGGAAATGCCTCCTGTGGAACAAAACTGCTCTGACTGCCAAAGCCGTGTGCTCTGGATGCGGACCCAACAGTGAGGAAAAGAGGACCTGGGGGGCCGCGCTTTGCCGTCAGCGCGCTGAGTCTCGGGGCTCTGCGGGATCCAGCTCGTGCTCTGGTGCTTAAAGACAATGTAAGCTGTTTACAGCTATTATTAGCAGTCACAACAGGGACCAGAGCAGCAACAGGAACAACATAACCTAAGAGGTGTTAGATCTTTACCATGCTACTCTTGACATTTTCCTCGCAAATCCTTGCTAAAAGTGCTGTCTTTCTCAAGTCAGCCACGCCATGCAAGTTGCTTAGAAGGGAATTTCTGTAAGACGATCTCAGTGACTGAACAAGTATGGAACCCTAGGTATTGCAACTGCACCTGTGCAGAGCTCTCCAAGTTTTAGCTGGGGGCCACACAGGATGAGAAGACAGCCAGTTAATGTGAAGTGGTGTCGTTCCCCCTGACACTTCCAACTGGATCCATGCCCAGCATTGCCTCTCTTCTCACGCCTTCTCACCACTGTGCAGGAGGGCTGACTGGTTTGGTGACAGGAGGGAGCGATTGTTACGGGAAACGGAGGGAGAAGGCCCAAGCCCCAGACCATTCATTTCTTCTTTTTTTCTACCTTCACTGTCAATAAGCCATGATGAAGCACAGATTTTAATTTATAGTCCTTTAGGGTCAAAGCGTTTTCATTTATGTTTTGTTTAAAGAAAATAAAACAAGTCAGAGAAAGGCAAATACCATACGATTTCACTTATTGTAGAATCTAAAGAGCGAAATAAATGCACAAAACAGAAACAGACTCACAGACACAGAGAACAGTCGGACTGATGGTCGTCAGAGAAGAGAGGCCTTGGGGGCAGGATGAGAAAGGGGAAGGGAATGAGAAGTTCAGACTGTAGTTCCAGAATAGTCACAGGGATGCAAAGTACAGCATTGGGAATAGAGGCAATAATAGTGTAATAACTATGAACGGAGCCAGTTGGCTACTGGCGGTATCATGGGGACACTGCGATAGATATGATTGTCTAGTCCCTATGCTGTGCACCTGAAACTGATACAAAACAATATTGAACGTAAATATATATACGTAGATATATGCTTTTGATTAAATAAAAAAAAGATTCATTCTGGCCTTCAAAAAGAAAAGAAAAGAAAAGAAAACATTAACCTCTAGTAACCGTTCCCAACTGCCTCCCCAGAATCTGTTCTGTGTCCTTGAATATCCACCTCAATAACTTGCATTATCAGCTTGAGTTTGCACAGAATTATAATTATCTTTCTATTAGTCTGCCACTAAAATATTCAGTTGTTTACAAAAAACAGAAAAGAATATAAAACAGAGATACTCTGTGTGTGTATTGCTTTCTATCACAGTTCTGCCTTTCCCACTAAAATCTTATTTTCTAGTGACATAATGTTAAAGTCCAAATAATAACAAAATTCGTAGAGCTTAAATTCAGCAGGTATTATAATGTCTTACACAAAGGAGGTGCCCAACAAATACTTATTGTTTGAATACTTACATAATCTTAAACTGTAATAATTATGCCCTTAAAAGTTTATTTCATTAACCGTTAAGGAAATTGAAAAACTGAGGCAAAAAAATTGACATCTTTTAATTTAAAAACTGTTGAGTACACAATACAATGTACAGATGATGTATTATAGAATTATGTACCTGAAAACCTGTATATAATTTCATTAACCAATGTCACCCCAATAAGTTCAATAAAAACTAAAAAATAAGTTAATAAACAAATCTTTAATATTCTTTGTTTCCTTTTGTCCTATTCTCATTTGTTGTATACACAGAAAAAGAATAATGGAGTAAGAGGTCAAGAGGTCAAGTGTGAGGAACCGTAAGGAAAGAGCAGCATACTTGAGGAAGGCCATGCCACAGCAGCCCACAGGAAGAGGAAACACAAGCAGGAGGCCTCTGGGGGACACAGCAGTAAAGCTGGGGGCTGAGGAGCGGGAAAACAGACAGGGCCGTGCAACCGCTGAACGGTCTCAATCTGACTTCATCTCAGCGACATCTGGGTCACCCCATCCTAGCAAAATGTGGCCAGTTGTGCCTCTCCCATTTTACAATGTTATCCTACAGTATTTAAAATAATGCTACAGACTATCTATAGAGACGAATAGTATACAGTAAAATACTAGGGCAAGCTGGTCTGGAAACAATTAGTATGTCAGTCTTCCCTCCTTTATTGTTGCTTTTATAATTTCATTTCCGTAAACTCAGCAAAACTTGTCACTTATGTAAACAGTCTTTGAAAAAAAATTAATTTCTACCATCGATGGTAACACCGGGAGTTTTAAATCAGACTTTCGAAGAGGAGTTTTGACTTTCTGATGCAGGTCATTTTATTACCCTGATCAGCACAGGCTGGAAACTCAGATCAGTCTCTGTGAGCTGAACGTGGGCCTAACGGTGCCCAGACTGAGGATTTTCCACAAAACAGACTAAGTAGAGGGCCCATTCGGTTGATGGTAACAAGCAAGCCTCCAGGAAAGTAAACAGCAGAGAAGGTGCGATGCCCGGTGGCCCTTCTTTTTGCACATCTACCGACACAGGAGCCCCAGAGACTGATTCCCAGTTGAGTGTGGTATTGATTTACGCCGGCCCTTTCTGGGATCTTCCAGGGCACAGAAGAGAGTATGTAAAGACAGTGAAGGGAGGGGGGAAAGAAAATAACATTGTCGAGAATTTACTGTATGCCAGAAGCTGTAAAACTATGAAGAAAATTAAAATGTCTTTGCTCTATTAGCTCTCTAACAAATTTTACATAAAAATTTTAACTGTGATAAATTTACATATCTGTAAATGGTTGCATTTCCCAGTGATGGTGGTTAATGGAGATCCCTATAGATCCTTGGTGGCTTCACATGACAGATTTCCACTCCACAGTTCCTCATTCAGTTGTAAGTATGTTGCCCACATCTTATGGAGCAACATAGATGTTCCTGAACATTATTCTGCTTTAAACTTTTGCTCTCTTCCAAGAATATCCTTTTTTAAAGGAGAGTTCTCTACATGTTAATGAGGCAGACAAACTGTTCCTAAACCAGTTATTCAACTCCACACTTAGTGCTAATACCCTGGGGCCGTACAGTTCACATACATGGACTTCATGTCTTTTTATCAGTAATATCCTCTCTTCTAAGAAATGAAGGGAGATTGAAAGCAGTACTTCATTACATCCTGTGTTGAAGAGAGTGTGGATGACTTCCAAAGTGTGGTTCTGAGCCTTTTTCACTGCTCCATGTCCTAGGACATAGCATATGCATTGGAATTTTTGTTTCTGTTGTAGTTGATGGTGGTGGGGGTGGTGGTTGATTGTTTGTGGGAGGATGTGCCTTTGCTTAGTCTTTTTGTTTTAAGCTGTACTTGAAATACAGAGGGTAGCAAAACTTACAACTATTGTCAAAGACCATTAATAAAAATTCCCATTGATTTTAATTCCAATCTAATGCTGCATATCCCTTTTAGACAATACATAATTTAATAATAATAGCCAGGTGTTCTATTAATCACTTCACATATACTTTCACATAATCTTTGCAAATAGTCTGATAAGGTCAGTGTGTCATTTGTTTGGCACACTTTTTTGTTCACTGATCTATTTCCAGTACCTTGTGCGGTATCTGCCTCGTAGTAATTGGTAAATATTTGTTTTGCGATTGAATGAATGAGGAAACTTGGGTGTGGAGAGTTTGATTTTGCCAACGGTTGCACAGCTAGTTAGTCCAGGAATAGGAATTCAGGCCCAGCTCTGTGAGTGTGGAGCCTGAAGCGAAACCGCCTGGAATCGATATGAATCACAAGGTGCCACAACACGCCTCGGCTGGCCACTCCGGCATCTTGCATACCAGACTTTAAGGAAGTATTTTCTTTTTTCTCCAACCAAATTTTCTTGTGCTGCAGCAGAGGCGCTGTATCTTTCGTTCTGTTTTTAATAGAAACACGGATATCCCATCTTCCCGTATTCTCTGTTTCCTGGTTTTTCTGAGGACCAGGACAGTTGTACTTAAGTCTTACAGACTGAGCTATGGCACATCAGGAATTTGCTTTAAATTAATTTTATGGTGAGTAATTCCCTGCATCCAAGAATCACGTGGAGAATTTTTCTAAAATCCCTGATGGCCGAGTTAGACCCCGGACCAATGAAGTTGCAAAACCTGAGGATGGGACCAACACATTTTCAACGTTTCCCTGGTGGGTACGGTGTGAGGCCAAGTCAGAGGACTACTGCTCCAGCGGAAGAAACTCTGCACTGCTCGTGTCTCTTCTCAGTGGACGCTCTTTCCTTCAGCCACCTCTTCCCCGACACAACCCCTGCGTCCTTCACCTTTCCCCCTGAGTTGTAAACTTTGACTTCAGTTTTATTACTACCTCTTTGTAGCTGTTTGCCAAATGCTCCTTTTTATGTAGAAATGCATCGAAAGCAAAAGTCTAGGGGTTAGACATGTTCCATATATAGCTAAAAACTTACTTCTGATAATTATAAGCAATAATAATATATATATATACATACACATACACATATGTATTTATAGATGCAACCATCATCTAAAGCAGACCCTTTTCCTACTGTGAGGTCTTGGCAATAACTCTTTCATTACAATGACAGAACTCAGGCAAGATACTTCCAGTCAAGCTGGAGGCATAGGTAAACACACTTCGCCTTCTCACACAGCTACAGAAAATAGCACAACCAGACCTGAAAACAAGTAACAACCAGAACTGTCAGAAAATCGAGCTGTATCAAGCCTGGCAACCAATGATTTAAAGAAGCCACATTCATCTGATGGGTAGGAGGGGCGGGGATGCAGAGACAGATGGAGAGGAACAGAGACTCAGTGTGGTACAGAGAGGAGGCAGAGCTGGTGGACCCACATTCATGTGTAGTGGATAAAAATTGGAAGGGATACCTTAGGAGCACAGGATCCCAGCCCCAGGCCAGACCACACAGCCTAGGGTCACAGCACCAGGAAGGAAAATCCCCATAACTTCTGGCTGTAAAAACCAGTAGGGTTGGCACAGCAGAAGAAACTGCCAGATTTTCAGGAGACTCTGATTAAAGGGCCTGTACAGACTTAGAACTGGGATTCAGCACCAGGGCAACAACTAGAAGGGCACCAGTCTCAAAGGGGAGTAAGTAAAGTGACTAGAAACAGAGCAAGTGCTGGTCCAACCTCCAGAAGCCAGGCAGTGGCAGCATCCCCTCTCTGAGCCCTCCCACACCAAGAATCACAAAGTGGTGAAGTGGGTTGCCTCACCCTGGTGATTACCTAAGGCTACATTCCACACAATTTATAGGTGCCTTTTCCGCAACAGGCTACACTACTAAGACAGGAGCAGTCAAAGCAGTTCTACCTAATACACAGAAGAAAAAAACAGGGAGGCTGCCAAACTGAGGACACAAAGAAATAATATGGCCCAAATGGAAGAACAGAACAAAAATCACAGAAAAAGGACTAAACAAAATGGAGATAATCAACCTAACAGATGCTGAGTTCAAAACACTGGTGATCAGGATGTCCAAAGAACTCATTGAGTATGGCAACAGCATAAAAAAGACCTGGAAGATATGAATGTTACATTAAGTGAAATAAAGAAAAACCTACAGGGAAACAACAATGAAGGGGATGATGTCAAGATTCAAATCAATGATTTGTAACATAAGGAAGAAATTAGCATTCAACCAGAACAGCAGGAAGAAAAAAGAATTTTAAAAAATGAGGATAGTATAAGGAGCTTCTGGGACATCTCCAATGTACCAACATCTGAATCATAGGAAGGAGAAGAGGAAGAGCAAGAAATTGAAATTTTATTTGAAAAAAGTAATGAAAGAAAAATTCCCTAATTTGGTGAAGGAAATAGACACACAAATCCAGAAAGCACAGAGAGTCCCAAAGAAGATAGATGCAAAGAGACCCACTCCAAGACACATCATAATCAAAATGCCAGAAGTTAAAGATAAAGAATCTTAAAAGCAGCAAGAGAAAAACAGAGTTACCTACAAAGAGTTTCCATAAGACTATCAGCTGGTTTCTCAAAAGAAACCTTGCAGGCAAGAAGGAACTGGCAAGTGTTCAAAGTGATGGAAAGCAAGGACCTACAACCAAGATTACTCTATCTATCAAAACTATCAAAATAGAAGGGCAGATAAAGTGCTTCTCAGACAAGGTAGAGCTAAAGGAGTTCATCATCATCAAGCATTTATTATATGAAATGTTAAAGGGACTTATTAAGAAAAAGAAGGAGATCAAAACTATGAACATTAAAATGACAACAAACTTACAACTACTAACAACTGAACCTAAAAAGCAAAAACAAAAATAAACTAAGCAAACAACTAGAACAGGAACAGAGTCATAGATATGGAGATTTCATGGAGGGTTATCAGTGGGGAGGGGGTGGTAGGAGAATGGGGGAAATGGTACAGGGATTAAGAAGCATAAGTGGTAGGTACAAAATAGACAGAGGGAAGTTAAGAATAGTACGGGAAATGGAGAAGCCAAAGAACTTATACGCACGACCTATGGACATGAACTGCAGAGGGAATTGCTGGAGGGAATGGGGGTACTGGGTGGGGGAGCAAAGGGAGAAAACTGGGACAACTGTAATAGCATAATCAATAAAATATATTTAAAAAGAATGACAGAACTCAGTAATCACTTGGATTTCAAACCTATATTCTCAGTGTGAAATAAAGCAGACAATGGCTTCTGGTTCTGAAGAGCTATTTACACTCTTATTTATGAATTTAATGCCATACCAGAACGTAACAAAAGTGGTTGATTTTATTTTATTTCTAGTCTTACCTTGGATTTTTCAGACTGTCCGATTATCATTAAAAAGCACATCCCCAAAATAACCAGAAATGCATCATCAGTTTACAAGTAGAATAAAAACTTAGGAACGTATGATTGGCAACCCTCATTGGGGCATGTAAGGCTGCACCTTTTCCCAAACGGAAGTTTAACATGCTTACAAGAAGATTTTAAATTTCCATTGTTCAGTCCCAGCAGGCTAGGCTATTTACACACACACACACACACACACACACACACACACCACCTCAAAAACAAGGAAAAATACTGAATAGCATAGTTTCTCAACATTGAAGAATCCACAATATAGTAAAGAATTATCAGCTCAAAACATATGAGAAAACAAGAACCCAGAGAACCAGGTAAGCAGGGCACTCAAAGCCTAATTGATCCCAGAAGCCCTTTGTCCTTCCAGGACAAAATAAACTCTAATACTGAGCTATGATTTGGATGAAATTGTGGAACAAGAGGGCAGAAATCTGCTGGGACTCGCGTCTACTTAGAGTTCAAGAAGCTCAGACAGGTGAGGGTGGGGGTGTCCTGAAGGCACTCAGCACAGTGTGCGAGGCAGCTGTTTCAGGAGAGGCCATTACAGGGCCCACGAGCAAAGCACAGTTAATTTCTGGAGGGGATGGAGTGGCTGCTTCCATTGGCAAAGAAGATGCATCTGAATTTAAGAACATATATTCCCATTGCAATTTTCAGGATCCTATTCTATCACAATCAATACGCTCACTTTTAATAGAGATATCTTGTCAGCTTAGAAATTCAATTCATGGTGTAATTCAGCCACTCGCAAGCTGACTGGGTGTCTTACTATACAGAAAGATCAAATACGGGCTCTGCAGCCATAGGATATGAGGCTTTCTTTCAGGACTTACGGAAACCTTTAGGCTGTTTATGCAGCACTTGAGCTTGTCCTTTTCTTCCCCCGCTTTCTTAAGTACACACAATGGCAACTAGCCAGTCCAGTGATGGTATTTTCACATCTCCATTGCTTCATCGTGCTGTGAACTATCAGGACCCTCAAGACAACAGAGTCATTAGTGTCTTCAAATCTAATCATATTGGAGAACTGACCCCAGAAACTGCAAGCCCAACTCAGAAAACTCACCGCTAAGATTCTGTTCATGTAGAATTATTCTGGTACCAAAGTCTGTGAAAGTCAGTGTTTTCCAAACAGAAGCTGTGGAATGTATGTACATTAAGAGACTTATTTTAAGGAAGTGACTCATGTGAGTGTGGGGCCTCACGTATCTGGAATCTGTATGACAGGCCAGAGGCCTGGGCACTTGGGTCACCGCTGCTGTCTTTAGTTTAAAACCCATAGGACATGCTGCAGGCTGAAACTCGGGCAGATTTCAGTTACAAACTTGAGGCAGAATTCCTTCTTCTATGGGTAAGCTCAGATTTTTTTTCTTTTCTTTCATTTTTTTTTTTTTTGGTCTTAAGGCCTTCAACTGGTTGAATAACATCAATCTACATTATTGAGGGTAATATCCTTTACTTACTCATAAATGTTAATCACATCTTAAAGATACCTTCACAGCAACATCCAGACTAGTACATCATATCCTAGCTAAGCTGACACATACACTTAACTATTATAGCATACACAGTGTGAATTTGTGATGTATTAGAAATCTCAACAAAAGTAAAATGTATAGAGAATAGATAATCTATATATGTAATTATTGGTGGATATAATTTATAATGTAGAACAAAAAAGCATAACCATAGAGAAAATAATTTATACATTTAACTACATTAAATTAGCATTAATGATTTTTTTGTTCATTAAGAGATACCAGTTAAGAAAACGAAAGCCTCTAAAACTCCTACAAATCAATAAGAAAAAACAAAATATCTAATAGAACCTTAGGCAAGAGAGACTTCCACTTGAAATCCTCAAAAGAGAATACCCAAATGCTTAACAAAGACTTGAAAAGCTGCTCAATTTCATATATATTAAGGAAAATGCAAATTTAAACCACAAATAAAGTTACCATTACAGAGGTACAAGGTTGCTGAAAATTTCAAAGCATGGAAATCAACGTGAGCACAGAAGAGAGCGGCTCATCTCCGAAAGGTTAAGAGCCTAACCTCTCGAAGGGCACTCTGCCGCTTTCCCGTGCGTCACCGAGGCCTTTCGCTTGACCCCTCTGTGCTGCAGTCATTACCTGGAAATGGGAAGAGCAATACTACCTCGCCCTCATCATATTATAACGCTTAAGTCAATGTGCTGAGGATATTGTCTGACATATATTGCTGTTTACTTTTTAATAAAATAGAATGTGGTAAGACAGAAACCCTACTACTCTGCTTCTACACTAGGACTGAAGATTTGGAAAACAGTTGGCAATGATCTAATAGCATTAAAGATGCATAGAGCCTGTAAAACATCAACTCTGCTTCTAGTATATAACCTAGAGTACATACAGTGGGACACATTTATAAGAATGTTTGCAGTGGTATTGCTTAATATTACAAAAGTAAAAACAACATCTACAAAAGACTAGGTAAATAAATTGTAGAATATACATGCAATAAAATGCTATATAGAATGAAAAGGAATAAACTATACCAGTAAACTTCAGGTATGCCTAGAATAAGGGTAAATCTTATACTTATTATGCTGTCTGAAAGATGTAAACACAAAAGAATACAAATTATGACTCTATTTTCATAAAATTCAAAAATCAGTAAAGACTAAAATACATTGGTAAAATTTAGAGCATAGTAACATTATTATCTTGTAAGCAAAGACAGTGGCTATCTATAAGAGAAGTACGTTTTACAGGGGAAAATTATAAGGATACGATAAATGGAAGATTATACCTGTTCTGTAGATGGTTACTTCACTTCTGCAAGATTGAAAAATGTTGCTATAAACCTTCTTGTACATGTGTCCTAGTTTATGTACCCTAGCTTACCTACCTAGGACTAAAATTACTGGGTCATAGGGGGTATGGATACTGTTCTACCTCTATACCTGGATAGAGGTTATGAAGGTACTCATTCAACTGCACACATGTGATTTGTGCACTTCTCCTGTACTTGTTTTCTATTTAATAATAAAGAAGAGTAAACAGATTACAGTTAAATGGGGAACCAAGCATAAAACATCTTGAAAAATTGTGTGGTAAAGAAGAGGATACAATAGTAACTAGGAGAAGATGGAAGACAAGAAGTAGGGAGGAGTTGATTAGCTTTCCTTTTCCCTTCAGTTTTATTGATTTATATAATGATATATACTATAAGCTAAGTTTAAGATATATAATGTAATGATTATATATATATCATATATATATCAATATATATATTGATATATATATTATATATATATATATCAAGCAATGGTTACCAAATAAGGTAAGTTAATACATCCATCCCTTCACAGAGTTACTGAGTTGTTTGTTTGTCTTCTTGGTTATTTTGTGTGTGTGTGTGTGTGGTGAGAATATTTAAGATCTACTCTCTTATCAACTTGCAGGTATACAAGACAGTATTGCTCATATAATCGCCATACTGTACATCGAATTCCCAGACCTTATTCATTTCACATCTGGAAGTCTATACCCTTTGTCCAACATCGTCTCATTTCCTCCACTCCCTAGTCTCTGGCAACCACCAGTCTACTCTGTTTCTACGAACTTGGGTTTTGCAGATTTCACATGTAAGTAAGATGATACAGTATTTGTCTTTCTCTGACTTATTTCACTTATAATGCTCTCAAATTTTATCCCCATTCTCACAAATGGCAGGATTTTCTTTTTTAAAAATATGTGAAAGATTATATATATATACACATACATATATATGTATATATAGAGAGGGGGGAGAAGGAGACACAATCTTATAATATAAAAAACTTGGAGACACTCCATTGAAACATTGTTACAACTACTCAATAAATTCAGTAAAGTTGCAAAATACAAAGTCAACACACAGAAATAAGTTGCATTTCTTTACACTAGCAATAAACCATCTGAAAATAGTTATAAAAACATCAAAAACAATAAAAGACTTAGGAATAAATTTAACCAAGGAGGTGAAAGATATGTACACTGAAAACTATATGACATTGTTGACAGAAATTAAAGAAGACAAAATAAATGGACAGATATATTATATCCATGAATTGAAAGAATATTGTTAAAATGTCAAAACTATAATCCATCTATAAATTCAATGTATTCCCCATCAAAATTCCAAATGGCACTTTTCATAGAATTTGCAAAAAACATTCTTTAAATTTATATGGAACCCAAATAGCTAAAACAATACAGAGAAAGAAGAACAAAGCTAGTGGCATTGTACTTCCTGACCTCAAACTATATTGCAAAGCTATTATAATCAAAACAGTATAGTAATGTCATAAAACCAGATACATAAACCAATGGGATATAATTGAAAGCCCAGAAATATACCTACACATATGTGATCAACTAATAGTTAACAAGGAAGCTAAGAATACTGAATGGGGGAAAGGATAGTTTTTTTAATAAATAATGTTCAAAAACTGGATATTCACAGCTTTTTTCCTCTTTAGGAATATAGATATTCAAGAATTTTTCACTGTTTATGGGAAATATCCAGTCAAAATGGAAAGAATTCAAATGTATACGGGAGATGAGGGGCAATCAATTGAGTACAGTTTCTGAAATTGTTCTGGAGTGTTACTTGGTGTAATACTCTAATGATGAACACATGCTATTATATATTTGTCCAAACCCATAGAATGGACACACTGAGAGTGAACCTTAATGCAAACTGTGAGTTTGGGGCAATTATGATGCATCAGGATAAGTTTATTCATTATAGCAAATGTACCACTCTGGTGGGCATGTCAATAAGGGGGAAAGCTATTCATGTGTAGGAGCAGGGAATAGAGGGAAAATCACTGACCCTTCTCTCAGTTTTGCTGTAAATCTAAAACTGATCTAAAAACATGAAGTTTTAAAAGACATTGTGTTTTTGTTTTTATGTAGGGAGTGTTAGGATACCATTCTTCACAGACCTCTATTGCATCTGCTGTTTGGGAGGGCAGCACTGACTGCCTTTTATCTGGATCTCTTTTCAAAGATGTTTATTTAGGAAACAGCTTTGAAAGATGGAGATAATGTCATCCTCTCCGACAAGGGCAAGTCTGCTTACTTCCCAATGTAAAAAACATAATATTTCTCTCCAGGGCAAAATGACAGGCAGGCTTACTTGCCTCTAAGCCCAGGGTTCCTCTTTGCAATGTAGCCCAGCATATTTTTTGAGAGTCCCCTCGCCTTCCTAGCACTTCTCTGTGGAGACTGGGGCTCGGGAATGGGCACAAATGTTCATACTCTGGCTACTGCTCTTGCTATTGCTATGGGTGACTGTCCTGCGTGTCTGAACCGAGAGTCGTGCTTTCTGCCAGCATCCATGAAGAGGCAACAGGCTGATCTGCCAGCCTGGAAGCTTGAACTCTCAGGCTCTTCACAGGTTTGATAGCCAGGGCAGAGAATGCAAAGCGTGGGCGTTTGGATCATCTAGGGCTGCCTTAGCCCTGTTATCACAATAGCTGTCAGCTTGGCGTTACTTCTAAGGCACGGTAACAATGATACATGGGTTATGTAATTCAACCCTTACAAATTCCATTAGAATTCCCATTTTACAGACTTGACCAAGATCTGACATTGACTAGTGCCTCAGACTGGATGCACACGTGGGCCTCTTGGCTGATCACAGAGCCACAGCACCCGTGTGCTTTCCGCCATTTTTCCCAAAATGTGGATTATGGACCGGTGCCAGCGCCTGAGAAGTGACTACAAAGTGACCTGGGACAAGCGTCCTCAAGGGAATGAAGAAGAAAAAAAGCAGCATGGTGAGTTTTTCATTCAGCTAAATATATTCAATGGGCATGGCTTACTTCACTCTGAGAGCTAGTCCTTCCTGTAGTGGGGAGGAGGGTGTTTTCATATCCTCTTGTTAAAGAAATGAAAGTGATAGTAAACCAGAGTTTTCTTTCAGAATTAGTATCTTCCCTTGACAATTTAAATGGCCGGAAACCCATCATGGGTCCTTTCATTTTTTTTTAATCTGTGGAATTTCTCATTCTTAGCTAGAATTTATTAAGTAAATGTCATTGTGGAGCACTTATTGCTTCCTAGGTGGGCTCATAGTCTGGTTCAGATTTATGGTGTGTAAATAAGTGTGTCTGTGCTTGTAGAGAGCAGGCACGTTTGCACTGAACTGCCTTTGGAACACTAAACATAGGGCTTTTGCTAGGATCTCTCCTGGTAGGCTTTTATCATATTTGAGATCTCGAAATCCATCCCAGGGCCGGACATACCTGGTACGATTGCTACTGCATAAACACTTGCCAACTAAATGAATGAGTGAGTGACCAGTTGCATTAATGAACTTTGAAGTGTTTCATTGTTCCGGAAATTCAGTTGGTGCACGTGATCGAGCCACTCGACTCCTTCCGCAGCGACCGGTCTGCGTGCTCCAGAACACCATTCCATTCTCCAAAGAGAAGATAAGAAATGTGCGGCACACGTCAGCGGACGTGCAGATAAAGAGCATTTGACTTTTCCCACAAGTGATAATCCGTTCAGAGGGGAGAAAATCGGCATCAGTCCTCTGGAAGGCCACACACGTGCGGGCACCTGCACTGTGAACAGATAAACCGCTGCGGGAGTGACGCTTGCCCCCGGCAGGCAGCCGCGGGACAGGTCGCCCCCGGGGAAGGACAGAGACTGTGGGGACTGTTGTGCGGCCGTTACTGTTGATGATTTACATTCCTTCTTATACAGTCTGTAACATCTTTAAAATATTTCCTACTTCTTAGCCACTTAAAAATAACACTGAATTAATCTCGAATTATGGAAACGAATTAAAAAGATGATGTTTAAAAAAGACGATGAATTAAAAAGTGTGCTGAGAATCAACTTAAATTTACTAAGTATGAGAACTGACGTGTTTTCTGCATCTAAGACCTTTGGTAAGTTGAATAATCATAATTCCTTTTTGTTTTATGGCACCCTTTCATTTTCCTTTAAGCTGTCTCAGAGCTGGTAATTAAAGGTTATCTTTGAGTAACCGGGAAGTCCTCTGTTCCCTGGTCTTCTTCCTACAGATTTGATTAGTGTTTGTAATATCACAGCTCGTCGCCATGGAAATACTTTAATGTGACAAATATACAGCAAATAAAACGGAAGAGGGCCGTTGGAAAGGAAACAGGCTTGTGGCGGGAAACAGTCTCGGTTTCTAATCTTCCAGGGAAGTCCGGCGGGAACCTGTGTCTTTCAGCCCCACACAGCAATGTGCTTAGGTAGCCCTCCACTGCAGAATTCCTTTCATGATTTCCTGTCTCCATCGCCATAGACACATCGATTTTCTTCACATCCCATGACTTGGTTTAATTACTTGCTCATACAATTGTTGTGTCATTTAATTCAAAGCAACAACGGGCATTCAGGAATAAACCAGGAAACATTCCTCTGCTGAGCCGATGAGGTGAATGGGAAAACGGACCGATGAGAAAACACGTGACATGAATATTAGCCGTGACTCTCCACCCCTGTGACTCTCGAGTTCTTTATCTGTGAAGGGGACGTAGGACAAGGGTTTGCTTATCTTATAGTAATGACACAAGAACTGCCCAAGACAATACGTGAAAAAATACCCTGACAAACAAAACACAATATAACATGTTGTTTACTAATCCTAGGAGAGTCCAAATACTGATCGATCTTTATTGTTCTCATTTATATACGTCGGCCCTCGCTGAGTCATCATACACCTGCCCTTTAACCGCATTGCCATAATGCACATTGACAGACCAGGTTTTCCAAGAACTGTATGATCCTGATGCTTTAAAATATGAACTATACAAAGTCCTGAAAGGAACAAATGCTCAGATTTAGTTGGCTGTGGCAGAAAGATGTACTGGGTGAATAAAAAGGGCATTTTCATCTGTAATTTTTGAGGCAGTAGAAACAATGGCACCCAGCACCCAGCACCCAGCACCCAGCACCCAGCACCCAGGCCTCATGTGCCCTGAGTGTCCTCCTGCGCTGACTCACAGCAGGGGTGGGCACGCTGTGATTTCTTCTACAGTTTCTGCGTAGGACCAAGAAAACGAGTCCTCCTTATTAGGAAACAAATAGTCCAAATTAAAAGCTCCTGTAGGTTTAAGCCCATAGAAGCAATCCAATTTTAAAGGGACTCTAAAGACACATTTCTCTTCGGTGAGTGGACATGAGATGTGAGGTGATAATGAAACTCATAAACTGCTCATAATCGAGAAGATAGTTCAATAGATCATAGCTCTGGCCTGCAGCTCAGTCAGAACAGGGAGTGTCCGCGCCAGTGTACAGATGAGAGCGTTGGTTGGTGTGATCTTTCTCCTGGCCCCCCTTTGTCTCCCTTCCCCTAATTACACTCCTTACCCCTCCTTCCCCTTTTTGCCTCCTTCCCCTTTTTGCCCCCTTCCCCTGCCTTTACTCCCCTCTCTCTTTCTTACCCTGCATTACTCAAACGGATCATCCAAATTCTTGCAGCCCCAGTGATGCAGACAAGCATGAGAGCATTGTGCTAAGTGAAATAAGCCAGTCTGTGAAAGACAAATACCATATGATCTCACTTCTGTGTGGAATCTAGTGAACAAAATAGACTGATGGACAAAATAGAAACAGAGGCGTGGATGCAACAGTCTGACAGCTGTCAGAGGGGAGGGGTTGGGGGGAACTGGATGAAAGAAAGGGAAGAGATCAGCTAAAGAACAAATACGCGTGACCCATGGACACAGGCAACAGTGATGGCCAGAGGAAATCTGCATCCTTGCCAGCACTTGTGATTTGTTGATTTATTGATGATGGCCATTCTGACAAGTGTAAGGTGGCATTTCATTGTGGTTTTACTCTGCATTTCTCTGATGGCTAGTGACATTGACCATCTTTGCAGGTCTATTGGCCGTCTGCACATCTTCTTTGGAGAAGTATCTATTCAGGTCCTTTGCCCATTTTTAAATTGGCTGTTTATTCTTTTGGTGATGAGTTTTATAAGTTCTTTATTAACTTATTAATTTTGGATATTAACCCCTAATCAGATATATCATTGGCAAATATGTTCTCCAATTCAGTGGGTTGTCTTTTCATTTTGTTTATTGTTTCCTTACTGTGCAAAAACTTTTTAGTTTGATATAGTCCCATTTGTTTATTTTTCTTTTGTTTTCCTCGCCTGAGGAGATATATCAGAAAAAAATATCACTACAAAAAATGTCTGGCACTTTACTGCCTATGATTTCTTATAAGATTTTTATGGTTTCAAGTCTAACGTTTAAGTCCTCTTATACCATACACAAGAATAAACTCAAAGTGGATTAAAGACTGAAATGTTAGACTCGAAACCATAATTTTATTTTATTTTTCTGTTTCTGAAAAATTTATTCATACTGTCACACTGTCTTCTCTGGGACATGAATGTTTAGAGCTCAGTCCATAAATGGCTGGAATTTCCTCATCCTTTCTGACGAAGCCACGTTCCAACTCTTTCATTATGCCAACACTGAAGGATCTAGCAGCTCAAACAAATTTGTTTAGAAAACTAATTCTTTTCTAGAGTGAGACTGCTAGGCAGGACAGATAGTAAAAACTAAGGCAGGGAGGAGGAGAGAGACATGTCTCACCCTCTGACTCAGCAGTCCAGATACCCATCCAATAAGATTGCCGGGTGTTCTGAACATCACGGGCAGGGGTAGCGCAGGAGGGGAGTCCTGAGACTCTGCTGGGAAAGGGGGGCTCTGTAACAACTTCTCTAAGACAAAGAGCCTTTACCAGCTGAGGAAGAAAGCCTTTACAGCTGTGCATTATTCCCAAGGTTTGGAACGGGAAGGAGGAGGGGAACCTAGAAGTGGAGTAAGTTATATGACCCCTGAACCCCAATAGGCAGCACACTCAGATTAGCTGAGTGCCCACTTGTAGCCTCGGCTCAAGTGCACAGAACAGACGTACTAACAGACTCACTAACAATTTTGTTTCCTCCACACGCGGGGCGTTCGGACTAGCCAGGTGCCTGCTTGCAGTTTCGCGCTTGCCTGTGTTTCATAAATAAACTTGCTCTCTCATTTCCACTATACGTATTTGTCTCTCACTTGAATTTGTCTCTTGCCAGCAAGGCAAGAATTGAGGAACAAGTTCGGGGGGTACCTCCTGACTCGGGGCTCTCCCCAGTAACAGGACCAACAAATTCACAGCTTACAAACTCACAAGCCAAGGGTAATAAAAAGAAGTCAACATTGCCCTTTTAATTCTGCCGTACTCGTACAATGGCTCCTCGGTTCCAATTCTAGAATATTTCAGACTGAATCTTGATCTTCCATTTAGCAAAGGGAGTCACAGAAAGGGTTGGTTTGGAAACACAACTGGTACAGAGAAATGAGCATTGGTTTGTGAGTCTGATGTTTATTTTTTAAACTGTATCTTAGCCTTATACTTGGTATAGGACTTTCAGCTATAAACTTAACCCTCGGAAGAATAGGTTTTCTCTAGCAGAGCCCCTGGCACATACGCAGCACTCCTCAAAGGGTGGTAATCACAGAATAAAGTTTCCTTTTCTTGGACACTAAGGCACTACTACCTGGCAGGGGCTTGCTGTACCCCATGTCCATCCTGGCCCTGTCTATAAGAAAAAAAATACTTTTAGTGGATCTGAAGAATCTCTGTTTACTTAATAACAAAAGATACAACCAGGGCACTTGGAAAACCTTTTCATTCATTTCATCTTGGTGATCCCTGAGCTTTCGGCCACAGGATGGATCGCACGCGTCAGGGCCTTTAAACCAGACTGCGAGGAGTATGTCATCACCTCGGGTCATCGAAACTTCTGAGCCAAAGCTAAAAGTAAACTTCACAAGCTCCTAAAAGTCACTGTGAGGGTATCTTTTAGAGTTTAGAATAGATAAGACCAAGCCAACACAACTGGTAAAAGAGTGATTTACAATGTTTGGCAAAGATCACTTTCTTACAGTCCTGGTGCTTAGAGAAACCCATAAATATAGCTGGAAATCTTATTTTACATGGACAAACCAGTGGGAGGAGAAGGAACAGCTGAGGGGAACATTTGCTCATCAGTGTTACCCTGCAAAGAGCCTTGGAGAGAAGGAAAGTTATACTTGTTGAGTATTCCAGGCAATATACTGGGTACTTACTGTTCATTCTCATATATGGTGTCCCATATAGTGGATCATTTACTCCCACTTTATGAATGAAGAAATGGAGCAGTTCTAGGTCACTTTGTCAAAATCAGAAATCGAATCTGGGATTCACTGGCCCAATAGCCCGTGAATCCCACTAACCATAGGCAGAGTTTGGGGTAGGACTCTATGCCTGTCCAGCTGGGGGACCTTGAATAATTTCCTGAGTCCATCTGGATCTTGGTGCCCCCCTGTGTAAAGCTGATGTTTTAGAGTGGATGATTTTCCAGGCTTCTTCTGGCTGGAGAATTTCTACAAGGAAAAAATTCAGTGCAAGCCAGAACGGTAAGGGACAAATAGCTCATTGTAGACTCCACTATGCTGACCCATTATGATTCCATCATGATGATTTGAATTTGTTTAAGTAGTCAGTAGAACCTGTAATGATGTTATGTAAACGTAAGTTTTAGCTACATAATTCAAAATATTATATGCATCGCTTGAAATATTTTTGTTGCTTAAAACTTACAAACTGTGTAACACACTATATAAAGTAGAAATACAACAGTAAAGACCACCAATTTTTATTGTGCAATAATTTAAAAATGCAAAAATTTCTTCTTTAGCAAATTCAGTAACAGTCTTTAGAAGCTAATCCATAGAAATGTATATCCTTTTTCTTTAATCCTCACCCAAGGATATGTTTTATTGATTTTAGAGAGAAAGGAAGGGAAGAAAAGAAAGAGAGAGAGAGAGAGATGAATGAGTGAGAGAGAGAGAGATCAGTTGCCTTCTGCATGTGCCCCAACCAAGAATCAAACCCGCAACCTGGGTATGTGCCCTGATGAGAATTGAACCTTTACTGCACGGGACAGCACTCCACCCACATGAGCCACCCAACCAGGGCAGAAATGTATATGCTTTTATTATAGTTACTTTAAGAATGATCTAAAAGAGACATAAAAGAAGTGAGTAATCTATCCAAAATGTCTCCTACAAACTGAATACAATATCACTCTAACTAGGACAATGCAGATAAAATCATGCAGCATTTACAGCAAGCAGGCTATTGCCACAACCCTTACTTTATGTAACTATTAGAGGAACATTTGCCTCATGGCACATTTACATAATATAATATACCTAGGGAAACAATTCGGATGTCTAGAGCATCTTTTTGGCAGACAATTACAGAGTTTATCACTTTGACCACTGTTCCTTTAACCAAGAGGCAAAAATATGTAGCTGAGGCTACAAACAAGCAATTTGCTCTTCTGCTAGTTCTTGATTGCTGGAAGAACTAGTATAGCACTGTGCCGGTGAACCTTGACGGAATGGGCCGTACCAAGAGGGACTGAAATGGCGCCATAATCACAGGCTAAGAAATGCTGGCCAGCATCTAATCACTCTGTGGAACCCGCCATCCCACTCTGCAAAAATGTTGCAAAATCCCGCGCCAGACAAGCAAACGTGTAGGCGGTCCTTGCAGAGAATCCAAAGCAAATGTGGGAATGGAAATTCATCCAGGAGCATCAAGGGCCCTAGAAACTCGACGGACTTTTCCAGAACCAGGCGGACGTGTGGTGGAACTGCGGATTCACTATGTCCTGACCATATCCCAAAGAGTACAGGGTGGCATTGGAACTCACTCGCGTAGATTTATAATTGCTCTCTCGCTTAGCCGGGGCCCTTCCCGCCCTGCTTGACCCTCGGCTGTGATCGCAAACACTGTGTTCCCAGGAAGAGGCGGAATCTCACAGAATCACTAGGGTGTCCAGTATTTGTGTTCCGTACTTGGAAAAGCCGATCCATTCCGCCGGTGTCTGAGTGGCGAACCGGCCCAGCCACAATAATTCTGACTCGATCTCCAGATCATACGAATAATGGCAGAGATGGCTAAAAACACAGCTGTGTCAATACGCTAGAGTGGACACTTGTAAGAATAATTTAACCAGATGATATGAACACTCTTCTCCGATCTCCCTTGGAAGGTTTTTGATGTTTCCCTGATTAGATTTGAACTTCCTTGCACTGTAATTTTGTAATCAAAGTCAGAAAAAGGCACTATAAAAAACTACATACTGAGCTTGTTTGCTTAATTGATTGCAAGCTTCTCTTCCTTTTAATAGTGTAATTAGATGCCAAAAGAGGATAGATTAGTCTTAGAAAGGTACTGTACATACAACTGCATAATGGAAATAACTCATTTTAATTATTTTAATAATTATTATGATAGTTTTTATGATAATTTCTAAAACATGCTACAGCTTCTAAGTCTTAATCAAATAAAGAGGCATGAAATCACCCGTGTAACAAGGACCGCGCTCCAAGCACGGCTGTATCTTTGCTGCTTGTTAAGGAAGCAGCAGCCGAGACACCGTGTGCGGGCATCCTGCAGTAAGTCCGGCCAGTAGGATTAGCACGAGCTCCCCTCCGCCACCCTCTGCCGGCCCTTTGTCTGCGCTGCCTTCCTCGGGCTTTGAAAACAATTCCAGGAGTCAGTTCTCTACGACAACTGATAACCCCAGCGATCAGACATCCCTGTGTCCAGATGCAAATTTTACGAGGTGAATTGACCAAAGATGATGCATATTAGATTAAAAACAGAAATAAGAATTGACTGGCAAGAACTATTCAGAAAGTAATCAAAACAAGAAATGATTTTCTTTCTCTCTGACAAAGGAAAGGGCATTTTATTTACTCAAGTTTGCGTTTATTTGGTCACTGGGACTGACCAAAGTTTCTTTGAAATTCAAGATGCGTAGGACAGAATTATACCAACTGTGAGTGCAGAGCTGAGCCACAGTGAAAGACTCAGCCACACCTCTGCCTCTCTCACTTCCTCCGTCTGTCTGTTTATGCCTCTGTCTGTCTCCGTCAGAGTTTCAAAGTGGCAATATTTCTAATCAGCACTAATAGAAATTATAGGATACAAAGGCCTTTTTTTAAAGATTTTATTTTTTTTATTTTTAGAGAAGGGAAGGGAGGGAGTAGAAAGAAACATCAATGTGTGGTTGCCTCTCATGTGGCCCCCACTGGGGGGCACCTGGCCCACAACCCAGGCATGTGCCCCGACTGGGCATCGAACCTGCAATGCTTTGGTTCGCAGCCCGCGCTCAATCCACTGAGCTACACCAGCCAGGGTGGATATAAAGGCCTTTTTACAAAAAAAAAAAAAAATTGGAAACTTTTTTTGCTGACTTTTCTCCTTCCTAGAATCGAACAACAATTAGAAAAAACATTGGCCATAGTTTGGTTTTCATAGAAGATAGTTAAGAATTGGGGGTAAATTTTAAGCAATAAAAATATCATATTTTTGTTTACTAGAAAAGTACTCAAGGTTTTATTTCCCAAACTTCAGTCACTTTCTTACCTCCTTTATAATATTGGGCATTTCCACATATCATTTATATTATTTTTATGTAAAAACATCTCATGTACATTCATAAGTACATTCATTAAAGGTGGAAATGCATCATTACTGCACATGAAAAACCAGCATCACTTGCTGGAAATGATAGAACAGGGCTATAAAAAGAAAAACAATTCTTGAAAGTGGTAGTCATACTTGGAGATAATGTTGCTATCATTTGGATCTATGGAAAATTGACCTTATTCAAAGAGAATATCCTCCTGGTAACGCACAGGCATGGACAGACACACACACCCACACTTACACACACATCCCACGCAACCCACCTCTGGACTGGAACCCTGCCGTCCGCCAGAGACTGGGCGGCTGCGGGCCACACCCTTCCGACACGTGTCTGCTCCATCAGTCAACACACAATTTCTCACCGACCAGAGTGCAAATCTCTCTGCGTGACATGACAGCCTTGAAAGAGTTTACTTCTGCCTGAGTTGTCTCCCCATCGTTGTAAACACCTGAGCCTTCCCCGCCGCTCAGCCAATGCGTCATGTGCAGGCTGCGCGCAAAGCACTGAGCTTGCGTTGAGAGTTCAGTGCAGACATGAAACAGGCTCCCCTTTTGAGAAGTTTGTGGCTTGTGAGAAATAAAGAAAAATAAACAGAAAAGGCAGCCTAACATGAGATACAAAAAACCTTACACTTGAGGATTGTAAGTGGTCCTGTAAGAACCTGCCCGAGTCCCCGGGCAGCACATGGAAGTCCACCCTCACTCAGGTCTAAATTTGATGATGCATAAATCATATGCTGAGCCCAGGCATCAGGCTTAGAGTCCCCTTTATTTCCTCTGTTTTTAAAAGCTTATACACAAGCTTTTAAAAAATCGGAAAGGATAACTTAGATAACAGCCTAACAAACCCAGCTAAGCTCAGCCGAGATGAGCTTAGGAGAGGAAGAGCTATGTGCAGGGTCATTTCCACGAATAGAAGAATCTGGCTTCTTTGAATATGGTATTAACAATAGTTAGAGTTTACTAATCAATTACTATCTATTAGGGACTTAGGTAAGTTCCTCCTTATAACCACACCCTACTGTCCCTCAGACATGAGAGACCAGTATGTTTTCACCCGCATCTTTGCTCTTTTTCTTTGCTCTTCCTGGCATGTTCTTTTCAGACATCCCCAGAGGTCATCCCAGCACTTGACTGATACTCTGCTTCCTGAAGAGACCTTCACATCGCCTCCTCGACATCAACACTCCACACCCTCTTTGCCCCGGCCCCAGTCCACTTTCCTGCACAGCATCTAACACCGCTCCCCATCTTTGGTTTCCTTGTTTACATGTCCGGCCTTTGCCCATCTCCCTAGATAAGGCATAAGCTCCATCAGGAGAGACTATTTTGGCTGTTGCTGCTGTTGTTTTCGCCACCGTGTCCCCAGCACCTGCCGCCATTTATCCTGTCCCACCAAAGGTTCTCAGTAAGTGTTGCTGAGTGAACAAACAAACCTCATTTCATCCTCAAGGCCACTCAAAGACGCTGAGAAGACTGAGGACTGGCGAGGATAAGCAGCTGGTTGTATGGGCAGTAAATGGACGAGCTGGAATGTAAGTCCCAGAGAATGTGTGGATTCCCTGACTACACGTGAGAGATGGGTGTGGGTCACTCACAGACAAGGGTTCAGGGGGAAGAAAGCAAGAACATACAAAGAATTTAGAAGATCTATGTGCCCACAGACTGTTGCAAGAATGGGTTCACTTTTGTTGAGAGGGAAAAAAGAAAACTAAGGGGAGATGGGAAGAAAATGGGTAAATATGGGTCTCGAACTGCCTCAGCATCGGTGGAAAATAGAACAGCATGCAACAATGATAAACAGGAAAGAAAGCTCTCAATGTCTTAACTTGCAGACCCCAGAATTCTACGAATCTTCTTAGAAGTCTGGTGAAAGATGGAGAGAAAGTCACTGAGTTGTTCGCACATGCCTTTCCGGAGGGTCAGCTGCTCCCACTTGGGGTCACCCTTCCCAAATCAGAGTGCCACCGGCTCTACCAGCCTGGGGACCGGGCCCCAGCTCCAGGCCATGGTTTGGCCCACATTACCTTGCATCATCTCTGCTGGACTTGCATAACATCTTTCTTCTTCTTCATGATAAAATGCTCCCGTCTTCGTGAGTCTTGGGTAAATTTCAAGATACTAGAAGCAAATTCTCCAAGGACCTTTTCCAATCAAGTTTTAGATTTCATCGATCATCTGACTTGTACCCTTTAGTGTGGTGAGTCACCATGAGAATCCTTTCCCAGAGGTTGGAGAAAGAAGCATTTCTTGTCTCCCTCAGAGACAGACTGAGTGAAACCTCTTTCCCATCAAACACACACAGCCAGTCCTCTGAGGCCCAAGGCCACTGTCCCCTCCCCACAGGTTCAGGGAGTGTGGAGCTGCCACACGGCCACCACTGCTTCCCCAGGGGCCAATGAGTCTACAGGTCTTTCCTCAAACTCCTAACTGCAGCCACAGAAGGACCGGAGCCCGGGGGACAACTGAAGGCCATTAGGAGCCGTGGAGCACAGACCAGCCACTTAATCCCGTTAAACCAAGACCATAAAAACAGACTGTCAGAGAGGAAGTGGTTTTGTTCCCACCCCCCACCCCCCAGCATGCTGCCAAGAACATTGTTATTCAGAGAAATCACTGAGGTGTCATTCTGTTTCAGATTCTGTCTTGGCTCCCATCACTGGTTTTTTTTTCAAAGGCTCCACCAAACGCTGTTTAAATTTATATTTTCAGGAGGACGTCACCTCCCCATACGACACTAATGGGATAGTACTGGTGACTGCATCTCAAGCAGCATCAGAAGCAGACTTCCCAAGGACAGGAGTGTACATTTGTGAGGGATAAGTCATTTTCCTGCTGCTGTTAACACCTTCAATTATTCACTCTCTCGGGTTATAAAAAAATGTCATCCTACAGTGCTAAAGGTAATGGTCCCTAGGCCTGAGTCCCAGGCCTAAAGGGGCACTGTGATAGACGGGTGTCTGTCACAACGTGGAGAGAGGGTGGGGTTATCTGACCGGTGGAACTACCAAGGAATTTGACCTTAGTAGATTTCATGCAATTTCACTGGCACAAACATTCATTGAGTCTGCCTGCTCTGGATGCTCTGCTAGACACTTTCCCATATGTTGTCATTTTTTTAGCCCCCAAATTGTACAATGAAGGAATATCATTTATTCTACTCTTATGGAATAAAGCCAAGGCTCAGAAATGTTAGATAATTTGCCCAAAGGGAAGAACTGGAATTTAAACTCACAACTTCTGATGTCACATATGAAAATTTTGTCACAAGGAGATTCCAGTGTCTCTTCACATGAGAAAGAAGACACAAATATTTTTCTTGGATATCTGCATAGTTCGCCTTTACTCCTTAGAAGAGTCTTTTTAATCAGGAACTTGCTGTGTCCCAACACACAGGTGTACCCCAAACTGGCCTTTCTCCTCTGTTAAAAGTAGTTACTTCTAACTTAACACATTTTCCAGTTTTTAAGCACAGACACCTTGAACTAGTCTTTGATTCTTAGCCTCTGTTCTGTTTTTACCAATCTACTATCAAATTCTATTTATTTTTCTTTAAAATTGGCATTTTAACAATATTGGAAGGCAGTATTGTTAAACACGAGATGCCTTTCCATTTATTTGTGTCTTCTTTAATTGCTCTCATCCAAAAAAGATATACAAATGACCAAGTAATGAAAACATGCTCATCATCACTAATCCCAGGAAATGCCAGTCAAAACCACAGTGAGATATCACCTCACACCCATTAGAATGACTATTATCAAAAAAGGAAAGATAAAGGTTGGCAAAAATGTGGGGAAATGGAACCTTTGCACACTGCCACGGGAATGTGAAATGATGCAGCCACTATGGAAAACAGTATGGAGATGCCTCAAAAAATTTAAACTAGAACTACCTTATGATTCATAAGGTATAAGGACAAATCCCACTTCCGGGTATGTGTATATCCAAAAGAATTGAAAACAAGATCTCAAAGAAATGCGTGCACCCCCGGGTTTATTACAGTTTATTCACAATGCCTACGAGCAGAAACAACCCAAACGTTCACCCACAGGGGAATGGATCTCCTTTCGAGTCTGACTTTATTCCTCACTTTCACAAATCACCACCATCACGCCCTGTCCCCTGCTTTTCCTGCCCCAGCATAATCTGCCCTCTACAATCTCTACGGCCCAATTTCCCTTGTCCTTCAATTCACATCCTTCCCAGTAAACGAGTCCTAACCGTCTTTTTTTGCAAGGTCGTTTCAACCCAGGTGTCTTGGTTCACATTCTCCTTCCTTTCTCTTCCCATTCCAGCTACACAAATTCCATCCATTTTCTAAAAATTCAGCTCATGTCTTAAGTCTTTCATGATCACATTAATTTGCACTGTTTTCTCCATTTCTGCCACCATGCTGTGTTGCACTGCCAGTCAGTTTAGGATAAAACTGTTCGCTTTTTTCTTTTTGGGAGGTATGTGGGCATATTTATTTATTATCTCTCTTCAGTTAAATGATAAATTTCTGGATAGACAGAAGTGTATAATATTCTTTCTGGGATCCCCTCGGTGTTTTGAACCGTATGCGTCGATGGAGTAATTCAATAAAGCCGAGTATCATCAACCCAAAGCTGAACTTCATCTCTGTTAGAATAAGGCATTTCTCACTGTTTACAACACTTGTTAAAAAATAAGTGATTAAGGAGCTTACGGTATAAGGAGAGAGTGAAATTCAGAGAATAATAAAGAGGTAAGTAATGGAAAAGACAATTTTATGCCCCCTTCCTCAAAACATGTTTCATCTAAGTCAGCGTGGCCTTTTTTGTCTCCAGGGAGGTCAGGTGATATGTGAAGTGAAGCCACTTGACCATGATTTCCTTAGAGCAGATAATGCCACACAGAGCACTTGAAACTGGAGTAAAGAAGGTCAAGTCCCCATTAAGTGAGGAAAGCACTGAGTGCTAGGTCTGCAGGTGGCTGAAGGGAAAGCTCAAAGCAGACGCAAAAATCCTTACAATTTCTCTCTCCATCTCTCCTCTGCTAACTGCATTTTGGGGCAAAGGTCGAAAGATAGAATGAGGTCTTTTATCGAAAAAACCATTATATATTTCTCCTGTGTTTGTAGCCTGTGGTTATGGAAAATCTCAAACATATACCAAAAGGAGGAAGGTGGAAAATAAAACAAAGCACAGGCACCCCTCTCTCGGGTTGCAGTGACCAACTCCCCGCCATTCTTGTTATACCTTCGCCTCCTAGCTCTCCACTCAGGGCGCTTCTAAGTAAATTCTTGACATCATGTAATTTTAAGTGTATATCTCTGATGCGTCTCTAAATGGCAAGCACCTCCCTTACAACAAATGCAGTCTTTTCATTAAAAACACTAATACACACAAAAGAACCATTTTCTTAATGCCACCAAACAATGTCCACCGTTTCCAAACTGGGCGGATTTTTAACATTGTGTGTATTTGAACTCTATCAAACGAAGGCCCATACATTGGGTTGATTAATATGTCACTTATATTAACGTGCAGGTTCCTAGCTCCATTTTGTGTTGGTTTGTTTTTCCTTGAAATGGTTTCCTTACAACAATTTACATGTGCCCTGTAAGTTTCCCACAGAGATTTCACTGATTTCACTCCCTGTGGTGTCATTTACCACATTCCATGACTCTTCCATTTCCTCATTCAGCAGACTTGGCACTTGGATATTTCTGGTGACTTTTATTTTTTCCTTTTTTGGGGAGGAGGGACGCAGAAATGTGTCATAGGCGGCGGTGTTATTGCTTCGAGAAGTAGGTACCGACTTCCTGGCTGGTTTACTTCCGCGGCGTCAGCCGCCGCTGATTTGGACATTGCCTGAGCCAATTAATGAATTCCTCAAGGATCGGAAAATGACGATGTGCTAATTCTATCATCTGCTACTTGTTAACTGGAGTACTTTTAGAAATAGATGTTTCCCCTCGTCAAGTAAAACAATAGTTTTAGTAGCAAAAGTCAGATAAACAGTCAATTCCTTCCATTTATTTATCCGTTTTCTAAGGAAATTGTTCCCCTTGTGTCTCCAATCATGATCCAGGAGACTTTTAAAGAATCATCATGAGTTCATGGATTTAAAGATATGTAATGTATTTCAAGCTATTCTAGTTGTCACCTTTTTGTCTCAAACTGGGAGGATGGGAAAGTGTTCGCTCCAGCTGGCGTTCGCACCTGGTACAGGAATTCCAGTGTCTTTGACAGCAGTCTTGCTTTGTAGCGTGAGATATTCCAGAGACAGCTGGCATATTCCTAGCCCCAGACCTAAGGGACCCATTTCTCCAGTGAGAATATACATGCACACATTGTTAATATAAAATCTTATATATTATAAACATATAATCGATATTATAAATTTTATCTACACTGTCTTATAAGTTATAAATATATAAAAATATTTTCATAAGTATAAAGTACTTTATAAGTACAAGGTATAAGTACAAATATATAATATAAATATATAACAAAATATATAATATATAACATATATATTTAACTATTATATATAGCTATAAATAAAGATGAAAATCACCATGAGATCATATAGATTCTTATTCCAATTCCCAAACACACAGTGTTGGCTTATCCCCATCAATCGTACATACCTGGCTTTTTCATTCTGCACCAAACACACTGAGTCTAAGTCTCACCACATTTGCTTTATCTTACATCGCTCACAACGGTTTGAGGACAGCAGTGCCAGCGCCACCCCCAAAACTGTGGTCACTGAAAACATAGTCGTACCATCAAGCGACTGTGGCTTATTGTCATTTGGAACAGTCCTTAGTGTTATGGTTGTTGTATCACCTGGATATAGATGTATATTCATTTGCCTTGTGTTGCATTACACCATTTAAAGATTGTTTTTTTAATTTAATTTTAATTATTTTATACATGTATATATTTACAAAGTCAAACTTATAAAACAAAGTGTATCTTAAAAAGCACCACTTCTATTCCTTATCCATTCTAACCAAATTTCTCCTTCTTCTTACAGAAAAACTTTCATTTTAATATTATGATTTACCATCCTATTTAATGGTAGCATACATTAAAACATACCTTTATCCACTTTGCTCCTTTCATATATGATGGAGCTTATGCCAGAGTTCTATATAGAGCAGTGCTATCCAAAGCAATAGCCATCAGACACACACGGCCATTTAAACTTACACGAATAAATTTAAATAAAATTAACAATGTACTCTCACAAGTCTGCTCTGGCTACTGCTGCTACAGAACGCCAACAACTTGCTGAAACAGAGCCCAGTGCTGAAGCCCTTGATACTGCATCATCTCTTAAAGAAATCAAGCAGTTAACCTCAGCTGTTTGATGGCAAAGCGATTAGCTTCCACCCCGCCCTCCTTAGAAACACAAGACACATTCTGGCTAAGGTGGGCTGATGTTCTGGGTATGGTCTTGCCTTTCCTCCCCGTAGTTTCTCAGCCATTTGCAGACTCACAGAGTGCCTGAGCTACTGACATGACGTCCTGCCAAACAAGGCTGAGACCGAAAGACCCAGTTTCCATCCAAAGACAGGTAGCTGTGGACAACAACTCTGAGTTCCGCCACAGTCCGCATTGTACTACCCTGTCCAGAGCTGCTTGCCTGGCATACAAGTGGAATGACTTTTTGAAGACATAGCTGACGCCCCAGCTTAGAAATACAATCCTTTAAGATGAGCCTCATCTTAAATTAATGGCCATTAGGTGACACTATGTCTGCAGTGGTTGGACTATTTAAATCCAGGAATCAAAGTGGTAGAAATAGAAACTATGCTCACCTTCATTCATGGTAACCAACTTCTTAAGGATTTGGCTTCACATGTCCACAATTTTCGTCCCATGGCTCTACAGCTCCAACCGTTGCCTGGCCAAGACAGATTCCTCCTGTGAGGAGACCGGCTGTCAGACAAAGTGTTTCCACACTGGCAGCGTGAGTGACCGTGATCACCCAGGGGATATTGGGCCACTACTGAATTAAGAGGAGGGGTGCAGAGAAGAATATGTTTGGCACTCAGGTAACAAACTGGGCATCCCTTTGTATTTGTGTGCAGAGTTTTAATGGATAAGTAAGGTAGCCACAGGCTGATGAGAGCATGATTACCAAAAGTTCAGGTATGAGGACCTTGGTTACCCGTCCAGGCAAGCCACCTATATCATCAGAAGTGCTAGATGAGAATAATGAGAATCTAGAATAAGTGGTAGAGAAAAGAGATGATAAATGTCAACGATTCCCTTGGAAACACCTAAAGTACTGGTGTTAAAGGTGGTCATTGAGAGGACGTGACTGCTGGTGGACCCTCAAGCTGGACTCAGGCAATCAGAGGCTCCTTACCACCTCCCTATCCTTGGACTGGGTGCTCAGTTCACTGTTTTGCACAAGAGTCCCTTCAAAACTGCAGCCTTGAAAGAGCAATCTGTGGTTGAGACCATCTGGACTGTATACATGACTGAACCCCATTAAGACCTCTTAAGATTCTAGTGGGTGAGTGCAGAGATCTACTCAGCTTGCAGTTGCCCAAGACAAGCCTCATATGTAAGCTCTCCTGCTTATTAAAACCACCACCTATCAATCTGGAGTGGTCTGCCTCCTTTCTTTGGTCCCTCCTTGCTCCCCACGTATGAAGGCCACTCTCAAATTTCACCCAGGGGACTCCCAAGGTTGCAAACCAGCAAGTGGACACTGCATTTGTCATACTAACTTTCCTCTAATAAAGTTCCCCAGAAATTAGAGCTAATCAAAAATCATAGAAACACCATCAGTAAATACGAGAAAACAATGTGAAAATTGAGTAGATTTTGAGTGGTGCCCAGGGTGGACGAGACAGGTACTGTTGGCATGCTGCCAAGATCCCCGTTACTACTCAGTGAAACCACCTCCCAGCTGCCATAAGCGTTGGCTTTAATGGCTCACACTTCTGGCATCCTGCGGAGCGTTACCCTAGGCTGATGGGAGCCATCTTGCCCAGAAATGCCTTGGAGTTTATGTGCCACCCAATTAGGCTGGTCTATTGCCAATGACTAAGGCACAACAGCTTAGGACCCTTGCCTCCATCCAGGTGAGACAACCTGTCTGTGGTGTGATTCATGCTCCAAAGTACTCCCCAGAGGCTAGGGCAAGGCTTCCCCTGAAACTGTCTCTTTGCCTGGTGTCCTCCCCTGCACTGTTCTCTTTTCCTTACTCTCTTGACTTTTTCCTGAATAAACCCTCAATCCATCACTTACAAAAAAATTTCCCACTTCATAAACCCGATATAAAATCCTATTATTTGCAGTGTTCTTGGTATTACTCCTCTGAATCTGAGGTATCTCTATGTGCCCACGTGTGTGTGGTTGTGTGGGTAGTGGGATGGAGCCAGTGAACAATGTTGTGATATCCTAGCTCTATCGTTCGCAGTTTTGAATGTTAGATTCTTGAGGGAGGAGAATTACAGGTGTGAGATAGTAGAGTTTTCAAAAAAAAAAAAAACCTCTTTGTATTTCAATTTTCATTAGAAATTCGTGTTCATGAGATATTTTCTTAAAATTTTTTTACAGCATACATCCTACCTCTATACCAAGGCCATTATCAAACACTATGAGGAACCACCTTGAAGTGGCTTACGCTGGCCAAAGATGGGGCAATTTTATAAGAATAGCAACTCTAGTGAATTCAAGCACACTAAAGATGCTTAAATTGTGAGTTAACAGTAACTCTGATGGGAAAAACAACAAACAAAACTAATTGTTCACTAGTAAATGATATTAGGGAATCTGTTTAATTAAAGATAAAAATGGCTGAATCTCTTGAACTAGAACATAGATTTTGCAAAGACAGAAATGTACTATCATAAATTACTACTTTACTTGCCTAACTTAGCCAATTTTCAAAAGACTTTTTCTTTTAATTTCTAAGATTATGTAACTCAGTTAGGTTAAAAAAACGCACAAACGCAAGCACATTGTTAATTGATTACTATAACACAGTTAATAAAAATGAATTTTATTTGGTGTCCCCATTAACCAGATTTCTAATACGTAAGGATACAAAGTATAACTTTTGAATAATTGAATATTAGAATAACCTTGGAGGTGATAAGCCAAGAGCTCATTTCCCAGACCAAGAGTCTGAGGCCGTCCTCTCCACTTCCAGGACATCGCCCGCACAGCTGCGTCGGAAGAACTTCCCATCAGACAGCTGAGTGTCGGCTCTGCGGCTCGCTGCATGTGGGATGTCTGTCCCTCCCTCTTCCCAGTGTGGCAGATCTGCTCTGATGATCACTGCTACCCACTAAGTTCTCGTCCCAGCTTTGGGTCTGTTGCAAAGACATTTTATTTTCCTTCTTCTTATGAATCGATAGGCTTTTCTTTAGCAATTATTTTTATGCCTCGTAGTTATTACAATGAGGAAGTTACTGGGTTGGAAGGTGGATGCACAAACCGCTGGCCAACCCTTCCTGTGGAGGAAGGGGCAGGGTCACTAACCAGGGGAGGAGGAGGGAGTCAGGGTGCTTGGCCACGGAAGCAACCTTAGAGAGAGCTGCGGAGTGCTCTATAGGCGATGGCGGCCAGGGCAGCCTGGGGAAAAGGGACAGGTCCTGGGCTAAAAGTTCACAGACGATTCACTCTGATGCTATAAACATACCTGCTGGGGAAAGAACATACGCATATTCCAGGCGGGACAGGAACAGGGACGGAAAGGTGGAACATGACTCTTCTCTCCCTGCAAAAGTAATAACACGGAATTAAACTGATACCTGGCCCTTGACCTCTTACACATAATCAATGGAGCTAATAATGAGAAAGCCCTTTGTCATCTCAAATATGTTAGATAAATCTTAAGTAATTTGTAACAGAAAATTAATCAAACAATGAGTTATTCTTAAGGGATTACAGTGTTGGACAGACTCTTGCTAGGCTGTGAGGTATAATTCTTAACCTCAAATAAACATGGAAGAATATTCACCGAAGAAAATGGTTAAGTTAGATACAACTATAGTGCATTCTATAAGAGTGTTTAAATTCTTTGATTGCTCTAGAGCTTTCTGATGCTCAGTTTCCTCATAAATAAAAGGGTATATCATCATATACATCTCCGAAAGTTGCCATCAGAGTCAGAACAAATAATGTGTACACAGCAGACTACTCTAGTAGTCACAAGATTCTACTAAAGCCGCAGAGTTGAATACTTGCAACAGAGAGACACGTGGCTTGCAAAGCCGAAGGTATTTACTATCTCACCCCTCATGGAAAAAGGTTTGTTGACCCCAATCTAAATCAATAATACTAAGTATATACACTCACCCAGCACCTAAAATTCTGAATTGTGTCCTATTCAATCTCAGCAAGAACTTTGGGCTAAAAGTTAAAGCACAGCTTACTGAATTCATCTAGAACCTATACTCATTCCCTTGGATACTGATAGGGGCTCAAGAGTTGCAATATTTTAGTAAATAGTTAACAAGCCTAGTAGGTAATGCATACGTTAAAGCTATCGTTTCAGAACAGCAGGTATGGCCCATGACTCCCGGGAGAGACAGCCAACCTCCTGGGGCACAGCTGGAGACCACTACCTGGGGCACAGCTGGATACATCCCAGCCACTGTGTTCCAGAGAGACAGACACCACCTGCCTGCCCGGGGACAGCTAACCACTCAGGGCAATAAAGCTGCAGTTTTTTAAATCTAATTTTCCCTGAATTTCAAAACTTCTCACTGCACTTTGTTCTCTGTTATAAAAGGCTGGCTTGGAAGAAAATGTAAGACGGTCCATTAGGATAGGAACCCACGGTCTTCTCAGATCGCCGGCCATCTGAATAAAGCGCCCATAGAGATTCAGTCCCTGTCTCTGTTTATTGGGTTTGGTGTGCGACAGGAGCACGAACGCCAGCTTTCCTGGTTTTGATACCACAATTAGTATTTGAAATGAAGAATCTCAAGGATGTGACAGTCCTTAAGTTCTGCAGGTCCGGCCATGTAAGCAGTTAGAGATCAGAAAACTACATCCCTTGATTGCTTTATTTCATCATGGCAATTTCTCACAGAACTGCAATTCAAAAAGCTGACCTCAGTCCCATGAAGAGCGATGCTGTATCTTAAATAGAACTCGTGTTCAAGTACTTGTTATCCATTATATCGTGAAATACTTTGGGGGGAATCCATGTTAAAAGAACATTTTAATCAACTCTACCTCCTCTATGACAAGAAGACCATGTTAACCCCTCAGAAAGAGTGGATTGGATTCTTCCTTGTAAGGCAGTGGTCTTGCATTCAATATCAGGGACAACTTAGTTTTTCCTGGTAAAAGCTCATAGTTTTATTTTTTAGTGCAATGAGGACTGTGTTATTCTTCACACTTCCCTGTTGGATTCAGGTCTGGGGGGAAACAGAAGGATGAAGGGCTTGAAAGCACTGAGCTAGCTGGACCTGAGGCTTCTCCTCCCACCAGAAACTCAAATGAAATGCCCCACAGCTGTCAGGAGAACTGGCTGCGGGCGAACTGCCTTTTCTCCCCCTACAAAGCTGCTCGGTATTCATCTCCCGCAGAGGCAGTGCGATAAGGAAAGAGGTCTCTTGCCTGGAGCAACGCCCCAGGGTGGACAACTCCTGGGCACCGCTGCCTAGGATTAGGAGACCACAGACAGCAGACCGTCCACCCCTGAATTACTGCCAGCACCTAGTGACACTCTTTTCTCTCTGGAGTCCTGTTCCTAGGAAATTCAGCTAAATTCTCTGGTGAAATTTCCCAGGATTATAATATTACATTTCCATAGGCGCTATGATTCTTGTTTTAGACTTTTTTAAAAAATGATTTCTTTAATGATCTTGTTATATCTATTATTATAAGCCACTTCAAATCTTTTTGGAAAGCAGAGTATAAATAATAAATAAGTGAAATAAATAAATCTTCTCTTGGCCCAGCATGTGCTATATAATTTGGAGGACACGAAAAACTGTCACCTTCGCTCTCCAGGAGATGTCACTATCAATTGGGGAATCAGAAATACACTTGTTAAACACCTGGGAAATATTTTAGAACTGTTTATCACATTCATTGCTCCATTGTCTGACACAGACTGTATCTACTGTAGAGATTCAGAAAAAGGTGGGTTCAATACAAAGAATGGAAAGAGAAAGCTTCATAAAAGGATGAGATACATTCCATTAAATGTCGCTTCCCTAGCCCGGAGTCCCCAACCAGAGGTCCAAGTATACAGTGATGCCCTCTTCCCCCAGGGCGGCTGGGCCTGGCACAGGCCACAAGACCAGATCCGGCAGGGAGCTGCTCACTACCCCCGGCTTTCCTGAGTGAGTCACATAAACATTATCATTTTCTTTCTGTGAAAAAGAACCGCATGGTTGGGTCCAGGGAAAGTGAAACAATTTGACTGTATCGATTTCAGCTTCTCATATCTGATTACATTCAGTAAAATTTCCCTTAAATAAAATCCAGCTAATCTGAATCTTTCTGGCTGAACTGTTGGTTGTGTAAACCGTTTCCAAAACATTTACAGCCTCATAAAACCAGCCACTGTGCCTCCCTGCTGGAAGCAATTTCGGCCAACTAAATATTTCATTAGTTCATTCCCTGTGGGTGTTCAGTAGTTACTTGCTAGTTGATTGTTGCTTCCATAAAAAAGAATCTTTCATTCCCACTACTCTGTAGGTAAGTTTACTTTCTGTGATGGTTGGCATATATATATATATACACACACACACATATATATGGCATATATATACATATATATGTATATATACAAAATCTGTATGTGTGTATGTATCTCAGAATAACATGTTACATCACTAAAAAGAGGAATGAATATACACTTTGATTTTTATAATTCGGCTCCCACCTTTACACTTGCCAGTTCAGCCAAAAGCTTAAGTCCTTCCGGTGAATGAATTTCTAATCATTTTCCTAACCCAAATAGCACCTTTAATTAAATAACTAAAAGGGAGTGAAAACCAAAATACACAGAAAACTCCCAAACATTCATGACTGGAAATGTTAAGAATGCATGACAACGAACATGACAAAAGAATTAACAACAAGTTAGAAAAAGATAATGGAGAAGTAAGAAAAATAAAATGAAAAAACAGTAAGCTGCCATGTTCTTAGCCCCAAGTCTTCAGTGGCGAGGAAGAGACCGGGGTGCAGCTTTCCAGGCCCAGCCCGCCTGGGAGGCGCCTGCCAGCAGCCCTGGGGGAGAGGCCGGCGGCCCCCGCCAGGCGCCTGGCCCTGCAGTCCCAGGCCCCCCTGGGACTGCTTCTGGAGGTCCTGCCACAGACAAAGCAGAAGAGCTTCTGTTTCTTTCTTTATATGAAGTTTCTATATGTTTTTGAAAAGCCCACGTAATGTTCTGCAGTTAACTCCAACTCCCTGTAAGTGAGTTTTCTCTATCACCAGAAAACACTCCCAATGTTCAGATGATGTGGGGTGTTGATGCCTACAGGGCAGCCTCGTGCAGCCTAGACGAGGCGCTGTACCCTCATTTTAGTGAAGGACCAGAGAGTTAATGCTTCGGCTCTGCGGCCCCTGCCTCCGCGGGGCAGCCACTCGGCTTTATGTCACGGGGAAGACGGCCACAGACACCACATCGACGAATACACGTGGCTGTGGCCCAGTAAAACTTGATTTATGGACCTGGCATTCTAATTTCACCGAATTTTCACATGTCACAAAATGTTACTCTTCTTTTGATTTTGTCGACCATTTTAGAACATAATGAAACGTTCTGATCTTGTGAGCTGAACAGAAACAAGATGTTTTGCGCCTGTGAGATGTAGTTTGCTGACCCCTGGCTTGGGTCATTGGTTTGCAATCTGTGGTTCAAACTCTGTGTGGTTGGGCAGGAGAGGGGAGTTCTGAGCATAGAATCATTACAAGGAAACTTCAAATGAAACATTGTCTTTAAATAAATAACCTGTTTCACAGACATGCTATTTTTAAAAAATGTATATGAATACACTTAAAATTAGTGAAATAAAATCATAATATCTTCAAGAGGTTTTAACAAGATACTCCAAGAGAGTCAAACATATTTTAATCTACTTATTTCTAAAGACTTCTTTTGTTTGAGTTTTTACACCGAGAATATACTAGTTCTGGTCTTCAGAACACAATCAGGCACAGTTAGAAGGGTAAGGATGAATAGAAGGGGAAAGGAATGAAGAGAGGGAATGAGGAGGGGGCAGAGGGAAGGAGGAAGATCTGAACAGAGCAAGTCAGAACAAGACTCGGAGAGCAGGACTGTGTTGGGGAAAAGACACCAAACAATTAGGGGAGAGAGAGAAACTGGCACTGTTTCCAGTGAAGCTCTCACACATCTGCAGTGACGACTCCTAACCTTTCCAGGACAGAGAAAGCCATAGCATTAAAGACACCAGCTAGCAGAGTCACAGATATAATTAATGTCAAAGGCACAGAATTTAAAGCCAGACCATTCCTTCACGTGCCCGAAACATCTGGAAGAATGTCAGGCATGCTAGCTGTTACGTCAAATGCACACTTTTAAGTTGGAAGAGAAAAAAGTAACCAACACAAAGGACTCCGGGTGCTGGGAAGATCATAATTGTTTACTAATGTGATAATAACGAGCTAATACCAGTAATAGGAGTAAAAATCAACATTTATAAAAGTCCACTTTGGTATCTCACTAAATGGATGCAGTTAATTTAGCCAAATTGACAGAGAGAAAACAGCGCATCTGGACACTGAAGAAAATAAGAAACATTTACAAAGAAAACTAATTACAGATGTATTTGATTACTACCACTGCAATTTATTATGTAACTAAACTGCTGGCCAAAAAAATCCTGAAATCCAGCTGTGGGTAAATATGCTGAAATTTAAATATGTACCAAATGCAATAACATACCAATTTTTCCATATTATGTAATTTATTAATTATTACCACATAATCAGAACCTAATAACTTAATCTTTAAAAATCTCATATATAATGTAAACTAGCTGCATGATTTCTGTGTTTTGAAAGGGTGTGCATGTGTGTGTGGTGTGATGTGGTCTGTGTATGTAGTATTGTTTTAGTGTGTTGCTTTAGTCTTTCAAGCCAATATTTCTGGACAAAAGATGTGACGAATGTAATTGTCCATAAACAATTACAAGGGTTTGAGCACAAACAACATTTTAAGACACTTCCATTTATGGAAACTTAACTCTACACTTCCCATTAGGATTCCTTTCAATATAATAGGTCCTCCCCTATCTGCAGAGGATATATTCCAAGACTCCCAATGGGTGCTTGAAACTGAATAGTACTGAACCCTATATACCATGTTTTATCTGATACAACATACCAATGATAAAGTTTACTTTATAAATTAGGCACAGTAAGATATTATCAACAATAGGAGAGACTTCTGTACAAGCCTCTGGTACACTCAGGGGAGGAGAAGAAGAATTTCTTTCTTTTTTTTTAAATCATGGTTTATGTTTGTTGTTGTTGTTCAATTATAGTTGTCCACTTTCCCCCCCATTACTCTCCCTCACCCTACCCACCCCCACCGAAAACATTCCATCCTTCCCCCACGTTATCTTTGTCCATGGGTCCATTATACGTGTTCCTTGACAACCTTTCCCCTTCTTTTCCCCACTAACCCCCTCTCCCCTCCCCTCCAGTTACTGACGGTTTGGTCTTTATTTCCATGTCTCTGGTTCTATTTCGCTCTCTTATTTTTTGTTGATTAGGTTCCACTTACAGGTGAGATCATATGCTTTACCTTAAGATATGATGGAGAGGGGGGAGGGATGCTGTCATATTATTTATAAATGTTTTCAGACCTCTAATGTAGAGTTAGTAAGTAAACAATACTTTATGTTTTTTCCCATAGCATAGATTGCCTTCTGATAGATAATATGTATTAGTTTTTATATTCACTGATTTTGCTTTTCTGTAGAAAAGGTCAGGATTTGTATTTTTTCTGTTTTGTTTCCTTAGCACCTAAAACACATCACATAAAATGTACTCTATAAATAATTGTTGAATAAATTAATATATGAGCAGAATAAAGAGAGTTCAGAGAAATTGAATTTTATAGATACTCTTGAAGGTTCTGGTAGCAACATATAGTTTGAATTATTACCTCAAAATAAATTGATTGAGAACTTTTCATAAATACTGTTTGTTAAAATGCCTACTGTTTAATTTCTAAATTTTTGTCTGCTTGTTAGTTATACATGAAGGTAGTATAAAGAAGAAAGGGGAAAAAGACATCAATCAGTTAAAGGCTATTTTTCTTTCAATCAAAGCCCACAGGAGAAGGAAAATTGGGATTGATTTTACTGTTGTTATTTTTCTTTTCTTCATCTAGACATAGAAATATAAAATGCTGCACTCTGGCTTTGGAAATTAAGCACAGAAACTTAAACTTTTTAGTAAATACGATAAAATATTTGCTTCAGTGAATTGTATGACTATTTTAGGGGGTCTGAATCTGGACACAGAAGAAAAGCAAAAGGAGAAAAATGAGAGAGGAGAGGAGGTGTATATTTGGGTTAGGTAAGAAAACAATGATTTTGGAGAAAGACAAATTTATACATATATGCAAATGGAAAAGTATTTCTACTATCATATATCTTTAGAAATGTAAAAGAAAAAATAAATATCATATAAGTAGAAACATGACAATAATATAAACTGTAAGTAAAAATCTTTAATAATGGTAAATAATAAATAAAAATAAATGTTATATAAATATATCAATAAAATATATAAATATATGAATAAAATAAATGTTATATAAATATAGCAATAAAATATATAAATATATGAATAAAATAAGTATAAATAAATTTAAACTATATGAATAAAACATGAAAATGTAAAAGAAAAATGAAATATAAAATAAACCCTCATTTATTTTAAACTGCTGCATGACACTCCATAGTGGTAAAGTTCTATTATTTCTTCAACCAATGCATGACGAAAAATACTGCAGTGAAAATCCTCTTGCATGCCTCCTAGCACCTTCTATAGAAGGTTCCAGGATTGTGAGATACTGAGTCATAGAATATATGCAATTTTTGGAATTTTAGTATGTACTGTCAAACTGCTCTTCACTGTCAGAACCCCTACTGGAATGATAATTTAAAAGCACTTATTCAGGACAAATCCAGCTTGCTAAAAATAAGTAAGTAAGTAAATATATAAATACACTTAAAAACTAAGCATTGCACACCTACACTCCAAACGTTATTACCTTTCTAAATGATGGAGAATATGTAACACTTCACTCCACCTCATTGGAAGGAATTGAGACAGAAAGAAATAATTGGCTTTATTCCATCATCTAGGATTAGAAACAAGTAGGTCTCAACTACTCATTGAAAAAAATAGTTGTTTACTGCCTATTATTGGCCAAGCACTATTCTAATTCATTGAGAACAAGATAGAGAATAAGGCACAGTCCTTGCCAGCAGGGTATTTAGATTCGAGCCAGAAAGGGGTGAAGAAACAAATAAATGAATGTATGTAGACAGACCTACGGTGGCGGGAAATATAGCCCTGGGTTGAGGCGGTAAAGCCTGCTGGGACTCGGGGCTTGGTCTTGCACACAGGGTGGTCAGGGAAGGTTTTTCTGCCAAGGGGCCACTTAGATAAAGACCTGAAGGATGTGAGAGAGTGAACCCCATGGATATCCTCGGGGATGGTGCTGTAGAGGAGAGAAACAGCAACAGAGCCAGTGTGGCTGGAGGCCGGGGAGGAGAGGGAAGAGGCTGGAGAGGAGGTCGGGGGCTGCAGGGCCCGGTGCTCTGAGAGACCAGCGAGGTTTGGAGCAGAAAAGTGACGTGATCTCCCTTCGGGGGAAGCTGCACTGGAAACGAGGTCCAACAGGGCCGAGCAGAAGCAGGGACTCAGTGTCCCAGCCACTGCGGTGATCCTAGCCCAGGGTGGTGACTGCTTGGATTGGGAGGTACCAGGAGGCTTGGAGGAAGTGGCTGGCCTCTTAATTCAATCAAATTCTCATTCTCTTTTATGCATAAGTTCGTAATTACAAATATACAGAATGTTTTCAGAAACACAAAATATGCCCACCAAAACACGTGCCATAATCAATACTCAATGAAAAATGAACTTTCCAATAAGTATCCACGTATTGGTGTCTTGGAGTAGACAGATGCAAAACCAGGCAACAGGTCAACCTTAAAGATTGATCATCCCAATTCCTTAAAATCAAATCTAGGTTGTTTTTTTGCCTGCAAAAGCCTAAGTAATACGCCTTTAATTTTCTTCACCAATCTTGCTAAAAGATTTTTTCCCTTCTCAGCATTCAGCCAAGAGCAGTGCACATGGACACTGGCTGCCATTGGCAGAGTGGGTCTTTGGACAGTGATTCATTAATTCTATAGTGCCAAAAGTCCCATAAATAACAACCATAGGAGCACAAATGCAGTTTTAATTTTATTAGAAGGCTTCCCCAGGATCAACATCTCCCCTAAGAAGAACTTACATTTACGGTCCAGTCCAACTACTCCTCTGCAGGTCACTATAAAAGGAGTAAGTGTGGTGGTGGTGGTGTATGTGTGTGTTTCCATAACCACCCTAAGTACTAAAAACACTCCCAAAGTGGCAAGGTTCGTTTTTACTATCACAGTATGCCGATATTATTTTGAAAAGCAATTTACCCTCAGTTAATTATAGTAATTTCTTTTTTTCCAAATAAACCGGTGAAGTGGACATATTCTGAAAACCCAGAAGGCTTCATATACTGAACCATCATCGGTTTAGATCCCTTCATTTCGATCTACACAACGACTCTGGTGGGGGAAAAATAAAACGGGGCTGAGCGAATTCGGCAGCTCTAGCAAAAGCCTTCTCCCTGCTTATCACTTTCTCAGGACACGGCGAGGGCCTGTTTTCTTCCTGGACTACTTCCTCCTGATCTTAATAAAAGTGGCTAACATTCATCAAGCATGTATGATATGCCTGGCACTGGCTGAAGACTTAACACGAATGAACTCATTTGTTTGTCACCATAATTATGATTTACGCCATTTAACAGGAGGAATCGCAGCGGGAAAGGTTAAGTGACTTTCCCGAGGTCATTCCCAACACAATGGGTAGAGTGTGGGCAGCAGGATGACTGCAGAGACCCTCCACCATGATGCGACACTCCCGCTGATCTATATTTTTTTCCTAGAGTGAATTTTTTTGACGTTCTTGCAAACTATAGCACCTCATCCTCTATGGCCTCATATGGTCTGTTCAACTTCATCCTTCACCTCTCAGACTCAACGATAGGGTCCATCTGCCTTCACTCTAACAGGACATCATTCAATTTCTCTCGTTTTTTGAATCATGATAATTTACTAGTAAGAGAACATATTACTTATCAGCATGTTACTGACAAAGAGCTGTAGACCTTGAACAGACTTTATTGTCCTGTGTGTGATGCCATCTAATCTGATCTGGCAAGAAAATTGATACCGCATGGCCAGTCTCATTTTTTTCAATGGCCCATCCAATGAAAACAAAAATGTAAATCATTTGCTGTGTGTGGATATACACAAAAACAGGATTTTTCAAGCCCCACCTCCACTCCAGCCACCCCTTTTACCATTACGACAGCTGCTAAGCTCGCTCCATAATGTGTGACACTCATTTTCATCAGGCCTCTTTCTGTCTGCACTGGTCTTCCATGGCTGAAGATCTAATTACCCTTAGATCCTGCTATCTCTGGTCTGGTTTCTGTCAGCTGCTCTGAAGAACCCATGGTGACGGAAAAAGATAATTAAGGTCACTAGAGAGAAGAGGGAATAAATAGGAAAAGAAGAAAAAGTCATTGTGGAGCATAGAACGTTGAAAGTCAGACGTTTTAAAGGGAATTAGCTTGGGGTTATCAGGACCTGCTTATCAGAGTACTCATTTTTATTTCCTTGTGTGTCATTTCAGTTCTCACCTACATGTTTTGGCTCAGTGCAAGAAATACAGACTAGAAAGTAGACTTTTTAATTGTCCCCATCACTCCCTAGACATGTGATCTTAAGCAACTTATTTAACTTATCACAGCCCTAATTTCTTCAGCTATAAAATGGAGATAATTACCCAACCAAAAACAGCTCTTATCAAAAGGAAATTAAATAGAAAGAATCTGGAACAGAGGATAAAACAGTATAAACATGTAAACATATGCATGCTCAGTAGATATGAATCATGGCTGCCCTTCCATGTCCACTCACATGCACCTAATATTTAGTATGAACTCAAAATTGTCCTATGTATGTTTGGACACATTGCCTAGAGAGAAAAATAACTTTTATTAGGAACAAGTATATATCCCTAAACAGAAAAAATGATTCAAAGGATTAACACGTTTCTTGGTTAATAAAGAGAGGTAAAAATAAAGCAGGCCTGAAAATACCACACTTCAGAATAAGAAGTTCTAATATTATCTCAGAAGAATTTCATTAAACTCTAATAATTAGCAAACACATATTAATATGCATGGATAGCAAACCTAATTCTAGGCAAGTTGAATGAGACAATGTAAGTTCCAATAAAGTGTTCATTTCTTGAATTGACTTTCAGTAGAAGAAATTACTGGATTTAAAATGCATCTTTTATTTGTGTTTCATTATTGATTCAGTGATATTTCCCTTGGGTAATGAATTTTTCTGTTAGTGAGTGCTGGAATGGCAAGAAAGCGCTTTGCTTCAACTATAACCCCTTTCATGCTGACACCTACTTATTTGCTTATTAAAGGTGCCGTAGGCCCAGGAAAATATAATACATATACCGCACAAAAAAGAAAAAGTCTCCTTCTTAGTTCCACCAAAGCTACCACCTTCTTTTCTTTTAGAAATGAAATACACTTTTCACTAACACTTTTATGACTGACCCTGTGATGGTGGACAAGTTACTAAACAGCAAGCTACTCCTGTTCCTCACCCGCAACAAAAGATCAGACTAAATTTTTCTCCATGATTCCTCAAACATTTTTCCCAACATAGTAAACAGATAGGAACAATGATTTACTCTGCACACAGCACTGCATTGGGAGTCAAAAGAGGGAGAGAGAGACGAAGGACTCGCACCCTGGTAGGCACATCATCAAGGAAGCTAGGTTCCGCCCATGGCCAGTCCTCTGCCCACACCCGAATGAAGTTGTGTCCCAGAGCCCCGGCCTCTCCCTGACCATGGGCGAGGTCCCACAAACCGCAGCAGAGGAGAATGTGAGTATAACTCACTCTCTGTAATCCCCATTTTCAGAAGAGGAAAGCAGTCTGCTCTTCTCCTACTCATCAACATCTTCGATTTCTTTGCAAACTAGAGATCACAATACTTCTGACAGGTAACTGTTGCTTTCGGTGACTTTGACCCCAGGTTGAATAATCGCCTGGAGATTGCTTGGTTCTCGCACTGGGCCAGATTCCCGGAAGGAAGTCCCGTTTCTGTTTCTAGTTCTCTTACTTCAGCAGTCGCGGGCAGAGCAGCGGCACTGGCACCCAGGCGGGCCCTCCCTGCTCTCTCATCCCTTATTATTCAGCTGCAGCGCCTGCCTGCGGTTTTAATCTCACCTTCCTTATTTCTGAAGTTTCTGATAACCTTGCTTTTCTTTCTAATTCTCTAGAATTCATTTCTTAACTCCATTCACAATGAAAGAGGAAACTATCCTTTCATTTTTCCATCTTTAACTTCTTCAAGCTTCAAAGTTGTGTTTTAAAATTAAAATAACTTGTTATTTTTCTACCACATAATGCACAGGCTTTTTTATTCAAAACTGTAGAGAATTTACAATTAGTTTACTTTTCTTACTTCTGTCCCTGGAACCCTCTAAATGTCCTTGCAACTTCATATGACACAGGAATAAAGTAAAAATTGAAACACAGGTATCTTCATCGCTGACTCTGAGTATCCGGTGGGAGTTTTCACTAAGTGGCACAAAAATCTTAATTCACAGCAAATGTCTATTTCTGGGAAAATACTGGTTCTAAGGACATAATTCGGAAATGTGTAAATATTTGTGACAGGAGAATATATCGTTAACATTCCTCCAGTACATTTTTAATTTGTCAGTTAATTTATTTAAAATTGGAATTAATGTAATCATAATGAAGAGTAACGTAATTATAATGAAGGAGATTCAAAGGCAAAAAAAATTAGGCTGCCTATGATTGTCACAGAAACCTGATGATGGCTTCTTACCAAACCAAACAGAAAAAGAAAGCGTTTTACAAATTTCATGGTGTCTGATAGTTCATTGGATTTCTATAATTCCTTCTTTTAAAAGTCTGCTTTATCATTTTCTTTGTTTCATATATACAGGGTGGGGCAAAAGTAGGTTCACAGTTGTTCATATGGAAAATAATACAATAATTCATAAATAGTAATGCAAGAATAAACCATTTTTGCGTACTCACAACAACAAGCCTACTTTTGGCACACCCTGTATGTTATATTTCCACCAATGTTCTTTGACCGTCACTGTTTACCTTCCCTCACCAGTGCCTAACCCCTGTCTCCGCCCCCACCTGGACTTTGCACATGACCCAACCTGCTGATCCTCAAGCTCCAGATCTTGGAGATGTGTCAAGCTCTAAAATGGCTCATGTTTCATCTGAGATAATCTGTTGGCAAAACACAGACATATTTGACATTATCGTTCAATGTCATAATTAGCCAGGCTACAAAAAATAACATTGACCTATTTGTAGCAACACAAAACAACACACAAACTTTCATGACCCTGACTGTCCAACAGTCACCAAAGATTCAAATACAGGAGACTTTAGGCCACAAATGACATACTCCCTAAGCCCGACCTTACTCCCTATGGGGGCCTTGGAAATGCACTGCTGGGGAATGCACGGTTGACTGGCAGTCCCCACCACCACCGCTGTGGATCCACCACCACGCTCCTGCTGCGGCCACATCTTCCCCCCTTCTGCGTGGTGGTGGCACTAACAGAGGTCCAGGCTGCAGGAGATGGGGCGCTCCTCTAGGGTCACTTTGGGATCCAGGCCTCCCCCTCAGCTGGGACAACCTTTCTTAAAACAGTGCCACAGTCTGAGACCCTGCCTGCCCAACCTGCCTTTCTTGCCCCTCTCTTCCGTGGCTGTCAGACCCTATGCGGCAGTCTGGAGGGTCTCCCTGCCTCCGCCTACTGCCTCCTCTTATCCTACACAGACATTTCCTTGATAAATCTCTTGGATGTCTACTCCTGTCCTGGGTGCTTCTCAGAGGGCGGGACTAATACAGGCGGTATTGGAGTCGGTGGGCTGGCCTGACAAAGAAGACTGCCCCCTGCGCAGTGTTTAGGCCACCAATGGCTCCTGATGCAGGATGGCAGCCAGCTCAGTTGCTGAAAGTTTCACTGCTCCTAACTAGAAAAGCATCCCATCGAAGGGAAGTGCCCTTGCAGGCATGATCTTTCCATCATTTGAAAAGTGACTGGTTGCTTCGAGGCCTTGGAGGGGGATAAGGGAGAAACAAGGGCTATTCACAAACAGTTGAAGGCTAAGTGTGAGAGACAGAGACCCTCTTCGGTAGTGTACAGAGAGGTCTGTCCCTCCTGTCTTTCTCCTTACTCTGTTTTCTAATTGATTGCAGGATGTTAATTTTCTATATTTAATAAATCTTTTCAAGAGAACTTAAATGTTTTAGGTCAGGACATAAATTAATACAGTAATTAATTCAACTTCTCACAGGCCTAACATAAATGTCAGGATGATCTTTTGAATGGAATTTTCAGAGTAAGCAGGGGTGACACCTACCTGACCACAGTCCCGTGAGCTAGATTCATAGTTTGCATTCCTTGCGGGCTTGGCTAAAGGAATCCCGGTAAAAGGGGACGACTTGTACAGAGCCCTCGGGGCTTCCTTAGCCAGCCCTGCAAAATTCCGAGTAAGATCTTCCTTCCTTGCTTCCTTTTACCCTATCTTCCTTCTTCCTTGTTCCTCCACTTCTTTATTTCTTCATTCTTTATTTCTATCAACTTCTTCCAAAAAATATTTATGGCAGTTGTAACATAGAACTAGCGAAGACTGAGATGGTATCTCTTAAAATAACCTTCTGTTAATTTTCCCCAGTTCACAGAACTCTGCCCTTGGGATTAATTAAACCTTGAGTAATTAATTGCATAAGTAAACAATTAGGTCACATGAAGATAATAAAGAAGATTTTTAAATGGAGAAGCAGCAGGCTACTGTACCAAATACTGCAGGCAACTGTGATACTACGGTACGTACTGTGTATCTAAACATAGAAAAGGCACAATAAAAATATGGTGTGAAAGATAAAACATTGCACACCAGGGTAGGGCACTTACTATGAACGCAGTGTGCGGAACTGGGGGGTAGCTCTGGGCGGGCCAGTGAGCGAGCCGTGAGTGAATGAATGCGAAGGCCTAGGAGAGTACTTGCACACTGCTGTAGACGCTATGAACACTACACACTTAGGCTACATTGTTTATAAAGCAACACAAGATTAAATCAAGCACAGGAGAAAATGATGCAATCGAGAGACTCGGTAACACAACATATGCGCGACCACGGCCAGCACAACACAGCACACTCTGTTACGGCAAACTGTTTTGTAAGTAGAAAGAGTACACCCTGAAATAGTGATAAAAAGTGCAGTGCAGTAAACACATGAGGCAGTACCGTGATTATTATCATCACCAAATATCGCGGGCTTGCGTCACTGAATGTGCTGTGCTTTTATACGACGGGTGGTGCAGCAGGTTGGTGGACACCAGTATCACCACAAACACAAAGTATCATCTGCAAGTACCTGTAGTCAAGAGCCTGCAGGCAAGATTCTGGATGGCCAGTCACCTGCTCTCATACAACATTTTAGTAAAAACAAGGAGGATAGTGGGGGTTGGTTGGTTGCTTCCAAATAAGCTTAAGAACTTGAGGAAAGAAAATGAGGACTTTAAATTCCTGGTTTACATAAAGGAGCTAAAAAAACTATTTACATTTGTCCTCAAAGAAACTCCTATATCCTGTATCCTAACCCCTATCGAAATCTTAGTCCAGGGCCAAGTTTTCTAAACATCAAAGCCAAAGTGAAATCTCCGTACTCAGATGCAATGACATTGCATATCTTGAACATTAAAGCTCTAAATTTTGATGAGCCTTCTTTGCCATGGGAGACATGCTTTCATCCCTGCCTACGACAGTCGCTTGTTGACTGAAGCAACAGTGAAGGCCTCCCTGTGGGCGCTGTCTCTCACAAGCTTGCTGACCTTCCCACTGCCTTCCTTCGCTTCCAGACCTATAACCAGACTCACAGCTCAATGGGTCCTGAAGAATGAGATTGGAGGGATGGCTCACATAGAGGTGCAACACACACCGAAAGGGCCGCATGCCAATTTACACACAGACGTTTGAGGAACACGTATAATATATATTAAGGGCGTGTCATCAGGGTGGAAGGAATGTAAAGATGGGTGAAGCAGAACGGATTAACGCAAGCTCACCAGGCAGAGATTCCATATTCCCTTAGCTGGCCGGCGCATAAGACAGATGGGTCTTAGACCATGACAGTAGATTATCATAAACATTATCAAGCAATTGCAGCTGCGGTCCAACTCATTTCCTGGTGCCTACTATGCAGCTATTGATCTGGAAAATGTTCTTTTTTGTACACCTGTTAGTAAAGACCATCAGAAGTCATTTGTTTTCATCTCACATGGCCAGCAATGTATTTTCACTGCCCTGTCGTTGAGCTCTATCAGCTCCCAGCACTACGGCATAATCTAGTCTGCAGGGACCTTGATTGCCTTTCCGTTCCAATGGAATTAGGTCAGTCCATTACATTGATGAAACTGTGCTGGCTGGACCTGAGTAACCCATGTAGTCACCACTCAACACATATTAGCAAGACAATTAATTGCATGTCAGAGGTGGGGCAGAAAATCCTAAAAGACCTCAGGAGTTGGCCACATCAGTGAAATCCCTTCCACGATGAAGAATGTGTTGTTGCATCTGACCCCTCCTGACACCAAGAAAAAGGTACAATTTCTAGTGGACCCCTTTTCGGAGTTTGGAGGCCACGTATACTTACTTCACCCGGGCAACTACTCTGATCCATTCACGGAGGGCCTGAAAACTCCCACTTTTCACGGGGACCCTCTGTGAAAGAAGGATCTACAACAGGTTCACACTTTCATTAAAGTTGTTCCACCACTTCAGTTACGTGACCCAGCAGATCTGAAGATGCTTCAAGTTATCAGTGGCAGATAAGGATGCTGTATGAAGCCTTTGGCAGACTCTTACAGGGAAACACAGCCCAGGCCTTTAGGGATTAAGGCAAAGGCACACCATTCTTTGTCTATAAAATGTTCTTTTTGAGAAACAGATTTTTGGCTCATAATTGGCTTTTAACAGACTGATCCCAAGACCATGGGTTGCCAAGTTACCGTGTGATCTAAACTGCCAATCATGAACTGGGTGTGGCCTAACCCATCAAGGCACAAAGTTAAGCATGCACTCCATCATCAAACGGACCAGGGCCTGCAAAGAAGGCCTAAGTTATACCGGCCCTAGTCCTACTACGTATTTGCCTTCTTTCTCAACCTGTACCCATGGCTCATATGACGTTCCCTCTGAGCAGCTAAATAAAGAAGACAAAAAATCCAGGCTTGGTTTATGGACAGATGGCCCTTCAGAACACACAGGCATCGCCTGGAGGACAGCTGTAGCTGTCTTCCAGCCCCATTCTGGGGCAGCGCTGCAGTGCTGTGGTGCAGGGAAAACCACCCCCTGGGGCAAAATTTTGAGCAGTGAACCTAGTCATTCATTTTGCCTAAAAGTAGGAAAACCATGGACTATGTGGCAGTTGGTGTGGCTGGAAGGTCAGAGACTTGGAAGAAACACAACTGGAAAATTGGTGGCAAGGCGGTCCGAGGAAGAGGAATATGCGTAGACCTCCACGACTGGGCGCGGACTGTGGAGATACCTGTTTCTCGTGTGACGCTCACCGAAGGATGAGCTCAGCAGAGGAGGTTCCAGCAGTCAGGTGGACCGCAGGGCAGCCCTCTGTACCAATTCGCTTTCTTCCCTAGCCCCTCTGCTACTGTCTGACGGGCTCATAAACAAAACTGATGTGATGGCAGGAATGGAGGTTATGGGCTAAGGAATCCAGGGGTTCAATGCAGCCCGTGGATTCCACTCAGTTCAGAGACTGACCGCGCTGCAAATTTGCCATCCAGAGAATGCAATTTGGTAAATTACCTTCTGGAAACTTGCCTTTGGTAACTGGTGTTTAGCAAATGGACCCACAGCCAAAAATTTGTGAGTCACAAAGGCCACAGGAGAATAGCAAATGTATCATTCATCACCACATCAGGGCTATGATTATTAAATGTATTTGACTTAAAGGCTTTATATTTCAAAAAATATTACTTATTTGTCAAAAGAACAATTCCCAGAGCTTAAGCTAAAACTATTCGCCTATCTGTTGCCACGGGGGTGGGGGGAAATACACATATTCAGGTTTTGAAACAATTGGGAAAGCCAAGTTAGAGATTGTGATAGTGTGTGTATTTCAAATTTTATGGGGGAACATTTCTAATTTCAGGTTAAAAATTAAAAGTTCTGCTTCACTGTCAAATCCCTTTCCGTGGGTCTCCATGTTCATATATGCAGGGACACATCCATCCCTCAAGCCCACTGTACATCCGGTAAGGGCTTCTAGCTCTATTGCATATAATTAAGTCTCCCTTGTTGACAAGAATCGATTGTGAAGGAGTTAATTACCCTCGAGGGAATGAGGTCTGGTGCAGAATTCAACGTCCCCCCTGCAGAGAGAGGACCCAGCAGCTGCTTCCACTTAGCAGGCCACTTGTGAATGGACTTCCGGTCCCTCACGATATAAAGAGCTTAGCCCCATCAGGAGGAGTGAATCAGACCCAGGAGCAACTGCGAAGGAAGGGGAACTGCACTAAAATATTTCTGCCATACAGCCCCCAAAGAAATGTCAAAGGTGCCGGATCTTGAGGGAAGGGAAGCCCCTTTTCATTTCTTAATGTAATAGGGGGTGTCTCTCTTCTTCCCACGGTCATCTGTTTACCCCGTGGCATTTAATGGTAACTTTTCTTCCTAAAGGGACATTTCATTGTTATTTCCTTGTAAGAGTTGGCTTCTCTAAATTATGTTAACACCTGCTTTTGAATCTTCATGGGGAAAATCCAAACTCAAATCAGCAGGCTTCCCTGGGTTTTAGAGCATGTTGAAACAAAGAGTATTTTAGTTTCTGGATTCCTTTACTACAGTCATTTGTGAAAATGTATAAGCGACTTATAAACAACTTTTAGAATTCCCCTTCTAATTACAAAATAAAATTTGTAAAGAAGCATGAGTAATTGACTATGGAAGTCCAACTTTTTCATTTGCTTAAGGCCAATGAGCATTTTTCATCACTTGACCACCCAGAAAGGGCTTCATATTTGTGAGTCAATACTCAATAATGATGAATGTTTTCTATGACATATGCCCAATTTTTGTCAGATTTCCCCTCATGGAAAGTACCAAAATTTTTGAAAGAGCTGGGCAGAATGAAGCAAGTTTGATAGAATTTTTTAGAGAAAGTCTTCCCCTCCCTGCTTTAGCAGGTTTGCGTTGTAACACCTGTGCAAGGTGATGCCCTTGCAAAATGGTGCTGAAGAGCCTCGCAGACAGAGAAGGCCGTTTCTCCACTCTGTGAGTCTGTGTTGGCTCTGTGACTAGCTTTGACCAATGGGACATTAGTGAGTGGGACACAAATAGGGACTCAAAAGTTGCTTAGCACATTCAGGCTTCTCTTGCTGCTCTTAAAACTCTTCTGCCACCATGTGAGCAAGCTCAGGCTACCTATTGAAGGAGGGAGGTCATCCTTACAGTTGAAGTTGAGGCTCCAGACATGTGAGAGAGTCCAGCTGAGAAGAGCTGACCCTGGTCCTCGTTATGAGGACTGATCAGCAAGTCCTAGGATTGCCCACACACAGACCCATGAACTAAACAAATGGTTCTTTTTTTAACCGCTAAGTTTTGGGATGGTTTACAAGTAACTGATTGGCTCAGTTAGTTAGAACATAGTGTCTACAAAGCTGGGGTCAAGTCCAGAATTTCTAAAGAGTCCCAGTCTCCGATAGCCACGGCCAGAGGCCCTGTAGAGTGCTGCCTGTGTGAAATAAAGGCTGGCCTTGGACAGAGCTGGACCTGGGTCCAGTCCAGGCTCTGCCGAGCTGATTTCAGCTAATCCTTCCACCGCACCCTCCAAGATCGGATTCTTCACCTGTGAATAGGGATGTGTGGGAGATTATACCTTCCTCACTAGAATATTAAGTAGATTAAGTGAGACAGTAGATACCATTTGTTAATATGGTGCCTGATAAATAACAATTAATTAAATTGTAGCTACAGCATCACAAAAATATAATGAAAGTGAGTAGCCAAGAGGAGAGATAATATACATTATAAGGACCCTTTGTAGGCAACACACCCACAAGGTCTAACCTGTGCCCCATGGAAACTGCTAATATCCTTGGCTCTTAAGAGAATATCACACTTTATCTGGTGGCCATGTTAAAGCAATTGTCTCTCTGCAAGGCTCTTAAATCCTTGGTTCTGTATCCCAATCCACCCTCTGTGCCTCCTCTCTCTACAGGTACCCAATGACTTCATGCTATGTGGAGTCCCCCACTCAGGCTCCTGGTAGATTTACCTTCATCTGAGCAGGTCACCACCTTCTGGGACAAATTTCTTGCTCTGTTCCCCTCTACAAGCCCACTCACACTTACCCCATCACCAATTCCTAGCCCATCACTGAAACTAAGAGGATGAATCTATTATGATACCTGGTAATACAACATGGGTTACTCCAATCCCTCTCCCAGGGAACATATTGGCATTTTTAAAGTATTTTCGGGAAACCTTGTGTTCAGGTTGGGAAGTGAGGCTGAGACAGGCTCGTGAAGGAAGGGTTTGGGCACTCCACCTTGGGCTGTCTCATGTTTTGTTTTAGGGTCACTTGGGCACTGTCACTCTGAATTCTGAGATTTAAGTCAGCAGAGAAAACCATGTGAAGGAGAGCTGGACTGTGGAACAAGCCACAACAAATCTTACCCGATAAAATATTCTTTGGCGTGCCTTCCACTTATCTATAACAAGTGCATTCTACAAAAGAAATCTCCAGTGAATTTGGAGATTGCTCTCAATTGTTTTTTGTTAAAATTCCAAAAGCCAAATTCTTTCATTTGGTGGTTACCTTCATTTTTAATGCATACATAAATATATGTATGTATTGCAACAAAAATAAACAAATAAACTATGAATGGCAAGAAATTCCTAACCGGTAAAGTTACTTACAGTTTTTGACATTCTCCTTCCTGTCTAAAAGAGCTTCTACTATTTTTAACATCAAGTGACGAGGCTGATTTAGAGGAAATGCATGGGAAAGTGTATGGAAGAATACCAGAGGAGAGGATGATATCCAGCCTCCCTCCACCATCCCAAAGATAATACACATTGGAGTCCAAATGAAATATCTAATTGGAAACAGAGTGAGCAAAGGAGAAACTAGACCCAAATGCTTTTGTAACTCAGCTGGCAGGGTACCAGGGTTCCCAAGTCTGCCCTTTTGTTCTCCTTTTGTTCTTCAGTGGCAAAGCCAAGCCCAGCCCCACACCCAGCCGGGCCGCTTAGCTCCACAGTGCAGTGTGAGGTCAGGAGAGCAGTCTACCCTGAGGCCCGGGACCTGCCGGGCCGCCGCACAAGTACACTACCGGGAGCTCCTGCCAAAACTCATGGGGCGACATGGAACCTCAGGAGAGCTGCTGTGAGGACGGACATTGACATGGAAATGTGAGTGCCTTGTTAGCACATGACGAGGCATTAATCAGGTTCACGTGGTTTTCTGTCCATATTAACTCAGAGTACAGAAGTTAGAAGTCTGTGGGAATGAGACAGATTTTCAAACCTGGGGCAAAAAGCCCAGAGCATGAGGTGAATTCCAGGTGAGTAACAAGAGCACTGTTCTTGTCTAGCATTCTGACGGCTTAGGGGATAGTCATTGGGTTCTTGGGCTGGGACTGGGGAACATTCGGCATGGGCCTGTGTCTTAGTCCGCTCAGGCTCCTACAGCAAAATACCATATGCTGGGTGGCTTAAACAACACCATTGTATTTCTTAGTTCTGGAGGCTGGGAAATCCCATGATCTGATCTGAAAGCCCTCTTCCTGGCCTTCAGAGAGCTAGTTTTTTCCTGTGTTCTCACAGGCAAAGAGAGAGAGAGAGCAAGAGTGAGTACATGTTCTAATCTCTTCTTATAAGGGCATGAATCCCCTATGAGAACCCCACCCCCATGATCTCATCTAAACTGAATTACCTCCCAAAGGCCCCACCATCAAATACTATCACATTGGGGGGTGGGGCTTTGACATATGAATTTGTGGGTATGCAACTCAGTTCCTAATTGTCTAGAACATCTTGTGCCAGAAACCAAGAAAGTACTCAAGGAAGGACAGGGGCAGGTCAAAAGAATCCAAAAGATAACCCAACTGGGCGCCACTGGCCAATCAGAGACAAGTTGAACATAAAAATAAATAGCGATAATAATGATTATAACCCAGTGACTAAAGTTAGCACAAGTCCACGTGTATTTAAATGAATAATTTGGAAGCTGGACAAACAATGACATAGTCACAGTTTCAAAGCACCTCCCCACTAGATACTTCGAGGTGAGCGACTTGCCTGTGGAGGCATCACCTTCGTTAAGTGATGGGACAAATGATCAAAGCTAACGTCGGCAGTGACAGGACAAATGGAAGCATGCCCTCCCTGAAAGGACGCAGGGAAGAGGGTACAGCAGCCCTTCTGTGCTGCTCCAGCCAAAGATGCATCCCTCCAACCTCAGCAAGAGAAAACATCAAACAAGTCCAGCCTGAGAGACATTCTAAAAACTAAACTGGTCGTTAACCTTCGGAAGTGCCAAATTCCGAAGTCAAGGAAAGACTGGAGAACTCTCTTAGACTGAAGGAGACTAAAGAGACGTGACGACTAAATGCAACACGTAGTTCTAACCCAGGTCCCTTTGTTACGAAGGAAAGTACTGGCCAATTGGCACAATTTGAATGGGGTTGGTGAATCAGAGTGGTGATGCACTGGAGTAAATTTGATCATAATAGTATGGGAATGTAGAAGAAAGTCCTTGTTTTGAGGAAACACCTATCATTTGAAATTGATGGGATATCAGATGGTCAACTTGCTTTCTTTGGGTTCCAGAAATATTTACAGGCATAGTCCAATGTCTCCAACAGCTGAGGCCAACAGGGCAAGATTGTCTCCAGTTGAGAGCCATAGGACTAGCCCGACTGGAAGAGATATTACCTGGGCTGCATTTGAGGGTCTGTAGGTGCTGCTGTAAAACCATCGGGAAACTCCCAACTTTGCAGGAAGTCATAGAATAATCAATGCCAAGAAAGACGGAGAAGAAAAAAATCTCTAAAATCACCCAATATGTTAATTTCTTCCCCCTTAGTATATGTCCCATCAGACCCTGGGGGAGACTGTTGTCCAGCGTTTTCATTTTACGTTGGAAGAAGGATGCCCCTTTCCTTACTTTTTGACGGCACTGTCAGGCCAACATGTGCACACAGCAGGGCACCTGGCTCAGTTAAACTTCCACCGGGACTTATTCCGATCCCTCCTGCTGGTGTATTTGCACAAGATAAATATACTAGTTTTAGCTTTACTTACAATATTTTTCAAGGTAACATTTGACTATTGCTCCATTAGCAATTGTATTCCTTATTTGTTTTCTTCCTGCTTACCTGGACACTCTCATTTCACCAACTAGAAGCATTAAAAATTGGCTCACATATGGAAATGCATACTAGTGCCCCCCTTTCCCTAACCCTGTGATGCCCATTCAAGAGCTATAATGGATAACACAATGTTAAAAGGTTGAATGTTTCTTCTGAAGAAGAGCAACAGATGTTATATTATCTTCGAAGCTAAACATTCACGTACCAAGGATGTAGCTGTACAGGAAATGCTGATCAGATACAATGATTCATAGATACTACAGTCCTATATCTTCTAAGGCAGATGGGGTGGTGCCTTCTAAGCCAATAATCTCATCAGAATCAGAACTTGAATCTCCAACAGCCAAAAATATGAGGAGAGCAATTAGCGGCCACTTACCTGATCAGGCCGCTTTCTCCTTCTCAAGGGGGAAAATGCCACTTCAGCCCGAGTTATCTGTTGTAATGGATGCCAGGAGTTTTGCTCTTTGTTTATTCACCTAACAGGTTATTTACCCAAAAGTGCTGGGGACCACTCCGTGTGGTTTCTGAGACTGTAGCCCCGCAAGAGCAAGCCCTGAAAGGGGCTAGTAAGTCTCCCTGGAAAAGCAGGTAAAAACACAAGTGGCAGGCGTGACCCGACTCTAACGCCAAGGGTTCCCGTGGGAATCAGGCCTGAAATGCACATTGCATCCTTTGAAGCCTGCTCTGCTTTGTTTTGTACGGCCCTGGTGATATAAACCGGATGTTTAAGTTCAAGGCATAAGGAGTAAACTCCTTACCTCATGAAACACGTCTTAAAGACCCTCTGGCATCAGCATGTCTCACAGACCCTGACATGACAGATCTCTGGGTTCCTTCAATTGTTATCTATACATAATACCTGTTTTTGTACAACTATAGCCTTTCTGACATTGATTGATGAACTATCCATGTATGATGCATACACCGATACATACCATTCCCAATTAAAACCATTTGGGAAGAAGGGCTCAGGGCATTCTCCGCTAGAGAGAACTGCCACCCCCTTTCCTGCCAGAACAGCAAGATTGTGTCTGCGACGACATATTTACCTTCTGCGGCAGACGGGAGGACTCTTCTGGACGGAGTTCCTCCCACACGGAAGTACACCTATTTGCCCAACATTGTGCTGGTGCCATGAAAAAGTCTACATTGGAGTTTTCACAGTTGAGTTGGTAAACTACAGCTGAAAGGTTGAGCTAGATCATAAAACCCCAGTGCTGACAGCAGTATATAGGCATGCAAACAAATAAATAAAAGTCTATACCTAATTGGGATAAGAGAAAGAGAGTTAAAAAAAAAGAGAGACAAGTCCTTGAACAAACGCTTGTGTCATACAAACAGGCTTTGTTATGGGCCAAATGTTGGTATCATCCCACAAGTCACATGGGGAAGCCCTAACCTCTGACGTGATGGCATTTGGGGGGCACCATCGGGAAATAATAGGTTCGCATTAGACCATGGGGGCAGGACCTTCATGATGGAATTGGTGTCCTCAGAAGATGAAGAGTTCCCTCTCTCTCTCCCTCCCTCTCTCTCTCCCTCTCTCTCTCTCTCAAACACACACACATACACACACACACACACACACACGCACTAAGAAAAGGCCATACAAGCACATAGCAAAAAGGCAGCTGTCAACAGTCCAGGACATGGGTCCTTCCCAAGAACCAAAAGCACTGGCACTTCGATTTGGGACTTTCCAGTTTCCAGGACTATATGAAACCAATGATTATTTAAGGTACCCAGTCTGTGATATTCTGTTGCAGCACCTTGAGCTGACAGAGATACTTTCCTTTCACAGAGTCAAAATTTGGTGTATTCTCTATCCTTGTCACTGTGACTCTTAGAGCATTATATATGTCTCCTGTTACCTTGTAGAATGAGGAAGGCTACCATCTGGCTACCTTTATTCTTATAACAACGTTACTGGCTTTTAAACCAAGTGACCTTTCCTTGGACCACAATGTGGAATGCACACGGTACAAACAGCTTACAATCCCCTGTTAACAAAGCTAATTAAGTTAAGGTGGTCTCTTAATTTTATTTGCCTTTTCATTTTCTCAACATCAAGGAAAAGAAAATTAGATCAAAATTAATGTTAAGGCTCAAGAGACATTGGACTTCATGCCTACTCTCTTTATTACTCCAAATGTAATTAAGTACGTTGACTTCAATAAATGTACCTTCTGCTATGAATGCATTGATTTCAACAGTAATGAGTTTGCATTCGTTATAATTTATTTTAGCCAGATAGTTAATACCACTCTTGTTTATTTCTTTTATCATGAAAAAGAATGAGTGTTTGCTTACTAGTTTGAACATACTGATTACTCAATGATCTTTTTTATGCTGCTAAATTGCAGTATAAAATAAGGTGCAGGCTAAATGGAAGCTTCAAATCTTCCCTTATTGATCAACTGCACTGGCCCAAGAGCACAGCAACTATTCCTTATGAAGACCTAAGTACATCCATTTTTATTCTAAATGATGTAATGGGATTCTTAAAGCCACCGGGCCACAAGGTGAACAACTTAACAATAATCACTCATTATTTTTAAGTGCCTAAGATTCATCTTGAACAGTGATCTTCAGTCTCATAATTTTCTTTGGTTATTTGGGAATCCAAATTTCATCAAACTTGCAAGTTGTTATATAATTCTCATTCTCTTCATTCCTCACATACTTGTCCTATCTGCTCAGTTCTGGTGTGGTGTCTGTTTGTTTCTTTGTTTGTTTTGTTTTTCCCCCTTTCACTTCTCCCTGCTTCACAGATGAGCACTGCCTCCCTCCCTCCTGGGTCACTTTCCTGCTGGATCTTGATAAGTGAAAATACAAAAGAAAGAAAACCCAAGGGCCAGTTTCACCTGTCAAATATTCACCAATAACTTCTTTCTCTTTCTATATAGATAGATAAATAGGTCAGATATATCTCAGGTATACAGAGATAGAGATATACAAAATATCATATATATTTTATGATATATGAAACAGAACAGTTTGTGCAACATCAATGTAAGCTGGCAGCCAAGGAGAGTGGGCTGGAATGCGCATGCGTGAACAATGACGAGTTCACTGTACTCGTCAGTGGAGGCCATAAATGATGCTGAGTGAGCATGTGTACTGTGTGGCCGTCACATTGAAAATGACTGAACGAGTAGAGCAACGAATCTGCATCAAATTTTATGTTAAGCTTGAACATTCCTCTGCGGAAACTGTTGGGGTGATTCAGAAGTCCGCAGTTGTGGGCAACTGGTGACTGGCAACTTCATCACAACAGTGCGCCCACTCATGTGTCATGTCTCAGGCAGAGTGTTTGGTGAAACATCAAATTAGCAATTGACTCACGCCCCCTACAGCCCAGATTTGGCACCCTGCAACTTCTGGCTTTTCCCAAAATTAAAATCACCTTTGAAAGGGAAGAGATTCCAGACCCTTGATGAAATTCAGGAAAATACAACAGGGAAGCTGATGGAGACAGGGAGAACTGTGTGAGGTCCCAAGGTGTGTAGGTACCCTGAAGGGGACTAAGGCGTCACTGTCCTATGTATAATGGTTCTTGTATGTTGTATCTTCTTCAATAAATGTCTCTATTTTTCATATTATGTGACTGTATACCTTCTGGACACACCATATATTTATATATGACATTACCCAGCAATACACCTAGTTGCCCAACATTGTTCTAGATGTATAAAGGGATTTATTATAAAGAATTGGCTCGGCCCTGACTGGTATGGCTCAGTGGGCTGGGCATTGTCTTAAGGACAGAGAAGTCACCAGTCCGGTTCCCAGTCAGGCCACATGCCTCAGTTGCGGGCCAGGTCTCAGTTTGGAGCACGCAGGAGGCGGCCGATCAGATGTTTCTCTCACACAGCAATGTTTATTTTCCTCTCTTTCTCCCTCCCTTTTCATCTTTCTAAAAATAAATAAACAAAATCTTTTTTAAAAAGTTGGTTCACACAATTATGAAGGCTGAGCAATCCCGGGATCTGCAATCAGGAAGCTGGAGACCCAAGGAAAGCCCACATTTCAAGGCTAACAAGACCAGTGGCCCAGTGACTTGCCTCTTACTCAGGCTTTTGTCCTATGCAGACCTTAAATTGATTGGGTGGCAATGATTTTTTTGGATTTGACAACAAAAATGAAGGCAACAAAAGAAAAAAATAAGTAAGTCAGACTACATCAAATAAAAAGCGACTTTATAGCAAAGGAAACAATCAACGAAATGAAAAGGCAACCTGTGGAATGGGAGGATATATTTGCAAATTATATATCTGATAAGGGTTAATATCCACCCACATTCGGCAGGGCAATCTTCTCTACTCAGCCCATCAATCCCAATGTTAATCTCATTTAGAAACTTGCTCACAGATACACCTAGAAGAATGTCTGGCCAGATACGGGCACCCTGTGCTCCGGTCAAGTTGACACATCAAATTAACCATCCCATTTGACTTCTTTCTCACAAAAATATATAGCGACATTATATTGATAGACGCTCACTAAAGTTATTTTTCCTAGGAGTGACCCTCTATCACTTTAAGAATTATGTCTTACTGTACAGAGATTACCAGGTATTCCAATCATTCTCCACTGGCTCAGGAAACTCCAAAGCACACTAGCTGATACATCAGTAACATGAATTGGATGTCACACACACTCTTCCTCTTGCCCATTACATGAGAAGGAAAGCAATATTTTAGGCTCGTTCCTAGGCATACATTTCTGTTCAAAGGGCCACCAATGCTTGATCTCCCAGCGACGGGCATATTAGAACACAGGACTCAAACTGCTTACTCCCTCAGAGTACAGGACAACGCAGTATGGCCTCGGATGGGTTAGGAATGGGGCATGGATTCCCTTCACATTTCCTTCCTGCGCCAGTTCCCCCTGTACCAACAGTAGTGCAGGCCAAGATTTCCAGCTCCTCCAGAGTCTAGAAGCCCTGTGGCATACCCTCAGACCTGCCTAGCTCTGGGAAACCCAGACTCACTTCCTACAGGAAGGAAAACACAGCTTACACCTTGGTTTACATCTTGACCTTTCCTGTGTTTAACCCAGTTTCAAGGGCTGTGCAAGCTACCAGTCTGTGTCAGTTTGCATCCTGAGGAATATATGTCAGGACATGATGATCTCACCTTTAAGTGGAACCTAATCAACAAAACAAACAAGCAAGCAAAATATAACCAGGGACACTGAAATTAAGAACAATCTGACAGTAACCAGAGGGGAGGTGGGAGGGGATAATGTGGGGAAAAGGGGGAAGGGTTTTCAGGAACAACTATAAAGGACACATGGATAAAACCAAAGGGGGGGTGGGATCAAGGGAGAGAGGTGGGGATGGCTGGGGTTGGAGGGAGAGGTGGGGGCAAAATGTGCAGATAACTGTATTTGAGCAACAATAAAAAGGAAAGGCATGAGTATAAGCTCTGGAGATGCATTCATGGGAACACCTGTGGAGGATGAAGGGGGATGTGCGGCAGTAGGCGAGGACAATATTCAGACAATAATGCAGGGCGTGTGCTACTGCGGGAATTTCTCAATCTAGTGCCTCCGTGTTGCTCAGTCATTCGCTGGGGACAGCCTCCAGCAAGTGTGGCTGGGGGTGAGCGCGTGCATCCGCAGGGGAGGCGGTGGGAGCTGCCAGTCAGCTATGCCCCGTGCAGAAGGCGCTGAAGAAGGAAGACTGGCGTCAGGTTCTGTACATCAGAGCCACACCGTTATGAAAATTCTAGTTACCTTGTCTAGAGTTTTGAAATGTGAGAAATAGGACATTGCTGCTAATGACAGATTTCTATACAGCTCTAAGACACATTTTTGAGGCTGCATGTATACTCACATAGCAGAGTTATTTTTGTGAAACTACCTGAAGTTTCTCACCACTCCCCATTCACTCAAGTGACTTCCCTGGTTTGGCCAAGGACCGATACAGCTGAACACAGAGAAACAGATGGAAAATCTTGACTTTGGGATTTAAAAAATAGACACTTGAATTTACAGCAGAGAGAAGGCTTCGTCAAAGAGGAGATTTGAAGGCATAAAATAAAAGGCGTTCTTCGTGTGTCTTTTAGTTTCTCAAAATTAAGCCTTACAGAAGTAAAGGCATAAAGCCCATTCTATAAACTAAACACTAAAAAGAGATTAAGAGCCAGTTTATTCCCTATCTCCACTCCCAATACTAAGTAAATGTTGCCTAATATGAAATAGGAAGAAATTTAAGACAGGAAAAGAACAAGAGAGCTTAGATGCTGAAATCCCTGAGAAAGGCCTGGTGTCCCCACATCCCAGAACTCAAACTAAGGGGTATTAGGCATGAGAAGCCCCAAGGTGAGCATGGATCCCAAAATGCAGAAAATGGGGGTAGGGGGGACCTGTGTCTTCCTTTCTGGTGAGGCCTAGAGAAGTGACAGCCTCAAGGAAAGTGTCTGCAGGCCACCACCGAGGGGCTGATGAATGCCCAGGCTGAGAGTATCTGAGAAAGAAAAAAAGTCTCTTACAAGAACGACACAGAGGAAAACACTCTAAAGTTTCCTGTGCTCTCAAGAGAGGTGCATAAGGTAGGTGAATGAGCTGATGACTTCAATGGTGTCTCAAAGTTCTGGGAAGGTGTATCCACACACAAGAGTGAACTCATTCAGTGCTGCTCAAAGTGTGATTCACAAACTGGTTGTTATGAGTCTGTGATGCAATCACCATAGAAATTGAGAGCAATCCTTTCAGAACGTTTATTGCAATTTGACATTATCATAATATCCAAATGCAGGATCAACAATTCCCCTTTTGAAGAAGGTATAGACCGATTGGTAGTTTCAAATTCGTGCGCCGAGTCACATGTCATGTGAGCTGCATACTAGAATCGGTTAACAAGAACTCTGAGGGAATAAAAATCACCCTTCCCTATAGTTTAAGAAGCAATGACCTATGCTGTCCATAAGGGGACTAACACAAGTCCGGGGACATCTCAATGGGTACAAGAATGAGCATCAATGGCCAAAGTCCAGACAGGACATGTTACTAGCAGGGCGTCCACACAGAAGCCCAGAGCTCCCTCAGTCATAAATCCCATCCAAGGTGGGCGGCCCAAAATGACTTACAGAACATCCAAGTGAGTGAGTTTCCACAACCAGCCAGAAGCCGTTTTCTCACCCAAAATACAGTGAAAGCTCAGGTTAAGTTCAACGATGGAAAATTTTCAAAAATCATGCACTTACCACACTAGGTTTTGTGGTCAAAGAAAATATATGTAACATTCCCTAACTGGACATTCCAACAGAAACTTCCCTAAGAGGCTGAAATAGCTGAGATATTTCTATTTCAAAATATTGGAAAAAGTGTTATTAAATAAGAACATACCGTCACTTGTGGCCTTGTTCATTTACGCATAAAAAGGAAGTACAAATTTTCCACTAAAGCTAAACTGGGGAAGTCTGAGGGAACATTTACCGATAAACATTTTGTGTTGAAAATAAAATTTGGCATTTGAATTCAAGGGACAGAGACCTGCTCGAGTAACTTCAGGAAAAGGGGCCTAGCTGACGGGGGACCCATGGACAAGAACGGGCACCGACGTGAGTAGGGTACCATCTGCCGCTGAGGTGGCTCCAGAGACTGGACACCCCTCCAGTCTCCCCTGTCTCTAATGGTGTCTTCCTCTAAGCATCAAAAGTTGGTGTCTTTCCCTGATTCCCTTTGCATATCCCCTCAATCTCTGTCAACATGCTTCTCTGAGTATAGTCGCTATCCATTACGGCCACGTGGCCCAACATTCAACTTCAAACAACACTGCCAACTAAAACTTAGTTCAAATTCCTGAAACAGAGAAGTAGATTGGCTTCTTTTCTTCCTTAAAATAAACCACACAGATAATAGCACTCCGGCCAGTCTTAGATTGACATTGGGTCAGTTACTCTCTCTAAGCTGAGTAATCTAACCAGCTCTGTCCCCTTCGAATGGGCATAAGAATCTTTAGAGTTGAAGGGCTGTCCTTCCATCAAGGTTGACAGGCAGAGGAGTTTTGCTCCAAAGTGGACAACTAGGTCTTCTAAGGGTTGGCACATCCAGTGCACCTGAGGGTAAGAGCTGCCCGGAGATCCAACCATTTTCTCTCTTCCAAGAGTCTCTGGACAATGCAGGATGGACAGCCTCAGCAGCATAGGGGGTGCATGGTAAACATGCCCCTTTTCAATTCTATAGAACGTCTGGGTCTGACTCTGAACTATTTCCACATTTTCTACTCTAACTCTACTTAAAAAATGGTACGTGACCACAGACATAAATAATTATTCCCCTTTCTAAGACTGACTGCTAGAGTGGAAATGTGATATGCACTTGACTAATTTGGCTGCTTTATATACACAAGTCTATTTTTGGCCCTAAACATTTTACATAATGACACTGCAAAGGCACTAGAATAAAAATAGGAAAAACTCAGTGTCAACTGTATGCCTTTAAATCTAATTTAATTTATACAGTGACTCTCAAGCACAGTTTGCAGTGAGCCTCTTCAGTCCAAAGAGTATCTTAAAGCCTATATCAACACAGGAAATAGAAGTGAGTTACATTTTTTTCTTCTATCATCTCTAAATAATTAATCTCATTTATTCAGGGCTCCTTGAGTTAGTCCATTAATTCCCATCCTTTTTGCTCTGTCTCTCACCAATGCAAAGTTTCCTTCCCACCTTCTCTGCAGGGTCCAAGCTGACTCAGCTCATTAAATGATGTCCTTCTCCTCTTCTCTCAAGTCTTGATTATGTACAGTCAGCATCATTAGCTCCTTTGTCATAAAATAAGGGAGGAGCTGTGAGATGTTCTCACACCCAGGAGACAGCTCACCTGGTCTAAGGCAAACACCGCCACCATATTTCCCGACACATCTTAGAACAGGGAGTACATGGGGGAAAAGCAGTTAGAAAATAAGGTTTCACTCGACTTCACTGCCATTGATTGGGTCACAGAGATTTGCTATTGTCATTGCTGTTTTAGGTGTACCTAGAGTTATAGATATTATCAGAAAAAGATGTGTTTGTTTTAGAAGGTCTGACAGTTAACAAGGGCACTCTTAGTGAGTTCAGAAACCATTTTAAATCATTCAGGGAATAAAATAGCCACGTGGGGCTCACAAAGAGAGGCGATGATTACAGGCAGAGTTAAGGCAAGACTGCTTGTCAAGGAGGTGGGACTTTCCCACTTGCATAAAGTATGGCTGGGATAATAAAGGCCATGTGCTTCCTGGAGGGCTCTGATTAGCAGGAAGAGCAGAGGAAAAGGAAGAGCGATGCACGCAATCAATACATAGGCACTGCCACTTCCCAAACTCATCATTAAGTGACTCTTAGGGGCCGGGGTGAGTGAGGGCATGAAGAGAGGCCAGGGCCGTCACAGCGTGGATATCGCTCTCCCCAGAGAGCAACGTCAGGGACATGAAGAAGTGTATCCTCCTAACACGATGTTTCCAAACTATTTGGTCCAAAGAACCAAATAGCTAGTCAATTCTCTCACCTGTTGTTAGCATCCCAAAGTCTGAGAATTATTTCAAACATGGCCCCTAGCTGAGAACTAGCTCAAACATTCAAAAAAGTAAACAAGCAAAATTTTTAAATGATGCAACAATTTCACACTTGGCACAGAAGTCAATAAGATGGCAAAAAACTCTAATTACCCTAAAGATTATTTTTTAAATTCTAAGAGCGAATATTTCAATGTTAACGTGCAGCTAAACAGATCTAAGCAATAGCAAGAACTCAGACTAAATGCCACCTCTTCTCTGCAAGTGCAGGATGTAAAAATGACATCAGATTGAAAAACAGTATAATGAGAAGGAAATGATTTATTTTTTGAGCTTACATGCTCCAGACAAAAGGTAGTTTGAAAAATAAGAAGATGCAAGAAAATGTGCAGCAGGGAATGGGGAAGGTCACAGTTAGGTGATTTTCCGTCGGCTCCAATTTAGCATTGAAGACAAATACGGCCTTTCATTTTCTGGTAGCCTGAGTTAAAAATGGTCCATACTGTCAACATAACATGTCTTCTCAGTTTTCACACCCAGCAGTGCCAGCAGTAGGGCGCAACTCTCAACAGACGAAAGGTTAACCATGGGCCTACTGCGATCCACGGGATTAAAGGGTGTATCCCTCCTAATGTATGTTCTGTTCTGGTGCCCTGGGATCACAAATTTAGTCAAAGCCAGTTAAGCCTAGGTGCGTAAAGGACACAGAGATCCTGACTACAGATGGAAGAAACCCAAACCACACAGGCCAACTTAAGTAAAATAGGGAAGTTTCTGGTTCACGACAGAAACGTCCGTGGGAAGGTGTGACTCAACCCCGGTGCCAGATGACAGCACCAGGAAGGCATCTCTGCTCATCTCTTTGCCACTCTTTGCTTTGCGTTGCATCTTTCTCTGGCAGACTTTCCCCTGTGATCAGATTTGCCCCATTACAGCTTTCTGCTAAGGTCAGCAGAAACAAAATTTCCCTTTCCACTTACTCCAGCAGAAGGCCTGAAGTTGGGACTAACCCGGGCCCTGTGTCTCTCACAGAGACAGTGCCCGCAGCCAAGGAAAACAGTTATGCTAATTAGGCAGGCAAGTAAGTGAATGCAACCATCATTCCAATGAGGAGGATCCACTCCACTGAATTATATGGGCAGGAGTGCAAGAAGGGTGGTTTCCAGAGGAAAATACGGGCACGATTACCAATCAAAAAAAGTTGAGATGCTGAGTGGTCAGTAAAAAAATGGCCTTGGTGGGAATCAGGTTTCTCACAGTCGGAGAGGAAGTTACATAAGAAATAGGAGTAAGCTAGAATAATCCACATGGTGATGGAAGAGAGCTAATCATCATTCGCTAATATAAACATGGATGATTACCTCTAGAAATATGTACAGATACAGAGACACACAGGCATTAGTGGATGTCTTGCATTTCCTTGTTCTGGCAGCTGAGAGGGCCCAGAAGCAACAGCGCACCAGCAGTAACAAGCACACTTGCTGCGGAGATCTTGGCTGCTCATACCATTGTCCCATAAGAGGAGCCAAGGCTCTGGAGAAATGGCTAATGCTAGGATTAGGGCAGAAAGTATACAAGATAAACCTGTCGGATCATGTAGAGACAGAGAGCGAGGATGCGCTCCCAAACCAGCAAGCAGCCCAAACCCCCACGGTGACGGGGGCATGTTACGCGACCCGCGAGCTGGCTGAAAGAGTTCCCAACAGCCAAGGGTAGAGAATGGTGCACAACAAATAAAGCGGTATGGAATTACAACACAAAGTATAAAATAAACGTCCATGGATCCATACAAATATCAATCAATGATTGCATAAATAGTAAATTAGTGGAATAAGACAAATATCCCTCTCAGGAGAATTTCAGATAATTTAAGTAGATCTTCCACCCTCGAGGAGGCCGAGCAGGACTCCCCTCTCTTTAAGGGTGAGCTGAGCAGAGTGACTTCCCTCCAAAGAGGAGAGGATGGAAGTGGGGGGGTGGGCTGGTAAAGAGGAACTTCAGAGTGGGGAAACCCGACAAAAACCACCTCGGCCAGGTGAGCAGGGTCGACGGCAACAGTGCTAAGTCATGCTGATAGTGCACACTCGTGACATGATGTGAGGAGAACGGTGCTTTGTAGGCGTCCCTCCTAAAAACCTGGAGCTCCGGTGTGATCGGGAGAAAACCATCTGGCCAATCCTTGTTGAGGGGAACTCTGCAAAACATCAGTCCATTACTCCTGAAAACCCTCAAGGTCATCGAACCAAGGGAATTCTGAGAGACTGTCACAGCCAAGTGGGGCTTAAGGAGGCAGTGATGACTAAGTGTAAGTTAGCATCCTGGATGGGATCCTGGGACACAAATGAATGGAAAATAAAAGGGACACTAGGGGAAAATGATGGCCATCCAAATAAGGTACGTGCTTAATTCACAACACTGCATCGCTGCTGGGTCATCGACCGTGACAGATATGCCACACAAGTGTAAGATGTCGGGAACGGGAGAGACTGGGTGCCGGGTGCAAGGAACCCCGATACTACCCGAACAGTTCTGGTGTGATATTTTCGTGTAATGAAACATAAAATTGCCCTAAGAGGAAAATTTAATTTAAAAAAATTGGGCAAAGCATGAAACACTCAAAGGGTTGAAAAGAAGGAAAACATGACAGAAAGCCAAGGGCTGTAGAAAAACAACACCCACCCATGAAGGTCTCAAGAAGAGAGAATGGAAGAACTGGAGGAGAGCGAGGAGTAATCCCCCCTCCCCGTAAACCCGCCGCCTAATCCCCAGGACCTGTGATATGCTGCCTCACATGGCAGAAAGGGTTTTGCACAGGAGATTGAGGTTAGTGAGTTGAGATGAGAAAGGTATCTTCTGTGACTGTGGCTGTATGGGGATGGTGAGCAGCTCTTCAGTATTTGTGCCACTGGGTACATTTGGGTCAGAGAGCTCTTGTTGGTGGAAGCTGTCTTGTGTTTAACAACACCCCAGCCTTCACCTACTACATGCCGGTAGCACCATCCCCTCCCCCAGGTGCAACAACCAACCGCATCTCCAGACATCTCCAGTGTCTGCGGACAACCAACAGACATCTCCAAGCTGTTAAGAACCGGCGTGTAAAGGGGAAATGACAAAATGCTCATAAAGAAAACTCAGTTAACTAGAGCTTAAAGGGTTTCGGTTTGGGAACCTTTGTAAGCATGAGACTGGAGCTAAGTACTAGAGTTACATGTCTGGCTAGTCTACAAAGAGAGAACAATAGGATTAGGATAAGTTGTAATGTAAAAAGTTGAGAAAGTTAATGAAGCCAGATATTCCCTTTGGGTAGTTAACTTTCATGTAAGTTGTGTTTGTTGCAAAAAGTTTCTCTTGTGTTTGTACATCAGTTATATAATACATTTTAGTCATCGGAGAAGACAGATATCCTATGGCTTAAATCTGTTTCAACTGGCGATTACCTATGCTGCAACTATTATTACATATTTTAGTACTTACTGTGTGTGTATTTTAACACTAGGTCATAATCTGGAATTCAATGAAAAAAATACCCTTAGTAAAACCAGGTGCCTTCTCATAACTGAAAATTAGTGAACATACTTAGAAAGGGAGTCACCCAAATGAGTCCCAATGAAGATGATTAAACCAACCCACACCCTCTCAGGGAGTTACAGAGTTCACAACTTTGTACATAGTCTATAGAACCATGAGGGACACGATGGAGGTTCAAGTAACAGAGCAGTTCCATAGGGAAACATTGATGATAATATACACAAAACTTCTTCTCTGGGGATGGGACAATGAATGAGTTTCATATTCACATCCCATGTTTCATGTCTCTGTTGCTTCTTAAATCAGAAAAATAATTAAGTCTTGGCAAGAAAAATCATGGTCTTACCGTCTATAGGCAACACAAGTCCTCGCTGTCCTTGGTGAGGTCCTGGGAGATCCAGAGTGGAGAGACAAGTCCAGTGGAAACAAAAGAAGGACCTCATGTGCCTTGATGTTTTCCTTTAGTCATGGAATGAAGGAGCAGTTGCTCTGGGAAAGAAGAAAAAGGCATATTGGTAAAGCTGTCCGTATAGAATTCCTGAAAACAACCGGGCAACGGAAGTGGCTCAGATGCTCGGCTAGGAAAAACGTCAGGGAAACCTTGTCAGGAGGCAACCAAGTCAAATCACCTTCATCTGTGCCACCACCCTGGGTCACACGGCACATCCAGCTGGCCTGACCTGTCCCACTGAGGTCAACCACCTTATCAACCATCAGCCGAAGTCACAGGAGGTAAGCCTGTGCTTAAAACAGGCAGATTTTTTTTTCATCTCTGGGGCTATGTCTGCATGAGAACAGAGATTTCCCTGAACCACGTTCCTTGCCCCTGATGGCTCGCATTCCTCCACAATTAGCCAAATTATAAAACTGAATCTGGGATCTTCTTGCTCTAGGAAAGGGAAACTTCTCATTAAAGACTCTTTCCCAAGCCCTCTAAGACCACGGGCACATGGGACCCTATCGCCTGCTGGAGAAAGGTTTCCAAAATACGTTTTAAAGCTTCTTATGCCTGCAACACGCAAAAATATTTTTATCCCTTGAGGGCCATTTCCATCTCGGACCTGCAGAGATAAAACAATAAAAGCACCTGCTAATGTTCACAGCATATTTAACTTGCTGTAAATTCTAAGTTACTTGGATCCCCAATAGTGAATTAAAGATCTATTTAACAATATCTGGTGAATCTTAAGTTCTATAACTCACTCATTTATACGATAGTTTGCACATGAAATAGAAGCCAACACATTATATATATATTTTTCACTACTCAGCCAGAAAAACAAAATTGGGACCACGGTAATAGAACAACAATAAAATAAAATAAATGTATCTGGATTTATTTTAGTTACTACATTATGTTATTTCTAACAAAAGCCTGCATGGTTAAGGAGATCCAATAACTTTAACATAGCCAGAAAATATTAC
>CM052545.1:11910305-12002624 GCA_028533065.1 Trachops cirrhosus | reverse complement strand
CACACAGAACAGATCTCAACATATGACAGATGAGTTAAGGAATGAATTATTATGGGAATGAATGAATAAAAGAAAATGATACCGTAAACTGGATGATATGATGTTTAAATGAATCCTGCTTCATTAAATACAGAGGAATGGTGAAGGATCATCTTCTTCTGTTTTTCTAACTGGAAACTCTTGATCTGCTCCGGCCCATCTTGGAATGGACTGGCTGAGTATGGTGGACCATTCTGCTGGCCCCATGCAACCAGCTGCATCCACCCCACCTCCCAGCTGAGGTTAGGCAAGCAGAAGAGCAGAACAGAGAAGTGGTACAAGACTGCACAGTGTCTGCCATTATAGACCCTGATGTGGCAAGGGGGTTAGTGGTGGTCATTCACTGATGATTTTGCCAGGAGTGGAGGAAAAAGTGAATAAACAAGTATGCTTTGAAATGAAAGAAAGGAAAAGGGAAGATGTGCATGCATGCACACACATGCCCACACAGGCACACACAGCACAGATATTGCCACACAACACATAAAAGTCCCCCCCGCAAAAAAACAAATAAAACTCCGTGATGGGTAGATACAATGGAATCTGCAGCGAAGGAGACCCAAATATACTCAATAAAAGCTCTAGTAAAGATTAGATGACATGATGCAGCCCTATCTTCTTGTGCAGGGTTGGAGAAATATTGGTAAAGGAAGGGGAAAAGGCTGGCATACACGTGTGAAAGGCGGAGGCTTCATTCTGAGGGCGAGGCGTGTGATGGATGTCAGCTGGTCAAAAATAGGAAACAAAGCCCACATTGATCCAGCTGTCCCGGGCTCAGGTGTTATTCCATAAAGATGGACTCATAAAAATATTTTTCTCCTAGGATCGTAAATTCATAGTGCATTTTTCTGGTTTTAAAACTCTGTAGAGTTGGTGAGACCTTCAAACCACTATTTACAAAGGGCCACACTTCACACTGTAACTTCTCAGGCTCGCAGAGGCGAGGGGGTGGGAGAGACCTTCCCCCTCCGCCCCCCAACAGTCCCTGACAGAAGCAGGAGCTTGAGCCTCAGCTGTGTTGCGCTCACACTGACTTCTGTCGCAGCCTGCTTTTCCGGCTTTATTTCTCGCTGCTGCCTCCTGGCTGAAAATCATTTCCCACAGGCTCACTGCTCCTGCTCCATGTCTTGCTTTTCCAATGGGAAGTCTGAGGCTAGCCCACCAGAAAGTTCTCCTTGCTGTTGCTCCATTCATTGATGGGGTGGGCACCGGGGCTTCCTCTTGCCTCTCCCCTCTCCTCAACAAGAAAGGCAGGCGCTGTTTGGGGACCCCTCTCCCAGGGCAGGGTGCTGCTCGGAGGGTTTGCTTCGAGGCTTCTCCCTTCAGAGAATCAGTCACTGAGCCAAACAAAAGCAGAATACAACTCACACTGACATTGATGGCATTTGGTACCTAATGACTCCTATACTACACTTCCTAAATTACTCTCATAAAACACGGAATTTGAAAAGCCATTTTTCTCGACTGCCACTAATACGCTCATCTTATTTTGCTCTGTTGCACAATTGAGCGTGACAGATGTAGGCAGTTTTGATGTGTTAAAAATTTTCCTTGACGCCTGCTTTGCAGGCTAAAATTTTTTTTTTTTCCTCAGCTGGAGGCAAACTAAATTTTCAATGACCTGTAACAATCTGATTTTAAAAATTCATCCTCCCAGTGGTTTTTGTCTTATGGACAGAGAAGCAGACCCTAGGCTTGAGAGTGATTTCAGAGTTTGCAATAGAGAGGGAATCTTCAGATACTCAATCTGTTTTGTGAACAAGGAAGAGAAATCTGTCCTTTGTGCCCCAAGATGGAGATTGGGTGCACTCCTGAGATGGAGTGGGGCTAAGCTGGGGTTCAAACAACAGCAGGGAACCTCTGTGGATATAAGATTAGGGCTTTGAAAATGCTGATATTTTATCTGTTTTTACTTAGTGCCAGGGACATTCCACAATAAGTGTTATTCGGGAGGGAAGCCCAGGTAATAACCTTGCTCTTTAGTAATTTTATCTGTAAGCCTCAGGCATTTTCATTCGGTCCTGCAATACTGACAGCATTGACTGGACAAGGGGCTGGGCCCACGGACCAAAGTAACAGCTCTGTAGCAGGCTTATCCTAACTGCACTCATAAACATGGTCTTCATTTGAGATCCGGGTGACTGGAAAAAAAGGAAGAAGGAGGAGGAGGTGAAGAAGGAGGAGCAAAAGAAGAGAAAAGGAAAAGAAAAAGTAAATGCTATTATCTTTAAAAACCAAAATTGATATTTTATTTTTTAAAGATTTTATTTATTTATTTTTAGAGAGAGGGGAAGGGAGGGAGAAGGAGAGGAAGAGAAACATCCATGTGTGGTTGCCTCTCATGTGGCCCCCACTGGGGACCTGGCCCACAACCCAGGCATGTGCCCTGACTGGGAATCAAACCGATAACCCTGTGGTTTGCAGCCCGCACTCAATCCACGGAGCTACACCAGCCAGGACCAAAATTGGCATTTTAGAAGGTGGTGATGATGGCAGTAGAGACGTGATTCCCACAGCTATTTGGGGGGGGGGGGGCGGAGATTTCAGCTACAGTTGGAGCCCTTAAAGCTGAGGATGTGAGTTTATGTAACAGAAGCACAGAGGACACAGGGTGCTCGTTCCTGCACATCTCATGAATTAATGCATTCATTTCTTCACTTTACAAGCATTAACTGAGGAACTACTACATTTTAGGGCACTAGGCACAGGGCTAGATGCCAAAGCAACTGGAATAAGTAAGCTAAAACTCACATGTTACAGGATTCACAGTCGAGGGGAAGGGACATACCCATCTAAACAATTACAGTAGGATTCCCAAGGTTTACATAAGTAAATCATGTTTGATTTCATCTTGGTTTTCTTTCAATTAGTCATTCATTCAACATTTATGGAGTCCTTTGTTCCAGACACTGGAACACGAGGACATGGAAATGAACGATGTCCTTGACCTCTCCCAGTAGGAGAGATGCCATCTCACACACCAATCACAGTCCAGCCCAGGATGTGCCCTTCACAGTGGCACAGTCACGGAAAACCAGGCAGGTGTGAGCTGAGAACAGGAGTGAAGGCGGCCCTTTACTCTGACGGATAGAAAACCCTAACCAGCCACACAAGTTTGTTCTGGGGACTAAAAGGTCAGGGACCTTTGGAGAGCAGCCTTTGTTATTTGTGAATGAGCTCTCTTTCTTCCTACATCTGGTTTCTAACATATTTCAGGAGTGAGGTGACAATCTGGCCACACATTTCCTCATGTCAGGGCTCTAGTTTGTCGGCTGTGGACCAACAGCGGTTGGACTGTGCTTGCAGAACGATCAGCTGTCAGAAAGAACGCACCAGAGGGAAAGGTCAATGTGAAGGGTCCTAATTTTAGAAATTGGATGGACAAGGAACCCATTAACCATGCCTAACCTTTTCTTCTGAATATACCGAGTTACCCAAAGAAATGCAGCTTTCTAAAATATTTTGTAAGGGGCAGTTTGTGGAAAAAACTCTTCTTAAATCCGTTGCCTCCGTTCTTCTTTATGGTAGAGGAAGTTCATTGGCTAAGAATATGGAGGACTAAGATGGCCCATCGCCATGACTTACATCCCCCGAATGGTAAGGAGTAGTTTTCACCGTGTGGGTGGGAGGTGCGGGGAGGAGAAGGCAGTTAGTTTCCTTCTTGATGTAACTTTTTGTTTCATGTAGAAAATAAAATTGCTTAATTTTCAACATTCCTATTACATGATTGGTTTCTTGCTGCCATAACTAATTCTCTCCCCTAACCTTCCCAGAGAGGTATTAATTTTTTTTCTCACGGAGTGTAACAGGATGTTAAATTGGACATTCCAGCTAAGCCATAGCAATATATTAAATATAAAACTCCAAAGAGAAGCGCAAACCGAAATGCAGATTTTTAAAGGAGATATCAGAAAAGCAGTCATGTGGGTCCAAAATCACAGGAGGGGATAAAAAAGGTCAAGAGATTAGAGATGAAGATATGATTTATAAAGTTGACAGAATTTGCTAGGCTGTTTCAACTTTCCCAAGGGGAAAGGGTGGGGGGCTACTCTTTGCAAAAAGGGCTTCACTCAGACAAGTTGGAGGGCCTGAGATGTGTTGCCTGGAGTGTGAGAGATGATAGGACTGAGATTTGGCCGGTTTAATGCAAGGCAGGAGAGGCAGTCGGTGAGCTTGGACAATGGAGTAATGTTATTACCAAAGCAGCCCAAAGAGGAAAACCAGCTCCAAACACTTGCCCATCTCACAATAGAATCAGGGCTAGTATAAAATTATCTGCCCCCTTTTCCCTTCCTCCCACTGAGCTCTATTCCAATAGCCCACAGCATCAGTAATAACAGCTTGCAAGTGGCAGATATGTGGGCATGAAGGAGAGCAAAAATACCTGCCCCTCTTCCACTGAAAGCAGCTGGTCCGCCTCAGGTGGGGGGTGGAGCCTGAATGTTAAACCAAATGCAGAGTTTCGGTTATAGTCTGGGACTGGATGTTCTAATTTACAGTGAAAGTCTCAAACTCAAGTGTTCAAACTTCTAGTCTTTATTCACTTTTATTTTTGCTTTCAACTTGCCAATTTTTTCTCTGTATTCATCTCCTTTTAGTAAGGCTTTGCAGAAATCACTGGGAATGCCTATCCGTGTGACCTTTTCCAAACCCTTCCTTGAAGCTATAGTGTGAGTAGAAGCATGGTCTGCCTTGCAAGTCCCCAGAGGACAGTTTTGCTGAACGTTTTGCATATGAAAATAGACATTTATTTTTTGACCATATGAAATGTCTTATTCTTGAGTGGAAGGTGGCTATGCTCCAAACAACAAGCAGTGATGTAGAGACTCGGTCTCTTTCTGTATGGCCCCAAACGCCATCCTGAGCCACCAGGGTCATTTCTGCATGGAGTCTGTTAGACAGGGGAGAATATAAAGCATCATAAGTCAGGAACAATAATAAGCCAGGCCCCAAAATTCTTTTGGCCAGAACCCAGTCACATGGCCACATCTAGCTGCAAGAGAAGCTGGAAAATATGCAATTTATTTTTTGTGCAAAGGAAGAAGAAAGCTTCCCAGGCATGGTGAACAACCAAATTGTTTCCATCAGTTTTCTTGGGGGTTTTTTGATGTTGTTGTTTTTTTTTAAATGAGTGAGGCAATTTCCTACAAGATCTTCTGGAGAATTTATCCAGAAGAAAGGGGGTGGTGGAATTCAGTCACTAAAAATTTGTAAAGCAACATGGAAGACTGGAAGACAAAAAAGTAGTGTTGTGATTACATCTCTGATCTGGGCTTGTTGGAAGCACAATTTTCAGTGGTCAAATGCACACCACCCGTTCCATTTTCTCTTTGAAGGCATACCTCTTGAAGGTCTCCAGGCTAATTTTTATTCTGGACTGATTGTTCTCAGATCTGTTATACAGCTGTCGTGCTGGGACTTCCCATCACCATCACCTAGATGCACCCTTCAGCTTGCTCCTGTTTGGTAGCCTCTCTTCCTCACCAGGCACACAGCCTTCCTTCCACTCTGTTTGATCCCTCTTTTTAATGGAGCATATTCTCAGTAGTGTCTTGAGAAGAGCTGCACAGGTGACCCATTTTTTTCAGATCCCACATATCTGAAAGCACTATTGTACATTCATAGTTGATGGATAGCTTGGCTGAGATAGGATTCTAAGATGCAATTTATTTTTCTTCAGGATTTTGAAGAGACTGCCTCATTGATTACCATATTTCAGACATGACCTGTTATTTCTGTCTGGCCACTTTCAGGATTTTCTTTGGATCCTTGGGGTTTTAAAATGTCATGATGTTATGTGTTGATGTTGATTTTTTCTGTCATTTATTTCTGAGCACTGAGAGGAAGGACCCTTTCAACCCAGAAACTCACAGCTTTCAATACATGGAAGTTTTTTCACATTACCAGTATTTCTTTAAATCTCTTTCCTCCCTTTCTTTCCTTTTTCTTCTTTCTCAAAGACCTACTAGTTGAATGTTTTGCCCCTGATTCATCCCCTAATTTTTAAAAATGTTCTTCCTTCCTATTTGTTTTCTTTCTCTTTGTGTTCTAAGTTTTTGGAAGAGCCCTCACTTTACATTTCATACTTGTATTAAATGTTTTACTTCTGCTAAATTATTTTTTAACTTCTTATGACTTTCTTATGCTATAAATTTTTAAACTCCTTGTTATTTCTTCAAGAGTGAAATATATTCCCTGAGTCCCTATGAATATTAATGATTCTTCATTTTGTCTTTTTCTTCTGCTTCTACATTGCTTTTCTTCTTCGGAGTTCCTTTCATCTTTTTCTCATCTCTAATTCATATGCAATGCTTCCTTCATATATCTAGTGGTCCTTGGATATCTATTCATATTGACAACTGTGCTTGGGTGGAAGAACATTCCAATGTGTCGGCTTCATTGCAGGGTAGTCAGGACCCTGAAATATCAGAAAATGTAGATTATGTTTCTTGAGCCAATCAAATATTCCAGAAAGAAATCTGCCAATACACTACCCATTGGATCTAAGGCATCACTATCTACCTTCCACACACTGAAAAGGGGAGAAGACTAAGGGGGTTATCAATATACAATATTTAGATGTTCACTTAAGTCCTCTTCCATCAGTATATCATCTCATCTTTCATTCTACTATTTCTGATGCCCTCAAATCCAAACTTTCCTAGGTCTGATGTTTCTAGGGTATAAACCTCCTGTGTGCTATGGGGGTTGGGAGTAGTTGAGCTCTCTGGTTCTCAACATTTGACTTGACGGGGCTTATAGAAGGTATTGTGGACAAGATCTCGAGGAGTAAAGCCTCTTCATTTCATTCCCTCCCCTACCTTTTTCCTCCAGAGGTACTTGGTGCTTGGTGGAGAGCTGTGGCCTGCTTCCTAATTGTTCCCTCTCTGTGGGCAGTGACCTTTTAGCTTTTTCCACTCTGCTCTTCCATCTGCCAAAATTTTAGTGACTTTTAGAAAAATTTCTTCCCACAACCTTTTTGTCCTTTGGATTATGCTTTTTTTTATTCTTTTAATATCAATTTAGTTAGGATTTGGAAGAGAAGGAAGGTAAAGTGTGTGTATTGAATCCACCCCATTTAACCACAAGTCTAATAACATTTTTACATATCTTTTTTCTTTCCCAAACATGTTACTGTGTCCTAGCTTGTTTAAATCTCTAAGAGACATGTGCACATATATAATAAAGCAGGGTCATTTCAATATTTTATGTCCTTTAAAAAGACTAGTCAGAGGATAAAGAAATATGTAGACCTAATTTTTTTGTCATTTCAGTTTGAATGGGTACCCTCTAATGAAAACATGGTTGTACTACAAAACCAAATAGCATTAAAACTGTATGATGCAACAGAATCTCCTGCAAGTGAAGTAGAAAAGGTCATTTCCCATTCTAGAGGATTTGGGGGCTTATCTATAAAATAGTAATGATAGATCTGCATGCCATCCGTCATCCATCTTTTCCTTTCATTGACTTTGTCAAATTCTGTTTTCAAAAAGCCCTGTTTGTCCTCAATGGAAATGTTCCACTTGGTAGGTAGCCAGAGCCAGGCAGTGCCTCTCCCAGTAGGCTCTCCTGAGATATGAAACAGAGACATCTAAAGGAATTTTTAGGAACTGAAATATGAATATCTACTACCTTTTTTGATTGAGTCCCCTGGAGATGAAGTATTAGTTTATTATGAAGCTAGGAAACATCACTTGGCAAAATTAAATCCAAGGCCAAAATAATAAGCCTTTTGGAGCAAGTCAAGAGAAGACTACAATCACCAACAGTTGGAAATAGAGTTCCTGTACCAAAAATATAAACATCTACTTATTTACCCTAAAATTATTAGAAGGAATTTGACTTACACTAAGCTATTTCTACTCATATTATATTTTGGTTTTCATTGTATCTGTCCTTGGTGCTAGGTATAGGTGCCTTAAAAAAAAGAAAGAAAGAAAAGAACTAAATTACAGAGTGAGCAATTAATTGATTGACTAGTATTCCAAATAAATATAATTCAGGTATTTTTCTGATTGATTCTTTTTTAAGTAATAATTTGCAGTTCTCAGGCCTTAACTTGATGGGGCTCAGAGAATGGATGACAGAATTGTTTGTGCAAATTTAAGATGTTAATAGACACAATGGCATTTTTCCCATGGCCTTATTTTTTCAAATTGGTAAGAAGTAATAATGAAATTAAAATCTTCTTTTCAAAGACATTTAGATAATGTCTTCTTGTTTGACAGGCTCTGAGTTGTTAAAAGCTTTTCTCTAAGCCATCTAATTGCCATCAAACATCTCTATTTGAATTACTATTCCTGGAAATCCAGGGCCTACTTCCAAGGCCATGGGTAAGTCAGCTTCTTTAATGTAATGTTAAAAAAATAAATATAAGAAACTATTACAAACCACATGACAAATTGTTTTAAAAGCCAGATTCATCTATTTCTGTGAATACATTTTTTCCTTATTCCCTTTTTGGTTATAAGTAGATTCTCTCCAATTTAAAAAGGAGGGAGAGAAACGGAAATAACAAGACATGAAAGGAGGAATGTTCAAGCCCTCTCTGTTACCCACCCCTCTGGGTGGTAGAGTCTTAATTATCAGAACACAAGTGATAAGAGAACATTTCAGCGGTCAGAGGTGTCTGAACACCAGCCAGAGTTTTACTATTCTTTTAAATTAGACCAAGTTCAATTAATTCATGAAGCTATGCTATAAATTCAACCACCACTTGGCACGAGTGAGGAGAAAACCCCCAAATGACTGCCAAAATCTTGGTCAGAGCACCTTTTTCTATACGTTCTAATGCATCTAACTTTCCAGCTGATTTTAAGAATAGAAAAGCTATTTGTCATTATGTTTTGATGATCACTACTGCATATTTTACAATGTTTCAAAATAAAGTTAGGAGGAAAAGTGCAGGAAAGGAAACTACACATGCAATATAGTAAAAATTTTTGCTTTAAAAAATCAAAATATTATAGAAAGAGAATCAATCAGTGTAGCTGAGTTACATGGCAACAGCAAATGAGTCCATGTTCTTAGCAGCACATAACAACCACAGTTTAAACCTTGATAGCTCACAGTCAGATCTACTGCAGGTCTTTTTGGTCCTGAGACATAGGCCGAGGGAGAAACCATGTTCTGAGGTGGAGAGACTACAGTGGAAAAGCAGGGTAGGGAAGAAGCCATTCATTGCTTCCCCTTGAATGAATGGCTTCTCATTTCTCCTCATACCTTCTTTTACAAAGCAAGTCAGGTGGCCAAATCCAATGTAATGAAGCAGGGAGGTGTAATCCTGCCACAGGGAAGCACTAAGTATTGAGAACAATAAGGCAATCTACCACAGTTTTCCTTTTGGGTCCCAAATGTGTATTTCCCTCCTTCCATACACAAAACACATGCATCTCTTCTCTGAAGACAGACAACCCAACATGACATCAAGGTCCAAGTCTAGAATCTTGTGCACATGTCCACATGTGTACACATGTGTCTCCTTTTCATCTCAAAGAACTACATTATAATTACCTGATCCACATACAGTCAATATACAATGAGTAAAATTCAGCCAGAATAACAGCTATTAATGTTCTTATTTGAAAAGGAAACTAATGGAAAGAAGGAGCAGATTGGTCCACAGCAACTCTGACATCCTCCTGGGCATATTCTACAGCTGGTGGATTCTCCTTGATTGGGTGCCAGTTCATCATAAGAAGCTAATAAGTCTATTGCTCCTGAGTCCATTGTCCACTGTTCCCCAGGACTCTTAGTTGGCTCCACTTTGCAATGCCCATTCTTTTCCATTATTTTCATTGATCACCTCCAAAGAGATCATTGGGAAAATGCCCTCCTTAGGGTATAACCAGACTGTTCAGCTTACTTCCATCTTATAGAAGATTAAGCACCCAACAATCATTTCATATCTTAACAAGTTAGGGTTTGGTTTTGTTTTGTTGCTGATACTTTGGAACCAAAATAGTTGGCTTATCTATTCGTGATCTTTGAGAATTCAGGGGACCATGAGATAATAATCCAACTTCTGGCTAATTCTCTTTCCAGTCTAACTCAAACATCCAAAGATAAGATGTTCTGTGGATACCTCCTCCCCACCCCCACATACAACATCACGTGAAGGAAATGTCAACAGTTGTTAGCTTAATAGTGTAATTCATCTTTATTTTTAATTTTCCTACATTTTTGAAATTTCCTACAATAAACATGTATTACTATTATATTTTTAAAAATGCTATTTTATTAGACAAGAATCATTACTTTAAGTATGTGTACCATAAGGAGGATTAACTCTCTCAAGATGAGTTTTCACCCAAGAGGAATAAAGTGTTTAGATCTGAAAGATAGTAGGTTATGACTCCGTCTTATATTAACACATCCAAAACCTATCCAAAACCAATTAACTTTTTCAGGTGTCTTTCTCCCACGCAGGTGGCAATTTTAAGGAAAATTGCATTATTATACACAGTATGGAAGATTTAAAAGATGACATATATATGTAGGAAATCTATAGTATCAAAGTGTCACCTTATCACCTGTAGTGTAAATCACCAAGCACTGAGATACTAATTGCTCTTGAAAATCAGGAGGGGTCAAAACTCTGGTAAGTAAAATAATTGCCATCAAAGGTTCAAACTTTAAAGTTGGCTACATGGGTAGTGAGCCTCTTCTCCCCATGCAAAACATCGTTTCTCCTTTCATGAGTCCTTCTCTTCTCAAGGCGCTCTCCCCCTTCCTCTTCTCTACCAATAGGGACAAAGTGCTGGATAAGTCACAAGACACTTGTTAAAAGCTGAGTATTACCATCCCATAACTCATTCATTAGAGTTGGAAAATGGGAAATTTTTTAAAGTTGCCACTTATTTTGGAATTCTAGGAAGCAACACCTTTGGGTAGGGAAGAAATTTAGAAAGCAGCTCTCCTATCATCCTTAAAATTATACCTTATAAGAGAGGGCCATATCTGCCCTTCTTTAAGAGAGACTGGAAATACCTGATTCAACTTTCAGATTCAATGCCCTGCCTTGTCATAGCCATTTAACCACTATGTGGGAGCCAAGAGCTCAAGCTTACAAGTATTTTGCTTATCTTACTATGGAAATAACTTCTTGAATTTCTCCTCCTCTTCCAGAAACACTGCCTAGATGGTTCAGTAGGCTATTAAAATGTGTCTGTCTTATCACCACAAGTCTGTATTATTCTGTGCATTTCTAAAATATCTTACACTTTTATAATATAATTGCATACTTTAAAACTTTTTAAAAGATTTCTTTTTAGAGAGAGGATAAGGGAGGGAGACTGAGGGGGGGGGAACATCAATGTGTAGCTGCCTCTTGTGCACCCTCCAACAGGGACCTGGCCCGTGCAACCCAGACGTGTGCCCTGACTGGGAATCACACCAGCCACCCCCTGGTTAGCAGGCAGCACTCAATTCACTGAGCCGCACCAGCCAGGGTCATAATATAATTGCATATTTTAAAGGCACTCTTAAATTCAAGGCAAAACTTGAATGAATTCAACAAATTTAGTGTTTACCAAATTATTACTAAAATTATTATTTAGAAGCACATAGCATGTGAAGAATATTAATTATAAAAATTTTAGCTGTTAGCTAAAACAAAACCTCTTCTGTGTAATGATAACCTAGAACATCCAGTCCACAGAAAGTAAGAAAATTGCATTTCTTTTAAAACATTGTGTAACTCAGAATGTCTACTATTTTAATCTGACTCCTTTCCCTTGATTTCTTTAAAATCAATGAGATTTTACAACATTTGTTCAGTGCATATTTTTCTGTGATTGCCTATTTGCATTAGAAACTCTTGAAGTATGTTTTGAGGTCTATTTAACTCACTCTTTATACTGACTAATTGAATTGTAGCTTAATATATGTTGCTGATGACAAAGCAAGTACAAGAGATAAAAGTGATTAAGTTAAGGTGCCGAAACGGATATGTAACCAAGCCCCAATCTTAATAATACTTGGTTTCTTAATGTCTCTGTGTCCATTCCTTTGCGTTCCCTCGTTCACACCTCTGATCAAGGCTCCTGTTAGCTCTGCAAAGCTTTGCGCCAGATTTTCTTGCATAAACCCTCAGCCACCTTGCACACCAGTCCAGGAGCAGGCTAAATCTATGGTATAAAATTGCCTTTCCCCATATTATTCCACTTTGTAGTAATCTTCAGTGGCTTCTCGTGGCCTGCAGAACAAATTCAGGCTCTTGGTCTGGTATCTGCTGCCCTCACTTAGTGATGCGCCGGTCCGCCTTCCTAACTATCCTCACACCTGCAGCTAAATGCCCCCAACTGCCTCCTTCCTGACTGAGTCTGCATATTCCACTGTCCCCCAAACAAATCACAGATGTGACTCAGTTGCTTTCCATGTTAAACACTTTGTGGATCAAATAGATCAAGAACACTGGCCACAAAACAATGAGATGTCAGCCCTTCTTCCTACTTGGGTCTTTATGAATGCTCCCGATGTTTGGTTCAGAGGCGGTGGGGCAGGCATGGGTAGAATTGCCTCACCTGGAAATTGCACTACTACTTGCATCCCTGGCATCCCTGTGCTTCGGGCATTGCACTCACTATTCTTCTAGGTCGTACAGCACAGTCACTCACCTCCACCACGGTGAACCTTTCCAGACCCCCCCACCATGTTGCTGGTCAAGCCCACACCCCCCTTTCTGTGCAGGCTCCCCACACTCGGGACTGACCTGCTCTTGGCCACCAATAACACCGTGGCATCAGGTCTCTCCACTACAGCTCCCTGGAGCTTCTCAGTGTCCTCTGCATCTGTGTCTCTAATCAGCAAGAAAGCTCCTAGCCCTCTATGCAAAGAGGAAGGCATTCCCAGCGGAATTGTTGGGTTTTGTCCAGTTTTACAATACTATCCTGGGAACATAGGAACATAGGGATGAGTAGCAGGGTAGGATCAAGTCCAAAGTCAGATCATGCCCTGAATAACCTATCTGGCTACTTTCCCATGAGGATTTTCTCTCACGGGCCTTATAGTCCCTCTCCCTCCTACCTAGGTGGCTTCCCTTGGGCCCACCAGTCCATGCAACACTTCTGTCAGTAAATGGTTAAATCCCACACTTCTAATTTAAAATGATGTGACAACTCAACATGCAAAATAAAAAAATTAAAGACACTCCTCAATTCTATTACATAATAAATTAGAAAGAAGTTCCAACACAATTCTGTAGATCTTTTCTTTCTTTGCTTTCATTTACGGTCTCCAGTGCCAAGAAACAAACTTACTCAAATGCCAGAAAGCAGACCCCAGGAGGAATAGGATAAGGTAGTTGGTGGTTCTGTACTCCAGGCGGCCCTGAGTAAGGCCTTTAGCAACAGCTGCTCACGAATCTGCATGAAAACTCAGTTGTTGACAGGCAAGGTTCTCCAGGCAACTCCTTCATTCTGTCCATGACCCGCTCACTGCTTCTAATCTAGTGATTCTAAGACTGTCAAGGTCAAGGAACGTCCCCACCCACCTTACACTCCCCAATCCATCATGGACCGATAATTTTATAAAACACAAAATTGCACATTGGATATAAAGTAACGTTAAATTACTTCAGCGTAGGAGCTCGGCTTCCTCTCTTCCCCTTGGTGTATCCCCGAGCGGCAGCTACAGCACACGCACCGATGCTCACCCACACTTTCAGCAGCACTGCATCCGCTTTCTCTCCATTTCTGAGCCCTCGTACTATTGGGTTCCGAGTGGCCCATCCTGCTCTCCTCACCCTTCCTTACATCCAGCCTTCACATTCTGATCCTTCCCCACCTGGTAACAGCCCCCTCTCTCTCAGTGGATGTTCAAAGAGAGGAAACTGAATTGCCTTGCGTTGTCTTTGCTGCGCTGACGGCTGCTCCGGGTTCCTTGCCAAGCCTTAGCCACTGGTCTCTGAGTGCACAGTTGCCATCACATGGTATGACACCTGGATGGCTAAGGAGCACCCCTTCGGAGACCACGCTCATGCCATAGACACTGATTGGCTCATCGCTTTCACAGTTTTTTTAATTAGTTCAGTTTCTTATAAGAGGATAATAAAGAGCAATGTGAAATATCTGCATTACCAGACTCGTTAAGTATTAGATGTGATTTTCTCTCATTTGGTAGAGCTCACTGTTCAGTGCCTTCCCTGGAGGCAAGCTGGAGACACGAGAGGCCGTGGTAATGGCCAGGGCAATGCTTCACCTGCGCTTCCCGGGCTCACCTTCACTGGATGTGCCATTCATCTTTGTTCGCTAATATGACCTAAGTTCAGGACTAAGTAAACACGTTCTCCCCAGAGGGCACAATAATTTTTTAATCTACTTTCTCTGTGGTAGGTCATGGTTCTGGAGAGGCTGCTTTAGAATTCAGTTTCACTTAAGGAAAAAATAAGCAAAAACGGCCTCAAGAATTTCCCTCTTACTCCTGGCCTCTTCTGGTCTGCACAGTCACAGGGAAGAAAGAGGAAGGGTAGCAAGGAGCCCAGAAGAAAACAATGAGAAATGACAACTAGGAAAAAAACATGGTTATCCAGAGTTTAATGCTCACCCAGAGTCAGCTATTAGTTCCAGGGCAGTTCCAAAGGACTTCGGGAACATTCCAGTGATCCACAAGCAAGAGACTCATTGGAATCACTGTGAGCTTCTGCCTGGCCCCACCCACCCCAGACCTGCTCAGTCAGTGTTTCCAGGAATGTGCAGAGAAAATGCATTCCAGATTCCCCGTGGAAAGTCCCCTTTCACACTTTTTGTGAAACGATTGGCACCTGTTACTTATTTTTAGCTCCCGTTTTATGCTTTCGGCATCCTAGTTTGGATGGTAAATTATATGGTCATCCTGGCGTGAGCTCTGTTTTTCCAGATACTTTCCAGGTTATCTTCATGTGCACCTAGGATTAAAGATCTTGGATTTAGTCCAAATGTTGTATCTTATTTAAGAGAGAAAAGCGAGGTCCCCAGAATTTTTCAAATCTGATATTCATCAGGGAGTTGGCAGTTCATACTCTAATGTCATACTTCCCGTACCTGACAGATTCTACCTTTCTGCTGACAGCTCCCTTGGAAGCAAAGAAAAGAAAATCTCTACTGCCTTTCTTCCTGGCCTCTCCTCTCCGTCTGGGTATAAAACTAGCTGGCTGGTTCCAGGGCAGTTGCTAACAAAGAGCTGAAAGGAAACGAGCATTTATTGACTATGGTCATGTGCCAGGCACTAGTCACCTTAAACAAATGGGGTGGGGAGAAGATTGGGGTGCCTACCCACCATCACACACCCTCCCACAGCCCCCATGTACCTCCTCCCTAGTTTTATTGATATACTTAAGCCAAGTAGAGTCCAAGAAAAAGAATTAGTGAAGCATTCCAATGTGTTTGAACACTCAATGGAAACAAAAGAAAGACAGAAGCAACCCAATTGCAGAGGGAAGTGAAGCCTAAAAGGATTAACAACTGGGGACAAAAGGAAGCAGGAGAACTCATGGGGCTTCCCATGAGGAGTGCACGTGGAAGGAAGGTGTTGAGTGAGACGCTGCTTGGCGGGTGTTGTTTCAGACTTGACCTTGCCAACCTGCAGCACAGCTTTCCTCACCCTGCGGTTCTGTGCACACCGCGAGGCTGGCACTGCTGGCCCAGATGGGTTCCCCCGCCACAGGAGCACTCGCATCAGAAACAGCCGCACTCTCTCTGGCGTGGCATTCTCAAAGAATCAAACACCTTGGCCTCGTGAGATTACTCCTCACACGTTTAACATCGCTGTGATAGCACGCCCTTGGCCAGGAAACCTGGATGAGGGGTTTTCGGCCTGGGGCATGTACTGGGCAACATTTCTGCAGTTGGGCTTGGCCACCAGTGCAGTCTCGCCTGACCTTACAGCAGTTCCCTTCTGAGATCCCGGGAATCTTTCTTTGCAAAAAGGGTATTAGGCAGGACCATCTTCACCCATTATTCAGGCTTTGATTGTGTGGAGATGTCCAATAGCAGGCACTGGAGGACCTTAGTGCTTTTCCCCTCAGGAGACTCCTAGGCTGATGCAAACATGGCTGCTTAGTAGCCTGCTACCTTTTTCACATACACAGGAGGTCTCAACAGGGGTGACCTTTGACAAGCCACAAAAACTTCCTGTGAATCTCTGTGCCCACGGTCCCGAGTGCATCCTTCCTCTTTCCTTCATGTTTGATTATCTGAAGGTGGCCATCCAAAAACCATCGTGCAAAGAAACTGCATTAACAAAGGTAGGCAGCAAAACTCTGGCAGTCCTTAGGTGCTGGCTCCCTCCATGAAAGTTCTAACCCAATAATGGGTCGCCAGATAAAACACAGGGCCTAGTTAAACCTGACATGCAGATAAATAACAAAAGTTTTAGTGCAGTACTTGGGACATACTCATACTAAACCAAGTATTTGCTGTTTCTCTGAAATTCAGACAGAACTTGGTGTCCCGTGTTTTTATTGACTAAGTCTGGAAAACATAAACAAGCTGATATTTCTACCATGACATACACTTCCCAACCCCACTGGTTCACAATGGTCCACATCACCCCGCAAAGGAGGCGTAGCACTGGAATGTAAACAAAGTCACATCCATAGCAGAAATGTTACACTCTGACTCTGGACTGCAGTACGCAGACTTTTCTTATGAAGAAGGTAAATAGGACCATAGGGCAAAGAAAGAAAGAAAAAGAGTATCACTTTGAGAGTTCTGCATGGGGAAACCAGCACCCCCCAAATTCATGCTATTTCCACCCTGATTTATACCCTCGGCTTCCCCACAGTGGGCTCCCACTGAAATCTTCCCTCACTGAGGAATTACTTTACATTTCAGTCTACTGCCAACCTACTACCAACCTTCACCTAAATGGGAAAAAAAAGAGAGAGACAGGCCTAATGAATCTAGTCTTTGCACATAAAGCTCAATTTAAAAGTTTTAAGAATACTGTTTTGAAAGATGTGAAACTTCATGACAAAACATCTAATACATCATTAGCAGCTACGGTATTTGAAATTTTAACTTGAACAATACAACGTCATGCTCTTCTCTGCTTCTCGATGAAGGCACATGTGCACACACCCGCCCAGACACATCGCTGATGTTACTGATCGTTGTAACCCTGAAGCCAGATCTCCAGGTGTCACTTAAACGAGGACTCTCTCCAAGCCTTGTTCAGTGAGTATGTTTATAAAGAGGCAACATCAGGATGTGCGGGGACAGCACTGACATGCTGGGATCGCTGGGGCGTGTCCCAGGTGCTGGCCGTTGTCCTGATGGATGCTCTGGTTCTAACTGCACAGCACAACGTAACCTCCAGTCCAGTCCATTTCGCTAGCCCATCGCAGTCCTGTGTTCTCAGGTGCCTGTCACATGGTGGCTAATGTACCCAGACTTGTGTTTCCAGACGTGGGCAAACCAAATCCTTCTCATGAAAGACACAGGACTTGTTAATCATCACTACTATATTACATTTATCATTATGAAAATAACAAATTATGTTATAGTTTTAGTAGGCACAAGCTCATACATTGAGCAGAAAATTGCTCACTTTTAGGAGTTTTTATGCCATGAGAAGCCTTTTTAAAAAATATTTCTGTGATTAAATACCATGTAAGTGGCACTTACCACCTGTGCTAAGCTTTTCAGTTCATTACAGAATGTTCTGCTGAAAATCTGGAGAAATATAGACATGTAGAAACTCCCAGGACTGGGGCAAGGAACCAATAGCTAATGATCCACACCTGAAGCTAACACAGTGGGACCTCAGTACTCATCAGCTTCAGAACTCGTCGAACTCAGTGCTGATCGCATTTTGACAAGAAAAATGCCTTAGCACTCGGCACGTTCTTGACACTCACCACACCTGCTAGAACTTGTGTGAGTCACAGCACCGCCCCCACAGGTGAAAATGTTTCATCGATCCTCCATCAATCGTTGCTTGCTTGCCGCTTGTTTGAGTGAGTCGGTGACGAGTACCGAGGAGCCACTGTGTTTCAGCCCCCTAACTCAGATCTGCGGTGACGCACGTGCTCCCTTCTTTCATCTGACATCCTCACTTCCCAGCAGAAGGAGCTGGGCAGGTAACTGTCATAATCTTCATCAGCTCAGCATTGGCTGCCGGTCCCCGAAGCATCCAATTTCCTGTTCCTGTATATGTTCCTTCCCTGCGACCCAGATGACAACTGTCCTTTCATCCTCTGTAAGCTGGGTTCAAAGAACCTGCTCCATTTCCCACAAAATCCCTTCACCAGGCAGAGAGCGGAGCACCAGAGTACCCTGTGAGTTGGATAAGGGCGAGGATGTGTGTTTTGTTGTCAGCGTTGCATTAGCTTCTAACGGAGCTCCTGGCGCATGCGTGCCCCAGGGACGCCCAGGAGAAGCAGGACACGTTTGGGCCCTACCCACACACACTCAAGGAAAACAAATGACCTTATTAATTCTAATTGGTCTTAACCTTTACTACACTCTTCAGATAATCTTCAGAAATGTAGAGGCCTATTCTAACCTTAGTCATTCTGCTGACTTTTAGTAAGTTTTTTAAAGCTCTCGTTCTCTCTCTCCTTTAGTTTCCATATTCTGTTGTTCATTGAATATTTATCGAGCGTTTACCAGGTGTCATAAAAGCCAGACTAGGTGCTGTGGATGTCTAAAATTCATGATTTTCCCCAACATTACAGTCCAGTAATGTTGACTCTCTTTCCTCTGAGCAAACTCATCAAACCACCCCAAGAAGTCAGTCGGCAATGTTTACACGGTTTCAATCTTTTCGGCTGCTAAAGGCAAAATGTTTCTAAGCTATGTAATTATTTCTCTATAGAAAAAGATCATTTTCTCAATTAGAAGACATTTCAGAGATGTTAGTGGGGAGACTATAAGATAAAGTTTATATCGAGGAAAGTTATATGTTTACCATTTTGGTTGATGTTATCACTTTTGAGCACATCTCTGGACTGAAAAACAGAGATGTGACAATAAGTTCCCAGGGCCTAATCCCCAAACAGTTTTACAAAGAGTTCGTCTGATCCTAATTACAGTCCTATCAAGGAGGTGGGTGGTATTAATAGATCACTGGGGTGTGAGAACCCTCCCGCAGACATATATTAAATGGTTTCTCCACCATTAACAGGGAGGTAACGACACAGCCTCTTTGGAAGGGAGCCCAGGACAGTGAAATAAGAATGGATTTGAGAGTCATAAAACCTTAGTGCTGCATGCTTTGGGAAAATTACTTAATCCCACTATACATCAGCCTTTTCACTCCATAAGAAGAAAAAGATTAAGTTGAACCACTTGAAATTGCCAAAATGCAGTCATTTTTTACTCACCAAAATGGCAATTTCATTTGGTTCAAACTCCTAAAATATTAAAACTTTAGACCGTTCTACACATTAAATACTGTGCCCTATGTAAAGTACCCGCATGGAGCCTGGGACAGAGAAGCGCTGAGTGTTTGCTCTCTGCAGCCTCCAAGGGTCCAGCCTCCAACCTCAGCACAACTCTCTCACTCACACACCGGCCACGCATCTGACCGCACGGCTCCTCCGTCCCTTTTTCAGATTTTAGACAAAGCGAGTTTAAATGCATTTTATAATGCATAAGCTAAAATGTTAACACACTTTGAAATTTCAGAAGGTAAGACAAAATCCAAACAGCATTCTAATTGCTACTGATTTTCCAGTTTAATTCAGCAGCGTAAAGGTTTCCCTTTCCACTTCCAAGCAAAGGTCGTATGTTTTCCATAACGAGCACCTGTGCAATCAAAGGGCCCCCTCTCTCTTGAACTTACCTGTTCACAATCCTGTCAACGATGACATTATAAACCAGGAGTCCCTAGGTTTTCCCTTGATTACAACTTAATATAAGTCTAGACTGATAGCCAAACATTTGTGTGAAACATTTAAAAAGAACTAGGCAATATCGCTATGGTCCCTGGGGCAGTCAGTAAACTGACAATTTTTGAACAGCAGTGAAGTAGGAGAAATAAAACAATATAATGAAGCTCATTCGGACCTGGACAAATGCTACACCCAAATTTCCTCAGTCACTGTGTTTCCGCCATCTCCATACGGGTACCCTAGAGTCTTCAAAGGCAGGAGATGATCCAGAGAGGGATCCTGTCTGTCCGGTAAAGACACATTTTCATCTGTGGACTCAGCTTCCAGAGGATACTTAGATCAACGAGGGGAAAAGAGACTCTTCAGTTGAAATCAACCCAGTCCACCCTGAGGGTCAGTAGGGCGACAGACACTCTGGCTGTTCAGACCCACGAAAGTAAATAGGAGGCTTGGGCATTTGAAGACATCCCAGTATTCTTTAGGGATATGTACATGAATATCCATAGCCATTCAACTGAAGCAAAGACCTCACTTTTTATTTGAATTATTTTCATTCTTCTTTTAATTCTACCCCCTCTCTCAGTGACTATTCATTCCCAGCAAGCTTCTCCAGTGTAACGGTCACAGAGTCATTCAATTATTGAATAACTATCTATTCAGTGTCTGACAAGTACTCAGTACTAGATCAGAGGCCAGATAAACACTAAAGAAAGCCTTTCTAATGCTTCCTGAAAGCTGTACGCCATGGTTTAAAGAGGAATCTTAATGTTTTGCAAACTTGCAATGTCCTTTCACACCTCTTGTCTAATCATCTGTTGCCAAATCAAAGCTGGATGGAAATACAAAAGGGTGCAAAATAGAATGTACCCGGACTATCCAGAGCAACAAGAAGGCTCAGACCCACCATCCCCTAGTGAAAACGAAAGCCTGAAAACAAAAGGCTCATCGAGAATGCAGACAACACTAGTGCAGGGAAAAAAGAGGGGAAGGGAGCACAGAATGCTAAAATAACACAGCAAACGCCATTCTGGGATGATGCACACTCCAAGAAATTACAGAATTGTCACCTTTGCACTATGATAGATGACAGAGAAAGTTACCTATGAAATAAGATGTCAAACGGGAGATAAAATAATAGAATCAAAATGTTAAAGTGGTAACAAAAAAGTTGAAGACGACAGACAGCTAAAAATTAAGAAATAAATGATCCTAATAAAAATAAGTCAGATCTTGTCTCCTCTCTGTGTAAACCCATCTGGTGTTTTTACATTTCATTCTGATGTAGACCAAATTCTTAAAGTGATCTGCAAGGCTTAACTTGATCCTAACCTTTGCGTTCTGACCTCACTCTCTTCTCCTCACTTTTTATGCTCCAGTTAAACAGGCCCCTTTCCTATTCCTCAACCATGCCAGACACGGTCACCTCAGGGCGTCTGCACATGGCGTGGACCCGGCCTGCAATGTTCTTGACCCAGATATCTGCAAGTCTTGTTTACTCGCCTCTTTCAAATGTCACTTTCTCATGGACTCTTTTTCCGCATGTTAAGATAGCCCTCACTCCATATGCCCCTTCTCTTGTTTTCCTTATATTTACTAATTTATCTATACTATAGAGATATTTACTTATTACTTTTGCTTATCGCCTGCATCCTTCCATGAGAATGTAAGCTCCAGGAGAGCAGAGATATTCGTGTGTGTATGTGTGTTGTTTATTTCCGTACTCAGTCCCTGGCATTGCACCTGTCACATGGTGGAAGCTCAGTAAATATAAGTGTTAAATGAGTGAATGAGGAAATAAAATCATCTATTTCCAAACTCTCTATAGGAACATTCAATTCCAGAAGATTGTAGAGAAATGAGGGGAAAGGTGCGATCCAGTAATTCATCCTCAGCTCAGCCATGTATGAAAGCAACAAAATGGGACTGTCAGATATGAATGATCTCGGATAACACAGCACCCGTGACCATGCTTTGCAAACTTAATAACAAAATGTTATCCAACTACAATGTAATTCAAAAAAGACGTGATTCGGAATGGGGAAGCTACTTTATGAAAAGACTAATGGAGTAAACATTAACTCCCTTTTAACTATTGCTAAGGTAAAAAAAAAAGAACAATTAACGTTGCTTTTATTAAAGTAATGAAAACAAACTAAAATGTTATAAATCTTTAAGAAAAATTGTATGATAGGGAAGAGCTTGGCCACAATAACCACAAAGAGCTTGGCCAGTCATCCTAGAACACAACGGGAGAAATCAAAAGGAAAGCACAAGGGCCGTGAAAGTAAAATCGTGCTATGTTCCTAATTTTTCCCACTGGGAGACGGAATGTTGTTGCCCGAATCCTCTTATAAGCCATTCGTAATTAAATCCATAAACATGTGGAGAAATTGACTGCAAAAATGATGTTAATTTTTCACGGCTTTGCTAGTGCTCTCCCACATATGCTGGACTGCTCCATGCAGCTCACGTCGGCCCCTGGGATCGGAGCAAACAACACGAGACTTGAAGAAACGCTTGCATGTTTCCATTCCTCCCATTGACCTGTCTTGCCATGAGAACACAAGCAGCAGAATATTCCAGGAGAAATGCTGAGGCCATCCAGGTCATTAACCCTCAGACACGTGGGAGAACCCCACCGAGATCGGCGGGACTGACCGGCCACCCCACAGCTGACTAGGGACAGATGGCCCAATCTAGCAACGAAGAACCACGAAGCCAGCATGTCACCGTGCACAGAATAATAGACGATGGCCTTAAACTGCTATCCAAAAATAACTAATATATGGAATTACCCTTGGAAAGCAATTCTTACTTTAGAAATTCATATTAAAGACAGCCATCACTTCTTCAAGAAGAATGATAACGTTTCTTATTGCAAACAACGGTGGAGGAATATTTATTATAGCATTTATACTTCTATATTATTTATCACAGCATTATTTGCAGTATGAAAATATTTGGAAAATACATAAATGATCATTAATAGGGGAAAGGTGAAAAATCTTTTAGGCTGGAAGAAAAAGTATGTGGCAATTAAAAAGCATGGCTTAGAATTCCATATTTTACAATACCACATGTGTTACTAAGCAGCAAAAATGATATGCAAACTAAATATATACACTTTTATGCTTTATAGATACCCATATTTATATGTGTAGGAAAAATATTTGCCAGCATACACAAATTATTAAGAGCTATTATAAACAGAGATTCAGAAACAGGGTGATAATAACAGTGACCTCCATATTTTAAATTTAAAATTGTATGTACTGATTTTGTCCTTTAAAATATGACCTTTTTAAGTATAAGGAAGGAATTTTCAACAGAACCGTACTTTACTCCACACCCAGCTAATGTTTGTGGGGCACCAGGTATCAAACAGACCCACCGACGCTGCTACATCTGCACACAGCTTTAGCCTCAGCGAGTACCTGCCCAGAGAGAACTCCGTGAGGGAGGCCGGGCCATCACCACCGCCGTCTCCGTAACACTGGGTTTATTAAGTGCATCCATATTGCTTACGAGTCTTAGAAAGCACGTTCACTTCCCTGTGCGTGTTAAAAGCCGCTTGGAGGACCGATGGAGCATTCTTTAGAACACGCTCTGGGAGTCAGATGAAGACACGTTAGCATAAATCATTGCTCGTTAACGTACACTGACACGTACTTAGAGGATAAAAATCAGAAATTGATTAAATGCACTGCCTCTTCTTTGATCTTTCTGTAGCAGCACCCAAACCAAAAGCTTCTGAGAGCTCGGCAGGGGCGTGACAGGAGAGGGGAAGGCCCTCTCTTCTGGCAGCTGCAATCTCATGACAGAGCTGGCTGGGGCTGGCCAAAAAGGCAAGTCGTTTGGCTGCAGTGCTGATGGAGGGGCTGGGAAGAACTAGGGGACGCAGACTTTTCTGTTGGATGCTGCGGGAAGGAAGAGAAGACCTGGGCCAGGAAGGGGTCCTTGACCTCAGGGATGGCTGCTGGCAGATGGGCTGGCTCTCAGCTATACCCCGTGCTGCCCCAGGCTTACTTCACGGCGCACCTTTGCTCTCTCTGCTGTATTTTTCATCAGACTTCCACTCACTACGGGGCGCTCTCTGCGTTTAGTAACTACAAAATCTGATCGGCGCCGTGACTGGCATGCACCACTGCAGAGCTCTGCCGAGGAAGCAGGGAAGGGGAGGGGAGGGGATGGGCCCGCGGGGCTGCGGGCCAGTCTGCAGGGGAAGCACTGCCAACCCCACACGTCCCTCTGCCCGGTCAGAGCGCTTCCCAAATCTGAGCTGCCATGGTTCTTGGCCGGGCACCCAAAACAAATCGGAACTTTTAACTGCTACTGTTTCTCTCCTTGTTCCCAAGTTTGTAGATACAACAACAAATTTATCAGCTGGGCAGTTGTTTCCCCCACGAGCAGTCCGAGGTGAATCAGGTGCTGATGTGTGTGGAATGTGGGTCCTGTGAGCCATTACATCACTGGGACCGCAGTGGCCATGACAAGGAAAGAGGGCTCGTGTGCTGTATTGCCACACTCACCACCCCCCCTTCGGGGGATTTGAACCCTCAGCTGGCGAGTAAGCCCTTTAACAAGAACTTGAAGGGTTGCAGACTCTGGCTAGGAAACAGAAGTCTAAAAGGGAGGCAGTAGGGATGGAGAATCTTACTGAGAACTGGCATGGGGGCTTGTGAATTTTTTTTAATTTTTTTGAAGATTTTATTTCTTTTTAGAGAGAGGGAATGGAGGGGGAAAGAAAGGGAGAGAAACATCAATGTGAGAGAGAAACATTGATCAGTTGCCTCTATCAGTGCGCCCCCTTCTGGGGACTTGGCCCACAACCCAGGCATGTACCCCGACTGGGAATCGAACCAGAGACCTTTTGGTTTGCAGGCCAGCACTCGATCCAGAGCCACAGCAGCCAGGGTGGGGCTCGTGGACTTGATGATGGGTGCGCTGGGGTTTGCACGTGTGTCATGCAGTCCTCGCTCAGCATTAACGAGTGGCGTGTTATTGCTTAAGGCACTGACTTCTCAGGGGCCTGAACTTCTCTACTTGAAAAATGAACTCTAGAATCACAGAGTTGGAAGTAACCTTAAGAGGCAATGAGTCCAGTTGTCTTCCGGAAGTTTCTACATGATCTCAGAAGTTTCTCTCAACTATTGAAAGTCCATTATTCTTGTAGGAATGCAGGGGAGGCAAAGAAAGTTGAAGAACGAAATTACTCCCTGCCTCAAACACCAGCACTGATACCATATTCGGTAGGGACTGCTTCAAGCTGTCCTCAGTGGTCAGGAAGACGCTGTCAGGACCAGTGGTGCGTGTCTCGCCCGTGGGCCATGCTGTAACAGGAGAAAGGAGAATGGTGCCAGGCAGAGAGTCGGCCAGCAGCAGGCGGTACTGTGCTTCTCTACCCACGGGCTGCCGCTCTTAGGTCTTCCTTTCCCCATCTTACTGGAATTCCTCTGTAACTTTCCAAATCCTACCGCTTTTATATCAGTGGGAGAAAAAGGTTCCCATGATAACCCTTCAGACAGCCCCATCAGGCTGGACTGAATGGCACTAAAGGTACCAGGGCAAGTTCCTAAGGGGCCATCTCCAATCAGGGACAAACCCTACTAAAAAGGAGTAAAACAATTAAGATAACTGATAAGAGTGAACTGAGAAAACAATCAGGCAAAAGGAGAAAAACACCTTTAGGTCATGAAAACAAGGAAAATAAAATCAGGTCTGGCTTATGAACCACTTCCTTTCATCATTTCCATAAAATGATGCATTTAGACAAGTGCTCAAAATTTTCTCTGATCGAGGACTGCCACTGCTGGTTAGGATGGAAAATAATGTGAAAGACCGTCAATCCCATGGTTAACACGTATATGTGTGTGTATGTGTATATATTTATCAACATGCATTAAATTATATGCTTAGCACATGAGCATTTTATTATGTGAAAAGTATATTTCAATAGAAAACCAGTATGCAAGGAAAACCAATGGTCATTCATTGTGACTTCATCAGGAGTTTCGAGGTAAAGAGCAGCGTAGCCAGTAAAATGAATGGGAATGCTCTTCCCCAGTGCCAGTTAGCTGAGCTCAAACGGCCAGGTCTTCAGAGAGTGCCCGTGTAATTCTCAGTGTGAGACCACTGTATAAGGCTTAGACCATACCCACCCCTGTTTTAGGGGAGAAGATGCCGGGACCTTTTCATCACACACGCCCCGGCAACCATTTGGCTGGGCTGTCACCGAGCCTTTCCGCACCTGGCTCTCCTTTATGAGAGACGATACAGCGTGATGTCAGGGGCATGGGCTCTGCCGACACCGCTTACTGGATCAGTGCTGGTGAGCAACTTAGCTGACTTCTCTGTGCCTCACTTTCTCTGTCTTTAAAATGGGTACTCTTCTGGGTTGAATTATGTCTTCCAGATAGAGGTTAAAGTCTTAAGCTCCAGGGCCTGTGAAACAGATGATCAATTCAAGACGAAATGGGTCCTGGTTCAATACGACTAGTGTCCTTGTAAAAACAGAAATTTGGGCACAGAGTTAGACAGTAAGAGGGGAGGCCATGTGACATAGGGAGAAGGCCACCTACAAGTCAAGGAAATGTCTCATACTACCAGAAGGCAGGAGAGAGTGCCAAAAGAGGGTCTCCTTTACAGCCCTCAGAAGGAAGGCACCACGCCCCGCTAGCACCTTAGTTTCGGACTTCCAGCTGTGCATTCCAACACAATAACTGTCTGTTGTTTAAGCCACCCAGCTGGTGACACTTTGTTGTGAGAGCCCTGAGAAACTGATGCAGGGACCAGCGACAGCATCTTCCTCACAGAACTGTTATGAGGACCAAGTGAGTTAATAGATGTAAAATACTCAGGACACGGCCTGGCATATAATAAGTAGTCAAAGAACACAAGTATTAATTCTCGGCCGAGCCCTGTTCACTGGAAGGCGTTCTCGTGTATAATATATCCTGCCAAAGGCTGGGGCCGACCAAATGGGCGGTCCGCGCAAAGTGCGCTTCATCGCTTTCCCGGTGGGCATCCCGTGCACCCGCTTCTGTAATGGAGAGTTTTCTCAAATGTTTTCTAAACCATATCTTGTTCCCAAGATGGCAATATTTATCATATACATTTTCCCCAAATGAAAGTGTCTCCTCTTTGCCCCCACGACTCCTCTCTCTCACTTACACACCAATGCAGGGATTCAACCTACTCAGCTCTCTCTCTCTGTTCCCAAGTCAAAACTTTCTGAGAAAGGTCTAAACCACACTCGCCTTGAGGTCCTGTTCAATCACCAATAGTTTAAAGTGCTAATACGCTCCACCACAGTACAGTCTGAGCAAGAATCAAAGTCTTAAACTGCAGAAGGAGCTCTGGTATTAGAGGATGTGTACCCGTGAGCTAGTCGTTCACAGAACCCTAGAGGGCGGGGCAGGTGTCGAGGTCTCCGCGGTCCTCCGAAGGCGCCCTTCATTCACGCCTCTCCACCTGCACTCTTCCCATTTTGTTGCTTTGTCAGTCACTCTGCGTAATTCGGTCCAAACGCCGTGACTTGCCGTTCACCATCAAGTGTACATTAGAAAGAGAGAAAACGTATTTGTCGCCAAGTAGAAATCCTCTTGATAGAATTCAGAATCAAAGAATGTGATTGTGCCATTGACTGTTTCAACACCAAGGTGCACGAACTGAATGTAAACTTCCAGAGACATCCCGGTCTTGACTCTGCCATCTGGTCCCCACGGCAATCCTCTCGGCCACCGATGGCCTCAAAATGGCTAAGTTCTGCCAACAGTCAGGACTTCGTGAGCCTTAAATAAAAATCAGTTTACAAACATCTCAGGGGACATTACAACTTACGTAAACTGAAAGTCATTCCATAGGTTATATATCCCTCGTGGCCCCAACAGAAAACAGATGGCATGCTAAATTGGGCCATTTAAGGAGAGTTTAATTAAAGAAGAGTTTACAAAGATGCGGGCAGAGGATAGGGAAGCACAGGAATGAGGAAGCACCAGGGGCTGGTAACTGTGCAGTGCCATGCACAGCCCAAGGGGCCAGAGGAGGGAGCACGTCCCAGAACCCGGAGAGGGGGATCCATGTGGGGAGGGCTCCCTGGCAGCCCAGGGGCGTAGCCAGCCCATGGCGACCCCAGAGGGAAGGAACCGGGAGGACAACTATCCTGACCTCACTCTCCTCCTTACGCTCTGATCTCCAGTGTTCCCCACAGCTAATCTCAATTAGAAGCCAAAACACTAGAAATCATGCTGATGTAATATCCCTAACATCAGCATCCAAGATGTAGTGGCAAGTGGAGAATGTGGAGAGTGGATCAAAGAGAAGGAATCCAGCTTCACATGTAATCTTGGACACATCACGTCTGCCTTGAGCCTGCATTTTTCCATGTTTGGATCCCAGTAGACAACCCAGTGACAACACAAAGTCAGTAAGTTCTTACTGAGTGGAAATTAGTCTATAAAATAATATACTTAAGATAGATGAGCTCCAGCTCTGGCTGGTGTGACTCAATGGGTTGAGTGCTGGCCTGCGAATCAGAGGGTCACCGGTTCAATTCCCAGTCAGAGCACATGCCTGGGTTGCAGGCCAGGTCCTCAGGAGGGGCTCATGAGAGGCAACCACACATGATGTTTCTCTCCCTCTTTTTCTCCCTCCCTTCGCCTCTCTGTAAAAGTAAATCAATAAAATCTTAAAAAAAAAAAGACAGAGGAGCCCCATAACATCCTCCAATGCTACATGAAGAGGTCACCATTCCTAAAGATAAATTTCATACCCCAATCTTTAACTCCATATTGTTATCTCTCCCATGTAATAATACACAAATGAATTGTGCAAGCATTACTCAATGAGATCTATAAAGAAAAAGCAAAATATTCGGATGGAGACACTAAGGCATGATGGTGAAGGAGGAAAATCACTTGACTGCAGAAGTAGGCACAGTAAGGATATCTGAAGCGTACACAAGAATAACGATGAGGTACCATGATAACGAGACGGGGCGTGTTTCTGGCACACTCCGACGAGTCCAGTGCTTTGTTCCAGTAACTGTTCAGACTACTGTTCTTCATACTCAAATTAGTGCTCAGGCTGTTAGTAAAAATTAAGCCTGGAAGAGCCCTGTATTTCCTTCCAGTATTTATTTCAACCAACTCACTTTGCAATCAACTCTTTACCCCATAAATCTCAGGTGGTGCTAATTGATCCCTGAGGATTTACCCTGGGGGGATATGTTCCTGAATTAGCCTCTGTGATCTTTACCTCTTTTCCTCACGAGTCCCATCCACCTGCTTTCCTGCATTGTTTTATACTTCAGTGTGTATTGCAAAAAAAAAAAAACTTCCTTAAAACCCCTTCGGGGACATCTCCAATTACTTTTCTGCTTTTCTGTTTCTCTGTCCTACTCATCATTCCATTTGCTTCTTTATTCTTTATAGAAACTTACTGCAGCTTTTCAGGGCAGTACCTGATAGCATAAAGGGTCATAGCATTAACTGGTAAAACTGTCAGAAGTTAACAAAGTTCTTACGACATTTCCCCCATCTGAGCACCCATCCCTCCCTCGCCATTTAAACGCTCTCTCCCGACGCAGAAACCAAGTTCCCAGAAACCTAGCCTGAGTTGGTCAGGCCCCTCTGCTATTTCAGCTGCACAGCTGGAGTGAGGTTCCCGGAGCTCGGGTTTGCAATTAAGTAATTTCACCTCACTACTATGCCTGGTAATAAGCACACGAGACCTGCATTTCACTTACTTTTTATAATTGGAAGAGAATAACATCCCTGACATTCCTTCCATGAAACACTTGGTTTAGAAAAGACATGAAGAAGATGTTCTAATCTGAGTGAACGTGTCAGCAGCTCCAAGATGAGAGCTGATAAACTGTCCCCTGAAATCATTAAAAATGCTGTTAAAAAGTATGTTTGACATCTTAATAGGAAAATGACAAAATAAAATGCCAGTATCCCTGCTTCCCTACCTAAGGCTCTATTAGACACACTCTAAACGAGGGCGACTGGCACCTGCTGTGAGGCATTGCTTCACGTGCTATAAAAATAACTCCTCAAAATAATCTAAAGAAAGTCAGAAGTGTGTGTTGGCCATCTGTCTGCTTTAATTGGTTTTTCATCAGAATCCTGCCATTTCTTGATATATATTCCAGTTTTGTCTCTCTGTTTCCTTAAAATGACCTTGGGTGCGTGGGGAGGACTGGCCGCCCGTACGTGCATAGGTAGCATTCGCAGCAAGGCACCCCCCGCCAGGTCCACAGGGAACGCCCTTCTCGTGTGCACAGGCAGAGTCCCCACGTGCAGCCTCACACACCTTGTGCTTTCCCAGAGTTCTGGGGAAGAACCGGGGAGGGTCGGGTTCAGCTAGCACGTGCTGAGCTCTGACCGAGAGTCCAGCCCTCTCTCTGCGTGGCGGTCCCGTGGCTGCCATCAGCCGCACCATGCATGGAAAGGAGCAGTAGAGCGGCAGAGGTCTGAGCCGCGGCAGCCAGGGGTGCTCCAGCGGCAGCTCGCAGGAAGCACCACGTAGCTGTGCAAACACGAGGTCTAGTTTCCACGTCTGCTCCTGGCCTTCAAACCTCTCCCTGCCTTGGAGTGCAAAAGATCCAAAGACACTCTAGTTCAAAAGGTACCTGGAAAGTGAAGAGAGATGCAAAAGAAAGAATGGAGTGAACGCAGAACCTTAAAACTATCCACGTTCAGTGAAAGGTCCCTGAAGAAAAACCATACCACAGGCGACAAGAATAGTGTGAAACACTGCAAGGATTCACACCAGCAAGAAGTAGGTCCTTCGCCATACTTTTGAAGGAGGTGTTATCGCCAGTTTCTTAGGAGGGATCAGAAACTGACATCTCAACCCACTGTGTTGCCTTTGTCGTCTGTCACATGGAGGTACACAAAAATATTCACAGTCCCCTTGAAGAGGACAATTCTAATGTTCTCAGTAAGTCCTTAATGGTCCTCATGAAATGCGTTATGAACATCCCTCTAGTATTGTTATGTACAGTTACTTGGTGTTGGGGGGTCTTGCCTGAATATCTTATCTGAGCAGAAGACACGACATCGAGTGCGCAGCACGAACCCATCCTGGTCAGCAGCCTGCACACTGTCCAGGCCGCTACACCTGCTGCTGTGGTCCAGGGAATCCAGGGTACAGCCAGGCCACTCTGTCTGGACAGCGTCTTCTCTCTAGTTCCTAAGGCAGGACACATCGTCACATCTGTAATTGCATGGTCACCTCACCATCCTATGGCCTCCCTGTCCCATGGCTCAGACACCATGGTAAAAGGGGACAAGGGAGAAGGGAGAGACAGGAACAGGGAAAGCAGGAGGGCCTCAAGGTGCGCAGTCTGGTCTGTGAGCACCGGTTGAAGATGGTGAGAGAGATTCATTGATGAAAAGGAGGCGAGAGGCATCTTACACTCTCAGTGTTCAAATGTAAAGCAAAGGCGTTTAAGTGACACTGGGGGGTTGGGGGGTCCTGTATGTGGATCCCAAACCTGAGTCTGTGAGGCTCTGAGAGAGATTTCAGGCTGGCTAGGAAAACAGAATTCGTCCTTGCGAAAGAACATACAGGGGCGAGCAAAAGCAGGTTTATAGTTGTGAGTATGTGCTAATAACTACAGAAACACAGAGCTGATAAAGCTGTTGCAATAATCATAACCTGTGTGTCTCTTTCCAGATGAACAACAACGGTAAACCTATTTTTGTCCACCCCTGTTTATTACATTTTAAAGTATCTTATCAAAGTCTACAAACTACTTATATTAATTGGTGTGAGCAGAAAAAGAGCCGGGTAGATGACAGATGAATTTTGATTTGAAGATCAATGACAGAGAAGAGCCAGAGAGACCTGGGTTCAAAACTGGACTCCACCGTTTTTCAGCTGTAAGACAGTGGACAGGTTAGCTATCACCTGTAAACACCCATATCTACCTCCCTGGGAGGCTGAAAGCTGATAAGGAATATTTGTGACGGCCCAGAGCACCGTGCCTGAACCTGGCAGTTCAATACCTATTTAAACTTTCCTTTCAATCCTTTCAATCCTGGAAAAACCATTGACCAAGGAATGGGCAGTGGTTTCTGTTTCTGAAACTTCACTCATGACTCACTGAGCTCTCCAAAGGTGCTGGCTATGGGACTCTGGGGATGAAAGAGAAAGGAGGTAAAAACAACAGATGTGACCCATGTCACCAACTTAGGTTACAAACAGGGTTAGCCTGACCCAGTGTAATGACACTTGCAGGAAATCTAGTAAGACTAGACTCCCCCTGGAGAATTCTCCCTAGCCCTACCCCAAATTATTTCAAAGATTTCAAAAGGGGTTGGTCCATTTTCCAGATGCCCAGCCAAGAGAGACACCAGGATGCCCGATCAGACCGCTGGCCTGTCTTATCACTGGTCCCACCGACCAGAGGGGGGGACGTCTAAGACTGTCATCGTTCCCAAGCTGCCAAACCCCGTGCAGCATGCAAGGCTGTCCCACACCTAGAGCCCGGGTCACAATTCCCCCTCACAGGCGAATGCGGGCCAGTGTTTCTCAGAGCACAGCACCCCTTCCTGCGTGCTGGCGTGAGTCCCTCCCTCAACCAGTGGGACCCTGGGCCACCTTCTATCTTGAAAATCAAGGAGTAGAACAACAATCAACAAACCACAGACACTACTGTCTGCTTCCACGCGACCCATGAGCCGAATATGATTTTTACATTTCTAAATGGCTGAATTTATCACATCCAAAGAAGAGTATATCATGACACAGGAAAGTTAAATGACTCTCGAATTTCAGTGTCTATAAATACAGTCTTCCTGGAGTACAAACAGGCTTACTTCCTGAGGTATTGTTTCCAGCTCCTTTGATGTTATCACCGCAGAGTTGCTTCTTGAGTTTAGGAATAGAGACCCAAATCCCTTGGGCTGCCAGGTCCCAAATATTTACCATCTGTCCCTTTCCAGGTAACGCTAGCTGTCTCTAGGTGACAGACCCAGTCCCTCCCCTCCCAAAGGCCCCTAAGCCCCTCGTCCAAACTCCTCTACTGCTCCTTTCTGAGAGGCCGGCAAATCTAGGGGAAAGGGGGGCTTTGGTAGGCAGAAACGTGGCAACAGGAGTGGCTCGCTCTGTGCCCAAGGCACACTGCCAACCCCCCTCAGGCTCGTGTGCCTGAGGGGGCCACGGCAGACCACGGCAGTGCTCCGAGGGGACTGGCAGCCTCTGCTGACCTGCAGAAGCAGATCAAAGATTCTACAAAAAAAAGGAAAGAAAAGAAGAAAAGGTTTCCTTTCATATTAGCTCCCTGCCACATCTCGAATCAAAACAAAAACAGCACATGCACTAATGATACGATACTAGAAAGGGCCCTGAGCCCACTCAAAGGGAAAAGTTGGGCTGGCCAGCAGGAGAACTCTTGAAGATCCTTTAATTCAACATTGTTTGAAGTAGGAAAATAACGGCTAACAGAAAAATACATCACTTACAAAGTTTGTCACTAAGTGCCACTACCGATGCCTTGCTCACTGAATCTCAGCTGATGCCAACAGGACTCATTCATTTCCTCAGCAAATATATTTGCAGAACTACTGAGTGTCAGATGCTTTTCCAGACTGGACCATTGTGAGCAATTATCCAGACAGATTAAGAAGAAAGAAATCACTGTCCTCAAAGCTTACATTCAAACAGAGGAACACACGCCAAAAAATATATATATAAAATAAGTGAAATATAAAGAGTGTGAAATGATGATCAGTGCTGAGAGAGACAAAAGGCAGGGAAGGGAAAGAGGAGGGAGAGGAGCGCGTCCACCTTAAGAGGAGGCCAGCGCCTCCCTGCCAGGGAGCCTCTAAGTAAGGGCACAAGGGAGGTGAGGGAAATACGCCCAGTGAGCATGCCGAAGAAGAGCATTCCGGACAGAGGCAAGAGCCAGGGCAAGGACCAGGGTGGGAGCTGGTCTGGTGGGATCAGCGCGTGGAAATGCAGGTCGTGTTCTCCGAGCAGCAAGGAGGCAATGTGGCTGGCGGAGCTGGGGAGGAACGGAGGCCCTGCATCGATGGCCCTGCAGAGGGGGAACGGGCCAGGCGGGAGGGTGGAGAGGGTGGGTCGTTTGGAGTCTTTCAGGTCATTGTAAGGGCTCTGGCTCCTACTCCGAGGGAACTGTGAAACCACTGGAGGATTCTGAACAAAGAAAAGGTTTCATGATCTGAATTCTGTGTAATAGGATTTCTCCCAACTATAAGATGGCCAAGAGTGAAAAGAAAAAAAAAGTGAAGGAAAAAAAGACTCTCCATTAGAAGGCTACTGACATAATTTAGACAACACATGAATCTCACTTAGAACAAAAGTAGTAGCGAAGGAGTTGTTGAATTGTGGACACATTGCAAAGGTGGAGAGCCAACAGAACTTGATAATATGGCGTGAGAGAGAGGGAGAAGTCTAAGATGGCTCTAGGATTCCTTGCCTGCACGCACAACTGGACGAATGGAATTCCCAGGTGATGAGGTGAGAAGACTTTGGGAAGAGCAGATTGGGAGGAAGATGAAGAGGCAGACTGTGGACACATTGAGCTCAAAATGCCCGTTAGACACAAAGAGGGAATGTCAGACATGCACCCGTATGTGCAAATCTAGGGCTCAGGAAAGAGGCCAACGCGGAGGCCACGAACTGAGGGGTCACCCACATGGAGATGACGTGAAATCCGTGACACCGGGGGCAGTTGCCAAGGGCCTAAGCACAGACAGCAAAGAGGAGAGGCCACACGTCCATGCCCCTGGTTCTGTCACAGAACCTCCTGCAACTTCAAGCCGCAGCCACACCTCACCCAGCAGCCTCAAGTAGTTGGGAAATTCTTGAAACAAGGAAGGATTACAGCACTTAAAGGTGTCTGAGAATGTACTGACTGTAACTCACAGAAGAATCTCCTGGGAAATCACTCGGGACTTACTTGAATCTTAAACCCAGTTGTTCAGTGTAGCGATCGCCCTGCCAGCGTGTGGCTGATTAAAAGTGAGCTGGAGCCTAAGAGAGGCACGTACCACGACGCTGGCTAGAAGCGACTGAGAAACATGAGTCAGACAGAGGTTGAACAGTGACGAAGTGATGAAGACGAAGGTCCGGACTTCCTGGTGCCTAGCCCATGTCTCTTCCCGAGAAACGACTCTCCCATCCTGTCCCTGGGGGCCGGCCTGAGTCAGGAGCCCATTGGTGCTTCTTCAAACTACTGCTCTGTCCCATATGCACCTGGAAGATGGACCGAGGGCCCAGTGGGGAAAGGTGCGAGGGGCAGTGCTGAGCCTCTGCCGCAGCATCCAAGCGGTTCTGGTCCAGCCCGCGGTGTGCAGGCTCTGCTCTGCTGGGAGGCAGCTCAGGGACCACTGACTGTTACTTACTGGACCGTGGTCCCTGGATAGGACGGCCATGCGATTTAGTTTCCGACCTGACCCACGGCTGAGGGCTGCTGTTACAACAGTCACCAGCTGAGACTGCCTCAGGCGAAGAGGAATGTGTGGTCTCGCCTATCAACACCCACACTCTTCCACTCCATTCCCATTCCAGGCAGCTGACGAAAGAATGTCTCCCGACCACAGAAAGCACTCCCTGAGATGGTTTCTTGTAACTACAATTTTCTCTGTCTTAGAACATTTCCAGAAACATTTTAGCACTTCTTAGAGATTTGAGATCCCATGAAACGTACTGACTGGGCCATTCTCTAATCTCTGGCTATCACTGAGTGGGCATCGCTGTATCCCAGGAGCCTGGGACATTGATTTATGGAAGGTAGTCAGCACAGCTGCGTGCATGGTCAAATGTGTTAACTCAGTTAGTCCTCACAAAACCAGCAAGGAGTGAGCCCCCCTTGTCTGATGAATTCACTGGTGCCCAGAGAGGTTAGGGAACTTGGCTAAGTTCAGCTAATGGGCAGCCGCACCAGGATTTAATTCTATAGCTGCCTGGCTTCTAAGTCTAGTCCTCTCTCCCTGTGTTTACTGGAGAAAGATGATGAAAGATTCGTCAAAGGCGTGAAGGGAGTTCATGCCCCACAGGATGGCTGAGCCCAGGATTCTCCCTCTGTCCTGTTCCCTAAACTAATCATTCCAACATACAACCAGATGGAGAAAACGTCAATGAAATTCTGCATGTGACCCCCTACCGCACCCCCTGAAAGGCAGGGAAACCCTATCAAAGTTCTTTATCGGAGCCTATCAGGATCTTAAAATGACTTAAAACATTCACTGAGGAATCTCTCAGATGGCACCGTAGGCCGCTAGCTCTGCAAAAACACCACAGTCATTAATAACTTTTTTAACAGCTAATAGTTTGTTCCCTAATTGAGGACTTATCTCTCCCTACTGCAGGTTTTATACTTAGTCCAAGGTCTCATCACCAGCTGGCATTTGCCAGGACTACCCCAACCTGGCTGGGCCTCAGAACCACCTGGGAGCTCTGGATAAAATACTGGTACTCAGCTTCACCCCAGAACAACTGGTTCTAGAGGTCTTAGGCTGGGCCAGGAAATCAATACTTTCTGCAGGCTCCCGAAGTGATTCTGATGCAGTCGGTCCCAACACTCAGCTCTGGGGAATCAATAAATACCGTGAGGGAGGAGGTCAGGATGAAAAAAAAAATCACAAGCAAATCTCTCGCCTTTTCTGCCAAGCTACAATGTCCTCCAAGTTTCTTCTTCTTGCTATTGAAGCAAGACAGCCAAACCAACCCAAACTTTCTGTAGTGCTCCCAAAGCCCAGTGGCATTCAAACCTTCACCCAGCTGGATATATACTGGTAAGTCGAGTAGGTCCCGTTATAAACTTACGCAAAAACACATCCCACTACAGCCTATTTATAAACCCCGCAGGCAGTTTTCCACTTTAACAGCTTGGGTTGCGGACGTCCTTCTCAGTCCTCGGTGCCATACACAGTTTACATTCTAGTCTCTACATATATTTAAAAGAGTATCTTTTGTAAAGTTAAGTAACAGATGATGAAAGTATTTTTAAAGTTTAAATCTGTAATTTGTCTACCAGCTCTCGAAGAAGTTCAAAGATTAGGAAGACGTGGGATTAGCACATAAAACAAAGTATTTCCAGTGTAGGGAACAGTCTCTAGATTCTGATCAAAGTGCAACCTCATCGTTGTCTCTGTCTGTCTGCACATGGAAATCACGTGCGGAGCTTTGACAATTCCGATGCCTGGGCTGTCCTCTCAAATATTCTCATTTACTTGTTCTGGAGCATGGCCTGGGCCTTGGGATTTTTGGAAAGTTCCCCCATGGCACAGAAGCGCAGCCAAGATTGAGAACCACACTTTACCCACTATGCGGTGGAAGGATGAGTGTGAATGAAGGTTTGGACAAGTACCTGATTTCCTAGCGACTCTCAGATGACAGGGCCTTGTGCTCCATCACAGGCTCAGCTCAGGAATCTGACTCTCCAGTCTCTTATAAGGATCAGGCCTCTGAGTTTCCCTCTCTCACTGAGCAAGGATCTTCTCCTTTCCCCAGCTCCCATGGCTGGGCCAGTGGAGGGGTCAGTGGTCCAGTCCTCCTGCTCTCTGCCCCTCAGCTCACCTGTCCCACACTTGATTCTGCTGTTGTGAAAGTGGGAGTGGGAGAAGAGCAGGTGTGGAATGAGGAGAGGGGAGGGGCTAGCAGAGTTCTGATGTGACTGGGATGTGTCCTTGCACTTCAGGGCCCCACAGATAGTTAAAATGAAGTCCCTGCTGAGTCAGCAGGTGCTGAGTGGCCTCCTTCCTAAATCAGGCTCATGTTGGGTCTCTCGGAGGTCTGCGTGTGAGGACAACTCCCCCGTGACATTCCCCTGGTTTTAAGCCGCCTCCACGGTTACTCTGTCCCCTGTAGTCATGCCCGCCTCTTCCGTCGGAGGTTTCCTCACCCCCACGGAGGTCTGGAGATGAAATCTCTCCCCTCCAGACCACAGCTGGACGGAGAACCCCCCTGCAGCGTGCAGTGGGGAGAGATGAGTCCTCCATTAGGGAACAAATCACTAGCTGTTAGAAAGAAGTGTTCGTGACTGTGGGCTGTGTTTTTGCAGAGCCAGCTGCCTGCGGTACCACCTGATTCAGATCAACGGCCCTCAGAAGTTAGAGCCTCCCTTTGGGAGAGCAGTCTGACCACATCTATAAAAAGCGTACATGCACATAAAATTTGACCCCTTCATTTTACATCTGGCATTCATCCTACAGAAACGACCACGTCTGTGCACGAACTCACACACGCGAGACGTTCCCTTCGCGTTGTTTGCAATGTGAGAACTGAAAACCACCTGTCGCCTGTGAGCATGGTGGCTAATTAATTCATGATGGTTCACATCACAGGTCGTTATGCAGGAGAAGCATGCATGGTAAGAACCCACTTTTGCAGGGAAAAAAGGTATGGATGTGAACCTACACATGCCCACAGAGTCACCAAACTTCATCAGTGGGGGTCTTTGAGGAAGGAGTGTGAGTGGAAGAAGGTAAAGGGGAGAATTTAAGGGTCGCTCAGCTCTCTGTGTTAAGATTTGCCTTTTTGCACTAATAATGCACTTGTGCATGCCCTAGGTGATTTTAAAGGGGAAAAAAAGAAGAAATATAATTGACCTGCAAATCTTAGGTAGCACTCTCCACTTTTAACAAAAATGAACTTACAGCCCCAGTCTGGTTGCCCTTCCAGCCCCTCTAAATCCCTGGCCTTCCCCACTCATCGAATGCGAATCCATCTTAACCTCCTGCTTGCCCAGAGGCTTGCACATGCCCTGCAGTGAGCCAGGCTGGGGTGCCTCCCAGGGCAAACCAGCACTCCCTCTTGGGGCAGGCACCGGCCTCCATGCCCAGTCCTTGGTGTCAGCTGCATCAGTGACGCCAGGGGTCTCCCCCGCAGGCAGCTGGAGCTCTGTGAGCTCCGTGAATAGCAGCAAACTGAATGCTTAACAGACTTCGTCAGGCATGGATAGAGTGCAGGCCGTCAGCACAGCAGCCACTGGACCCCAAAGCAAAGGGCTATCTCTGGCGGGGCCGCAGCTGCTCTCTCTAAATGGGTCAGACAGGTTTGTCCTGACTTGGTACAAACAAACAGTGCCCTCTTCTGCCCAGCAGCGGAACTTCCCCACAAAGCAACAGCCGGGTGGAGTATCTGGAGCTTCCATTTGGTCAGGACACGTCTTGCAAAAGGGGCCAAAGAGGCTGAAAATAAGAGTTAGGAGCCAGAGAGCCATTGGCAGGGAAGCTGCCGCTCTGCCTCTGCCCTGCATTCATGTCCCAGCTTTACAGGTGTCCTATTTTAACCACAGAAACGATGATAAAAAGATTTCAATAATAGGGTGAGCCCCATCTATTAAACTGCCAAAGTGCTTCAATTTGACATTACAGTGGTGAAGAGGAAATATTACCCATGGCATGGTGTGGAACATCAGCTCAACTTTTTCTGAAAAACAATCTAGCAAAAATTTACAGTTTTTAAAAATCTCTTATAACAAATTAGTCCAGGAATTTTACATCTGGGAAACTTTCCATTGGAAAAAAAAAAAAAAGACCCAAATAAAATGAAGTAATTTATATAAAGATGTTCAGGGCAGTATCACATCTCATTATTTTACAGTGTAAAACTGGAAAAACTCACTCACAAGTGGCAAAGAGCAAAGACACGTTTCCGACACGCCGCGGAGTGTCACCATGCTTTGCCGTAGAGCCATTCAGACTTGTCATTTCGGGGACTCACTCACAGAATGCACGCGCTGCGTGTGCGACACAGCGGGGGCACTCAGAATCCTCAAGGACGTTTGCGCTCTGACTCCAGTGCAAGCGCACACAATGGCAAAGACCACTTGTGTATTCGCTCCCCTGTAGACACAGCTGAGTGTGAGGCGATAAAGGCGGTAGTACAGAGGAAGAAAGCCAGACAGACAAACACTACTGGCCATTGTTTCCTGCTTCAGTCCTTACTGCCGCATCTTAAAGCACCGCTTTCTGCTTTGGAAGCCAAGGAAATCCACTTCATCACATGTTTGTTAGTAGAGAGTACTCACTCGTTAACAAATTAGAAAGCAGAAGAGCCTTAGAAAATCAGGCCAGATCTCCTTTCTCGTCTGCTAAACACACAGCTTCACACTCTGGGGCTCATACAGACACAAGCTTAAGAAAACTCGAGGTCCATATGTTGGTATTTATAATCCCTAATCTAAGGCTAAAAATCAAGTTTACCCAGAAGGTTCTGTAATATGAAAATCAATCCAAAAATGCCAGAGCGTTGCGCGAAGCCCCTGAGAAGGCTGGAATGGGACAGCTTGCTGGAAGCGTCCCGTATGGAAGTGCCGGCACACGTGGCGAGCTCACGCAGTTCTCATTTCGCAGCTCACAGTACGTTCTCAGTCCGGCCTGCGGGGATCTGGAGCGTGGGCTCCAGACGTCTGGCCCAACTGCGTGAGGAGTTGATAATCTCACGTCCCTGGGCCTCCTGGGCCGATTGCTCCACAGAAGTCTGGGCAAGGCCAGGGGATCTTCACTGTCACAGAGCAGCTGCCCATGTTGTACTTGGCTGAATACTACTGAGCAGACAGTAGGGCTCCAAAATTAACCTCCCTGAAAAGTCGTAAGTGTCCTTACAGCTGGGATTCCAGACACTACGTCAGAGAACACAGCATCCAACAAATTCGTAAAACCCCCAATTACCAAAACTCTGCTCTGAACCCCCGCTGTCTCTCACACCAACTGTTCCTGGCCTCCTCATGGGTCTCGCTGCGGCAACACAGCTGTCAGACGGGCCTTTTCGAAGCCCAAGTCAGATCATGTTACCCCTCTGCTCGGCCTCCTCTCAATTCCTGACCTTGACCTATGACGCCCCATAAAACTTCTGTTCCAACCACCTTCCTAATCTCACTGCCTTTTCCTTTTCCTCTCCACACCAGCCACGGTGGACCCCTAAGATCCTAAGGACCCCTAAGAAAGGCCTTGGCACTTTCTGATCCCTTAGACTGAAATGCTCTTCCACCAAATCCCCTCCTGCTTACGTATTCATTTCATTGACACCTTAAAGAGAGGTTCTCCTTGATTCCCAGACCCCACCATCCTTTCTCCTCTATTTCCCCTTTTTGCACTCACTGCATGACACATGGCACACCGGTGTCCTTGTGAGGACAGTGGCTTCAGCAGCTGTCTGCATTGCTGTATTTGGTCTCAGCAGCCGGAGCAGTGTGCAGCGTATCAAAGGTGCTCAGTAAACACCAGGAGGACGAATACAGGTAGGGATTTCACACGTGGGGCCCATAGGAAATAAGACACATGGAGAAGCCACTGGGGTCTGTTTGGACAGTTGGAGATCCTACATGAAGGGGAAGTCTTTCCTGCCTGGTCTGCAACATTCCTACATGTCCAGTTTTTATATTGGGCAGAAAGAAAAAAAAATAATCACTATTTAAATGGAAAACCTTGGCCAGGCCCAATACTGATGCAAAAGTATAAGCTCCTGTATTTCTTTCCACAAATACATTCTCTAGAAAAATGAGGGCAATTTAATATAAAACATCTCAAACTTAATTTTTCAAGTTCAAAACTTTGGAATAAAATTGCTTGTAGCTATTAAGACAGAAAACTATAAATAAAACCAATAATAACACCAATGAGTCAATAATTTCAACTAGTATCTAATAGTAACAGGCTCATTTCACCCTAATTTTTATGTGTTTCATAGAATATGAGAGAAAGCAATGTGATGAATTAACTTCATAAATTGACCGGCAATACAAGCAATATAGAGATGAATGATAAAAACAAAGTATATCCTTGAGTACGTATACTAAAAATCATGATTCAAACTCTAAGGTAGTTTATCTCCAGTGCTTTTTCCCCAGACACTGCAGAGCAATGGAAAGACTGGTTGACTCTTAAGTCAGGGCTGTCAAACTCATTTTCACCGGGGGCCACACCAGCCTCGTGGTTGCCTTCAATGGGCCTAATGTAATTTTAGGGCTGTGTAAATGTAACTACTACTTAACTGGTAAGGAGCTGAGGTTACTTTCGGGCCTTTAAAGGCAACCTCGAGGCTGATGCGGCCCCTGGTGAAAATGAGTTTAACACCCCTGTCTTAAGTCCTTCAGGGTCAGGGAACAATTGAACCATGGTATCTATACAGAAAACAACAAAATACTCATATTTTAATTCTGTATAGTTAGGAATATGCATCCAACTGATCCCAAAGCAAGTCATTTAGAACCAAATGTAGAAGAAAGCATACTAAATTCATCTCCGATCCTTCGTGAGAGGTCCTGGCCTGCTCCTAACTAGCTAATGCTATAAAGATGTCGCTCTGGGGAAGCCTTAGAAGCTTGGGTTCAATGAGAAGTTCATGATAATAGGCCATAACAGGTAACAGACCACAAAGTCTATTATCCATGAAGTCAAAGGCTCTGTAAATATCAATAAATGCTGCAATCTCCTATCACTCCTATTAGCTTCCTCCACAAAGTCTTAAAATGCAGAGCAATGATCAATAGTGAAATAACTGTGGCTAAAACTTTGCACTCTTCTCCTGTAAACTACCAGGCTAAGAAACAATTTCTCTGGGAGGAAAACTGCCATAGATTGTAGGTTGGAAACACAGAAATTAATGAATCAATAATCTGGGAAAGTGCTTTAAATCTCTGTGATAAATTGCACAGATTCTATCCAGATGGACCCATACACACCAAGGAGGTGGTGAGAGCAGACACATCAGTAAGAATCAGAAAGCGCCCATAGGAGATACAGCGGCATAAACCCTTCAATGGTCGTGTTACCGAGTCGCAGTGTTTTTTAACCAGCTGCTCCCTATGAGAGCACAGTACCAAGAGCTATTTGAGAAGGCCTGACTCGAATGAGTTCGGGGCAGTTGTGGCTGGCTTGTTGCATTTTGAAAGGAGGACTTCTCTGGTAATTGTCAAAATCTGGGTTCGTGTCTTCATTATCATGTTCCCACAATCGTGCCACTGACCCAAACGTTGCCCTCGTTACCGTCTCTGTCACCAGGACCTTCAATAAGGTCTTATTTTAGGGAGGGTGTGAAGAAGCAATAACACGCTTATGAGAGCATTTGTATTTCGTAAGCTCCCTGGCGCCCTCTGCATTCCACCCGGCACCTACCTCTGGAGCCCGGCTAAGGTGCTTTTCTCCTAGTTGTCTTTTCAAACAAGGAATTATAAAAGCAATGCGTGCGCTTGTTTAAAACACAGGAAAGAACAAGGAGGAGGGGGAGGGGGAAGGGAAGAGAAGAAGCAGCAGCTTTCATTTTTCAACAGTCCCCTGAGCGGAGATGAGAGGTGTGTCCCTGTGTGTGTGTGTGTGTGTGTGTTACTCGCATGCACACACTTCTCAGGAACCGAGTAACTAATGAAATTTGACTACCCCATTCGACCTCACTCTTTCCAACTACACGAATGAATTAGTCAAGCTAACAAAGACAGGATAGCTCTAGAACAGCCATGTCAAACAGTAAAGTGAGGGGGAAAGATTATTTTTGTGGGCATGACGGCCAACCAACTGAGCCACACTGGTCAGGGGGTGAGGAAAGATTATTTTTACGGAGCTCAAAATATTCACCCTGAAATTGCTAGTGGGCAGGAGAGGCTAACGGACATGGTACACCATCTCAGAGCTTGCTCTGAATCGAACTGTCATCTGAGCCCCATAACCAAATGGGGTATTTTGACACGAGGGGTTCCCTCAAACCGCGCTCTGCAGTGACATGAGACGGGCGCCTTCCAGCAACCTGGGTGCCACCCCGCCTGTCAATCACCACCACATGTAGCTGGTGGCTTTTCTCCACGCGTTCTCACCTTTCCCCTTCTCTCAGCTCTCTTCTTTCCTCTCGGTTCCCTGTCTTTATGGTCTCTTCCCCGTCTATCTTACCATGGACCCTGTCACCAGGACTCAAACCATTTTTTAGTATTGTATTCTTAACTTATTCTGGACTGGCCAGATCAATCATTTTCAATCTTTTTTTTTTCAATCCTCACCTGAGGGCATTTTTTTTCATTACTTTTAGAGGGGACCAGACCCGAAACCTAGTATGTATACCCCGACCAGGAATCAAACCTTCGACCTTTTGGTTCACAGGACAACCCTCCAAACAGGTGAGCCACACTCACCAGAGCTTCGATCCTTTTCTACCCAAAGCGCGTAGGGGGTGTAGTAGGATTCTGATCAGCACTCGAGGCTCTCTTGCATCAGCACTGACCTTAGGAGCTAGAGAAGGGCATGTGAGATCCTTCTAGGAACAGGAAAACTCCACGGGTTGACAAGTCCCTCCAAATGCTTCCAGTCAAAGTCTGACAAGCACATTTCCCAACACCCCTTCCCCACATGTGGGGCATCTCCGCCCTAGAGACTGCTCCCCAAGGGGGCGGTCCACAGGCGGGCAACGCTGGCATCGCCTGGGAGGTTGTCGGAGACCCAGGCTCGGGCCTCCACCCCAGACCCACCAAATCGAAGTCCGCATCTCAACTAGACCCTCACATTCAGTGCTGGGAAGCCTTGCTCTGTGGTGGTAGGAGAACAGGAGAACACAGCACACCTAAAGGTGTAGATGCTTTCAACTTTCAGCGGAAACATAAGCAAGGGAATAATATGATCTTTGGGGTAAAACAGACTGGTTTTTTGTTTCTAATGTTTAATCACTGAATCTTCAGCAAATTATTTAACCTTCTGGAACCTCGATTAACTCGGGTGTAAAATGGAAATAATAATACCTATCTTGCAGAGATGATTTGCATATAATTCTTAGCACAGTGCCACGCAGAGAGTAGGGGTGGAATAAATGAATTTTTAAATTTAATTGTTAACATGATTATTGATGCTATTATTATTGTCATCATTTAATTTAACATAGCTTCGTCTGTTATTAAAAATTATTCAGATCGAGTTACACAGACATGCTTCCCACCTTCCCACAGCTTTCTACACAAAATGGGCAATAACTCTATGGGCAATCGCTCAAAAAAAGCAATGCTGAGCAGATAACACACTCATTCAGGTCTGTCTGTGCTCAAATCGTAGTGAGCACGAGGGAGGGTTTGTTAGTCTGACACACTGATTAAATAGCATTATCTGAGTCATAAACTGCAGAATCAGGGAACCACTAAAACATGGTAAGATTAAAACTTCCCCAAGGAAAAGAACACATCAAAGAAACATCAAAAATCCAGCGACACGGAGGCTTTACCTTCTTAGATAAACTTTTTTTAAATCACAGTGTCAACAAGAATCTTTAATGGAATTTTTAATGTTCTAATGTAAGCTGAACTGACTAAAATAAATAGAAATGCCTTATAAGCTCAAGGCAAACATCGAATTAAATATACCAAACATAAATGGCATACTTTCTAATCCAGTACCCAAAGCAAAATGTCACAAAAGGCCTTTTGTTCTTTGCTAATTGAAAGATAGATTATCCAGGAGCACGGAGCCGTGTGTGGTCAACACTCCACCCAGCGCTCAACTGGGTTATTCTTGCCGACTCCAGGGAGGAGCCTTGCTGTGGCTGAGCCCGCCAATTAGGGGTTGAAATAAAGACAAACATTATTTTTTTAATTTTTATTTATTTTTTATTTTTATTTATCTTTAGAGGTGAAGGGAAGGAGAGAGGGAGAGAAATATCAATGTGTGGTTGCTTCTCATGCATCCCCTGCTGGGAACTGGCCTGCAACCCAGGCATGTGCCCTGACTGGGAATCGAACCTCGATCCTTTGGTTCACAGGCCCGCGCTCAGTCCACTGAGCTACACCAGCCAGGGCGACAAACATTATTTTTAAGTTATTTCAGGCTCTTCTATTGTGTACTTTACATTCAACTCCCAATCCTCAACATGTTTTATGTTTAAAAACACAACTTTAATGAAAGATTGCTCCTATTACTCTCAGACAACAAACGTCCTTTTGCAGCGGCTCTATCGGAAATTGAGAGATAACTGTGAGTCTTTCCCTAAGTCTGTCCCCTTCCATTATGTTTGCGTCGGTTAAATTTAGGTGTTTAAATATTCAAAACTCATGTGTAGTTAGCTTTACCAAAACCACTCATCAGCTTTCCCAATAGTTATACTAAAATTATTGACATTATTTACCTCTTTATTAATGTTTCCATATTAGTAAATTTTATTCATTTGGCTAATCCAAATAGAATTCTGATTTGTAAAGATTTATGTGAAATGTATGTTAATAAAATAATCATTTGAGGCTTAGAATAGATTTTGGTGGGAATTCACTTGGAAATTCCTTGTGTATGTAACCAAAAAAAATGACTTATTTAGGACAGAACTTCCCGGCCAGAAGGGCATCTAGACAACGTGAAAACCAGCGGGCAGGTGGAAACCCAGTCATGAGCAGAACTCCAAGATCGATTCATTTATGAAGCAGAATATAACCGATTTTGAGGCATCAAACAAACACCCTTTATTTCGTGTCCTCTTTGCCTGTGCCTTTTGCCTTTGCTTTGTTTTGGTTTTGTTTTTAAGCCAATTTTCAGTCTAAAGATTAGGGGTATGTCTCAGGCAGCTAAGCAGATTTGAAGGGACGAGAAACAGAACAGGCCATGGAAAGAACTCCCATTCACCCACCCATTCACTCACTTACTCACTATGCATTGGGGGCAAAGTGTCACTGTTTCACTGCGGAAATGGTGAAGGAAAATACGTTTGCATTAACAAGGAGAAGAAGATAGTAATCAGTGATTAATCAAAACCAGGGTTACGGGGATTTTATCAACGACTGCTGGTTTGGAAGACATGATGCACCAGTCACGGCTCTTCAAGTCCAGGGAAGCGGAAAGAGAAGTAAATTGGAGGTTAGAGCGTGGGGCTCCAGGTACAGAGTTCTAGGGAAGACAAGGGAGGGGCAACCCGGAAAGGAGGAGTCAGAAAGTCCTTCCAGGAGAAAGCAGGGTGTCCAAGCCGAAATCTGCAGGGTGTTGGCACAAAGTCATCGCCACTGGTGACCAAAACAATAAAAAGTAAAATAATAATAACAGGCAACTTGTGTGTACGTCATACGTGATTAGTTACTAGCACCCTGTATGGCGAGGGGGACAGGACAGAAAGCAGCCTGAGCGAGAACTGGAGAGAATGAAAGAATTGGTGTGATCTCTCTCCGTGCCTTGGGGCAATAAGCACCAGAAACTATACAACGGCACACTCCTTTAGACCTACAGATTATGGGACCAGGAGAAACCTTTTGGATTTTAAATATTTATAATCTCGCCCTCCTCCCAACACCTTATTAAAGATGCAACCAGCTTTCGCACGAAGCCCCACCGTACTCCCAATTCCACTCCTTCTACTCCGTATTCCCCATTCGCCTTCTAACTCCCACTTATGGAGTACGTGTATTATTTTACTGTCTGTCTCCCTGACAAGGGAAGCGCTTTCTGTTTATGTAAGCACTGGTACATCCTAAGCATCCAGGACAGTGCCTAGGGATCTACTTGTTCTCAGAAGATAATTTTCAATAAGTAAGTTAGCAAATAAAGCTGCATACTTGTTTCAATCCTCAACAGTAACTCAGGAATCTGGTTACCTTGCCAACTAAGTACAAGAAAGCCTAAAATAATCATAAGATCTTAAAATGCTGCTGTAGGAGTACTTGGAGTTTTACTATCAAATAAATACTCTAAACGTTATATGGTGCCTATTAGTGTCCTTTCTAAGTGCTGTTCTTTCTCTAAGATTTTGATGGTTTTAAAAAAATGGCTTTTAATTGTGTAAGTAGGATTCAGCTTCCTCACCTGTAAGATGAGGCAGCTGCACTAGATTATCATAATGACCTCTTCCAAAGGGTTGCGATTCCATACTTAGGATTTTCACGTGTTTGCTCCAATGTCAAAGTCAGAAATGTTGCCAGTCTTAGCTCTTTACAGAATGTCTTGAGTGGCCTGTTTTTCTATAAACCGCCTTTAATTCGTAGTCTCATCTTCTCTGGATTCTTCTACAAAATATAAAAATCTAGTTTATATTATAAATACAGAAAAGCAAGAAAGAGTTAACAGGCTTTTCTTCATCTGAGAAAACCTATGAATTTTGGAATTACTAAAATTGCTAAGATGATGAAGCAGAATCTTGTTAACAGCCATCCATAAAACAAACTGTTCAGAAAAGTTCCACGTGGCAACATTTCTGTGCAGTCAGTTTGAGAGCGGAGGGAGTCCTCTTTCTCGCCTTCAGCCTCCTTTCTGACGGTAAGTGCTTTCTCTATTGCCCAACGCGGTGAAGCTCACAGAAGCCCGGTGCCGGCATTGCACCTGATGCCTTACCATTAGTTTGAAGATACTGTCTGTTCTCGGGTTTGGTGGCTTCACACAGCTTGGTGAGAACTGTGAAGAGATCCTACATTCCCCAGTTCAACAGCTGTAGCACCTTTGATAATAATTTTAAATCCATTAAAGTAAAGCAAAAAAACTAATCTGTAAAAATCAGCACTGTTTGAATTAATGACCAGAAACTACGATTTGATGCGACCATACATGCATAATATAACCTCATGTCGAAAAAAGGAATTAATAAATGTTACATATATTTCAATGTTCATCTTCCTGTCACTCAGTCTGACTAGACAAATAACACTTTTTCATGCCTTCAAAATCTGAGGAAATATTCCATCTTAAAGCACATGCATTCCAGAGTTACTGCTTGATCCATGAACAGTTAAATCTGTCCACTAGGTTGCGATGATCTTCACATTAATTTGCCTGGAGTAAGAACAAGGCTCCAACCAAGATTGATCAAATGACTGTGAGTCCCCGATGCTAAGCTGCTGCAGGATACAAATGCAAGTGTGTTGCAGGCGCATGTGAGTTTCCAGTGAGCAGAGCCCACTGTGGCAACTGCAGAACATAACGACGCCCCCCCCACCCCCACCCCCACCCCCACCCCCGCCCCCGGCAGGCTAGGGAAGTGCCCAGCACGCTGCACTCGGGACCAGCACTGCAAGGACACTCTCCGCTGGATCAGCTGAAGCCTCACTTAGCTGTCAATGAACGAGCTCTGGATGAGTAGCTTTTACACACGGATTTTTTTTTCATCAGAATTCTCAAATGTCCCCACGTTTCCATCAGAAATTATTTTTTTTCTTTGGCTGAGGAATGCCACACTAAAACTTCCAGGAGACCTCATTAGGAGTTGAACCACCGAATCCCCTCCTTCTCCATTAAGTTTCTTGAATTCCTCCACTGGAGTACAAGATCATAATGGCATAAAATAGGCACCAAGGAAAAGAGAATTGTAAGGAAGTCTCCACAGGCAAACGGGTCTGTACTTCCCTCGTTTACTCAAGAACAAGGGTCTCTAAACGAGAGAGCACGTCAAAGCCCCAGACGTTGTTGTCAGCGTTACACAGGTAGCTGTTACCTACTCTTTTTTTTTTTCTTTCTTTTTTTTGGCAGTTCCAAAGCCCCTTTCTGCTATCTGGTTGGCATCCCACTCACTGTTTCTACAGTGTACCCTGTTCACCCGTAAAAATCAAACAAATGGGAAAATTTCCTCTGAACGTTTCTAAAATTCTCCTGCTGGAGCCGGCACGAATGGATTAGGGAGCATTAGATCCAGGTGCTACGTCTAGTGCATTTTATTCGAGAAGGCTCAAGTGAGAAGACAGAAAGTCTCCAACGCTTCACACTGCTCAGAATAATAGACAAGCGGTTATCAAAAGTCAGGGAGCGATATGGGCGGGAGGAAATCAGAGGGACTGCCGGGGAAGCAACCGCCTACGTGATTTAAATAGGAGAATGTTACCCACGTATGTCGGTCAGGGTTGGCTGTTTCCTGTTGTGGTAACGTAAAACACCAAAGTATCAAAGGCCTAACACAGCAGAAGTGCTCCTCATTCACCCCGAGGGGACGTCCGTCCTCGGGGCGTGGTCTAGGCCAGGTGGTCAACCTCCATCTCCTCTGTTATCACGAGGGCATCACTGCCCTCTGACCTGGGAGTCAGACCCAGACGACCAGAGGCTCCACGCCCCTCCTCTGTCCTTGGAAGGCACCCACTGCCCGCCACTCCCAGGCTGGGAGCTATGTCCAAGAACGCAGCCCGGAGACCACCTGGATGGTGCCGGTGATGGAACAAAAAGCCCTCTAGACACCGTTAAGATTCCGGCCCAGGTGCGCAGATGCACTCATCTTGAGACAGTCCTTGTATGTGAGCCCCCTTGCTTGTGTAACCACCACCTACCCCGCCGGAGGACTCTGCCTCTTCCTCGATTCCCCTCGCCCTCCACGCACAGGGGCCAGTGTGCCCAGCGACACTCAGCGCACCACGATGGGGAAGCAGGGAGGGGTGTGCAGGGCGGTCTCACGTGGGGATGGAGTACTTAGACCGAAGCAGCACGTGGCACCTCTACTCACATTTTAATCGGCTCAAGTCAATCATCACACCAAACCCCAAGGGACGTGGAAATACAAGTGCTTTGCTACCCTGATGCCCCAACTTCATGTGCCTGGAAAGACTAGAACCAGAAACACAGGTGCACCACCTAAATGTGTTCTTCATCCTGGAAAATGACCCCAAATTTCCCTTCTAGGTGTCAGGCTACCTATTTCCCAGCCTGTTTACTCTGTCCCAGTCTGTACTTTCCCAACACATTTATGTGGAATTAGGGGATATCAATTGTCCTGGAAATAAGAATGGAGCAGACAGGTAAATTAATAATGGTGAAATGGATATTTACATAAAAGACATGATTAGTTCATACTTAATATCAAGGAAGATAAGAAAAAGGAAATTAAGATATTTATTTTGAATGAATTTTGATAGGTAACATAAAAGTGAACTAAGAAGTGATTGAGTTAAAAGGGTATATAAAAATAAAAATGTAAAACAATGTTATGCTTCTATTCCTAAATCCCAAATCATGATTTTGATAAAATCTGTAACTCAATTTTAGACACTTATTAAGGAAATAAGTGCCTTATGCAACCATAAGTTCACTTGTAAGAAAAATCTAAAATATATAATCTTAGAACTAGCTGGACGCACAAAAATTCTTAGAGCATAATTAATAAAAACCAAAATCTTTACACTGTCCTATTCCTCATCCTGTAGCCTACAATTGATTGCTTTTATTAGTCAGCGAGCAGTCTTAGGAGATTTAAAAGTTGCATTATATCATCAGCAGATTTAACAGAAGAACCTACATTGTGAAAAGCAAAGACACCTTTTCATATACTATGATATATAAAACTTGGTAGGAGTTTCCAGCACTTATGTTTTGATATTTTCAACCTTCTGTCTCTACATATTTATATGAACATTTATCATAATAAGAAGAGGCGAAATATCTTATGTCTCATGTATGACACCTCGTGTACGACACTGAACCCCACATAAGCGTAAAGGGTGCTGCTGTGGGTGGCATGCCTTTCTCACACTCTGCCCCAGTCACATCAGTTTTTTGTGTTTTCCCGTATCTGTTAAAAACAATACTCTTTCTAGTTATCCTTAAAAGTAACACCTCTGTAACTCAGTTTGCTAATATAGCAGTAAACTCAGTGGGTGGTAGGATGTCTATTTCTAGAAGTAGCGCATGGTTGAAATACGACCGAAGGTCACGGTCGTCTTGCATTCCAGGACTAGAAGACATCAACAGGCTGAGCAGTCAGGGATTCTCGGAGAGCCAGCCACAAAAACGTCCTTCTGAAATAGAGAGTGCGTAGATGACAAATGCCAGGGGAAATATATCTGATTTTATCACGAGCACTGTAGTATTTGAGATGTAGCCTTATGCAAACACATTTATTTTAACTATACATGATTGTATTCTCACTTATTAGTGGCTGTCTTAGCAGCCGATACAGTCTTCCTAATGGTCAGTCTCCAGTCAGAATGGGCTTTCTGCCAAAGCAGAAGCTGATGGGCTAAGTTGTCTGATCTAAAATTAGAACATTCTTCTCTCTTATTCCAACAAAAGTTTAAGGTGGTATCAGAGGCTTCCTTCTGAAAGTTTACCCTTGAGTCAGAGAAGATCATTTAGAACAAGGACCGGGCTCTCCTTCCTCTTCTGTGTAAATTCATGCGATGCATTTTAATACAGTTTATTTCTCCCCTGTATCGTTCTCTACCGTGATCTTTTGGTCTCTGTTTGCGCTCTCTTCACCCACCGACAGACCACATGACAGAAATACATGGACTGGCCGCTTTAGGCTGTTATGCATAAAAGAGTTTTTCACGCGATTCAGTCTAGGTCACTAGGATTCTGCATTGAATTAAAGCAAAATCCCCAGCTGATAATCAAGTATAACTGTGACCTTTTCTGCACATTTACTTCATTAAATAAGGGGTAGCTACGAGAGGGCTAGAACCTGGTACTCTTTTCTCATTTGAGCAAGTACCATCATTTGGCAACAAATTATGTTTTCTTCTCCCAATAAGAGCATACATCTTTTTAATCCATGGATCCCTATTAGGTTGCTTATGTATCAGCCCCAGAATTTGATCATAGTGGCTATGTCAGCTAATCTTTTGATGAATGTTAATTATGGTCATGCAAAAGAGCCTGAAGAAGTAGTTTTTGAATGAGATGCAATGTCCCCTTTGAGAGTTTTTACTTTTTTAAAGGTTCTAAGTGAAGAAACTAAATCCAACAGCACCTACTGTTGCTTCTGAACCACTTCAGGAAGATTAAGATTTTAATGAGCAATAATTTTGGAATACCAACTTGGTGGAGTAGACACTTGGGATGCTCAAAAATGAAACAAAAAATGCTCCTATCATATCCCCAAGAGCTTTACATTTCTAACTCATATGGACAAGCACATGTAAAATGAAAAAGGTGGATTTCAAAGGAGGACGTTTTGTCAAGATGAAAGATAAAGCAGATCAAACGTTTTCTTTAGATTGAAGTTTAAGGCTGGGTTGAGTGGCCTGGGTGGCACTCCAGACTGAAATTCTGAGACAAAAAAAAAAATTTTTTTAACTTTTCTTTTTTCCAACAAAAACAAAGTTTCAATAACCCTCCTCCTTTTTCATGATTGGTAGTATTAACTACAGCATTTCTTTTTAAAAATAGAGATCCCCGCAGCAAAGGGAGATAATTTGGTGCACATATCAAGTATATTACATACTCACTGGCTCACACACCAGATACTTAAAGGTCAAAACTATATAGACTATGTGAGCCCTGCTTTCACTGTGTTTGTAAAACCTCTTCTCCTTGGAGGCTAGGAAAAACTTCGTATCTAAGATTAGAATCGAGTAAGTGAGGGACTTCTGCACTTAATTTGTGTAAGAAGGAATCTATGCATTTATAGAGCTATTACACAGGTAGTATGTAAATCCCAAACTTTACAATAGAGACATGTGTGCGCACGTGCACCCTGAGTATTTACAGTTGTGACTACACTGGACGGTAGTCACTTCCCAGCAATTTACCAGGCAAAAATTAGCCTTTGCTTTATAGTTACATGAGTTATTTAAAGAGCCTATTGTTATTTTTACTCTGCCTATTTTTAGCTGTGCTTAGCTCATAGGTTTTGCTCCACAAGAGCTAAGCTCTCTTAACAGGCACAACCCATGGACTTGAGGGAGTCCACAATTGTATTCCCGGAGCCGTGCAAGTTCTCAGGTATGAAAAACAGTCACAGAGTATTTGTTGTCGGTACATTCTTTACATTAACTCAAGTTTGGAATTTTCAACATACAGTAGCCCAGGGAAGGTGTACTGTAATGAAGTCTTCTCCAATGTTTAGAACGGGCTCGTTTCAAGATTTCATTAAATGGCATAGTCCTCATTGGTCTACAAAAAGCTCACAGGTGGTGTCAAATAAAGAACTCCGGAGACCAACTATGACAGCCATGATGACTGCCAGAATCAATAAATCAGCATCTTTTGTTTTCACTGCAGCCCGGAGGCAGCATCCCCACGAGCACAGAGTTTCAGGAGCCAGCTTTAAATCGCTTCATTAATGCAAACACTGGCAGACAATGTTAGGGAAAACTTTTGTTTTTTCCACCCTGTTTGAGAAACTCTATTGCTATAAATTTCTGCACCTAACTTATGTGTTAGCTAATAACTACTTCACCACCAACTCTGGGAGCGTTTAAATTGTGTTTGGGAATAATAATTGTGCTGTGTGAAATCATTTGATCCTGCAGTCACAGGCAGAAGGGTTTTCTCATTTGAGGTTTAGGCGGTAACTAAGTCTGTTAGGACAGTTTCCTATTGCTGCTGTAACAAGTTACCACAGGGTTAGTGGCCTAAATCGATGCAAACCCATTACCTCTCAGCTCTGCAGGCTAGAAGTCTCACACAAGCCTCACTGCGCTATGATTAAGATGTTGGTGGGGCTGTGCTCCTCTCTGAAGGCTCCAGGGGAGAACTCGTTCCTTACCTTTTTCTTTTCCTAGAAGCCGCCCATGTTTCTGAGCTCACAGCCCCCTCCTTCCGTGGTCAAAACCAGGAAAGGAGACTCGAGCCCTTTGTACATCACATCGCTTTAACTTTTCCTTCTGCCTCCCACTCCCACCTTTGTGATGCATCAGGCCCATCCAGATAACCCAAAATAATCTTATTTTCAGATCGGCTGGTTAGCAAACTTAATTCCATCTGCGACTTCAATTCCTCTTTATAATGTAACACAACATACAGATTCCTGGGGGTTAAGATGTGGACATCTTTGGAAAGCCATTATTCTGCCTACCACACCACCACTCAAACTTTTCATGTGGTCAAAACTCTAAAACTTGGTCCATGAGTCAGGATCTCATGATTCTGTCTAATTAAGTCTCAGGTACATGTGGTTAACTTTATTCTGTATAACATTCATTTCCTGCATTCACTGAGAACTACTCTGTGTAGTTCTAAAAATAAGAAACAGCACAGTATTCGCAGAGCGTGGATGAACGTACTCGGTGATCTACAGAAGACTTCTGGGGGCGGGGGAGCCGAACTGGATGCTGCAGGGTCACTCCCAACGTTGCAAACCCCCTGAGGACCCGAGGAAGAGGAGTGCTCTTCCATCTGTGTCTTCCTCCCTCCTCTCAGTCTCCACGGAGCCTTCGATGCCTAACGTCTTTTAGGGTACAGACACTAAAAAAATAAAGCCTTTCCCAAGAGATCCATCGGAACTTCAGGATTGTCATTAAGTCAGCCTTAGGACTTTTATTCTCTGAATATGGAAATGTAATTTTAAACATTTTTTAAAAATCAAGGATCACTGGCTGCCATGATTTCTCCCAACAAGGAAAAACATGACTTACATGAAACCTGCATTAAATATGATTTTTAAAATTTGTATCACCTCAATGTAAAGTTGGTAGTAAGAATTATCCTTATGCTGATGGCAAGCCACTGACAAGATTTTTTTAAGGCAAGACGTATGAATACATTAACAGAGTTAGAAGCAGATAACAGTACTGCAAATAGATTTTTGCCATCCATGCTAACAGAATCCTGGTAAACGTGGACAGAAAGTAATGTGTCGAAGAATCAGCTCCAAAGGACTAGCTTCTATGCAGTACAATATGTCAAGAATGCGACTGCACTTCAGCCAGAATGAAGTAGCAGGACCAACTCTACTCTCTCACCAGAAAAAAAAAGGGGGGCAGGGGGGTACAAACTATATGAAATTAGTTTTCAAGACGCAGGCCGTCAGGTAATGAATGGGATCATTTTATCTCCAAGAGACGAGAAACACACAAGATGAGCCTCAAAATTGCCTCAACGTACTGCCTGACCAGATTGTGTAAGTCACAGCTGAGGGCAGGGGGACCCCAATGCAGCCCAGAACGTTCCTTGGGTGGAAGAGAAAGAACTCAGAGCCTGGGTAGACGTGCAGCTCATCTTCGCAATGTCGTAGGGAACAGTCGAGCGCAGTTAGCACATGCATGCCCTCCCCGAGATGCTCAGAAACACTGGTGTTTATATGCATTACGTTGTTTGAACTCTGACTCATTAAGATGGCTTCAGTAGGTCTAACTTATTATTTGTACTGTGTCTGATTCCACAAACTACTACTAAGCATTTACTATATTACATTCCATCCTTTGAATGGTTCCCACCAGGCAAATGAGTGCCCCAGGGCACTGTGTGAAGCACAGGTGTTTGTGCTCTACGGTCCATTCACTTTCTCAAATAGACGGATACATCCTGCGGGAGCTTGTCGGCGATGTACAAGGTCACCCTCGCACGCATCGTTACAATACTCCAGCAAAACGTTCACTAGACCATTGCCAACAGGAAGAGGAGGAAAAAATATTCCTGTTATTGTCACCTGCTACCTGACTGCTACTCCCTCTACTGCTCTCAGTGGGTTACAGGGGCATGACCCCAGACCCTCATCCCACAGGGATTGAGTCCCCATACCCTTCACAGGCTGCAGTAGTTTCCCATGTCCGTTTACTGTCAAGTAAGCAAAGAAGCACCTAGAAAACCCGTGAATCACCTGGACTCCGCTCACATGCCTCCTGCCCTGACTGCATGCAGGCAGTGCTCCCGCCGCCTGGAGAAGACACCTGACTGCCAGGACAGTGCCTTCTCCCCTTCCTGCTGATGCTTGGGCATGAAAAGTTGCAACGGCCAGGGTGACAGGCACAGATTATAACTCAGTGCAGTGCTTACTGGGCACCACGAAGCAGGTGCCCGCTTTGAGGACAGAGCCTTCCATTCATGGAGAGCCCAGTGTCAGAGGCGGGAAGGCAATGTCCCCCAGTTAGCTTATTTTATCCCTAAGGGGACTGCAGTTTCCCTTAGGCTTCATAACTCCCTGCACATTGGGTCTCCTTGGCTAATAACTCAGTTGAAGAGTCATGATACTTGCGGCCACCCCCCCCCCCGACTTTTGGCAAATAGGCATTGCCACTTGGCCATCAGCAAACAAAACTTTGATTTGGTTTGTTTCTATTGTGAGCAGTAACCACGAGTCACCCCTTCAGTTTTTAGTGGCCTTGTCCCCAGGCTCACCCCATCAGTTCTTGTCTTTACGGCCTTGTTAAATGGTCCATCCCTGGGTCTTCCAGTTGAACATAACCCTCCGGTGTGTCTTCCAGCCACAGATAACCTGCCCATTCCAGCACATCCATTTTCCTCGCCCTTTCAATCCTGTCCACAATCTGTCACAGCCAAGCTGGCATCCTAACTTTGCTCACAGTTGGCCATAGCTTTTTCCAGGTTTGTAGAAGCCATCCACCACCTCCTGTGATCCTAGCTAGGGAGTCAAGTCCTGTGAACTTAAGTCCTGAGACTCAGGGACCCAACGTGGCGCCATCAAACTTCCCCGAATTTTGTCTCGACCCCTTTTACCGACACCCTCAGCTCCAAGTCTCAAGCATGCTCCTTCTGCTCCCCCCCAGCACATGGGGGCCCATTCTTACAGCTCCTTTGGGGTATCATGGTTTCTCCCCTCCAGACCCAGCTGAGTTTTGCTGAACCCTACCTCTAGGCCTAGTAGCCCGGGGACAGGGCAAGTCCTGCAGGAGGCCATGGCACCTGGGGAAGCGGATCTCTGCATTGTCATCCAACTTAGGAGTGGGATGGGGGGGTGCTCCTCCTTAACAGAGAGGGATGAGCTATGACTGCAGACTCAGAAAGTTCAGGGACCAGGGGAGTGAAAGTCTGCGGCAGCATCCATTCAGATGTCTCCATTTCGCCTGTCAGGGTCCCGGGTTTTCCCCAATAGTGCCTTGACCCCCCATAACAGACCTGCCTTGATTGGCAACTGTCTCTGAAGTCCATCTGTTCAGACTATTAAATCCTGCTGCTGTAAGAGATAAAAGCTTGTTCTGCGTGCATCCAGAGGCCCTCTGGCTGTCGCACCTGCTTTTCCACGGCCCGTCATTGCCCTCAGATGTTCATTATGTTTCCACAGGATAAAAGTCAGCAATAACCATCCAACCTGTTACGCTAAGAGCTACAATTTTCTCCGTACTTCTCAAATGCCAGCCGGTCCGATAATGCATTTCCTTCTCCCACTCCGCCCAACTCATTGCCAGCGTTAAGTTGTAACAACTGGATCTTGTGTCGGCAACTGTCCACTGCCCGTCTCCGCCGTGCAGGACCGGGTCTGGCCACGCGACTGAGTGTCTACCACGATATGAATCTCTGCTACTGCGTATTAGCCAAAAAATGAAGCAAACAGATTGTACAAGAATGCTTCCCAAAGTTTAAAAAATCTAGAAGAAATTAAATATCAGAAGTATGGACTGTAATACTAGATTTATTCAAAAAGAAATGAAATTTCCTGGGGAAAGCATCTGTGTAATAGGACTTCTGACTGTGTGTCTGAAAAATGGCTATGGAGTCCCCCTTGTGTATACATTTCCGCATTAACAGGTACTGTTCAAAAATACATTGTGAAGCAATAAATCAATCACTAAAGCATACATGTCACGACTACATAAGATAATGTGAAGATTTAATGAAAATTTAGCACATAACATCTGATATGTATCCTGGGGACATACAAAGAAAAATACAATAATTCATTTTACCCATTATATATTAAAAAGTCAGACAGAATGAATTCATAAGCAGTGTTTTTCATAAAAACAGCAATTTAATTCCATATATATTACCCTCCTATTCTTTATCCTATGTATGCATCTAATCGGCAAAGCCTACCAGATTACCGCAATCAGTAAAAATCCAGTCCATGATGCTTCATTGTTTGTATTAATAAATATCTTACATTTGAAATTCATTTTCCTCACACTATAAGCCTGATTATCATTTCCTATAAAAATGCTATGCCCTGCTCCTCGCCCCAGTAACTGTGACTTCTGCGCAAGGCTGAGTGACGGCACTTCTGAACATCCTCACGCACTTCATCACGCACAGGCCTTCCTGTGCACGTGCTCTCAGACGAGGTCACCGGGGGCAGGCGGCCCTCCTAGCTCTCCTGTTCCTCATAGTGCGCGTAGCCACTGGCATAGGTCCTTCCTAAATTTAAATTCGTGAACAAATCTGATGACTCAGCATCTGAATCCTTTCCACCTTCTTCTTCTTCCTCTTCATCATCCTCTGCTTCATAGTCATCCTCCTCATCGTGGTAGCCGGTGTCACCATACTTATCAGATGAAAGGTTCTTCCAATAGGCATCGTACCCAGAGGCTCCATCTCCCTCTTCACCTCCAGTCTGCCTGCCGAATTTCAGGGAGCGTGCTACAAAACACAGATCAGAATATGGTACCTTATTCGTTCCCACTCTCTGCACCCTCATTTTCCTCCACGACATACAGTTACATGAACCTGATTGGCTGCTTCTTCCTCCCAAGTGAAAAAGGAAGCCACATTTTTTCTAATTTCCTAACTTATTATTTAATTGGAAAGAAAGAAGACCTTAAAAAACAACCATCAGTTATATCCTACTTGGAGTCTACACACACACCACACGTCACAAATAGTAAAGGTGACAGTGTCATTTCATTAAATCTAGAAAAAGTTGGAAAACAAAGAAGAGCACTCTCCAAATATAAGTTAAATAAGGCGTGTTAAAAATTAAAATAAAATGCACTCCGTTTGATCAATGAAAAGTTTATTTTCAAATCAGAGAAGCTGATTTCGTGTCATTGTGTGTTACCTGAGAGCATCTTACCACTGAGATGCCCCAGGAGACAAAGCTCTCGTTTCCTCTTACTAGCAACACAAAGGCTGGTGCAAAAAAATCAGAAAAACCTTTTGTCTCACCTCATTGTAGAACTGTATCTTTGCTTAAACAGTCATTTAGAATTATGGCTCCATTCTGATATGTTTGGTAAAGAGTCAAAGTCTCTTTAATGAATTGTTAGTTGCACTACTATAAACGTGCATGACGACAGCCTTATTCCTTCACAGGAAAGCTACACGAGAACTCGAAAGCAACGTCCTACAGCAGTGACACAGTACGTAATAAGCACAGCTGCTCCAATACTACACACCAGAGAACAGCTTCAGAACGAATTCCAACTTTCAAGTACTAACGATCACCAGCACTTGAGTATTAAGGATTTATAGCTACTCAATTATTTAACAAGGAAGCCTCAGCAAAAGTGGAAAAACTACTTTTTCCAGTCTTAAATTTCAGTATTCACCATGTCATTAGCTGAGGCAAATGCCGAATATCGAAGTGAACAATGGTATATTTCTTAAGTTAAATTGGGAAATTTTATCCATATATTTTCCAAGGCTGTAAAATTCCACTTCCTTAAGAGAACACACTCATCTTTTCAAACAGGAAGAGGCAAAACAAAAATAGAAAGAGAGAAAGGAGATAAACCTTCCCTAGGCGCGGCAGCGAACCAAGCCCCGGACTCTGAAGAAGGGCCTTACTTGACATGCTGAGGTCCTTGGTCTCCTGAGTCTCGTGGCCGCACTTCGGGCAGGGCGGCCGCTTCCCCTTCTCCTGTTTGAACACCTTGCTCCTCGTATGGTCATCACAGAAACAGGCCTACAGGGGAGGAGTAAAAAGAAACAATACAAAAGTCATTCTAAAAGTGCGCAATCACGGAGATTTAAACACACGACTTGCTAGGGCAGAGATCAGGACTTTGGTTTGGGCTGGCCCACTCCTGATCTTCACTTCGTGAGGGAAAGGTCCTTCCCAGGACCCTTCAGACCTGCAACCCGAACTGAAGCCAAAACCCTCCTCAGGGGGTGACGCACACATTTACTCTTTCACCAACATGCCGGCGCTCACAAAGCCCCGGATGGCACCTGGCAAAGAGCCATCCGCCCGGTGTGCACGCTGACTGCGGGCACACGCAGGCAGAGGCTGCGGTAAGGCACTGCGCACTGAAACACACGTGCAGCGGAGGGGCACGCGACCCCACAGAGGATTCGGGAAAGGAAACGTGAAGACCCAGCTGAGACCTGAAGGAGAATGGGGACGCTGTAAACATCGAGGGGGAAGCTAAGGCAGAGGAAACAGCACACACAAACTGGGGGAGAGTGGGGAGAGAAATAACAGCGGGCGAGGAATTTCGGCAAGCACCAGAGAAATGTTTCCCAGAGGAAGTGAATCGGCTACATCTATGTAGAGATCTTTGACAAAAGAAATGCTGGAGACAAGTTCCAAGGAGAGAAAACATTACGGAAATCTTCCCTCTCCCGAGCCAAGTGCATTCTGCCAGTAATTAGGACAGGCCCCCGCCACTGCGGTCAGACTGCCCGGGAAACCTCAGGCGCACAGACCTGAGCTGAGACCGCAGGGCACCAGTGTCCACGCGGAGGCAAGCCCCGTGGATGGCCTTCGGAAAGTCACTAGGCTTCCTCAAGTCCACAATCTCTAAAATAAAAGAACTAAACTACACGTTCAAGGGTCCGTGTAGAATATATAAGTAACCCAAGGAACGGTCATGAAGAATGGGGATTAAAAACGAAATCTGAAAGTAAAAAATACACAACTATACCTTACAACGAAGACAAGAATGCTGACCGAGCCGATTGCACGAAACACCTGTGGGGAAAGAGACAAACATCCAGATTCAAACTTGGAATAAAAACACCACTGCCCACCGATTTGTACTTGATCTAAGATAAATCCCACAGAATTGATCCTTCTTCACTGTCTTAACACTTAAAACTGTTAAGAAACTTGGGTATAAAGAACGTCTACTATACAAAAACTTACACTTAAATGTCTCCGCCTCTAAAACCTGGCAGCTGGCTTGATGTTCAAATTGATCATCTTCACAGAGAAAGTTCTGGCAAAAGGAACAACTGAATATTCTGCCTCCTATTAGATTACAAAACAAAACCCGAAAATGTAAACATGATAAGCTTTATTCTAAAAAACTCATTATCTATAGAACTGGTGAGTTATTTCAGACTGACACCAGGATGACCCAGGAGTTTTCTGTTCTGGTAAAGGCTACGGTGAAAACTGCCGAAACGAGCCACAGGACAGAGGACCCCCACCACCCCCTGGCTGCGCACGCGTAACCCAATGCTCAGGGACGCCGGCTCTCCTGTCACTCCCCCCCCACCCCGCCTGTTTTGGTCAATAATCCTAGCTACTGCCTTGACTGCTACTGCTGGTGGAAATCCCTTTTCCAGCCAAACTAAGAAGCAAAACAGTGCCAGTAGTGAGGGTTGACAGTACCCCGAAAGGAGTCTTAAAAAGGGTATGCAGGATGCCTCCAAGGCGGCCTTCACTTAGAGCGCAAGTCCCTCCTGTGTGCTCTCACTCACCGTGGTCCCAGACACCTCGCTCGCACTCCACACACTCGGCGTCAGTGAGAGGGCAGGCACAGGCGTGTGTGCTGAGACACTTCCTGCCGTGACAGACCCAAGCTTCACAGAAGTCACATATTGCACCCTGCAACCAAGAGCACGAAAAAGTAATCCTGGTCACCTGAATGACTGCAACCGTTATCTAACCCAACGATTTTCAAGAGGTGTGCCACAGAATGTTTAAAATATGCAACACCTGACTATTTAGTTAGGGGCACTGACCTCTTTTCTCTTAGACAGTCAAATTAAAAAATGGCAACAGCCAACACAACACAAGACAACTGTGTGAACGCCGTCTTGGACCATAAACACAGAGGTCACGTAATAGCTGCGTATCATTGGTCATATCGCATAATTAGGTTCCATCTGATTGGTTAATTCCGGTACCAGAAATCCTTATATACAAATATAGGCACCTGATTTTTTAAAAAGTCACTTTGGAGCAAAAAGGGTAGGTAATTACCATTATTTTTTTAATTCAATGAAAACTATAGCTACTTTTGGTTTTGGTCAGATCAGTAACAAATACGTCTTTGGTGTGCTGCAGAATTTATGAATTAGTTTATGTGTGCCATGAGATGAAAAAGGCTGAAAATACCATCAGAGTTGTACACCGAGCATTTATCCACCCTCAGTGACAGCGGGTGGCTCCACTGATGGAAAGCTTTTACTCCTTAAGGCGGAATTACAGGGGTTCTCTGAAAACTACTGCACCAACAGCAACTGAATATACAGACCTCAGCTAAACATCAAAAGAAAAAGCAGCCGGGGGAAGCCACCCACTGACCCCAACCCCAACCACCGCAGCCAGTCCAGGAGCCGGGGTGCGGCCTCGGACGGGACTCTGCTTCGGATGGAGCCCGGGGCCGCAGCTCAGGCACCCTTGTCCATGGCCGTTCCAGCAACTAAACTGAGCTTTTCACATACTAGTATTTCTGAACTCAGAAAATTTCTAGAATAACTTCAAGAAAATATTAAGCTTCTGTCAACGTCTTTTTTTCTTCTAAGGCAACTTATGCTTTAAATCAACAATCATGTTTCTCTGTGAAAGAAATTAAAATAAAATAGAGTAAAAACTACAGAACTAAATGATACGGTAAGAATCTCCAATTCTACGTGAAGCAGGACGGAAAGACTACATTTTTCAGTGACCTAAGGTCAACAGACTATTAAGAGCTAGAACAAATCTTAATGGACTGAACGGTCTTCCCGTTACAGAGGAGGGCCAGGGGCATGAGCTGCATCACAGAGGAGCTGAGATTCCAATCCAGGTCTTCTGAACCTAGTTCAGTGGTACACCACTCAAGGCTCTGTCATAAAAATAGTATGGAACAAATACAAAAAACGTTTTGTGACTCGTAAAAATGGATAGTCGGTGTAGCTACCGAATCCTCCAACGTCTCCTGGATTACTCTGGGTTCCAACAACAAAGAGATGGCGCACTACACCCCATAATCCAGGAGAGTTCAGAGGACACCAGTTACAAAGGGCAGGGACAGGCGTAGAGAAAACACCAGGGGGTGATGAGTTACACCCTGGGGCCTGAAGAGACGAGGGGGAAGAGAGGGAGTTACCAGAGCCCCAAGGGAGAGCCGTACGGAGAGGATTACTCGGCCACATGGACAGGAACTGGGCCAGTCCGCATCCAAACCAGGACAGCGGGTCGGCAGTGAGCTGGGCGAACACAGACCCAGACGGCACTGTCCTTCCATCTTCAGGTCTCCTGCCAGGGTCTCTCGCTGGCCGGACCACAGGGACTCGACAAGGTGCGAGCGCCATGGTCCAGTCGGGCCCCGAGGTGGGGCAGGATGGAGAAGACGGAAAGGAGAGGGAATCCCCACGGCAAATCACTGTTCTAGAATTTGTAACTGATGACGCATGATTTTACTTTAATGTTCTCTTTATGTAAGAAAAGATCATAAAGACTCATACAACTCAGTGAATTAAGGAGTGTTTGATAAATTTAGACTTTAGCAAGCTACCAAGGAAGATTACGATGGGTTTTGAATCTGACTGGTTTTTGAAACATAACACTGACAATCCTATATTTAAAATAAAGAGGAATTCAAAATATGATTATGAATTCTAGCTCCGTGCCTCTGTTAAGATATGCATACATGAAATATATCAAATAAAGATCTGCTTCTTAATGAAAAAATATGTGTTCTTGGAAAGTTACTACAAATAAAATATTCTGCTTGACTAAAACAGTATCATTTTCATTGTGGACTGAAATTTGAACCAGAGCATAAAATCACACAGTACAGTGACACTGGTTAAAAGAGTAACTTTTTAGTAAAAAATAGTAAAATATATGACATGAAACATGATTTTATTATTTAAAATAATAAATTTCCTTAGAAAATTATACATGTAATGAAGAAATTATATGTAACTATGTTAAGTATGCACTTTTGTGGAAACGTAAAGCTCTAAAACACTGTTAACCGTAGGTTCTTCTGGAACCAAGTTGCTTATTTAACCGAGAGCCTGAACAAGGCTTTCAGTGTGACACTCGATGAAGTCTAATTAAGGCACATTAGAAAGGCACCAGCGACAGACGAATTTCTGTCTAAGCCAACATTAAATAAGTTTTCATTCCTTGTATGTCTCCAAATAAGAAAAAAAGGAAGCAATCAAAAACAAGTGGCATGTTTCTAGATAATCTAGATAACTACAGATTGATTGAACCGAGGACAACACTACGATTATCTGGTTATAAAATAAAGTGGTTACAGAAAACAACCATTGGCCGGAACGACATTTTCTTATCACCAGACACCTACTAGTCTGCGACAGTGATTCTCAACCTTTTCATCCCGTGGCACACATCGACTAACTGCTGGAATTCTGAAGCACACCAAAAAATGTATTTTTAGCGAAGCTGGCAAAAAAAAGTATAATTCTGATTTACTCACACCAGATGGCTGTGGCTGTGTTGGCTGTTGACACTTGTTATTTGCTAAGGGAAATGACCTTATTTCCCTTACTTCCTAAGGGAAAGGAGGTCAGTGGCCCTGTCTAAATACCCAGGCACCGCACATTTTACCAATTCCTGCGGCGCCCCGGTTACAGATCGCTGCTCCAGGAGAAGAGGACAAGCTTACCACCATCGCAAGGCCGGTACTGTACACGCCGGCATGCTTTATGACACAGTCTGAGGACTTCATCATGCACTTGGTTTTCCCTGGTAAAGAAACAAATCGGCACTATTAGCCTTGCAAAGCAGTACATGCAAGTATTCATTAATTCTTCTCTTTACTAGCCTAGGGTCCTATGGCGATAATTTTAAATGGGTAGAAATTGGCAGTTTACTGCTTACATAACCAAACATAGAAAATGGATATAACTGAGATCTCATTATTTGAGCCAAAACTTTTGAGATTAGAAATTTATTAAAAAACTATAGCACACTCAAGTTATAGGTGTATGTTAATTCCTATCTGTAATAAAATCAGAAAATTCAGGTTATGCTTTGTAACCTCACCATCATTATAGCAGTTTAAAATCTGGTGAATTTTCAGATGAATTAAAACATACTTTAAAAAGCTATGCTTTAAAATGAATTTAACATTTCACAATTCACAATAAAAACTGTCTGATTTAAAGTTTTTGCTTATTTCTTCCTATAAAACATCTCAAACCAAACCAAACCAAACCGTGATTATGCCTCTTACCTGGTTCACTTTTCAAATGTATTCATATGTAAAAATTTACAAACATGGCCCCAAGTAAACGTTTCTCCAACACAATCTCCAAATAGTCCCCAGGTGGACACAACACCCAGGACTAGTGTGACAGAGCTAAAGTCACAGTACAGACACAAAAACTCCGAGGTAGCAGCAAATTACCAACCCGACACACTGTCAGGAAATTCGCTTATCATCTACCATGTGAAGATTGAGGATGACATATTAATCACCCATCTCACACTCCACAAAGTGGAACATGAAGGAAACAGAAGGCACTCAGTTTTCCATTATCCTGACTGCCCGAGGGGCACAGCCACACAGGAAACGGGAAGGGAGAGACACCGGGAATGAGAGGCGGCCACTACCCAACCATCCCATGTCTCCCATGTCTAACACTCGGCACAAGAATCGGCAGGCGGGAAATGCACCCAAACACAGCACTACAGAACTTAAGCTCAGTAACACTGAAATTGTGGGAAGGTTCTAGCAAGAATTTAATCTTCTCCATAAACTATTTTCGTACTGTATATTCATTTCTTTTGTAAAATAAGGACATAAAAACTGGCAGATAAGTGGTCTATCTAAACCAGTATTCTCTTTTTCATTAATTATGTCTTTCATTAACTGTGCTAATACTTATTAATATCTCACATATTCTGAGGACGACCATTTGACAAACACCAAACTTGTTCTGTGAACTGCCATTTAGTTTTATTCTGAATGATCATTTGTTCTTAATACAAGTTTCCACTCGTACTTGGGAACTGAGCATGCGGCTTAGGAACTCTGTTCCAGTGACCTGGGAATCCGTGTGAGAAAACTCACGAATCACATGCTGAACGCCAAACAGAAAAATAACCACTCGCAAAAACGGGCACCAGGTAAATGCAGAACGAAATTATTCCCGATGGTCTAACATACTGCAGGCAGTATCCGCAGGAATCAAAACTTAGAAAAACAAACACTATCGACAAGACTAAGGGTAACAGCATTAGAGATTCAGGAACCCCCAGTATTATTAGTCTCAGCCCTGACCTTCTATGTTTGAAAAGCATGTTGGTAACCTATATCTGACCTGTATCTGAGTCATCTTCCAGCATCATGTCGAAGACAAAATCAAGACTTGATAGTGTTTTGGCAGGCCAAATAACATTTTGGTTTTTTTATTTGCGGTGAAGCATAACATCACTGCAAACAATGATAAACCCACAGCTTCATACTGATTAACTAACTGCAAACCAATGTCAGATAAAGGCAAAGGCGGGTGCCCACAGTTGTCACATACTTACCACACTGCGCACAGATTGGTAACTTCTGTACAGAACTACAAAAGTAGCAAAACGCTCTATTCTTCTGCCGCCTTGTCATGTAAAAAAAAATTTTAAATACAGTAAATATCAAACAAAAGATCAGAGGATCTATATTATTAGATAGAGATAGAAAAATAAATAAAAATTTACCTCTGACACTTATCACATTCCTGTAAAATATAAATAAGACATTAATTTTCTAGTGGCTGAAAACTGCAAATTCACTTGCATTATAAAGAATGACCTGTCCTTTGTGTTACGATTTAAGTGACACCTCCCCAAACCCCCCACTCCCCCAGCACACAAAAGCATTCACACATCACGAAGGTATGCCTTGGGCACACCACACTAGAGAAAGCAGTAGTATTTTCACAGAAGAGGGTAAATTCAGAGGTATTGCTTTTTTAACGAATCACACAAACGAAGAACAGACATCAGAAACCCTAGTGAATACAATGGGATGAAGCTTACAGAAAGTCCAGAATTTTAAACATGTTATTAAACATTCTCACAGTCTGGTCCCTAACCTCTTTTCAAACCTTGCTGTCTATCCTCTTTAGATTCAAGGCACTTTTTCTCAGCCATTCTCAAAACATGCCTGCTCTCTCCTCTGTGCCTTACTTGTTCTAACGCTTTGCCCTGAAAAGTCCCCCCTCAGCCTTTTCCTGTTGGAAGCTCTGGTGATGACCCCTCCCCTTCTGTGAACTGTGCCCACCCACACTCACCTCTGTCCCCTTCGTCCTAACTGCACCCCTACTGCAGCCCCTACTCAAGTCTGGCTGTCATTATCTGTACTTGTGTGAGTCACTTCTTGTTTTGTCTGCCCCACACCCCTGGTCTCCAGAAATGGCCCTGACACACTGAAGGGAGTCGCCAGTGTCCTGTGCTCTGTAATCCTGCCTCCCCACCCCCACCCCAGCCTTAAATGCTAGTCGTGGAAATGGCACCTGCCCAAGTCCAAAGTATCAGAGTTCTTTCCTCTCTGCGGGCAACAGCACATGATGTGAGACACGTGAGCCACCAGTGCCTACGAACCCGAACAAAGGGAGTGCGAAAGCCTGAGGAAACAGAACTAACAAGCAAAAGACACAACTACCAGGCGGTGCCAGTTGTCCTATGGTGCACTATATCCTCGCCCTGCCCAACTACACAAGTCAGTCCACTATTCACTCAATAAACTCTACTTCTCCCTGGTTCCTCAAGTGGGCTTGGCGTTAATGAACAAACAGTTCTCACGGAATGCACAGGACAGCTGACCCCCGAGCCTGTGGAAACAGGACCGTGTCACTCGCCCATGTACCCCCCACTGGGCCTAAAACAGTACCTGGCACAGAGGAGGTGCACAGCAGCTGTGGAACTAAGAACACTTCCTATGCCTTTGATGAAACAAGAGAAGAAAAGAGGGGTGGTGGCAACAGAACAAGCAGAGAGAAGCAGAACCAGGGCAATGTGGGACAACGCAGAGAGACACGGTCAAAGCAGGAAAGGAGGAACGCCGGCATAAATACTCTGCTTTCCCCACCTCTGACCACAGAGGCCCGGAAACCATCAGGACTAATCCACCTGGCACACGGAAAGAAGGTAGTGGAACAGGAAACAAGAGATGTTAAGAACCGTGGAAAGTTTAGAAATGAGAAATCAAATGAGTTAAAAAGACTTGCTGAGACAAATGGCGAAAGAGGAAAAGGCTCCAACTGATGGGACAACCTGAATCGAGGGGACAGAGGCTGGAAAATTCTCCGCAGAGACCCTAGTATGTACTCTTGGTCAAGGCCGATTTATCACCAGCAGTAGCCACGGCAGTGGGTACTGTGCCAGGTTTTATAAATAAGATAAAATCAAACAAAACTCACTGCCACTCAGTGTCACTGAGAACAATGGGCAGGCCTCTAACACAGATTCCAATTCAGTAAAATGCATCCAGCAACACTGTACTCACTAAAACTTTACTCAGGTGCTTTTCGGATAACTGATATATGGATAGTTTTCAGCTATCAACTGGTGTCATAAACGCTGTTACCATTGAAGCGTTGCAGGGGTGCTTCGCCAAATCCACGGTGCCCCTCAACGCTCGAAGCTGTTTTTCCCGCTCCCGGCGGTTCTCCGCCTTCTTCCTCGCACCAGTCTTTTTCTTGGGCATTTTCCCCCTTTCAACACAAGAGAACAGAGAGGACATAACTGTCAGGTTGCTATTTTAAATAAACTAAGAAACTTATTCTCATTAAAATTTAAAACCTGTTTTCATCAGTTGAAAGAACTACCACATTTAGTAGACAGAACTGCACTGAACCTGCCTTTGAAAAAATGTGTCAATAAATAAGACATTTTTATTTGGCTTTTCATTAATCTGAAAACTACCAGTTCCCTGAAGGTTCCAGCCCTATCTTTCTTGACAGTGTTTGCCTCCCAGTCCTGCCTGGCTATATTCAGCACTCGATGAAGAGGTAACTCCAACGAATGAGTAGCTAGCTACGTGGCTGCTTTTAAATCTGAATCACACATTTCTTAATATTCTTCAAAATACATATTTTCTAAGTCTTTTCTAAGAGTGATTCTCAAAAATCAACTGCCGAAATTCCTAAAAATACAGTTTAGGACATCTAGGCCTCACTCACCATCTACAAATTCTAAATGTCCAAGGTGAGGCTCAAATTTCACTGGTGACTGTGACACACAACCTCCCTGAAGACATTCACATTCTGATTGAAAAATCAAAGCGTGTCCATGACACACGGGCAGAGTTTCAAGAAAGCACACCTTTAAGAGATTTACACCGCTTATTCAAAAGGGCCTATTACAAAACAGCAAAATCATGCACCTGCTTGTACTGGAAACAATGCGAAGGTCACTCAAGTTTTTTCTACTTCGGGTTTCAACTTTTATTTTAGAATATCCAATCAAAAACCAAGCGATGGGAAGTTGCGACTTAAAAACATGGACAAATCAAGTTATGTAGTTTAGTATCTGGTTCCTTAAGTAATATCCAAACCCACTAGGTCACCCTTCCAGTACTTAAAATGCCAAAATCTAGAGGATGAAAAAAAACCGTGTACTGTTATGGCCAACAGAGCTCAGAAAATAATCACGGGGAGGTAATACGGATGTATTTTCTACAGCGCCAGGGGAGAATCCGCTGAGAAAACTGAGCCTCATTTTTTTCCTCTCCAGTTTGGTTTGGAAATTTAAAGAACCAATTCTTTTTCTCTGCCATATGTGGGTTCAAGCCCCTCTCCAGTAATTCTCCGACTTCAGAACACGGTCCGTGTCACCAAAAGAGGAAACAGGCACGGGGTCACAGCAGTTTTGGAGGGAAAGCCTGCCGTCGGAACACCCAGCGACCAGGGGAGACGGCGGAGGTGCCACGCGGCTCGGGGAACCCACGGCGTCACCCGCCCGCGGGACACCCTCCCTCGCGCGCGCTCCGGGCCGACCTCGCTCACCCTGGCGGGGAGGGCGGGCGCACTCCGGGGGCACAGGCGCAGGGACTGGCGCGGCGCCGGCCCGCGGCAACAGCAAATCCGGCTCGCGGACCACGATTCGGGGCTAGAAGGTACTGAGACCCAAGGAAGGAGGACACAGTCACTTTCGGACACTAGGAGCCGGGCCGGATGTCCTCTGACGTCAGCAGCGTCCTACGACAGCGCGTTGGCAGGAAAGGGCCCGCCCGCTTGTTGGTTCCGCCCGAGATCCTCCCACTCCCGCAGCGGAGCACAGCTGGCGGGGAGGGGGCCGGGCTCCCCTTCGTCGTGGGAGGGCCCGACAGGAAGTGGGCGGAGGCCCGAGAGAAGGGGAAAGATGAGAACGAGGGGCCTAAGGGGATGGGAAGGATCCCTCAATTTTATTTTTTCAGAAAAGGAGAAATCTGAAGGAAGAGAAAAATCTAGAAGGAATTGGTAAATGAACTCACAAACTTGGTACTGCATCAGTTGACTCAAACAGAAAATTCTGACCTTATTCTCTAGGGAACTCTCCACCCCCGATTCCCCACGTCCCGTTTCTCCTGTTTGCTGCACAAGCTGTGCCCTTAGTTGCCTGGGGAAACCCTCCCGTGTCCGCCGTTTCCAGCGGGCCTTCTGGAAGTCCGTTCTTTCGTGAACAGCTTCTGCCCCAATCTGGGATCTAGAGTGGGCTTCCCTCCCTTCACTGAACCCTAACGTCCAATCCCGGGCAAAGGCTGCTTAGGCGTCCCTGAAGTGTCATTTCCCCAGGCTTCCTCCTTGGGTTAGGGGTGGGGTCCGCCCCCTGGCTCCCAGTGTCTCAAGCAGGTAATTATAACTCCGTTCTGTGCAGCCACGCTACTTGTTATCCTTCGTTGTTGCTATTTTTTACCCACAACGTAGTGATGGGAAACTGGATTTTGACTTCCAACTTCTGCCATCACCAAGAGTTGCATTAACATCCAAATGGAAGACCCGCGCTTTTGGGGTCTGGATTTCTTCTTCGGGAGCCACCAACTCCACCCCAGTGCAGGCACCCACTCGCAGGACCACGAAGGCCAAAATTCAAACGAGCTGTCCCACCTCCTACCCCACTGACTCTCGCACTCTGCCTTCCCTCCTAAAGAAGACCTCACATCTCTTAACCCTTCGATTTTCTACCAGTCCTCTCTCTGCTTTCTTCCCTTCTTTAGCCCCGAGTTTATAGAACACAGTTTATCATATCCATTGCAATATGCCTTATTTTCTTTCTAATCAAACTGACTGAAACATTCCCGATTCAACAGCCCGCCTGTTTTTTTCCCCTACACTGGACTTCCGTTGTTAAGGAAAAATAAACTACGTAATTATGATTTTACTCTAAATCCAAAGTCACTAACGTCCACAAGGCTCTCAAAACTGTTCTTCAGTCCTCCTATATGTTCCCAGTCAGAGCTTTCATTTCATTTTCCACATGGCTTTAACAATTTTTGTCTTAAACTACCCATTTTTTCTTCCATCAATTTCAACAGGTATTATTGCCTCCTATTTCACAGATAATATAATACTATCAATAATGGCCATACAGCTGCCATTCTGCGCTACGGGTATTTTAATTACTTTACGTGTGCTGTATTAACTCCTTTTTACACACAAGGAAACGGGCAGAGAGACCACGCAGCTTGCCCCAAGATTGCACAGATGGTTTGGCTTATGGTGTTGTCTGTTGCTGCAGTTAAACTTTTTTATCTCAGGACCCCTTAAAAACTCTTAAAAGTTGAAGACTCTAACAAGCTTTTGTTTATGTGGGTTATGTCTATTGATATCAAACAAAATTTTAAACATTTGCTGATTCAGTAAAAATAATACACATAAGTATATCACATATTAGCATAAATAACATATTTATATGGAAAAAATAACCACCTTTTCCCAAACAAAAAGCATAGAAGATTGGCATTCTTGAACAGCTTTGCAAATCTCTTTAATGGAAACCTTACTGGAAGGCAGGTGAATTCCTGTGTCTGCCGTGCCATTGAGAACTGTTTTGATATTCTCATTTTCCCAACATATGGTGGCTAGCCAGAGTAATTGCAAAGAACCCTCTGGGGAAGGACTGGGGAAATTATTACTGTGTACCTCTTTTGTGATACTCCAGGGCTTCCTTCTGGGGATCTAGCCTTTCCTCTGTTGAGTGTTTTCAGATCTAAAAACTGGCTCAGACTTAAAAACTGGGCAAAGAATTGTGAGTCGTTACCAGAGCACTGCTCTCCAGTTGCTGGTCGTGCCCTGCTTGATTTCTCCTGATTACGCAAACCAAGCAGTGTCCTCGTTTGCTGCCTATCCATGTTGCTCCTGGAGATACCATAGTCTGTTACCCATCTCCCTAATCCTCTGAGATCAGGAACCTCTCCTTCCTCGTCACTGATAACTGCCAGCCCTGGCTCCTGTGGCTCAGTTGGTTGAGCGTCGTCCTGCAACTCGAACTTGAAGGGTTCGATTCCCAGTCAGGGCACATACCTGGGTTGTGGACCCGCTCCACAGCTGGAGCATGCGTGAGAGGCAACCGATCGATCTTTTCCTCTTTTCTCCCTCCCTTCCCCGCTCTCTAAAAATAAACAAGTAAAATCTTCAAAAAATAAAATAAAATAACTGTGCCAGGTTGCATTGTAAAGAAAGCCAAGTGACTGACCTGGCAGTCAGGTTGGACGACAGGGAGGAGGAGGCCTCCGCATTGTTTTCAAGCAAGCCAGGAGCACGGCATTAAACGGGAACATGGACCATGTGCAGACTCAGAGAGTTCAGGAGAATCTGGGGATTCCAGTATTTCAGGTGTCTCCACCCAGGCCATTGCATCCGAGTTCCTTTCCAGTCGGGCCTTCTGACCTTGGCACAGCCGACCTAACCGGGCTGCGCAGTTGTTAATCTCCGCTGGAGCTCCACCACACGTATGATTAAGTGCTGGGCCTAGCGTTCCTGCCCTCCCACTGCAGGAAATAAAAGCTTCTTTATTTGCCACCAAAGAGGCCTTCTGAATTTTACTCTGATATTTTTAATAGCCGTTAACCATTCTCAGTTTGTTGCTTTTTACGAAGAATCAATTTTGCTTGGCAACAATCAATTCCTGTTTTTAAGATTACGATTTCCCTCATATGTCTTAAAATGCCTAGTACGTCGCACCCACTCTAGTGTACCAGTATCCTGATACCACTACTCAAAATTCACGTTACACCACTTCACTTGGACAAAAGACCTACACTAGTACCCATTTTGACTAACCGAAAGAAATGCAAAGAGCATTTTTCCTTTTACAGAAAAAAAGTAAAAATAGCCTTCAGCGTTTGTTTCACAGGGAGCCCTTACAGAGGCAACTTACCAGTTGCAGTGAGAGCACCGGCGGCCATCCCTCCCTAGGAGCCACGCCCAGCGTCTCAGCGTCAGGCCCCACCGCTCTGCACTGGCACCGAACCTGGGAGAATCTGCGCTGTACCTCGATTTGTTTTGTGCATCGTTAGCAGGATGTGTCCTGAAGTACCAGAAGGGTCGGAGAGCGCATAAGGGTGTTACACTCAACGTAAAACTGAGCATGATTAAGTGTTATTTTAGGTTTCATGTGTTACTTGGTATGATTTAGTAGGTTATTTTGAGCAAAAAAATTTCTGTATAATCTAATGGTAACTGCTCTTTGGTTTTACGCCATTTCAGCTTATGAACGCTTTCGTAGGAACGCTCTCCTTTCAGATAACAGGGGATCCTGTACTGCCTTCCATGAGAATGCTTCCCAGTTCACCACGAATGAAAGTTTCGCCTATTGCACTGTTACCTTGTGCCAAGGTCTGTCTGCCCTGCGTCTGTCACCAATAAGGAGGTCTCACTGACTGTCAGCGGGCCGAAGATTCAAGTCAAAAATTTCCCACTGGTTTCTCCTTTGCTGACTCACCCCTGACATCGACTCCCTTCCCTGGGCCTCTCTGGAAGCATGCTGAGTCAGAGGAGGGTGGGGAGAGTTTCCTAGAGAGTTCTTTGGAAGCAGCACCTGCAAAGGGGGGGCAGCAGGACTGGACGGAGGGAAGAGTCGGCCTGCAGCACAGCCCCAGTGAAGGCCTCGACTGTGGATCTGGGACGTCCCTTCAGAGCTGAGGGAGTGGGCTCGGCCTCGGCAGACCTGGGGCATCAGTCCTGGATGTGGGCTGACACTGGCAGCGGGTAGACTCCTGGGCCCAGATTACCGGGGCCAGACTCCTGAAGAGGGCCCGCAGCTGCCTCCTGTCAGCTCGCCACACTCCCGGCAGCCCAGGGAGTGAGTGCCTCACTTTTGAATCGGGGTCTGGGGAGCGCCTCTCAGTGCTCGCTGCAAAGAGTGACAACTAAATGAAGAACTATCCACACGAAGACAGACCCTGTTTACCACCTATAGGGCCTCCCTGAAAGAATTCCGAAGAGAGTGCTTGAGGACGATGAAAGTGGAGTTCAGGGGGTGCCCAAAGCAGAGTGTGTAATCGATTTATTTAACATGTGGGTAAGTCTAAAATATCTGCACAAAACAAAACCACAATAGACAATTGTGGATACAAAAATTATGAGGAAATGAAATATTCTCAAAATTCAGTGTGATTCGGATTAAATCCTGACAGATTTTTTTAATGGAATAGGACAAATTGACCCTAAAAGTCATGTGCTTGAGTAAAGAGCTGTGAAGAGTCCAGGCCATTTTAAACACCTGCAGAAGGACATCTTTATTTACTGTAAAGCTCCAGTTACTCCAACAGTGTTTATAGAGTGAGATGTTGACAAATAGACAAATATCACTGAATAGGTGTCCCAGATACAGACTCATATATATTAAGGGACTTGGTAAATGGTATAGGTTGCATTAGCATCAGTGAGAAGACACGTATTACTCAGTAAATAGGGTGGAGACTGTTGACTATCCATGTAGAGGAAAACAAAATTAGATCCATATTTATCAGCATACATAAAAATGAATTCCAGCTGTACGAAGGACATAATGTAAAAGCAAAATATAAAACTGTTATAAGAAAATATAGGAGAACGCCTTTATGATATTGAGATATGAATGATTTCTTAAATAAAACAAAAAGCAAATAATTCAAGAAAATAAATAATGCATGTAAGAAAATTAAAACTTCAGCATGAAAAAGGATATCATAAACAAAGTGAAAGGCAAAATGAAAAGAATGAGTTTGACACCCATGTAAATGATCATTTGTATACAGAATAAATTAAAGACCATCATTCAGTGAGAAAACCACAACCAAAGGAATTACAGGCACAATGATATAAACAGGATATTTTATAGAAAAGGAAATCTAAATAGCATTAAAATTATCAGATCGATACCACAATGGAATACCATTTCACAATTACTAAATTGGCCAAAATTTAAAAGCCTGGCCATTCAGAAATTGAGGAAAGGTAGAGAAATCAATTTTAAGCAGTCCTGGTAGGAACATAAATTGTTAAACCTGTATTACTTTACTTAATAGCAAAAATTTTAAACAATCTATCTTTTATTAAGGAAAGGAATAAATTATATGTTATCTATGTAACAATTAAAGTTCATAATTTTATCATTAAATATCAACACAGGTAATCCCAAAACATGGTTTAAAAGAAAAATTTAAATGGAAATATTATGTATGTAAAATTATAAAGCAAAAAGCCAATTTTATACATTATTGGGTAATAATAAAAATACCAAAACATCTATAGAAATTACATTAACTTCAGATTTTGATTATTTCCAGTGAGGGAAAGGGAAGAGATGAAGGATGTCAGACAACAGCTATATTTTAGCTGTCAAGACAAAACTAATTTAAAAACATATCTAATATCTCATCCATCAGCATGGCTAAAACGAAAAAGACTGGCAACATCAAGTGCTGTAAAACTGTGGAGCAACCGGAACTCTCCTTCAGTTTGGGGGAGTGTAATGTGGAACTACCTCTTTGAAAATTATTCAGCATGACGTACAGAAAGCATACCTGTATTTACTAGAACACATGTAAAAAGATGTTCATGGTAGCACCACCTGCAACAGCACCCAAACTAGAAACGACAACCCAAGTGTCCCTCAACGGAAGAATGGCTAAAGGAACCATGACTCATTCATAACTCAAAACATTGCACACCAACAAGAAGGGACACACTACATCTTCACATAACAGTATGGATGAACCTCACAATGATATTAAGCGAAAGAAGCCAGCAACAATAAAGAAATCAGTGATGGGGAAAAAAGCACACCATTATTCTGTCAGGCTCATTCCCTCAATTAGATCCAGCTATTTATGGCAAGCTGTCTAGAGAACCTCGGAACAGTGCACACAAAATTCTGCATCAAACAAAACAAAAACAAGCAGACAAAATCCTTTTTTTCAGTGCACAGCTAAACTGATGGGAAAGCAATAGAAGCTTAAGGAGACTAGGAGGGATGAGGGAAGTACTAATTCAGACAGTAAGCAAGCTCTGGACCTGGCATTTGGTTGAGTCCATCTGAAAACCCCCAGTGACCTAGAACTTGGATTCCAGTAAACAACATATGCACTATAGACAGGGACCCTGTGGCCAGGAAGGGGAGGTGTTGGGTTTGAGGCTCTTACATAAGCTGGGACCCACAAAGGTCAACACCCTTCGAGCAAAATTAAGGTTAAAGACAAATCTTGCCACCCAGAGAAAAATGGTGGGATAATTGCCAGTGTCACTTTTGTTTCCTAGTAGAGCGGTAGAAAGTAAATTCAAAACACTACAAGAGAATTCCTACCTACCAGCCCACCTTCAAGCACATGTTTGATTTTAAGGCTTTCTCCACTGTATTCTACAGTGCAATAGGAGAAACCTAAAAGGGCTCCAGAACATTCCTAAGATTTGGCACCCCTGGTCTGCAGTTACTAAGCCCCTTCTTCCCAGGCTTGCTGGGGAGAGGAAGCATGTGCTCACCCACGAGACGAGATGGTAAGTCTGGAGCTCCTTCCTCTCCGGTTCCATGGCTCCAGAGGACCGGCAGCCCTTGCTGCTGGTTTCAGCCCCTTCTCCTCCATTAGCCCCACCCCCTGCTCCTTGTGAACAGGGGCCTCCAATAGTCTGCAGTGGGCCCTCTGGGATATTCAGTGAGGTGTTGTGTTTGAGCACATGGGGCTCTGGGGGGCCCTGACATGGTACAGCAGTCAGACTGGGTGTTAGAGGTTACACTGCAAAGGCTCAACTCACCATCATCAAAGCATCCACTTTTTTCACATTTCCTCTCCTGCTGATTTCTTCCCTTCTCTTTAGCAATGATCATTATTACAATTCTGAGTGTGAAGCTTCAGATGGAATGAGTTTTTAAAAAGTGATGAAAATATTGACAGTAAAGGTTATACAGCAAAGTCCAACAGCCCTATCTTCCAAACCCGAAAAGTCATCTACAGTTCGTTTTGAACACAGAATGTGATTTTTATCCAATACAGACATCTGGATGACAAGATTCAACAGATGTCCAAAAAATATATAATTAAGTTAAGTTGAAATAAATGAAAAGAGTTAAAGGAGTATGTGTGTGGGGGGGACTCCTGCTTCCTGTCTGCCACAGATGAGAATAAGTCTACCAAGACATGATCTGCTTGGGGAGGAAAGGTGGCCGATCTCTCAAAGGAGAAGGGCCAAGAGATTTTTCCTTAATGGGCTTTTATTGCATTCAGTTTGAACAAGAATACAGGTAAAGCTCATCAATCATTGTCAGGCAGTAAGGATCAAACAATAGATAACATACAAAGAAGGGCTTATTCTGAGTCAGGGTCAATTAGCTAAAGGGCTATAAAACTTTGGGGAAACAAACTCATTTCATGCTTGGACTCTTATCAGAAAATTGAGGGCATTCTCAGCAAAGCATGTTTCACAGGATTTTATGCATTCTTTCTTAGGCCTGATCGCCCAGAGGGAACCTGCCCTTTCTGGCACAGGACCACACCCACCTCCAGCATTGTTTCAGGCTTAAATCAGACAGGGGAAGTAAGGCAGCCAAGAGATTACGAGATGTCTCACAGACACAATGAGGACTCAGGATATGTCAAAGCTGAGGGGCGAGGGTCCATCACCCCCTTTTTCTATAGTCCTTTTTCCCCAAGTCCTTCCCTGAGGGCCCCTTCGTGACCATGCCTGTCTTAGGTTGTCCCTGCCTTGAGGAATCTTACCCATCATTGGCTAACCGGTCATCTGCCCGGGGTCAAGCAGGGTGAAGTAAAGGGGGGCAAAGGCAGTGCCCCTGCCAGGGAGATAAGCTTTGTCTCCTTAGTGGCTTATGGTCCCAATGTCTCTTCACTCAACTTTAGCCATGTTACAGCTTCTGAAACCAGGCAGGGCAGTTCTCAACAGGAGTAGTCAATGTTATTACTTTCCTACTTGGGAACTAGTAGAAGAATAATGCATAGATAACCTTCAGTGCAGACTCAATATGATACAAGTTGAAGAACCTTAATGGCTGTACTTGGAGGAGTATAAAATATGTAAAACATGATAAATATTTGATATCAGATAAATAAGTACTGAGGTAAATTACAGTTTGCTTTTTAAAAAGAATAGGATCAAATTATAACTTCCATAAGAATTTTTTGAAATAGCAATCATAGATATAACTACTCTCCAGCTGCTTTCATAATTAGCCATGATAAAGCAAAACACTTTAAATTACAAGCATATGAAATAAATGTGACTGTTACTCTGATTTTTTCCTAAAGTCTGCTGCTTAAAGATGTTAAGACAACACTTGAAAATTTCATCAAAATCAGATAAAAAATGTATCAGTTGAGATGCAAATTCAACTATACGTAACTGAAAACCCAAGTAACGGTGGATTCAATGAGATAGTCTATCTTTCTCTTGTGTGATAAGAACTCCGGGACACACATGAGGGCTCAAGGACTGCACTGACAAGTTTTGGAGATCCTTTTGGCAAGGTTCTCAAGGATAATAATCATACGGCAAACTTTTAGGCAGGAAAATTGAGGAAGGGATAAAAATAAAGGGCCCCGCTACAGCGGAGTCAACCTTTGTTAGCAGGCTTTCCCGAACGCCCAACCAGATGACTGGATTCCAATAACTAACCAGAATTAAGTCACTTGAGCAGGTCCAGCTGCCAGAAAGATGGGCAAACGTAGTTTTTCAGCAAGACACATTGCAAACCCCAATTAAAATTGAAGTCCTATTATGAAGGGAGAAATGGATAGTGCATATTATGTAGAAAACTAGCAGTTTCACCTTATCTTGATTTTTTATATTTCACAAGACAGGAAGTTTGAAAGCTGTGAGGATGTAGTTTTTTAAAAAAGAATAAGCAAAGGGGGTCAAAATGAAAAACAACGTTTTTTTAAAAACATTCCTTTCATTACAAAACAAGATCTTGCATACAGCCTAATTGTTAATGCATCACTTAGCTCACAGGAAGTAGGGAAAATCTCTTCCACCACCACGTTCCCTGGGGAAAATAAAACAGAACAAAAGCTGGAACTGTCCCAGGGGTGTGAAAAAGTAAGCTCACATGTACGGGGTGTTTGTCCGGGGGCCGAAACCAGCGTCAGCGCTGCACGTGAGGCTGGCTCCTGCCGGCAGCCAGGGCAAGGAGCTCGGCCAGCGGCTCTGGTTCTAACCTGGGGCCCGAGAGGCAGCTCCCGTGGTTCTGGGCCAGGAGCTTCCCCAGGTCATGGGTGTCCCCAGCTGCAACAAGAAGCGAATGTAAATACCCACTGGGGGAAAGAATCTTCAGTGTAGGCTTTCAGGTTATCTACACAATAACATCAGTCAAGCATTAGGTCATAATAGAAGGAGAACAAATAGACGCAGAAGTGGTCTACTACCCCCCCCAAAAAAAGCTACAAATACGATTGATCACAGTAACAGCTTAAAGATGAGAAAGTACATTGTCCCGTCATTAGCTGCCTAAAAACATTTCATTCATCACTCATGATTCTAAACATAACCATACACCTTATACATCCTTTTACCGTGTCTAATACTTTTCTGTGAATAATTTTGGCTTTCCTAAGAAGACAATCATATCATCTGTGATCAGTTGCCTTTCTCTTTCTACCTTCCCAGTTCCCTATAGCTTTTATTTCTTTTCTTGCCTTAATGAGCTGGGTCAGATGTCCAGTATAATGTTGGATAGAAACCATGGGAGAGGACACCATTGCCTGGCTGCTGATTTTAATTTACTTTATTTTTTAAAAGATTTTATGCACTTATCTTTAGAAAGAAGGGAAGAGAGGGAAAGAGGGAGAGAAACATCAATGTGGTGAAAGAAATAATTAGTTGTCTCTTGCACGCCCCCAACTGCGGGCCCAGCCTGCAGCCCAGGTGTGGGCCCTGACCAGGAATCAAACCAGTGACCTTTTGGCTCACAGGCCCGGACTCAATCCACTAAGGCACACCTGCCAGGGCTGGCTTCTCCTGTTAAAGAAAGTACTTCTATCATATTGCCACTTAAATAATGTTTCAAATGGTAAGTTTTAATAGATATCTTTTCTGGCAGTAGGGAATGGACTAAGAATGGTCCTTTGTATTGCTGAGAGATTTCATTTTAACCATGAATCAGAAATAAAATCACAAACTCTTAAAAATAAATTTTAAAAGAGAAGCAACCCAATAATAATATGGGTAAAAGATATGAACAGGCAATTCACAGATAAGAAAACCCAAATTGTGAATAAATATATGCAGTTACATTTAGCCTCATTAATAATCTGGTAATTTCACACCTAGTCAAATACTGTAAAGAAAATGACTGCACTTATGTATCAGGAATTGTGTGCAAGAATAGTAGCTTAATAGAAAAATACTTCCAACCAGCTAAAATGTTCATCAATAGGACAATGGGTTAATAAATTGTTACATATTCACCCCATGCAATGTTAAGTGGTAGTGAAAATGAACAAATTATAGCAATGTGCAGAATTGTGGATACATTTCAGAAATAGAACATTTACATATATAATATGTATTGGTTTGCATAGAATAAACATTAAATAATTTAAATGTCAAGTGTGAATAGTTGCCTGGGTGTCATCTCAGTACTCCCTACACTGGCGGGTGTTGGGAGAGGCAACTTGCCATGGACCCTCAGCTGCACACTCTGGTGAGTGTGCCGAGGAGAATGCAAGGTCCTTGCACAGGCCCAATCCTTGTGGCTGCATTTGCAGTACGCAACCTTGACAATGGAGGTAACACAACTCCAAAGATCAGGCCTGCTTCCACTTGCTAGAAAGGAAAAGAGGAGGGGAGGGGAGGGGAGAAAAGAGAAGAGAAGAGAAGCAGTCAATTCTTCAATTCCAGTGTTCTGTGGCTAGAAGGCAAATCTACCCTGTGCATAGCATCTTGCCTGGCCCTCGGTACTACTTCTGAGAGATTTGAGAACCAAGGGAAAGCAATATGATTGTGACACTCCGGCCACTGCTGTGCCATGCATACTGAAGTCCTTTGTCCCTGATCCAAGGGTCCTGCGTCTCCTGCCAGCGCCCATAAACAGCAACAGGCCAACTCAGCCTGCGAGTCAAGTAGAATCCCAGACATTTCACAGACCTTGATAGTAAGCTGGGAGACTAGAAAGATTTCAAAAGACCTTGACCTGTTTAGTCACTCACTAGCTATCTTGACTCAGACTATTCAGTTCTCTCTACAGATTTTTTGTTCCTTTTATGAAAAGCAGATGGTCGAAGAGGATAGTCCCTAGCACTTCCTAATTCTATATCTTGTGAGTATGGAAACATCCTGAGATCGAGAGTGAAGGAAGGCACTTGTCCAGAAAAAAATGGAACTCTCAAATAGAATTACAGCTCTTTTACCATTTCACTTTGTGTCTGAACGTTGCGTCCCGAGTGCTTTGGTGGGTGGAGGTCCTTTCTTCTCCCTGACTTCTGTTTTCTTCATCTTTCTATGTGTGGGCACGGACGCGATGCAAACAGTGGGGTGGGGAAGTGTTCCAGGCACTCAGGGCCACTGTTCTCCGCTGGAGCCTGGGGTCTGGGTTAGATTCCCCCCCGTGAGAGGCATGGGATTTGGAAGGCAGTTGAGAGGCAGAAGTCTGTATTATTTCCTCTGCAGAGCAAGGCAGGTGTTTGCTCTTGCTGACAGTAGGACCGGACTTCTGCCAACCACTTCCAGGCCTTTCCTGAGAATAACTCATTTTGGTTCCACGGGTTACTAAGATCGTTGGTGGTTTCCTGTGGTTCCTTCAGTTTCCACATTTCATGAGGGGTGGTTTTCCTCACTTTTTGCTTCCTCAACTCTTGGTTTGTTTGCTTTTTGCTTGTTTGTAAAGTACTTAAAATCTTGTGTTAGATCCTTTCTGCTCAAAATACCTGCCTGCAGTGGTTTCTCCTGTCCTGAGCCCTGCTTGATAAAAGAAGGCAAATGTTAAGAAAAAGCTACTCTAAATTGGTTTGTCTTCAAATGTTTATACTGTCAAAACTTTAACAGTAAAAACAGAACAAAAGCTTCTATTAGAATCTACATCCATATGGGTTAGTTTTGCATTGTCCCATAAGAAATTAGCGCAGACTTAGTGACATAAAACAATGCAATTTTGTCTGTCTGTCTGTCTGTCTGTCTGGTTGGTTTTAAATTCACAGCTTCAGCAGGTGAGAAGCCTGGGTGGGCTCCGTGGGTGCTCTGCGTAGGGTCTCACAAGACCCACATCAGGGTGTCAGTGGGGCTGCCTCCCTGGTGGGGGCTGCGAGGAAGAATCTTTCCCAATCCCGTGCCGCTGGCTGGTTCACTTCAGTTTGTTATGGTTGTCGGACGGAGGTCCTCGCTTCGGCCACCACCCAGGCCGCCCAGGTGCACTCCCTGCTTTCATGTGGCCCCTCCCGCAGTCGGCTCCTGGGACGAGTCTCCCACATTTCCCACCTCTCTGGCTTCTTCTGTTGCATCTCTGTGATTCCAGCCAGAGAAGGTGCTGCTGCGCCCACCCAGATAGTCCAGGATTAAACTCCACAGCTCAATTTATGTTTCATTACGCCAACGAAGTCCCTTTGGTCAAGTCTCATAACCTATCAGAGGTTTCCAGGATTAGAGCACAGTCACCTCTGGGTGGGCCGTTCTGCCTATCACACCATCTAAAAAGTGGAATATTTGTTGTATCTTCTTTATGTAGCATCCTCAGTTGAAACCCTATGACCTGCCTGGACTGTGGCAACCTTTAACTTGGTGTCTGGGGTTTCAGACACCCCTTTACAGGGGAAGGAAGAAGGGAGAGAGGGAAAGCAGCAGCCAATGCAAGGAGAGTAACGTGACAAAGCAGACCACAAGGTGGTTTTAGAAAGAGAGTATTCTGGTGGGGGTCGGGGACAGACTGGAGCTAGAGAGTGCCACATCCTGTAAAGATGTCACCCTAGTGATTCCATTTTTAAAAATTAAAATGCAAGACCCACTTCTTCCTCTCTCCAGCAATTACACATATTAATTCTTTTTAATTGAGCATCCTCTCTTCCAGCACACACACACGACCAAATCTAGGAAACAGTAATTTATTAAAATTAGCATTCACCCAAAGCCTGCTCTCATGTGGAAGGGGAGTTTGGGATTGCTTCTTAGGACCTAGAAATTAAGAGGTTTCTCTGTGGGACTTGGTGACATCAACAATACTCTTGTCGAATTAACAAAGTATGAGTCTGCTTTACAGTGAGATGAGATATATTCCCTGCTCTTTGGCTCCCAAGGAGAAATATTTCTTATCATAGTGGATACCCCCTCACAGACAAACCATATTTGTGCACTGATGTGGAACCAAAATATTCATTAGGAGAATGACTGAAACTTTTGTCCTACCTCTATAAATCCATCTTCTATCTCAATAATAGAAGCTATTTTTTCTCTCTAATTTTGTCTTCCCAACCCAATTCCCATTCTTATTGTTTCCTTTATTACTTATGAAGCATAGTCTAGAAATGAAAAAATGAAATATGCAGAGATAAATAATAGCTTGAAAAAAACCTTGTTTTATCATCTCAGGTCCTTTGGTTTATGAGCATTATAGAAAAAAACAGAATATGAAGAACATTTCACAAGCATGGTATGTGAATAGCCTGTATCTCTGTACTAGCCACTTAGGGTATGACAGGGGCCACAGAAACTCAAAATGATTTGTTAATACTCAAGATTTATATTATAAAATAAATGCAGTGAATTTTATTCTAGCTATCAATAGAAAAAAATAAATGAAATCTAGTCCCCTCTTAATATTCCAATCTGGTGTAAAATGACCTTAAAAAGCATGTCAATATTTATTTGATGTAAGATCATTTCATTCTAAGAATGTTTATTCCCAAATGGGTTAATGGTGTTCAGGAACAGACCTGGAGGCCTGCACATACAGAAATATATCCGATGGCCTTGCCAACATTTTACACTTTAAAATACCCCTGGGTTTTGCTTATATGAGAATCATTTTTTAAAATAATAAATAGTCTTAGCTTGCAGTCACGCTGAGATTAGAACATTAATATCTCTGGCCCTGAAAACATTTATTAACATTCTATCAAAGACTGAGGACCAACTCAGCAATTGTAAAATGTGCAAAGAAGCATAATCATAACCTTTATGTTTGTATTACAATTTGTGTTTATTGAGAATATTACTCCATCTCTTTTGGACAAGACGTGTGTCAAGGGCGTCACTGTGACCTTGAGAGCTATTTCTGCTCTGCCACGGACAGTCACCTCAGTTTATCTCCAGTAAAGTCTCTCTCTACCCATAGGGGGAAAATAGGTCAGTGGCACAAATTCACAGATGAAGGAGAAGGAGATGGGTTGGAGAATATTTGTACTTATTAAGTGTCTACTGCAGATGCAAAAAGGAATAGATAAATTTTGTCTTTTTGTCTGAAAACCGCAGGAAGCCAGTTTGGGTTCTTCTGCCTCCTCCCCTTTGCCAAAGGAAGACTTGACCAACAGCTCTATTATGTGGAGAAGATAGAAATTCCCTGAGGGGGTCAGGGTTTGGATAGCAGTAAAAATGGGGAAGGCCTGTTAGGGGGTCGAAACACCTGTCAGAATTATTATACTTCTTTATTTCATTTATAACACATTAATTTCTACTTTGAACCCCATTCCACTAGACAGGTGGGAAAGTGCACCTGTCATTTCCTTGGGTTTCTCTAGACACAAGCATTTGACTACTGTTCCAGAGCTTTCTGCACTGCCAAGGCATAGGGTAGGGGCACTCTGGATTTGGGCCTACTGTCCACAAAGATTACTTGGAGAGTCCCATAATCCTTGTCCACGTGTCTGCTTGTTGCCGGCTCTTCGTGGTGTTCAGCCTGAGCTTTGCACGTAGAAATCTTTAATGAGGTGCCTATGATCCCTGCTTCCCAGCATACTGTGCGGCCCGTGCTCTCAGGAGTCATATCACGTGTTTGAGACTTTGTCAGGGACAGGTCTCTTCTACTGGTAAAACCCTCAGCTTGCACACCCGGTCACAAACATTGCACATTACAGGGAATATTCCTTACATTACAGGGAATATTTTTTCCCTTGTGTTCCTTCATCTGAATCATTCTACCCTCACAAATTCACTTAACATTTCTACCGGCGTTACAAACCTTGTAATTATCCTATCAACTTAGAAGTTGAGCAAAGAATGTCAGGGTTTTTTGTTTTTTTTGTTTTTTGCAAGTTACTATAGAGCTTTCCATCCTAACCACATCCCCCAGCTGGTCCCCGACCTCTAGGCCAGAAGGCTGATAGGTCAGGGTCAGCACGAGTGAGGGAAGGAGAAGGAGAAATAGGGAGAGGTTGTCAGGGCACTGAAAAAGAGAAGATGCAGGGAGAAGGCCACATAAATTAGTATCTGAAAAGATTATCTAGTCACGCCAAGATCAAGGATTAGCACTGCTGGCAGATGGAAAATGACCTGGAATTATTCCAGGGACAGAGTTTTCGGGCCTTTCAGGGGACTTTTACGTAACCCCAGCTCAGATTTAGAAGGGCAGGCTGAGTTCACTTAAAGGGGCAGGGTCCCCAGGGAAGAGTCAAGTACTTTTCCTGGTAGCCCGTGAAGCAATCTCTTCTCTTTTCATCTTGCTGAGGGGTTCACACTTCAGACAGTCATGTGTGTGTGCAAATGTGTGTGTGTGTGCCCACTGTACGCACACTTGTGTCTGGAAAGGGAATGTGGAAGGGGAAAGGAGTACAAAAGTGGGTAGTTGTCCTGTATTTTATATTTTATTTTTGAGTATGCGTGCTTATCTTGCATAATAATAGCCAATACCATTGTGTCCTTCCTATGCGCCAGATACCATTCCAAATGCTTTAGGTATTTTAATTCTCTCAGACCACACCACCACCCTGTGCGGTAGGCGCTGCTATCAACCTCATCTTACACAGCAGGGAGCTCAGGTGTAGGGTCAAGTAACTGGCAGAGCTGGGATGTGAACCCAGGCAGTCAGCTCCAGGGGGCACGCCTGTCACTACTTTTCCTGGGAATCGTGTTTCTCTGAGCCAACCAGTGCGCAGGCCAGCTCTGCCATGAATTCCTCTCACACTGGGTGTGTTGTGCGTGTGAGGGTCTGTCTGGTTCTGTGTGAGGATGAGCAGGCATAAATAAGGCCCCGTCCCTGCCCTGAAGGAGCTCCCCACTCTACTGTAATAGGTGGCAGGGTATTAGTCATTTTTGGCAACTATATGTAAAAGAGGTTTTTGATTTTCCATTTGTAATTGTCCTCAAAATTGACATTACCATGGAAAACGCCTGGCTTTCAAGAGACAGGAATTCTATGTGGTCCTACCTAAAACATGAAAATATTAGCTATGAAGATTTAGTTAAGTGTGACCATGTTGTACATTCATTAAAATGTAATGTCTAAATAACCAAATACCATATATCAGTATATAAATTTTCCAATGCTCTTTTACCAGCTATAATTTGCTAATAAAATTAATTCTTCCCAGAAAATTTTCAGCTACCTTTCGATAGTTTGACTCTTTATAATATGGTGTCTCCAATTTTATTTATAGTCACAGTTGCAATTTATCAGAAGCCCCTATAGGAAGGTCCGAATGCCAGCCAGAAGCTCCAGTTAATGTTCTGTAGGCAAGGGCCACCTTGGGGGTGTGTCATTAAGAGCGTACAATGTGGGGGCTTCCCGTGGCACGTCCAAAGGTGAGCGAGTGAGTTCTGTAAAACCATGTGCTTATGGCACTCGAATGACGCCTCGTTGCTTGCCACGGCCTGCACAGATGTAGCCATTCTTCCTCCGAGGCTATTCTCACCTATCTAAAAGCCAATGTAGAATGAAGTGACCCTCCTTTCCGTGCAACGAGAAAGTGAGACAGTAGTGGGAAACAGGACGGCCAGCTTGTGTGGGCCCACAACCAGGGCACCGACCTCACGGCCCCTCCCTGCCGACTCGCTCCTTCTGCGGGAGGGCGAGGTGTCTCCATGTCCGGCTGGAAGATTTGCAGCAGACGGAAGGGCTCATTGCTCTTTCCCGCTCCTCTATCCTGCTCGCAGGCGCCACATGCGGTCCTTCCCCAGTGGGATGCCTGCCAAACCGTGGTAGGTGGACGCAGAGGAGAGGCAGAGGTGACGTATTTGTCACAACTCAGAATCTCTGGAGGAAAAAAAAAAGATCAGCTTCAAACCTAAGCTCCCTAAGACAGGGATATTGTCTTCCTTGTCACCATGGCCCAGGACAGCACCTAGGTAGTAGGAGCCCCGGAAATCAGACTCCAAGCCACGAAGGAAGGCACAGAATCTGAATCACCAGCTAAAATCCCGGGAGCTGGGTCTGGTCGTCAGGGAACATGAAGCAGCGAGGCTGAGATGAGGAAGAGTGGGCTGAGCCGGTAAGAAGATGCAGGGGGACTGAGGTCGAGCAGACACCACAGGGCAGGCAAGAACACAAACCAGGTGTGCCAAAAAGCTAGCACGTGTGTCGACCATTCATTAACTCGTTTAAGAAACATTTATTGAAAGTCTAGTATGTGCCATGCACTATTCATTCCTGTTGCTAAAATACAGTAGGAAATAAAACTGACAGAAATCCCTGCCCCTACAGCTGACACTACATTACATGGGGGAAAATAAATAAATCAGACACATGAATAAAACATATGGTTCGTTACATAATGACAAGTACTAAGAAGAAACCTAAAATCAGGGAAGAGAGGCATTAAATATCAGAATAGGACGGACTGGAGTTTTAGATCAGGGAGCCAAGGCAGGTGTGATGGAGACAGGTAGCGTTCTGAGTAAGAACTGGAAGAGGTGAGAAGTGATTCCTGCAGCTGCCTGGCAGAGGAACCTTCAGCCAGAGAAAATGGCCAGTGCAAAAGCCCTGGGGCAGTTTGAAACTCGCCTGGCTGCTTGGGGAGCAGTGCTGGTCCCCTAAAGAGCACTCGCAAAGGGTGGAGCAGACTCCCAAGTTAGGATCTATTACTGACTCATCTGTGACTACCGCCAAAAACCTTTCAATCCCATTCTCCATTTTCCGTCACTTCCTGTAAAGATTGGACAAACTATTGCTCATTTTTCTCCTGAGCTGGAGCAGCCACTAACCTAGTTCTGGCCAGTGAAATGCAAAGGGGAAGAAATGGAACCAAGGGAGCTTATGAGGAAGGAGTGAGGCTTTGCTGCCAGCTGCCCCTGCTGCCTGCCTGTGGACCCGAATGCGTGAGCAGAGGCTGCTGCGAGCTGCTCAGCCCTCCGACAGCCGTGAGAACCACAGAGACACCAAGCTCAAGCTCTGACTCCGTGAGCCCCCGAGTGACCATCACCACCCACCAACACGCAGGCCTCTTGTTCTGTGAGAAGAGTCACCTTCTGTTGAAACAAGTATCAGTCAGACAGACAGCCTGTTCCTCAGAGCACCGTGCATTCGAAATGGATGCTGAACTGTTTGAGATACTTATAAATAAGAGGAAAAAGGCAAATTGGATGGTCACCAGAGGTGACCGGAGAGCCAAGGTTTCTGCTTTGTTGACTCAGCTGTGTTCTGTGTCCCAGGAGAAAGTGTCGGTGCCCACATCCGGGCAGCAGAACCCCACCTTTCTGACCAGGGGAGCAAACCGAGAGGTGAATTTCATTGTACTGTGCCCTAATAGGAGGAGACCTTTCAGCTGAAGAGAAATTGGGACCCATTCATCAGCTTCACCTTCCACCTGGCCATCACATGACAGAGGACTGAGCAGCAGCTAGGGCTCTGTCCTGACAGGTATTGCGCGTCTAGAAGTTTCAAGGACAGTTACTGCCCGTAGCTATCCACAACCAAAACAGAAACGAATCTCCCCAAATGCCATTAAACTGTGCTGGGGGTGCAGGTGGGGGTGGGTTACGAGGGCGAAATTGTCCTTTGCCGAAGTGTGAGTGGGTTTCAGCGGCTGTGCCAGGACACATCCCTGGCCGTGGAAACCCTAGGAACAGGGGAGCAGTTGTAAGAAAACAAATTTAACCTTTAAAAGAATATGGAATATTTATACAATCAAATGACTTTTCTTTACACAACAAATCGCTATTGAACTCCTTTAAATATAACCCCTTAACAACAGAGAAAGAACTTTGAAATTCTTAGCCTGAACTGGTAAGGGATAATGCCAATCAAAGGTTAATTGGAAATAAAAAGCTCATAAACTCCAATATGAAAAGGTAGGGTTGTTGATGGACTTATCCACTCAGGAAATATTGTCTCCCACCCGGTGCTGAATTGTCCAGGGACGGTGCCTGCCCTGCTGGACTGTGCAGTCAAATGTGGGAGGAAACTTTTAACAAATGGGAGATTGTATATATATTACGTGTGTGTGTGTGTGTGTGTGTGTGTGTGTGTGTGTATTTCCCTGAGGGAAAGGAACAGCGTTCTAAGAGAGAAAAAGAAAAGAGAATCCTAATTTAGAAGTCAAACAAGGTTTCTGGAGAAAGCGCTTCGAACACACACAGGAAAAATGACCAGGCGTGAGCTGAAGGAGTAGCAGGGCCACATTCCAGGTGGAAACACTCGACTTCACAGGAACCCTTGGACTGCAAACATGTAACTGAGCCTGGGCTACATCAATTAAACTTGACATTAAGAAGCAGTTGGAGAACCTAAACTAGCATCCACATGAATGTGACAGGCCCTGGCCCTTGTCAGCACAAGTTCAAAGCTTTGGCTGTGCCACCAGCCTCTCGACATCGGCCCCCACCACTCCCCTGTCAACCCCAAGGAACCTGCAGCTCCTTTAAGCTGAAGACAGTACGTGAATGACAGGGGGGCCTCTCCGCTGATCCTTTGGAGCAATGAGAAGTGACCCCGCTGTTTGCCTTAAAAGTTCTCCGGAAGCTGTTCTTCGTGGCACGTCTTCCACGTGGACAAAAAAATAATGTAAGAGGAATTAATTTCTTTGAATCTGAAACACAAAGATTAGTCTTTTAGAACATTACCATTTTTAGTCTTGACATAGCTTTGGACCTCAAATTAGATGGAAAGCCTACAATATACTAGCATTACGAATCCATCTGTAAAGAAAATGGCATGTGAATGTGCTTGCTCTTTCTCTCTCTCTCGCGCACACACACACACACACACACACTCCCAAACACACAGAGGTTGCAACGTACACTGAGAAAATATTCTGGCTAAGGCTCAGCTCTAATCCTCCCCAAATAAAGAAATACCATTTTAGACACCCCCATAAAGAAAATTTCTACAACTTCCTAAGCATTTCTTTTCAATGTTATAAATGTTCCAGAATTTTTAATGAGACCTAAAGATTTTTAGTTTACTTGCTTTTAAACAAGTGACCAAATTTGTCAGCTCTATACGTGTTTGGAGACAAAACGCTGCCATTTAGTTTGAAATCTGTAAAGTTGTCATTTCCCGTTTTCCCCAAGCATGTAATTATCGTGTTTGCTATTGTGTTTATTATTTATACTGCACAACAGCAGAAGGTTCTTTGTGGTAAAGAGAACATAAAAAGAAGAGAGAGTGAGCCCTTTGCTCTAAAGGAGTCACCAACAAGCACCTCCTGACCTCCCCAAGGTATCCGTTAGATCTGCTGAACCGTTAGGATGATAAAGTACCAGGCTCTTTATTTTGTTCCATTAACTTTCCCCCATGATGTCAGAGAACACAGAACAGGAACCGAGCGTGAGAAATAACGTGCCCAGGAAAAAGAACGTTAGCGCGCGCATCTAGATCGCAGAGAAAGATGGGCTTCCCAGGGACGTATGACACGAAACGCCCTGCGCCATAGTTCCTGCCCTGATATGAGAGAGAGAGAATCAGGAGAGAGAAGGGGAAAGGGAGGAACTCAAGGCTACAGCCCACCCCGGCGCGCCTCGTCTGAGGTTCCAGCCGGCTGCCAGGCCTGCCTGTCCCCAGGAGAAACGTGCGTGCGCCAGGACGTAGGGCAGGTATATCAGAACGGAGCAGCGAAGAACCAGGACTGGATTTTTCCATCTGCATCGCAGATTCCCTGGAGGAAATTAGAAACGCATTTTAAAGTGAATTTTGGAATCTTCCTTCTCATAGGATTGGGTACAACATTAAGTCCAAGATATCACATTATCCTTTTTGGGATATTCCTGGTTCCAACTGCAACTACCGATTATGTTATAAAATTAAGCTTTGTATAGCTTGACTTTTTTACCAATCCTCGACCAGCGGACATGAGCGTGTTCAGTAGAGAACACTTAAAAGATTTAAAACCTTTGAGCTAGCGTCATAAATGCTGAGAATGAAAGGCACTGAATGGGCCAGTGTCCTTGTCACCAAGATGAAAGACGAGGACATGTTTATAAATTAGATGCCTGGGCAATACCAAAAATATAATTCATATCTTGTGTGGTGAAAGTTCTTTTTCATCAGATTTCTGACTGCTTTATGCTTTGCATTGAGTGTTTAAATTATAGATTGTTTTGGAGTAAGCAAAGCAGCCCTGCCAGTGACTGGAC
>CM052545.1:11892375-11909805 GCA_028533065.1 Trachops cirrhosus | reverse complement strand
GGGAAGTTAGACTCATTCTGACAGCCAGTGTTCCCAAGTCCGTCTTTGCAGCGGACCAGACCATGGACTGGACGTGAGCCTTGCTCAGCTAAATGGCTTGCTGAGCCGCAGCAGCCTCGGCTCCTTTGCTTTAACCTCTCAGTTGGTTCTGAGTTCAAGTAGGAAACAGAGTTGCATTGTAACAGGCTCCCTTAAACCTCAGCGTAACTAGTTTGAATTAAGGGAGTTTCCTTTTTATTATTTTCAATCTATTGTATCAAAATGGATTTTGACAGCTCTGACAATCTATGCAACCTTCAGCCATTCGAGCATTGTATGGTGGTTCATGTCACAATTAAAAATCATCTACAGGTGCCTAGACGCATGGAGTAGATGCCATCTATATGAGAAAGTTCCTCAAAATAACTGAGAAATTACAGGTTAGTTGGTCCAAGTGTGTTCATCGATGTATTGTATATTATCTGACTTATATCTGTTACAAACATTTATAATAATGGAATATATTGTTCAACAAGATGAAGCCTGAAAGGCTCATTAACTCCAAATTTGATTCAGTATCTCCATCTCTTTTCATCTGCAGAATCATGATTCTGTTGTTCTGTAATGTTAGCTTAATTACATGAGCAGTGAACCACCCCGAAATCTAGATGCATGTTTAGTTCAGTGTAAAATAAATGTTAATGTTGGGATTCTTATTTCTGAAATGCTTTTCTGAACAAATTCATTTATCTCCTTTAGTTTTCTTCTTAGGATGTCTCGACGACAGCATGAATTAGAAATTGTAGAATCATGGAATTTTAGGTGAGGACCTCTGAGGTCACAGAATTAGAAGAATGTGGTAAATGACTCGTGAATATGATAAGAAAATAACTCTTGTAAAGGCACCAGATTTATAATTAAACATGCAACAAAGAAATCCACGGCAAATATTACAACAAAGAGGTTAGCCCTGAAAGGTGAAATAAGTAAATAAACAATTAGAGACTGAGATTTAATAACTTAGAGAAAGCAGAGTCAAGCCTGAGTAGATGACTCAATGGAAGCTGAGGATGTTTCAGGGAATAGGGAGGAATTTACTTCAAAATGTGTGCATGCTCACTCCAGCCCCACACGAGTCTCTTGGCAAATTTTCTTCTTTAAATTTGAACATGAATGTTTTTATTGTGGTTCTTGGACATTTTCCTACTTCTCAACATGAGAATATTTTGTTTCTCCTTCCTCCTGAATTACTGGATTCTTTACACCCAATTATCGCCATTAAAAAAATAACCTAAGAAATATTTATTGAGAAAATTAATTTCCCCTTAAGTTTCTCTATGAGGTGACATATTTTTTACATCATTTGTAGTTTTCACCTTTATTCTTCGCTGCAAAGACATCTTATACAAAGCTGCAGAATGCATTTTTTAGGTTCATGCGGTTAGTTACGTGACACTTGAACTATGATACATCAGGCTACCCACCAGCACTTTTCCAGTAATGGGAATTTCTAATTTCTCCAGTCATTTTCTCCTGGCAGGCTTCCTTTCCAGACTTATTCTTGTAACAGTTGCTATGCCTTAGCCAAATAATCCATGCTAGCTCTCGGGCATTCTTTTTCCTCTCTTTCTGTGCGGGAGAGGAAATGCATTCTGACTGTGGCTGTAGAGCAGGGTTTGTTCTAATCCTAGCATACGTTAGGGTACTCTAAAGGCCTTATGAAAACAGATCGCTGGACCAGCTCATAATTCCTAGGGCGGGGGGGCTGATAGTCCGCATTTCCGACTAGGCGATGCTGCAGCTGCGCACGCGGAACCCAGACTCCAGATTCACAGCTGCCGAGCTTTGGGAAACGAGGGAGCCACACGGCCCGGGATTGCTGCAGACTTTTCACAGTCGTTGCCGACTGCAGCAGATGGAAGTAGCCTGGGAGTTAAACAGCAACGATTGGTGTTTGACAGTGTCGGAAACGTCAGGGAAGCGAATCAGAAATAAGAACCACGGAGCTGGAATAATTTTCAAAGGCCCAAGACTTGGGAATAGTGAGAGGGTTTCGGGTTTCTGAAGCTGCTGTTATAGCTACCCTCCTTGTGTCTGCCGCCCCGATGCCCAAATATAAGGCATCTGCCTTTTTCTACTCACTTTTCAAAATTATCCAGGTCTGCTTGGACCTGACTTTTCCAGAATGTCATTCTAGCAGGGCATGTTCTTTTACTAGGCCTGTGTTTTATCTTTAAATGTCCAAGTTGTACTTCAAAAAGTGGAAAGACTGTTCCTGGGATTAATGTTTTCTTCAGTGTGGTACAGCTTTCCTGTGATCAAATCCTGTGAGTTTTTCCGCCCTTACATTCCTCTTCCCTGCGTGAAGCTTTGAGACTAGCTGAATGACCAGAAAGGTGAAGTCTGGATACTTTCACCTTCCCTACTCACCTCCAGTGGCTGTGTCTGGATCACTATTAAATGTTACCTTAGCAAACAGAGGGTGGAGAGTCATCTCTCCGGAAACAGAGGCAAAATCATAGGTCGTCACGAATTAGGCACTGGTGCCTGAATTGTCCTCATCCATGTCCTCAGTCGTTTACTTAAGGAAGCAATCTATCTAAAAAGAGATCTAGGGATATGACCAATGGATTCCAGCACGGTTTACAATATTAAAAACTAAAAACAAGCAAAATGTGTATCAAGTGGCTCCCATCTCGGGGGGCTCCACTGTCTCGGGGAAGATACGGACGGAGAAGACACGCCAGCTCTCGGGCCTTGGCTGAGAGGTGACAGGGGTGGGGGGCATGGAGAGTCGGAAGGAGGACTGTAGCTTGCTCTGTCTTAGGACCCCCGCCGAAAGAGGCCTGATCTCTCATGTTTCCCTTTCTCCCTACTAGTATCTGAAGTCGGCAAGCAGGCTCTTCCGTGAAAAACCAATTCATGAAACTTAGATACCACCCTTTCCCAAATTATCTCCTTATAATCCCCTCAACCTTAACAGACTTCACCAGAAAAACAAAATTTTTTCTAAAAAAGTAACGAGAAAGGGCTTGGGGTCTAGTGCAGGGGCTGGCAAACCGTGGCCCACGGGCCACAGCTGGCCCACTGTCTTCTTTGGCGCCCCTGCGAGTCCCATACGAGACACACAGATGAGAGTGTTTAGACTTTTAAAGGTTGGGGGGAAATACGTCAGGCATGTTTTATGGCACATGAAAAGTATCTGAAATTCACATTTCAGGGTCTGTAAACAAGTTTCGCTGGAGCACAGCCACGCTCGCTCGCGAACAGATTGTCCCTGACCTCTTTCGTGTCATGGTGGCGGATGCCCGACGTTCCAGCGGGGACCCGGGATGACCCACAAAGCCTAGAAATTTCCTTATCTGGGCCTTTGCAGAAGTTTGCTGACCTCTGGTCAGAAGATTTGGGAACAGCCCGTTAAACAAAGTGACACCAACTGTTCCTTAGCGGCTGACCCCCCCCCCCCCACACACACACACACCGGAAGTGCTGAAGTGCCTCTGCAGCTCCCAGAGGGAGCTCCGTTTGCAGTTTGCAGCAGCCTTTCCCGAAGCAGCTGCTGCAGAGCCCTCTTCTCCGCCGCCTGGTGTACGCCGGACAGATTTGGAGCGACACCAGTTTGGGAAATGTCATTCTGGGGCACTGGCCCTCAAAGTGGGGACACAAACTCAACCGAAAGGAATGAAGAGCTCATGATGAGACATCTGTGAATGAATCTGCAAGGATGGCCCAGGGAAAAAGAGGGCTTGAGTTCCAAATGTCTCTCAAATTTTACCCACGGGAAGTTCTGGATGGCTCCTCCTTGGGAATATAACAACAGGAGGTGGGGGGGAGGGGACAAATTTGAGGAAAGAAACTTTTCTTTTTTTAAAAAAAATTTTAGTTTATTCAGTACAGTTTCTATCCTTTATTCCCATTCCAGCCTGCCCACAGAAACTTTTCTATTAACAAAATAATCCCACCATCTTTACACTGAAAGAAAGGAAGAAAGGAAGAAAGAGAGAGAGAGAGAGAGGAAGGAAGGAAGGAGCAAGCGAGAGAGAAAGCAAGAGAAAGAGAAAGAGAGAGAGAAAGAAATGATAATTCTCAATAAGGGGAAATGTCACAGAAAACAAGAAGGCTATGTCAGTTCAGCAGAATGTTTGGTAAAAATGTTAACGCTAAATACAAAAAGCGTGAGCTTTCTGTAGCTGTAATCCCTAAAGCTGTAGGAAACTAGTGAATATTATGCAGCTACCGCCAGTTCACTGGGATTTTAGGAGAGGGTCAGGCTGTTCTTTCTGGGGCAAAAAATGACAAAACAAAAACCATGTTCTTCTTTTCGTGGAGCAATAGCGACCTCCAGTGGCTGTCTTGTTTGATGGTGCGCTTTATATTTCCTCAAACTCTCCTAAAAAATCAGAGAAATAAAATGCACATTTTAAATGTGAATACATTTGTTTAGAGACTATGTGTTGAGTGATGCTAGTGTTGTGGACACTGTTCTGAGAATTGGGAGGGGAAAGCAGAAAGAGCCCCGGGCACCGTTGGAAGCCCCTGAGCTGCAAGACAAATGTTACAAATAAAAGCTCTGACTCTGCACACGGCCCCGTTTGACATTCCTGAGCCTTGGTCTCCTCACAGCACCTTCCTGAGTAACGGTGAGAGCATGTGCAAAAACACTCTCTGTACTCTAATGCATATTGCACGTAAGAGATGGTACTACGTTACCACGCAGTTTCTTAGAGTTTTAAAAACATGCCTATACATTTGAGATTATCTGGGATCCGTATAGGAATTGGCAAGAGAGCAGTTCAGGCCGGAGAAGAGGAGAAAATAGATCGCCTTATGACAGCTAAAATATGACATCAACTCCAAATGGACTGGGGAAAAGAGCCGTGAAGCCACCCCGGGTCATTGTGAGTTCACTGAGAGGGACGTCACAGGTTGCCACTTCCTTCCCTGTTCTCCTGGGGTTCACCGTCTTGTGCACTGCGAGTCACTTCCCCGTCTCAGTGAAAGGGTCTGACCCTGGTTGCATGAACCCACCCAGATCCATGGAAACCGAACTCTTCCTCGGGCGGCACCCTGGACATGCTAGGAAAGATTTTCCTTGCTATTTAAAACAGATTGATAGAAAGTAACCCCTCCCCATTTGGGAGGAGATGTTGTCATATTTGCACATGTTACCAGATGCTTCTGCAGCTATCTCTGACTGTCAGAGACACTGATGATGCCCTGAAGGTGACAGAGCGGAGAGGCTGACTACAATGACGACCTGAACCTTTCAGGACAGTGTTGCACTGTGGGCTTAGCCAGCCGTAGAACTGCCGGCCTCTAGACTTCTTGTGAGATACTGAGCCTGTGGCTTTTTAAGCCTCTCTCGCTGGGAATTCTGAGACTTGCTGCTGAAGGGAGCCTTCCATAGTCCCCAGCTGAAGGCATCCTTACATAGTCCCCAGCTGAAGGCATCCTTAATAGTCCACAGCTGAAGGCGTCCTTCCATAGTCCCCAGCTGAAGGCATCCTTACATAGTCCCCAGCTGAAGGCATCCTTAATAGTCCACAGCTGAAGGCGTCCTTCCATAGTCCCCAGCTGAAGGCATCCTTCCATAGTCCCCAGCTGAAGGCGTCCTTCCATAGTCCCCAGCTGAAGGCGTCCTTCCATAGTCCCCAGCTGAAGGCGTCCTTCCATAGTCCCCAGCTGAAGGAGTCCTTCCATAGTCCCCAGCTGAAGGCACCCTTACATAGTCCACAAGGTGCTGCCTGCTGCTCTCTGAGGCCTCTAGGCTTGGAAAAGCCTCCTTTGTTTTAATCCTCTGTAGCATATACTCAGGGTCATACCTCAATATCACACACACCATAACTTTTATATTAATGAAACAACAGGAGGTCAGACAAAAGAAGAATCTTTGCGAAGGAGAAGATATTGGTAAAATGTCTGATGAAGAATGGCATCACCCAGCCTTTATTTTTGTCAGTGGACGGGCACATGGTTCTTACCTCCTTTTACTATGTGCCAGGCATGGTAGTTACCTCTACCCGCCTTGAGACTTAAGGCTAAGATGGAGTAAGACTCTCAATCTGAGACACAGGTTCTCATTGAGTGACGGTTTTCCTTTCTTCCTCGTCTCCATTGATATATACCCTTTCATCCATCAGATCTTACTGAGAGCTCGCCTCACATAAACTCTCCCCAAATCAAATTCATCAGTAAATGTATGTCCCCTCTGCACTCAAGATTATGGTCTGCATTTTGATACAACTGCTTAAGTTCACTATTACCTGCAGGCACATTCTGTCTTCTCCGATACACACCGGGATTGCAAAGAGGCCAAGCAAGGAGAGGTTTTGGCTTCCACATATTCGTGAGTCTGTATGTTCCCTGGCTCTTCTCAATTCTTCCCTAATCCCCCAGTATTTAGCCACTGGATCTAAACATAGCCATTACCAATAAATGGTGGGAACTGCCTGTGTTAGCAACCCTACTGACATAGGGTATTGAGCTGCACAGACAGGCTAATGAAGGTCAGAATGACCTTGCTCTTTACTATGCAGCCTGCAAAGTTGCTTTTTAACTTTGTGAAAGCTAGTTCCTCCCCCTGAGTGGGAAGAATTTGGTTACTTGTGTGGGAAGGAAATAAGCTAGGATCTGGCCAAAGAACTAATAGCACCAGAGACCTGCTTTACATCAGCTATTAAGGCAGAGCTTCCTTTTAACTCCCTGGACATTCTTGAAATGACTAATGGCAAAGACCCAATGACTGCCTTTCACGTGCCCGGGATCATTCTAAGTGCCTTTACATGTGTGCACGCATTTAGCACTCACAGCACACTGATGGGGTGTGTGTAGCGACGATCTCTGTTTTAGTCGTAAGGAAACAGAGGCGTGGAAAGAGGAGAAGAAACAGCCCGGGAGCAGACTGCTGGTAAGCGGCAGACCTGAGATTCAACCTCGGCCCGTCTCTCTCCACAGCCTGCTCTCTTCACCATACATCACCTCCTAGCGCGTGCTTGTGACTGCCCACCTGCCCTAATTAACTATTGATCTAGTCATGGGACATGCATACGCAGGGAGTGCAAAGACAAATTAGACATCATCTCTGCCCTGAACAACGCCACAACCCAGCTGGGAAACAAACAGAAGAATGGGTAGCAGAGGCCCAACGTGCTCTGGACTCATCCTGTTTTGTCATCCACCCCACCCCCTGCCTTCTATCTGTTTGAATAAATGAATGCTCACCTGAAGTTTTTATTTCATTTTTTTTATTGTGATTGCTTTGCTGTGTGTATTAATTCACTAGGACTGCCATCACAGAGACTGGGTAGCTTTAAACAATCAAAGTTTCTTTCCTCACAGTTCTAGGGGCTAGAAGTCCAAGATCAAGGTGTCAGTGAGGTTGGTTATATCTGAGGCCTCTCTCCTCGGCTTATAGGTGATCATCTTCTCCCTTTGTTTTCACAAAGTATTCCCTCTACACCTGTCTTTTCTCTGTGTTCAAATTCCCCCTCCTTATAAAGACACAAGTCAGATTGGAGTAGGGCCCATCCCAATGACCTCATTTTAACTTACCTACCTCTTCAAAGGCCCTTTTTCCAAATACAGTCACATTCATAGTTGCTGGGCATTAGGACTCCAGTATATGAATGGGGGAGGGGGACAGAACTCAGCCCGTTACACTATTAACTCCCCTTCCATACCATCACCTCCAAAAAGTGCTTCGTCTTTACTGACTGTAAACCCCCAGCACTTGGAAGAATTCAAAACCCTTCTCAGCTCAAGGCAGGGAAATAGGAACATAATTATGGATATTGCAAGCAAAGTGTATAATTAAGATGCTGTGCATGATTCTTGGGGACACGCTTTTGGTTATTCAAAAACACTGCCTAGGATTGTTTTCATAGGCCGATTTCATATTCTTCTCATTGCAAGATATGACACATGTGTCTGGCATGAAGTGAAGTTTATCCTGATAACAAAAAAGTAGGTTGAACTCCGCCTTTTTATCCCCCTAAGATGGTTAGTATATCTCAAACATCTTCTGGGGCAAGATAAAATGAAGAGCTGGTGCTAGGAGCGAGGGTAAAGTACGTAGAAGGGCTGGGAAGACCTCCTTACATCATTAGTAGTGAGGCCCATTGCTCACTTCAATGACACTGAAGCCGGTGTTTCCTGTGAATAAATTTGACCTTTGTAATAGGCACAGGGTGTACAGACCAGGAAGACCGTCGATAACATTGTAACAGCTCTGCATGGCGCCCGGAGGGTTCTAGACCCACTGGGGGATGACTTCATAAGTTACATAAGTAATATTGAATGTCGACTGTAACTGACAAATAAAAAAACTCAAAAAATTACCTTTATAAAAAATAAATAATAAACAACAAATTAAAAAGTGGATGGCACTTTGCCATTTGCAGTGTGTAACATTAAAGTAACAAAGTCATGTCACAGGCTGAAACAGCATTCAGATACCCCATGTTCAAAGGGTAGACAATTCCCCCCCCCCCCGCACTAATTATGTAGGTGTGTGTCCATCTCAAGACCTAGTAACTCGGAAAAGGAATTCATTCTCACGCTTTCACGTGACTGGACCAAACTCCACCACGTGGACGTCTAACCCGCCCTCCAGGGACACGGGTGACATAACTGAGTCCTACTGAGCTTCATCCTGACACTGTCTCACCCACTGGCGGGTCCCTGTGGTGCAGTGCGATTCTCTAATAAAACGTCACCACGCAAACCTTCATTCACTTCCAGTGACTCACAGCAACGGTCCCCAGAGTGCGGGGGAGGGGCTCATAGATTGCGTAAAAAGCCTTTGTTAAAACTGAGCAAATGGCAATTTTATCATTGTTACTAAACGATGTGTTTTCTTTGGACATAAATGAAAGGTTTGTAAAAGATCACAAGGCAGGCTTCCTCATGAATTTTTCCAAGAATTAAATCTTTCCCAACAATATCTCTCTGTTAAATCCATTAGAACAGCTTTCATTTCTGAATGAAATTTGAAGCTGGTATATTAAAGACCTTTTTTTGTGAAGAATTTTATTTGATCATGGCAGCACCTTGCCTTCCTTGGGGAATTTCAAATTATTTGTAAATACAAATAGTATCAAGATTAGGTGCACCATTTTCTCTCTGATAAAATCCAGAAAACTTTGCAAACAGAAGAATTAGAACAAAAACTTCCACAATCCTAGAATTGTTCTCATTCAAGATAAAAAGATTGGATAAGTTTTAAGTTTCCTCCTATTTCTAATATTCTTGTAATTTTCTGATTTTCCAGGTAACTATCAATCTAACTAGGATAGTGTAGTCTTTCAAAGACTAAAGTGTCAAAAAAAATTACGTTCATCTCTTTTAAGGAAAAACATACCTTTAGTTCCCAATGTTGACTAAAATTACTTTTGTAATGACATTACTTAAGTACATTCAAACATAAAACTAAGTTTATGCTTATAGTACATATGCAAGTATAAAAGAAAGAAAACCTTTGTAAATGAAACAATCAAGCATTAATTGAGTGTGCCCGATTCATTCATTCATTCCAGAATTGTTTATTGATATGCACTGTATTCCAGGCACCAACCCAGCTGTCGGGGCCACAGCAGTAAAGAATGAGAATGAAAATTCCTTCCCTCTCAGAATTTATATTCTAGTAGTAGAGAGAAAGAGACAAGTTTTGAAAAAATACCAACTACACACCATGTTAAATGGAGGTGCGTTGGGACAAAAAGTGGGAAAGGAAGTGGGTACTATAAGAGAAGGAGCGTTGTTTTTAGCAGAGGTTTTCATCATGTGCCGGCCCTGGGCTCACACTCTGGTCTCCTAGAGCTCAGTCACATGGCCCTCACCTAACACTAAGGACACTGGGAAAGCTCGGAAATTGAGTGTGGCCTTATGACCACCGGTCGAGGAAATGGATTCCGGTGAAAACATAGCCGTCTTGGCAACTAGTATTTCCTCCCTGGACTAAGCAGCCTTATTCTGGAAAAAAACCAGAACGTTTCTTGCAGGGGGACCACCTCACTGATCTTCACCGCAGGGCTGAGGGAGAGGCTCAGAGCGCACCCTCTCGGTAGGCAGGGGGATTGCAGAGCCAGGGGAGGGAAGGGTGGATGGATTGAAGGCTGCTCATTAATCCCTTCAATCTCATCAATCAGAGAAAGGGGCAAGAGAGACTCCAGGGGCGCTAATGTAGGAACATCATCCGCTTGGAAATAGGACCCTCTTTCCTATCCTTGCCCCCCAACACAGCTGCCTGAGTAATCCTGCTAAACACAAGTGAGGGGGTATCACTTCTCTGCTCAGAAGGCCCCGGTGGCATTCCACCTCACCCAGGCAACAGGTGAAGTTTTTCAGAATGGCTCTAAGGCTCGTCATGAACTGACTGCCCCCGACTCAACGTCCCTGGATCTCTGTCCTCACTGCCCCTTTGGCATCATCGTTGCTCACGGCACTGCAGCCACCCCGTCTCCTCGCTGCTCCCCGGATGAGCCACATTGGCTGTCAGGCCAGGCCTCTGCACTGGCTCCGCCCCCCGAACGCTGTGCTCCCAGGTGTCCACGTGGCTCCCCCTCACCTCCTTAAAACCTCATCCGTCTCACTGAACTGAATAACGGGCCTCACTTTAAATTATGGAATAAGGCCTTCCCAACCCTTCTACTCACTTTGTCCTCATTTTTAGGACCAACTGTGCCATTTTTCACACTCTGTCTTCCCCATCTATCGGTCAGTTGCAGAGAGTTCAGCAGAATACTCTAAGGCCCTTGGGGATGATGAGCCACATTATGGAAGGTCATCGAATGACCAAGTGGAAGGCTGCCTGGCAAGTAGAAGCATCCTTATTGGATTTCTCACGACAAGAAGTAAACTCTTGTTGTATTAAGCTATTGAGATTTAGGGGTAGTCTGCTGACAAAACAGCATTATTTATCATAACAAATACAGTCACATTCTCCAAAGAGCTTTTATCAGTAATAAAGCAAATATACGGCCTCCATCTTTCTGAATCCTTGTCCATGTTTCCATTTGTTCTAATCTGGGGAGTGGAAAGAGGGTGTTATTTATAGATTCCTCCGAGCTCCACAGATTGCATAGTTCTCCTGGTGCAGATAATCAGGTCACCTTCGGTGGGCCATAGGGCCCAGGAGGCGGGAGCCAGCAGGGCATCTGGTGGGTTTCATATCTAAGAATATCCCAAATGTTGGCTAATTTTCAATGGCAACGTAGTGTAGGGAGCAGTGTATGGTTTTTTCCCAAATGTTACCTTTTTTTTTTTTAACCATGTTGAGCCATATTGCTGGTAAATACAGAATTTGTTGCACCTCACTCCTAAGTCCTCCTGGGGGGCAGCCCAGCTTCATACATGAGGAGAAGACGGTCTGACCTGTGCTTTAAGGGTAGTTGATTCACAGGCTGTGATCATACTCGCATACTGCCTTTTTCCTAAAGAATGAAGTTAAGATTCTGTGAATGAGGTAGTGGACATTACCTAAATTTAGCAAGCAATTACTCTTTTACAACCCTATGGTTTGGGGGGTTGGTATGAAAAGAGTTAAAGGTTTCAGTCAGTGTAAAGAATGTACCACCTGCAGACGTAATTCTTCTCCGGGGAAACAGGGTCAAAGCTCTATTATTCGGACCCACGATGTGAGGCGAATTAAACAATGCCCACGACTTAGCCAACAGGACCAGCCCTGCGTTTGATTCATTAAACGTTTACCCCTCAGCAATGTGAGGTAGTAAATCCCGTTCTTAGTTAGGTCACATCACCTCCCCCTGAGTCTCCTATAAAGGGGTATCCAGTGAATCTCTCCCTTTCGTTGTTCCAGGAAAAGGGACCAATGAAAAACTGGTTATGTCCCAAAGAGCGTGAGGCACTGGAAATGGCTGGACCCCAGGCACATAGTGGGGCAGCTGTGGTTGGTGTTGCGTCCACCCTGATGCAGTGATACCCCGAGACAGCCCTTGAGTCCTCAAAATCTCCGCAAGGAGTAACATTTGGGAACCTGGACCCTAGCAGAACCCGAGCATTGGCTGTCCCTGAAAACACCGTCATCCGAGTAGGCCCTGGCCTATGAGAGACTCCCATCTTGGTGAATAAATGGGCCGTCCAGTTGATGTGATTTCTGTTTTTTTTTTCTTTTTCATCTGCGATTTCCATTTTCTTTTTGTAATATCTGCTTTTAAAGACTATTTAATTTAGTGCAGCCATGACAGATAGAGCAAGAGTTGAAGCAGTCTATAAATCATCGGCCAGCCCACCGAAGTTGTGCCGTGATACATGGTGAACCACACTATTCACGAGAATATACGGGCGGTGTGTGCTTATTCTCTCTGTCTCAACCTCTCTCCCCTGTTCACTGGAAGTCATGCATGTATATTTAGGCCTTTGAGTTCCTTTTTTTAAAATTGTCAATAGTTTTATTTATATTTCTTTCTGATCTGCCTCATATTAAGCTAGGGCTCATAGTATTCTGCATTTTGCATATTTTTATCAGTTTCATCTTATCTATATTAAATGAAAATATTTCTATCTCAAATTATATTTATTTCTTCATAGGACAGTGTTTATTTCCTTCTGTCACCTTAATATTTAACAAACTATTTAAATTCTATACAGTTGTATTTGCCATTGAAAATTTTTATCATACACCTAATGTGGGTAAAGTTCAGAAAATTATTTAGCCAATTATGAACACTGACCATGTGGGGATTGTTTTTACGAGTTGTTTTTCCAGAGTGAGTGCAAACAAAATCAATGAGTAACTGTTGTTATTTATTATCTTTTCAAATCCTCACTCCCCCCCACCAACCCACCTAAATTATTTATGGTTCTCAACCTGGCCACTCATTAGTCACGTCAGAGTTGCTTTTTAATTGACCACTGTCAGAGCCCTGCCCCGGGTCGCCGAATTCAAATGTGTGTGGGCATCCTGCAAAAACAAAAATAAAACAAAACAAAAATAAAGCCTTCCTAGGCGATTCTAATACATAGCCAGGGTCTTGATTTACCCCAAAGCTTTTCAAATGACGTGATTTGACTGTCTTCTTTCCCACAGCTGCCATCACAAATAAACCTGAGGAAGTGACCTGAGAATTAAGAATTAATGGCAAAGTGACTCAAAACTTTAAAACTGCCCAAATTTTACACTTTCACTAAGTACGATCAAATACCTATATCTGACTTTACATTTTTAAAAAACTCCAAAATGACTCCTGGAGCCAGCTAAAAAGATGGATACACAAACTCGTACACGTATAAGTACGTGCATAGACGATGATATACTTGTTTTCTATCTAGTAGTGCATTCTTGCCAACTATTTGCTATAACACAAGACTAGTTCCCACTATAGATCATCACATGTTTAGGGCCCCGTTCATGCCTGAGAAGCAGCTGCCATAGCAGAAGAGCAGTAAGTCCCAGCAGTAACTGTTAATGGTTAGTGCTTGCTGTTCACTGAGGAAGTGAACGCGCTGTGCACTTCGCCTGGGGGAATGGTAACCACTGTGTTGCAGGCATCCTTCTTCGACCCATTTTCTATGTTTCACAGAAACGTCTTTACTGCATTCCGCTTTAATGCTTGCCTTTGAGTTGTATGAAAACTCAGTGCAGAAATGCCCACGTGAACATGATTGTGTTTTGGGCAAAAATACAATTAGAGACATTGATTATGATGCTACAATAATAATGCAATAAAGGTGAATACATTGAAATCAGTTATAAGAAAAATCTTGGAAGGCAAATACATTTTCTTCATTCTTTTACTAAACAAACAAACCTACTTAATCCGACATGTTGTCTTTTATGTCCTATTAGGAACTATTGACTAAATCCAGTCCTCAGCGGCAGTAACTAATAGACTCTTGTGTTGGTCATATTTTTAATACTTTTTAGTTGATTTAGTTTTCTTTTTTATTTTTAATTGGCCTTATTTTCATCATATTTGATTTTGTAAGTCTACACCAATTGACCTCCTGGAATAAGCGCAATGCAGATGTGAAGTAAATGTCTTCAGTGACCAGGACTGAGTGTCCATCCAGACTCGGAGAGATTTCCACACCTACAGTTCAGGCCGGAGCACGCGTTGCTCTGTCCTATGGATATGAACATTCTATTATCAAATGCAAATGCTTAGATGAAGTAGCATTTCTTGTTCCTGGAGGTGCCTGATTAATTAGCTTGCCTGACCATTCTTCCTTCCTTGTTTCTTTGCTCCCATATTTATGTACTGAGAATATGTACTATATGTACTATATGCTGGCTGTTCTAAGCCTTAGGAATATAGGTTGGGTCCTTGCTTTCATGACACTTATTTCTAGGATTTAGGAAAGAACCAATTAGCCCTGTAGAAAATATTATCCAAAGTAAATAAGTATTTGTTTTACACATTTCCTCTGATAAACACACACACATCTCCTATCCTTATCCCTTTTCACTGAAGGAGTCAGCTCCAGCCTCAGCTCTCTGGCGTACAAGCACATCCATGCTCCCAACAGCACGGATGAGCATCACAGTCGAGAAGAGAGCTCATCAGCCACCACATCTGACATGGAGGCACCTCCTGCATAGAATTCCTGCTCAACCCTAAACAACTGGACCGGGCTCCTCAGAAGCAAAGAGTCACTGAGAACCAGCCTCCAAAGCAATTGCATGGAGCATGACAACTGCCAATTGTGGCATACTTCAACAAAACACCGTCTTCCACGGCGCGGTGTGGCTGCTGGCAAGAGGATTGGAAAAGCCGGTCTGATAGGTGCTGTGATGATCAGAACGATGCTTTTGGAATATCTTCTGAGCAAGTGCATGTCAAATTACAGGTCGCAAAGTCTTTTATTTGTCTAGTCAAATAGTGGTTGCAGTTCTTAATGACAGGATTACCCCCACATACATCCAATACGATGAGGATTTTTGGTTTCCTTCCTACGCATTTTATTCTTCCCCCAAGTGGGAAGGAAGATAATAATTAAAGAGGGATGTTTTTCTAAGGAGGGTGATCAGGGGAAGAAGGCATCGATGAGCAAAGGAAGAAACATTAGCCTCGTGAACAGTGAGGACAAGAGCCTTCCAGACTCCGGGAACAGCGTGTGCAGAGCCCTGGGGAGACTGAGTCTAGAGCTGACCGCATTTGGGGGTCTGACAGAAAACCAGGGTGGCTGAGGCGAGGAGAGGAGGGCGCCAGCCTGAGGAAAAGGCAGTGGCAGACCAGGAACGTTATGGAATCGTTTCATGGGGTGGGGAGACAGGTCTACACTTAAACTCACTTTCATTGCTGCATTAAGGCCCATGGAAGAGGGAAGCACTTCATCCAGGCAGGAGAATGTGTATGTGTTGTGTTTGTCTTGATGGTGGCGGGGCAGGCAGACTTGACTAAGGTGGCTACAAGGGAGATGGAGAGGACAGCATAGGGCTTGAGATGTATTGTGAAGATTGAATTGGCAGCACTGGCTGATGGATTAGATATAGGAGTGGGTGAGTGGGAGGGCACCCTGGTGAGGAAAAGGGAGGCATCAAGAAGGCCTCCTGGCTGGAGTCCCTGAGAGATGATGGTGCCCATTTGCTACACGATGAACTTAAAAACAGGAAGAATTAGGAGCTGAGTTTGACATATTAATTTTGTGATATCCATAAGTCATCAATAGAGACATGTAAATTAGGCAGTAGAATAAGTGGGAGAGGGGGAGAAAATAGACTCAGCGATCATCAGGTCAGGGCTGATACCCACCACTGGAAACAGATCGCCTAAATAGCATCTGAGATGAAGAGGCCACAGCCGCCCTGGGGGGTAGGAACGCTTAGGGACAGAGCCCTAGGAAGCCTGGCGTTTGCATGTTGGACCGAGGAGCCAAAAGAGCAGTTCTGAGGGAAGCAGAGAGGAGAGTGTCTCAAGGGCAAAGCCGTGGTCGGCCATGCCAGTGTTCCGTTAGGTGAAGACAGAAGCCCTGCCATTGTATTTGGCAAAGCGGTGGTCACTGGGGACCAGAACCACTTCAGTGAGTGGTCTGGGCAGAAGACAGAAGACAGTGGGTGGAGGGTGGGATGGGGTGGCGGGTACTACAGCTGATGCTACAGAAAGAGAGGAAATGAGATCGTAGCTGGAGAAGGAGGCAAGCTTTTAGGTGATACTGGAGCACAACTGTGTGCTGATTGGATACTCCAGCTAGAAGGCAGCGGTTAGTGGTGTGCGAGGGGAGAGGGAGGGTCATTTTAAATGCCAAGCCCGTCCTCAGGCAAGAGGGCACAAGGTGCTGAGCCAGAGTTGGCCTTCATCAGCTGGGGCATGTTTTCTTCATGGAAACAGTCGGGAGGATAACATGGGGTAAAAGCAGACTGCTCTTCAATCAGCTGTTGGGAAGGTGAGGAATTTGACTTGGAGAGCTTCCTTTTTCTCAAACTTGAGGTGAGGTCGCAAGCTAACAGTAAGAAACTAAAGAATGTGCAGAAGGCGTGACAAGAGGAAAGAGGGAATATTCAAAGGCGCGTGGGAAGGTGAACCCTCGAGAGAAAGAGCAGCGTTGCCAAGAGTCTCCAACACGAGGTTTGCATCATAAAGTAAAATCGATCAGCTCAGTAGTGCGGTCTTTACTAGTAATCATAATCATAATCATAGTCGTAACAGATGTGAGTGGGAGCTCTCCTTGACTAGTCTCCCAGCGCGCTCTCTCCGTGGTGTACGTGGAAGAACTGGCTGGCCATGCGTTGAGACCTCACTCGAAGTTTCATTCTCACCACACTCGGTCACAGAGGAAAGCATCTCCAGAGAGACGAGGCCTGCCCTCTATCAAGAGAACCAAGTGGTACACAATACAGTCTACAGGTGATGTATTATACAACTGTACACTTGAAACCTATATCATTTTATAAACCAATGTGACCCCAATAAATTCAATAAAATTTTTTAAAGAGAGAATTGGGTGGCTCGTTTCTCCAACCAGAAATTCCAAGTCCGCCAGATCCATCGGGAGACCCTAGCGGAGTCCAGCCTACCAGCAGCATCACAGAAGAAGAATCGTACCGTTCTGCGTGACGTGACGGAGAGCTCCGTTTGACGCACAGCACGTTAGAGCCTGAGAGACCTGTGCAAACCACCAGCTCCGACACACTCCCTCTGCACTGTGCTGTGTGTGATGCTGTGGCAAGAATCCAGACAACTTATATGAAAACTGAAATAGGGCCTAGCTTATGAGAAAAAATAAGTACATGTTATCTTCTCTCCCTTATTCCTTCTCAGTGGCCACCTTACTACCTGGGGAGAGGACCAGCTGGCCGTCGTCTTGGGCCGGGTCTCGGGGACTGCAGCTCAGTGGACGTTCAGGGATTGGCAGCCCAAGTCAGGCATGGCAAAGTGAGAGATTAGCATCCTGCAGTCTTGACCTGAACAGCAAATTAGGCACAAAGCTGGGACTAAAACCCTGGTACCTGTGCCTTTCAATCCTTAGGCTGTCTGTCTGTCTGTCTCCCTCAGT
>CM052545.1:11659928-11891875 GCA_028533065.1 Trachops cirrhosus | reverse complement strand
GAGGAATTAGCCAAAGGCAAAGGAAATGACGTTACAAATCAGAGTCAAGTTAATGCACAAGATGGTGAGTATCCAAGACAGAGAGAACATAACACAGCCCTGAGACCATAGGCTGGAGACGGACTGCCAGTAAAAAAAAAAAAAAAAAAAGAAAAAAAGGCCCGCTCCACCACTTGCTACTTGCAGGGCCTCAGGCACTTCTTTAAGTTTCTGTTTCCTCCTTCACGTAACAGGAGGAATGGTACCTATCTCATGAAGTCATCCTGAGGGTTAAAGATGATAGTCTGTGTAAAGTGCTTGGAACAAACAGCGCCAGCCTATATATAAGTGCTCAAAGCCTGCAGCTTTTCATTACTGTTTATTGTCCAGCACATTTATGGACGCTCACTATATGGCAGATGCTTGGAATGCATGCGGGAGGAGGGCGTCCAGTGTGGAGGAGCTCTGGGACCTGGTTCCCCTACAGTGACCTGTGCTAAATGTGATGCAGAATAACCTGGTGCCCGCATCCCCGTACTGTGTCCTTTCTAGGTGGCATTTGCTCCCACTGAAATCTTATATGTGTTTTTAAAGGACCACACTTGACCTGCACAATTCCCTTGGATGGTTATGTCTGTCTCGGAAACCAGATTCTAAACTCCTTGAGTGGAGGGCCCCCATCTGGTCCTCAAATCCAGGGCCTAATACATATATACATAAAGGAGACAACTGACTTTCTTTAAATTTTTTAGACATTGAAATTTCTAGGCTCTGTTCCCTTCTATCCACTTGTCCTGAGCTCTCCTTGGAGTTTCTCTCACTCTCCAACATGCCCAACATACATTGCCCTTTAGAATCTTCCAGTGTCCCTGGGAGGAGGTGCAGTCACTCCAGTTCTAAAGAGAAAATTGTGGCTCAGCACTGTTCCAACTACCTGGTGCGCTGAGATGCTAATCCTGGTTTCATCTGCTGCCAAGGCTCCCACTCCTCCACCCCGGCACATTGAGCTTGCCCTCCAAGCAAATTCAGAAGGTGGGGTCGAGGAGAGAGTCCGCAGAACGGGCCAGATGAAACTGAATACCGCAGGCTGGTGCCCCACAGGAAACTGATTTTAAAATAACAACGCCAGGCCTTCCGTGAAGCTAATATGACTCCCCAGTTATAAGCTTGAGGATTCTTCTCCCTTCACAGACCCATGGAATATATTTTTGAAGAGTTGTCCTATTTTCAGTCCTGGGGATAGTTGCATAGACGCTTATTGTGAAGAACTGAACAAGCATCAACTTCCAAAACCTACGATCAATCAATTAACGTCAAATTTGAAAAAATACAATGTGGGTCAAACCCTGCATAGTAAAACTTCTTCACATTAAACTTCTTTTAAGCCATCAAAATATGTATATGGAAAAGAAAGTGTATTTCCAAGTGCTTCCATGCATTCTCTCAAGATCTACGGTCGGGCTGCCTTTGAACGTGCAATGCAGGTGGATGGCACGGTGACACAGCAGTGACGAGAGGGATGAGAGCTTCAGGGGGAAAGTCCGCCAGCTGCCGTGGGGAGAAGAGAGGCACCGCCATTCTCTGCTGTGGCTGCCCTTCCTTCCGACTCCGATGCTTACACGCTGCACGCCCTTGAGTCAAATCCACCTCCACCCTTTATGAAAACCAGAACACCTCCCTCCACCTGTTCACCTAAAAATAAAAGCCAAAGTGAGAGGCAACAGTGTGTATTTTGAAATCCAAAAGAACAGTTATTCAGGGAGCACTGATTCAGAAACCTGAATTGCGTTTTGATTAGGAGGCAAAGGGGTTTATGAGGAAGAGAAGGGGACTGATGATGCCGATCCGAGGAAGGAATTTCTGTAGATGCAGATAAGCTAACAGAGGCTAATTCTAAACAGCATCTTCAATGTTTAACCCTGTGGTCATAATACCTGCTTTCTTGTTATGTTTCCAGTCTTGTGGCAGACAGTGCTCCTTGAGGCCCAGTCCAAAGACTATTTTGCCCAGTTTTAACATCCCAAAGGCTTGAGGGGTGAGACCCGCATGGCAGGTAGTCTGGGATGGCAGCACTGACTCCATTTTGAAGCGGTTCTGTTTGTTTTAGTTTAATACACCGAAGAGCCCTGGGGACACCTTACTAACTTTCTTTGGCCTGTGCTGCCTGGCTGATGAAGAAAGTCCCCCCACCCCTTAGGCTGGGACTCACCACTAAGCTGTCTTTAAAAACAGATTCACACACTACTTTAGGGAGCTCCCTTTACTTTGGCGCTGGCAGATTAAGGGAGGCCAGTCTTTGAAAAAGCAGTTTTTCTTCCCCTGGATGTGTCGATAACTTGAGAACCGTTCAAGGCCTTTGATCCAGCAATCTTCCGTCTGGGCCACTATGATGCGGCAAATTACATGCAGTTGCCATGTGGGTATCTCTAGGCACCTGGAACCTAATATATTTATTACTCCTGATTCTTACCCCAACCAACTCCTCCTGTGATCAGATAATGACAACTCCAGGCTGCCAGTTGCTTAGGCTCAAAACTGGAGAGTCTTTCTGGAATCTTCTCTCTCATACTTCATTTCAGCAGCCCCAGAGAATTCTGTTTGTTCCATCTTCAAAATACGTTGAGCATCCAATCACTTCTCACCACATTCGTTGCCACTGTCCTGTTGCAGCAGTATTCACTGCTTCCCAAATTATGGTTATAACCCCCGACTGTCCTCCTTGCTTCCACACTTCCTCAAATACCATCAAAATAAACGTTCGAAACATGTCAGACTATGTCGCTTCTCTCCTTAAAACTCTCTAAAGGTTTTGCCTCTGACTCAGAATGAAAACCAAAGTGTTTTTACCCTAGACTCTAAGGCCCCACGGGATCTGCCTCCTCCTCTCTCTGGTCCTGTCTCCTTCACTCTTCCTCTGGCACCGCTCCATCCTCAATGGCTTCTTTGCTGTTCTTCAAGCACCTTACACACCATCTTGTCTCAGGGCCGCTGCATTCATGGCTCTCTCTTCCTGGTACAAACGGTCCCTCAAAGATGCACATGGGTGTCCTCCCCCTTTCAAGATTCCGTTCCAAAGTCACCCAATCAGAAGAGCTGAACCTGATGTGAGAGCACCTTATATAAAGTAGGTCAACCTCCCTCATTCAGATGCCTTTTTCTCCATAGCACTGTCTGACATAATCCAAAGTTTAAAGTGTTTCTGTCTCTCCCTTCTCAGAATGTAAACTCCAAGATGGGAAGACCCTTCCCGGTTTTATTCCCTTGTGTTCACCCAGCTTCATGGTTCAAGGCAACTGGATCAAAGGAGCAGCTGTGCTGGAAGGGAATCATCAGCAAAAAGCCAGAAACGGATTGGTATCCCCCACCCCACAGCCAAAATGGTGGACTTCCGAATTTTTATTTTATCATGACTTGGATTTCAGCTTCTCTGAAATAGTGGGTAGTAGAAACCAAGATCTTATAGGTTATCATAATTTTTTTCCCTGAACCTTAAGAGCAAGGTGCAGACAGAATGCTTCATCACTACTGGATACTTTAGGGTGGGTGCATTGCCCCCACACAAGGACATTTTTATACACAGCTATAATATGAATATCCACATCAGGTACTCAGCATTGGTAAGGCACTATCGCCAAATTCACAGACCTCATTCAGTTTTGCCAACTCTTTATGTTTCCTGTCTGATCCAGCCGCCAATCCAACATCCTTTGCTGCATTTAGTTATCACGTCTCTTAAGGCTCCTTCAATTTGGATCAGTTAGTTCTTCCATCCTTCTCTGTATCCCATAAGCTTAAGAGTTTTAACGAACACAGACTTTTCATTGTGTGAGATGTCTTTCATCCCGAGTCCATGGAAAGTTTTGCCGTGGTGAGAGTCAGGCCATGCATCCTCTGTGGGAATGCAACAGAAAAGATGCTGCCCTCTCCTCTGCATACCATGACAGGAGGCGTGTGGTGTGACCGGGATCACTACTAGTGATGCTCATCCCCATCACTCGGTCCATTTGGTGTCCTCCAGCGTGCTCTTCAACAAGTTAACCATTTCCTCCCTTGTCGGCAATAAGCGTTTTTCAGAAGATGCTTAAAGACTAGGCTAACGTCCTGCTTACATCAAGCCCCCACCAGCCTTAGCACCCACTGAGGACCCTGCCTGAATCAACCTACATTGCCAAGTGGCGACTTTCTATTTCCATCAGTCTTGGTTGGCATTCTTCGACAAGGAAGAGCTATCCTTTCTTCCCCACTTATTTATTTATTCTAGCATTATTTATTTACCTACTTATATTAGCGCGGATCCCCGTTTCACCCAGTGGTTCATAACCAGTTACTAGCGTTATTCATTGTGTCCCAGGTCTGGCCAGTGGGCGCTCCATCCAGCTGGCTCGTGTGTCCTGTCAGCATGTGAGTGTCACGCTCTGAGCACGTCCCCACGAGAGGTTCCGAGCTCACTTCACACTTTCCCAGCCCAAGCCCTGGAGTCAGCCTTGATTCCTCAAAATAGAGGATGGCATTTAGAACCCAAGATCCTCTGACCACTTGATGTGTCCATTGCTTCCAGCCTCTGAGTGAAGATAGCTCTGGGGTATGTATGTGTATATATGTTAATATATATATGGAAAGATAGTTACATACATGCATCTATATATAATGATTTGTACTCATTGGCACTCTATATATCTATATATATTGATATATATCAACATATATGCATCTATGTATGATGATTTGCACTCATTTTTAATCCAATCCAACACCTCAGGGTACTTTATAACTTTCTTTCTTTCCATATTTGTAAATTCCTTCTTCAGCAGGAAGAGGCCTGGCTCCCGTTATAGTCAATGTTTTCCTTACCTGTTCAACGGCCCCTGCACTTAACCCATCTCCCAGCCAGATGCTGCCTTCTCGGTGCTGCCCCCTCCACAGCCTCTAACTCCCAGGGGAAAGCAAGGGTAAGGAGTAGTCGTGCATTCTTAATGACACAGGTCCCCCCCACCCAAGTGTACCGTGGCTGGAGAAGAACTGCTAAGACCCAGAGACGTTTTGGGGGACCGCTTCGGTTTGCTAAGGTATCAGTGCAGAACCTCGCTGGCCGGGGGGCAGTCGGGGTAGCCAGTGGGCTCATGCCTCAGGTCTCTGGTGGTTCAGGAACCCGGCAGAGTCCACTTTTGCCTTCCTGGTGTTGGGTACTTACTGTAAGAAGCACTATCTCCGTTGCCTGGAAGCTTATTTTCTAAAATGAAAACACACAAATCCAGCACATCAAGTACCATAGAGACAAATTCTTCTTAGTAGTTCTTCTTGCGCCTGCTTCTAATTTGGGTGTAGGCACCAGATGTTTGCATTGCTGCTTGGAAAAGAGAAGTCGTGCAGGTGAACTGTCATTAACAGAAACCTATAGACTGCTAAGGTCTTGGGGGGAAGGTGTACTTTTGTGCTCATCATGAATTGGGTCCTGGGTTTCTGAAAAAGCACCAGACGGGAAGGATAACATGAGCGAATGAGAACCATCATGCAAACTGCTTTAGAGACTTTATATGGCATGTACCTCAGGCCAAGGAGACTGTTGGTGTGAACGGGCAATAACCAGGTGAACATTTAATTGGAAGGAACTGTGCTGTGTCGCAGTCTGAAGGACACTGCCCGGGAGGGGACGTACTCTCTGCTGAGTGGTTGCGATCTCTCTGCACAACCACAAACAATAACGACCCAAACAAAGCTCCCTTGCCAATCGGCACCGTGAGTCCCCGGTCACCAGCCTGACAACCAGAACAAACACAGTGAAGAACTATCACACCCGGTCCCTTGCAGGGGTGGCCAACCTTTGGGTGTCTCTGGGCCACACTGGAAGAAGAAGAGTTGTCTTGGGCCACATATTAAATACACAAACACTAATGAAAACTGATAAGCAAAAACAAAAAACAAAACGTTTTTAAGTAAATTTACCATTTTGTGTTGGGCCGCATTCATAGCCATCCTGAGCCACCTGCGGCCTGGGGGCTGTGGGTTGGACACCCCCGATAGGGTGAGGGGGGACACTCATTGAAGAGAAAACAAACGTCACACGTTTGCTTCCAGGTGGGAGGAAAGAAGCCCCTTCCTGAACTCACCTGGACAGCCTGGTCCCCAGACCAAGAGCACTCAGCATCACCGCGGAACTTGTTAGAAAGGCATAGACAGTTCTAGAGCCCTACCCTAAATGTGCTAAGTCAGAAATTCCGGGGCAGGACCCATCAGCCTGAGTTTTAACAATCTCTAGGGGATGCTGCTGCACATTTAAATTTGATGGTCACTGATATTCCTGGCGTGGCGTGGGAAGGACCTCTCTACCACCGGACCTTACCCTGTGGCCTTCGGACCGGTGATTAGGGAGCTCACTGCAGTTGCACCTGGGAACCGGAAGGTCGTTCCCAGCAAGCGCACACACTTCGCTGTATTTAAGATGCAGGAAGTTGTTCCTGTGCGCACAGGTCAAGGGGTTGCTTCCCCTTTTTCCTCCACCTAATCTAAATAGCAGATTGGGTTGAACTGGAGACCCAGCAGGGGTCGCTGCTGTCCATGAAGAGAGACCCAGGGAGCGTGGCCAGCGAAGCCCCGAATCTTTGACATCACACTAAGCTCCTCCTTGCACGCACACATTACACACACAGACAAACACACGCGCACACACAACCATATACAGACACAGAGACCGCGTACTCCTCTTGACCGCTCGCGCCCACTTCCCCGGAGCCGACCTCCCCCGCGGCTAGTGCGTGCGGCGTGGCCACGGGAGAAGCGAGGGGCGAAGCGGCCGCGGCGCCAGGGAACCGGCGCGCAGCAGGAGCGGCGGCCGGGACGCTCCGGCAGCACCCCGTGCCTCCAGCAGCCGCGTCCGCCCCCGCCGGGGCTGAAGGGCGCAGAGCCGCCACCCCGCTCGCTCCCGGGCCCCCTGCCACCCCTATGAGAGAAGGAGAAGCCGGGCGAAGGAGCAGGACGCTCGGCAGCTGGACTCCTCCGCAAGCCCCGAGCGCCCCCTTCTCCTGCCCCCCTCCGGCGCCCGGGAAGCGACATGCAACCGCCGCGCTTCGGCTGAAAGGGGAAGGGGCCGGCGCCACCCGTCCGCTCGGAATCCGGTCCCCGCGGCGGCTGCGCGTCCCGGCCGCGGTCTCCCGGGCCCGGGAGTGAGCAGGGGCAGGAGCAGGAGAGGAGGCCGGCCCGGGGTTGGCCGGGGCGCGGGAGGAGGGCGCGGGGGGCGGGGGAGGGGGCCCCGGCGGATAAAGATGGCAATGTCTCTCATCCAAGCGTGCCGCAGTCTGGCTCTCTCAACATGGCTGCTTTCCTTTTGTTTCGTGCATCTGCTCTGCCTGGACTTCACCGTGGCCGAGAAGGAGGAATGGTACACCGCCTTCGTGAACATCACCTACGCGGAGCCCGCGCCTGACCCGGGGGCGACGGGCGGCGGCACGGAGCTGCACACCGAGAAGACCGAGTGCGGGCGCTACGGGGAGCATTCGCCCAAGCAGGACGCCCGCGGGGAGGTGGTCATGGCCAGCTCGGCCCAGGACCGCCTGGCCTGCGACCCCAACACCAAGTTCGCCTCCCCGGCCCACGGCAAGAACTGGATAGCCCTCATCCCCAAGGGCAACTGCACGTACAGGGATAAGATCCGGAACGCGTTCCTGCAGAACGCCTCCGCCGTGGTCATCTTCAACGTGGGCTCCAACACCAACGAGACCATCACCATGTCCCACGCAGGTGAGCGGCCCGGCGGACGCGGGGGAGGGGAGCCCGAGGGGATGGAGGCGCTGAGAAGGATCCAGCGCCTGCCTCCTAGCTCCTTTCTGGGAAGTCTGTGCTTTGCGAGAAAGACGCGTCTCTCTTCCCCGGACCTACTAAGTTTTGCTGTATGTCACTTTGTGGGGTTTACGAAGAAGAAAGGACTGACTGTGTTGGGGGATAGTGTGTTCAGTTTAGACTAGTGCCTCTCGGACTAGGGTTCACCGAGGTGGCCTAAGTTCTCCCAGGAGAACCCGAAAGGTGCGGTTGGGGGGCAGAACTCAGATCTCTTTCTCGGTGAGTGAGCAGCCCCGCACCTGTTTGGAACAGGTAGATCTGATAACTCCACTCTGACCTAGCTGTGCGCATCGGGTGTACCCCTGGTGCAGGCGTTCGTGTATCAGGAGGTGGGTCGGGTTACTGGTGCTAGCAGCTCAGCTCGGAGAACTTACTTCTTAAGTCAGGTTTCAGTTCTTCATGGGAGATTGAATCCTCCGCGCCGCCACCCCCTCCCGCCGGTTTGACGCACATCATAAATAATATTGAAAGCCCTGTGCTCTGCCAAGCTGTCACCCGGAGAAGCTGACCGGCAGGCACGATGGTAAATAATAACAATCCTCACCAAGCCAAGAAGAGCGCGGTGGTGTCCGTGAAGTTGTGTCTGCTTTTGCGGGATTACATTGTCCTTTGCTTGATCGGGAGGTTAAATATGCCCTGTGCGAATAAGAGAATTTCAGGCTAGAGAAACTGAGCTTTTCTCAGTGATCACAGGGTGCCAGGACTAGGAATAGGTTACTATGGGCTGTTTACCCCATGACCCACAGAGCAAAGCTTCCGTGCTGGGACGCACCAGAAAGGTCCTCTCCAGGCTCGTCAGCATGAGCTGCCCAGAGCTCAGGACGCCTGGAGTCCAGGGCTGGGACTTGCTTCTTTCCTGCGCCCTGGCAAGTGCGCCCTTCCCCCACAGAGGGGTTCCTGGGTTGAGGCTGTGACACCCAGAGGAAGAAAACGGGGAATAGAAATGACAGATGCATTTTCTGATTGGAGTCGCCTAAGCAACAACATTACTTTCCTTTATTAAAAGCCAGATTTTAATAAAGTTTTGGAAGTGGAATACCAAGCTTTGGCTACATAGGTGGGGAGGGGGTGCATTCTTTGGGGACAAGGTTTCATCCCAAGAGCTCATATCCTCAGTTAGTGAAATATGCAACTCGTTTGCTTCTGTTTAATCACCGCCAGCTGTTTTAGAACAGGGCATTGTCAACATGAACACAAACAGGTGGGGTGGGGACAGCTCAGTGCTTCTAACACACAGGCCGGGAAAACGCAGCGTGGTAATTAAGGCAGTAAACTTAGAAAAGTTACAGTGGTACATTTGAGAACATGTGATATACTCTCTCTCGAGCTCAACAATTTGTAAGGGGAAAGGTTGTTTCTGACCTTGAGACATAGGAGCACTACTTATACTAGGATATCAAGGGTTTGGAGGACTTCAGAAGAGCACTTCAAGTCAGGTAAAGTATCTTTAAGTAAACATAGTTAATGTCTTAACCTCAACTGGCAGAGTGGTATGAAGGAGTTTGTGGGAGGAGTTTTTTCCCTTTAAACACGGAGATGATTGTTGGCTAACTTTGTAGGATTCTTTAGAAGAATGTTTCTTTGTGCTTATGCATTAAATCTTAAACTTGGCTTCTTCGAACACAAACTGAGAGGCATCATTTGTCCCTGTCTGAAAGCGTTCTCCAGAAGTGCCGACACATGGGACCAGTTCACGGCTTGCCTGTTTTTAAAGGACGCAGTCAAGCTGATTTTCTACACAAATGGTGCTTGGTGAAGGCCTACTGGGAGTAAAGGACTTAGTAATAGTTTGAAAGTTAAAGACTAAAGAATGTAAAGAAGATTCTTTCCCAACTAGCTATTCTGTTTCAAAAAACGTGTTAATGCTGTATCTGCTGATAGCCGTGAAGCTTCCACAGCACCATTTGACATATTGCCACATTAAGAGACTGTATTCACTTTACTCAGAGATTGCATTGATTCCTGCCAAAGTCTCGTAAGTAGGTACATGACCCCAGTAGCTTGGCAAACCCTTCACTTTACTCTTAAATTCTTCTGCCTGAATCGCAAACAGGGCCCGCACTGGGCTGGCTGCGAGTGCCTTACACTCACCTCCAGAAGGCTCTACTTCTTCCTGTTAAATTTAAGTTGGGTTTCTGAATTTGTTCTAGCAAACACATTTTAGATGCTATCAAATATTCTTATTTCGTGAACATGGGTTGCAGAACACAAGAGAATCCTTACATTTGTGAACTTTTAAATTCAGCCTCTAAAAAGTTAACATCATCCTTTGCATTAAAAAACAGCTCACTTCTCCTCTTTTTTTTGGAACTGATAGCTTTCGGGTGAGGAAAAGGTCTGAATTTAGGTTCTACAGTCCACCACGTAATACCTATGCATTTAGGTGGCTGATAGGACCCCAGAGCATCCACTGTCTTGGAATTCTGTTAAATGGATATCATTTCCTCTTCACCTTTTCATATATATAGACTTTCTTCCTGACTTTTTCCCCTTTTCTGCTTAAATGATTTGGGTTTCTGCACCTCTGCAATTATGGTTTCTCATTCACAAAGACACAGATTCTCCTGGGATAGACTCGTATTTTTACTTTGTAACCAGTTTATAAATCTTCCTTAAAATATGACAGCTTTATTGGCATACAGTACTATACAATTTACTCATGGAAAGCACACGGTTTAAGGCTTTTACCGTAGTGACAGAGCTGTGCCTCCCTCACCACCAGCTCCAGAAGGATACCCCGTGCCCATTGGCAGTTACTCGTCAGGACTCGCCCATCTCCCAGCTCCCGTTAATCACGAGTCGCCTTCCGTCTCTGTACATAGTTTGCCTATTCTGGACAATCATACGAGTGCAATCCTGCAGTGTTTTCGGTGACTACCTTCTTCCACTGTTTTCAAGGTCTGTCAGTACTCAGTACTGCATTCCTCTTTGCCAAATGATTTTCCTTCGTATGCACACACATCACCTTTCATTCATCAATTAATGGGCATTTGGGTTCTTTTCAGTTTGGGTTGTTAATAAGAATGCTTCTAGGAACATCCATGTGCAAATTTTGTGTGGACATTTCCCTTGGGTGCACACCTAGCAGTGAGATTTTTGGGTCACGTGGCAACTATATGGTTTACCCTTTTGAGGAGCTGCCAGATGGTTTTCCAAAGCAACTGTACCATTTCACATCGCCACCAGCAGTGTACGAGGATCACAGTTTCTCTGCATCCTCATCAACGCTCATTATTTACCCTTCTGGTTTTGACCATCCCCAGGGCTGTGAAGTGGTGACTCCATTGCGATTTTAATTTGTAATTCTCTGATGACTCCAGTTACTTTTTAACTTAATCTTAATTCTTCCTCTGCTTTCCATTTTCCCTTTGTTACTCATTTGTTTGTTCTTTCAGCTCATATACTTTTTGTCCTGGGGAAGAGAAAGAGATTAATAGAGAAAAGAGATCCACCTCTTTCAACTAAAAGAAAAGCCCATGGACCAGAGGTTTTATATGTTCCCTGTAAAAGCATGTGAGGAACTGTGTGTTCAGTGCTTTCGGGAGCTGCTGGCCCAGTTTGCCCTACGAAAGGGGCAGGAGAGCCAAGTACAACACCATAGAGCAATAGAGTCTCCGCCTAGTGAGAGTCCCGCACGTGAGCGTGCAGGTAAAGGCCGTTAGACACAAATTAAGGAGTGTGGCCTCCAGAGCCAACTACTTGAGTCTGTGCCCTGGCTCTGCTTCTTTCTCCCTGTGGGGCTTTGACCAAGTTACTCCACCTCTCTGGGCTTCTCTTTCCTCATTGGCGAAATGGCGGCATAATAGTACCTACCTCATTCGGTGGTTTTGTGAATTAAATAAGTTAATACAGTGCTTCCATCTGTAGCTGGGATGTAGCCGTCAACAAATATTAACCCTTAGGAGCATTGCACCCGGTGACTCACAGGAGCCACGAACTGGAACATGCAACCAAGTGCAGGGCTCGCTGAGGGCCTGGCAGCCTCAGGAAGGAGCTCTCTGTTCGCCCTCCCGCGCTGTAGAGGCCAGAGCGGCTGTGCCAGGCCCTCTGGTTCCTGTGTTTTGAGACAGGGTGTTCCAGCTCCTCCTGGTGGGTGGTGAGCGTTTCAGGATTCGCCTTTTGCATTTGTGCTTTCTCTTGGCTGAAACTGAAGTCTCTCCGTGGCAAGAACCTATGTAGTAAACATGGTAGATCTGCACGTGTGTGCATGTGGTTTTAAGTGAGTTGTGATGCTGACAAAATGGTGCATTTTCTGTTTTTCTTTTTTTTGTCTATGGCTTGTACATAGTTCAAAGGAAAGGGGGAACAAAACGTATAGCCTTCTAGGAAGAACTTCGGAGAGACTGGGTCCCGAGCAGAAATTTAGAGATAAAGGGAGGAGACGGTCACAGCAACTATCTAGAGAATAAGCTTAGCCCTTGGCGAAGAAGCATCCAGGATGGAGTATGTTCCGTAGATGCTAGGACTTTCTCCGAGGTTCAAGGAGAAAACGTAGGGTGTTTACTGAGACTCTTTCCTGCGTAGGTGGGTGCTAACAGTTTAATTCCCGGGTTCATGCTACATTTAGAGCCATTACTTGCTAAAGTCTGCCTTTGCCTAATCTGTAAATGTACTAGAGCTGCTGTAATTAGTTTTTTTGCAGGACTCATTTTTCTAGAATATTTGCCATTTGGTTTTACATTTTCCTTTGAGTAATATGTTTGCGTTAACCCTGTGTTTCAATGTGCCTTAGCCCTCTCTTTGGATAGTAACGCCATTGCTCATGTACTGCTTACTCCGTGTCAGGCGTGTTCCCTGCACGTAGCCCTCGCAGCGATGCGGAGCTGGGTCCTGTTCTTATCCCTGTTTCACGGGCAGGGACACGGAGGCCCAGACAGGGGAGGTGATTTGGCGGAGCCGGTAGGAAGTGGTGGAGCTGGACTTGCAGACCCCCGCAGGCTGTCTCCTCTGATCGTCTGTGCTTGGTCTCCGCTGCTCCATTCGCCCGTTCTGCCTGAAAGGCGGTGCTCAGAGCCGGGGGTGGACGGTGGTAAGTCGGTAATGGATGCGGAAAATGCTCAGCTGACCCTGTTTCAGAGCCCTTGAACCTGTCTCCAGGCCAAGTGCCCTGACCAGCAGGCAGCATTCCCATGATGGGAGAAAGGGGACCTGCCTCTGATTAACTAACCACCTGGCTTTGGGTCGGTCACCTTTCCTATTCTGGGTCTTGGTCTTCTCACTTAAAAACGTGAGAGGTTTGGTTAGTTGCTGTCTAAGAGCTGTTTGAACTTCACAATTTATCCTTCATCAAAGATTAGGATACTTTCACTGAAATTCACATTTCTGGCAGCCCATAAGAAACTCCGGTGACAGGGCCTACGTCCCCGTGTGGCAGCCGGCAGCTGGAGCGGGTGCTGGCTGACCTTTGCAGCCGTGGGTGTGCTGCTAGCAGGCCCGAGGCCGCCTGGGGTTAGCGAGCAGCGGGCACAGAACGCAGACGCGGTCTGGCACAGGGGATGATCATAAGGCTCGCTCTGTTTAGAAACGGAAGAGCTGTCCTCGAGAGGCGAAGCTCTCACCTGCGTTGCCTGTTTGCTGAGTGCGCGGTTCACGCACGAGGTTCCCCTGGGCGGTGTCTGAAGGGCTTCCCCGAGCCCGAGAGCCCATAATCCTCTGCCATTTGGATAGTTAAGAAACACTTCTTGGGAGTCTCGGGTTCTACCTCACTTATCTCTTAAGATGCATACAGAAAGCTGTCATTTATATTTGGTCTGAGTCTCCCAGAATGAAACAGCCTCAGTGCCTGCTTTGTGCTTCTTTATTTATTTGGCACTTAGCTGCACCCCTTCACCTGTCTGTCTCCTGGCAGGCGGGCAGCCAGCAGCCAGGGACTGCAGACTCTGTGATTGAAAGCCATGATTCAGCATCAGTGTCAAACGACGTTTCTGGCAGTGTAACAACGTGGCCCGGGCACTTCAAGAAACCCTGTGCTGTGTTTACTCTGAGGGCCATAGAAATACGAATCTGGGGGATTTGAAAGGAATCCTGTCTTCTACCTTCTAACCTGTCGTAAGAATTCCATCCTTGCCCCTCCTGCTGCCTCCATTCCTAAGGATCCCCTGACTTCCCGGAATGGAAGGAGCCAGATGACCATGGAGTCTGGAGCCGGTCAGAGAGAGCCGGGGACTGGACAAGTCACTCTTCTGGTCGTTCAGGAGGGATGGTTGTGCGTCCGGTGCGGTGTTAACGTGTTTGGAAACCAGTCCCAACTTTGAAAAAGAAGAAGCGTAACCATGATTGTACACGTCTGGGCATGAAACTTAGTATGTGAAGAATTTGGTATTTTGCTAGCCCCTGAAAGTCTTCAGTTTATCCCAGAAAAGGTACTTCATCTGGTATACTTTCTAAGGAGGGTCTTTACGTACTACTAACTGAAGTGATGCTGGGATTCTGTGTGTATGATGATGTAAATGGAGAGACTCTAAATTTGAATTAAAAGGAAATTCAAATTCTACTCCGGGTATCACAGTTCTTGAGGGTTTTATTGGTGACATAAAACCCAGACAAATAAGGCAACCCTGTGCTGTGTGATTGTTCTTCTACTAACCCTGCAATTATGGTGGTTCTATTAAATGGACACTTTGTCTATAGATATAATAAAGTGTTTTTTTATTTTAAACTTTCAGGGATTAGTCACTTGGCAGTTCCACATATGATGGACTAAGTGTGCTTTATAGATTGAGGTCAGAATATTAATGATTAGTGTTAGATCTAGTTCTTTTTTCTATATGAGAGGAAAATTAAATTTTTACTGCTTCAAAAGCATTGGTTATAAATGTATTCTTATGAGTATTATTTTTAAAAACTACCTTCTCTATTCTATAATGTGGTGGTACTTAGAAAATTTTTTCCTGTAGAAAGAAGTATCATTTATCCTAAAATCGAAGCTTACATATTGGATTGTTAGACTTTTCCATATTCAATGGATGAATATATATTTCACAATAGAGATTTTTTTTTAATTAGATGTATTTTTGTGTTAAATGTGTGGCTTACTCATGTCCTTTCCAGGCAAAGATATGTAATGAGTACATGTGTTAGGTAAAATGTGGGAAATGTTTTGTTTCTTAACCAATTCAGCCTGGAATCTCTCCATCACAGATGGGTTTTTTTTATATGCAGAGTCCACCTAACAAGCACTATTGAAAAGGCAAAGATGGGAGGTTTCCCAGAGACTGGGGCTTGTCATTATGCACACACAAATGCCCTCTTCCCCTCTACTCCTGCCTTTTCCGCTGCCATCATTTTCTACCAAAGATATTGTCTGGCCATTCTGTAGCCATGAGCTGACTACACCCACATCAGGAATGCAATTCAAATGATCCTAAGAACGATGGAAGAGAAAAGACGTTTCTCCTTCATTCACCAAGAAGCTTGGGATGCTCTTCCTCCCCACACACCCACAGAACCGGCTGCCTCTGCCTCTCTCCGGTCCCTTCTCTAAGGTGGCCTCACCCCTAAGGCACTCCCAGGCTGCTCTAGAAAACAGCAGCATCCTTCCCCACATCCCATCCCAGCACACTCGGCCCCTCTCCCTGCTTCATATTTAACATGTTTACCACATCTTCTCCCACCAGAATGTAAGCTCCACTAGGAGCCAAACTTTTAGACATTTTTTTGTTGTCGTTGTTCACGGTACATTTCCCAAAGTCTAGAAAAGTCCCTGGTGCATGGAATGTGCTCAGTAAATATTTATTGTTAAATAGATCTGTTAAATAATCTGGAGACTGGAAAGATGGACTCTTAATGTGTTAGTCTCTGATTTCGTGAAAAAATATTCTATGACGCAAACTTCTTCTTAGTTTTTGACAGGGAGATTTTGAGTCTCCCATTAAAATGTTAGTCATCTTGTTGAATGTGGCTTGAAGTGAGTGCCTGGGTCATGTTCATGGTGTAAGAGGAAAAAGACATACTAAGTGACAAGCAGAAGGATACACGGTATCATAAGTTATAACCAAATACAATTCTGTGCTTGTGTTTATTGTCCTGCAGCATAGATAGATAGATAGGGATAGATAGATAGATGTGCCTATATATGTGTATCTTTCTAAATGGAAGAAGTATGCCTCATAGAAAAATTTTGAAAATATAGAAATACTTAAAAAGAAAGGAAATTAATAACCATCGATAATTCAACTGTAGTATTTTTTATGTGGATATATGTTTACGTTTACTAAGCTGGGACTATGTTACATATATGTTTTGGTAACATTTTAAAATTTGAGGTTATATTTTGAAATTTCCTTGATGTTTCCTTGATACGTCTCTGGTGTTTCCGCTTCTCCTCCACATAAACAGTGCTGCTGTGCCTACATCCTCGGGTCCCTAAAAACGGGTGCATATCCACGTGTGATTACGTTCTTTTTTTTCTTTTATTTTTTAAATTAATATCTTTTATTGATTATGCTATTACTATTATCCCATTACCCCCCTTCATTCCCCTCCACCCTGCACACCCTCTCCCACCCACATTCCCCCCTTTAGTTCACATCCATGTGTCATAAGTTCTTTAGCTTCTACATTTCCCCTACTCTTCTTGCCCTCCCCCATCTATCTTCTATCTACCATCTTAAGTCAAGTTCCTGACTACGGCCCTAGTTAGTTCAACGCCATTCACGCACGGTGGGAGAGCAGGGTTTTTGTACAGCCGATGAAGTGAGGTCTTCAGCTCCGTGCTCACTCGATAGGATGGCCCTCCTTCGAAGGAGAAAGGACAGCTGGCAGCACGGGTCCTGCTGATGGTGCCCCGCACGCCCAAGACAACTTCTCTGCACCCCTTTGCTCAGGATAAACCAGTCTGGCACTTGGGGCAACACACAGAGGGTGGAGAGCCCGAAGAGAAGCCTCAGTGACAGAATCACCAGAATTACAATGGGCGAGACCCTGCCTTTCCCACGCACCCATTTGCCTGTGGATGTTACGTGCAAACTGAACAGGGAGTCAGGAAACCAACTTTCAGTTGTGGCTCCACCACAAATGGGCTTTACAGTTGGCAAGTCACTTCCCCCTCTGGTCTCCTGTTCTTGAAGGTGACAACAGGAGTCTCCATGGGGTCGGATCTTATTTTAGATCTGTGACTCTCCACCCTTGCTCCACATTAGAATGAGGGAGTTTAAACATTACAGGTGCCCAGAGATGCTGGTGTAACTGGTCCAGTTTTGGCAGGGGGACACTGCAGATGATGCTAATGCCAGCCGGGGTTGACAACCACCATCCTGGATGAATCTGAAGTCTTTCTTGGGTTCTCATATTCCATGATCCTTTATTAAGTGTTTAAAGAAAACAATTAAAAGCATGCTAGTACCAACGAGGGTGTGTAAGAACGAACGCAGCTGGAAGAACTCTGCAGAAGCCTGACCTGCCCCAGTGGTTGTAACCAAGTGCACTATCCAGGTCTGGACAGATGCGAGCCAGGAGCTCGGCAGAGATGGGGGCTCTGTTTGGAGAGTGTCTCTCACCATTCCTCCCCAGATGATAGGCTAAAGAGGGAAGTGCGGCAACTTCTCGGAGAGAACAGTGCCTCCCGGATTATCAGAGGGGAGGGAGCCCTGAACAGGCTAACACAATGTGAACCACACTGGCTGCAATGGAAAATGTCATCGACGTGCTGGAATTTGTCAAAGGGCAGCCAGAGGGCCTGAATGAATGGAACTGGCGGGCGGCTGTCTACCTTTGCGTCAGCCCAGCGTAAGGGCATTTTAATGATCCAGCGAAAGGAAAATGCGTGTGTGTGTGTGTGTGTGTGTGTGTGTGTGTGTGTGAGAGAGAGAGAGAGACACACACATTTGAATGGATGTTAAAATGGTTTGATCTTTTGTGGTTTTCTGGGAAAGCCCACTCATATGGGATGGGTGGTAATACACGAAACAGATAAAATGCCCCTTTCATAGAGCATGCATGGCGCGGGATTATTTTCAGATGACGTAGCTGACCTCATGCCCACTGGCTTATGTCCTCGTCACCTGAACACCATTATGTTGAAAAGGAAACTAACATGTGTCTGGAACTCACTGTGAGTCAGGCCTTGTGCTGGCTGACCCCGTCATTGCTTGGATGGGCTGCATCGCTGAGCAGTCGGAGCCAGGCTAGACCCAGACCTAGCAGGCCCCAGTCCCGGCTCTGCCTCGGGACAGCCTCCCTGCCCCACTGTCCTTGTATGGAAGATGGAATGATAATAATAACAACAACAACAACAACAACAATAGGATCTATTTCATGGAGTTCTTCTGAGAATTCAGTGGATGAATGTATATAAAGCATTTATCTAATAAGCACCATAAAAGCACTTGCTAATAAGAAGCAAAGGAACACCTGGTGCTGGGATTCACATCTGTTCTAATCAAAGGCTATGTTTTTCTCTGTAATACGGTGCCTCTACATGCTAACTAACACTTAATATCATTATGCTGTACAGATTGCGTTAAAGTGATGTCACCTTTGATTTCAGGAAGAGTGACTACTAAGGTAGAGAGTATCTATTTTTATTACATTTATATTCATCTTCTGTTTAACATTGGTTGTAGCATCTTTTAACCTTCAATATATTTTAGGCGAAAGACTAGATAGACATTAAAAAATTATAGTCTTGGATTATACCTAATATATTTGTCTCTGTTTGACTTGATTTCTCGACTTGAAATCAAGTACTTTCCTCGACTTGATTTCATTTTTGCTTGTCACAGCAGCTCATGTATGGAAAAGATACTAGTATCCCAGCCTCTAGACAGAGTTGAAGCTCGCAGAGTTCGAGTCCTAGTCAAAACAGGACCCGAATTCACATCTCACTCTTGATTCAGATGTGTTTGTCACCGTGTCCATGTACTTTCTTCGCGGTTGTGAGTTCAGCACTTACGCATGCGCAGGTGTCTTAAACCCAAGCCACACAAAGAGCGAAATGCTCTTTTTTCAAGACAGGCTACTATCCAGCAGACAGGAAGGGCACAGTGGACATGTGATATTGTTAGTGTGGACAGGGCACTGCCAGAACACCCAGGAATGATTGAATGGCCTCGAGATTTGAGGAAGGCTATAAAGAGGTGGTAACATTTTAAAATAAGCAGAGTTGTGCAGAAAGTAGAAGGTGAGAGCACGTTAAGCAGAGGAAACCCTTTATTTGACTGTTGAGGGAAGGTCGTTGAGAGGGCCAAAGTGCCAGGTCCATGGGTCGTATGGTGAGGTGAGACTATAAGGCAGTTTGAGCTGGGAAGGGTGCTGAGGAAATGGTGCAATTTTTTTTTGTAGGCGATAGGAAATCATTAAAAGTTTTCTCTGCAAACATTGTCAGAGCTCTGTCTTAGAAAATAACCGTGCTAGCTGTACTGAAGTGTGTATATAGGAGGCATTGTCTTTAGAGAATGTTAATCACAAGGCTGATAATAGTCTAGAGAGTTCAGAAAAAAATTCTAAACAACTGGAGTCTGAATATAAGGGTGGACTAACAATGACATATCTGTGTGGGTGAATGATGAACGAGACGACGAAAGTAGCATGCAAGGAAAAGAAGTTTGGAAGGCAAAGTGGATCCCATGTCAGGCGTGTTGCATTGAAGACTGCTGAGGCTAGACAGAGATGTTGGCACCGCTAACTAGTCCAGATAGCTGGGCCTGTGAGAATGGATGGGACCGATGCTGGGGAGAGGTGAGAGTGGGAACGACACCAGGGTGGGGTGGGGGTGCAGGGGATGCATTTTAGAGATTGGGAGTAGACAGCAACTTTTTGGTTAGAGGAAAGCCAAGACGACTACAATTATGGAAACCAGTGAATGAGGAATTTCAGTAGAGAGGCACATAGCAATGCCAGATGCTGCTAAGAGGTCAAGAGACTGAGGGTGTTGGATTTGATGAGTAATGATGTACTTGAACTAGACGATATCAAAAGTCCCATTCAGTTAATGTGTTAGCTCTTACTTTAAGCTTTCTCTAAATTCTCACAAGAGCAAATAATGATATTAGACACATAGGCCAAACTGGAGAAATACTTTCCTTTACAAAACCATTACCACAGACCTAGTCTTGTTTATCTATGGGTATGAATTTGCTACTACCATTGCTAATCCTGGCATTTAAATTTCTAGAAAGAAATTTGTTAATGGTTGGGTTGTGTAGAATTTAGAAAACTCTCTGAATTTAACTTAATGCTCAAAACAATAGGCGTACAGGGATGGGATTATGAAAATGAGGGAAAAGCAGTCATATTAGTATTAGGATGCCAAATCATGATGGAGATAAATAATGTGTGCAGACTGCAGCTAATGTATAGAGGTAGCTGTGTGTGTGTGTGTGTGCGTGTGAGATAGAGACAGAGAGATCACCACCGTGGTGCTGTATCTGAAGGATCGTTGTTCACGCCATGGTAAATGCTGGCATTTCAGCAGCATTACTTTTCATTTGTGAGGGGAGGCTGACCATTTGGGTTCCTCTTAACATTTGCAACCAGTTTGGATTTGGGACATTGGACGGAATCATCCAATTATTACTGTCGTTGCTAGAGAGAGCGTCATTTGTTGAAGGCTTCAGGGAGAGCAAAGGAATATTTTGCACAAGCATGAATGTACCATTCCTAGAGCATAAAGAGACCTAGAGGTAACATGGAGTCATTGGAACCCTGCGGTCTTTTATAACTATCTCTTTCCCCCTTAAAGAATACAAACATCTCATAGCTCTTCAGCTGCCAAGTCGCCACGCAGCTCCAACTGCCATTAGCTGCGTTGGCGGAGACTCCGAACAGAGGGCGGACAGAGGTTTCTGCACGGGGGGGTTGTGCCCGGCGATGATGATGTTGCAAGCAAGTGGGAAGATGGCTCTTGTGGTTATGCTTGGCACCCATGAAATAAAGGTGCACGGGCACTTTTTTGGATCTTTACTGGTGGCCTCTGTTCTCTTTGTGCTGTGAGCAGCAGCCACCGACCACTCTCCACTGGGTTCAGGCTGAGCCAGCTAGGTGATGTGGGCAGCCCAAGAGAACTTGACCTTCAGCCTTTTCCTCTTCTGCCCAAACCTCATGACCTCTTGTTTCTCCTTACACTTCCTGATCAGAACACACTGTCTCCATTAAGTATTTCCTTACTGAAGTGTGACCTTGTTAAATTTTATGGGCTTATTCAGAATTAAGGTGAAACACTACTTTCCCCCCTGTAGTCTGACTTAACATGTGTCTTTTAGTAAAAACTAAATGGATGTCTGAGACCTTTGTGTTTGTAATTTTGTGTAAATGGAATCATCCTAGTGCCTGAGGGGACAGAACTTGACATCTAAAACTTCCATACTGGCGTTCCTAAGCCTTCCTGTAAACAGATCAATTTAATTACATTTCCACCTGTCTCATTAACCTATTACATTAGTTGTTTTGTAACTGCAATTCAAAAAATAAATTTAGAACACTCTTGCAAGTGAAACAGGAGAGAACGTATTACAATTCACTGCACACACCAAGGGTAGCTATTGTTTTGCACAAGTTTTATCACAAACCCACGTTTGTGTGCAAGAGGCCACACGGGTTTAAAAGCTAAGGTCTTAGATAACATCCCATGATTCACCACGGTTTTTTATTCTATTCTAAAAAAAGTGCCCACAATGCCCAGCCTTATGATCCTGTGTAATCTCCCCGGTGCCCAGGAGTCAGGGGGCAGGCGGAGTCCCTCCGCTGGCAAGAGGTTTGCTAGTGGAAGCTCCCAGTCAAGGGCGTCTGAGTGAAGGAGTCTTCACAGCTTCGAGGCTGAACTTCCCTGAGCCAGAGCCGGGAGGGTCGCCGACACGCTGCCTCGATTGTCTTTATCGGAGGCGGCAGGCCGCGTGTCCACCCAGGAGTGGGGTCTCCAGCAGCTTTATCTCCTGTGACTCAGAAAACAGGATCCAGATTCCCCAGAACAGAGCAAGTCCAGCTGGTGGAGGCTGCACAGTGGAGGAGAAAGGCTCTGTGCTTTACTCTCCAGACCACAGAGCACAGCGAGACAGTGATCCTACAGTCGGTCCTCTGATTTTCCAAGCGTCTGAGAAACAGAAGTGAGTGAGCGTGTGACAGGGGCTGGGGGGTCAAGGAGGAAGAGCTTTTGGACTGGAAGCCGTGACCACCCTGGCCTCCCAGGCTGCGTTGCAGTAACTACTCGTGAGGAAGCACCCCAGTGACGCCAGAACCACGCTCTCATTATCAGTTTTTGTTTTTACGTGTATTGTTCAGTGACCTATTTTGCTTAGAGACCCTGTTTCATAAACGGTGCACAGTTCATGCCATCGTATGAGATACATGTTTTCAACCATGGCAATATAAATTCGGAAGTCAGAAGGCCCTTCCTGTTGAATCGTCAGCTGGGAAGCCAGGGCAGGGGCCTCTGTCACACAGTCACCGAGTTGCAGGCCCGGGGGGCCTGGGAGCAGGCTCACCGGAGAGTGGTCTCTGATCAGGGCTATTTTTGTTTGTGAACACGACCACTTACGCAGGAATTTCCCAACTAATGTGGCGAATGGGACAATACCTACATCTCTCTCAGTGTGAAAACAGCAGCCCTCCAGCTGCTCCCGGGTGTCATCGGGGAAGGTGGAAGGTGATGGCAGCATGTTAGTGGTGACAGGCTGACGTGTTCATGGTCTTTGGAACAGAAGGGCTCCGGGGACAGTCACCTGATGTTTGCTCTATTGTTTTTCCTTCTCGGTTCTCAGGCTCTGTGTCTTTTGTCCCCTCTACTTAGATGGGTGAACTAAGCAGTGAAATCCTAATTGATCTTTTTTCTAATTGTTGATAGTGTTGCTACAGTGATAGCAGGGAAACGGTTTGAAAAGACTAAACTGTGGTTTTGTTTATACACCTTCTGTGGACATACTTGAAAGCTTTTCATAAATATACCTGTTTCTGCAGCACGCATGCCCGTGACTCCCAGGTCAGACATCACCGAGGCTGCCAAGTGTCAGCGAGGGAAAAGGGGCCGCAAAATCGTGGCCCTGTGTCAACTTTGCATTGCATTGCATTAGATCAGTTTGCAATGTGAGGCTGTGACCATCTCTGGGGCCATTACTTATTTAATAGCAGATATGCAGTATTTGTGATTGTCACTTTGGACATGATAGGAGAAAATATTACTCCTTCCCATGAGTGCACAAAATTCCAGAATCCATTCCAGAATTTCATCACCAAAGGGCGATGAAAATCTCTCAGTCTGTTCTTCCAAAAGAGAATTATATATTTAATATTTTATGGAAATTACTGCTTTCCTTAGGAGAGATTTGGAAAGAACTCAAATATGTTCATAAATACATAAAGACTAGAATGTAATTAACACACAATAGAGTTATGCAAATAGCATTTGGGTAAAGAAGTAAAATCTAAACCATCCGTTGGGGATTCCTGGTCCCTCACATTCTACATTATGTTCAATTGAATCTTCTTTCTGTGTCCGATAAAAGTTGAAATCTTCATATGTTTGAGCTTTCCAAGGAGCATATACTTTCATGGTTATCATGAGACCTTTGCTGATGGCTCTGTTTTGCATCACATTGACCCAGACCTAATGAGGTTTCAGTTCCTCTTTCTCCCTCTCTCTCTCTGTCCTTTCCATCCCCAAACACAGACTCTACTAAAACACAACACAAAATCGCAATCTTGTTTTGGTATATAAGATTTTACTGGAAATCCGAGTGGTCACATCTCATACTGTGTAATTCACCATTACATTTTAGACATTTATGCTCTTGACTTTTTCTTTTTTTTTTTTTTGAACTTCGCTGATGTGGGTCAGTGGCACATCCGGTTCTTTGTCAGCATGTCGAAGTATAAGCCCTGGTATGGCCCCGTGTTCAGGCTGGCACCCCTGGTCCCTGATTTTTCCATCTGCTCTCCCGAAATCGACATTGCCTCAGAAGTCAGAGTCATTCTTACTAGCCCTTCCACTTCCTCCTGGAGTTCCTCAGCAGACTTCTCGGGAGCCCCAATCCCTTCACTGCAGGTGTGAGACCCAAGGCTGGAGTAAACTTCTCATGGTCACCGTGCAAGAATGTGACCGCTAAGCAGAAGTCGCTCTTGGTCCTTGTCTCTTGCAGACTCCAGTGTTCCCGTGACCCCTCTCTCTTCCCTCTCTCTTCCTTCTTCTGCAACTGCCCGCTCTGAAACAATGCATTTCTCTCCTGCTTTGTTGCAAAGCAGTTTCGGCCTCTTCCCCAAAGCTTTGGAAGCTATGGATGCTCTGCTCTTGAGTTCCTTCACCTCCTGTCCCAACCAAAGGTGTTTTCCATTTTTAAAGTCATTCTGGTGCCAGCTTTTTGGAAAGTAATATTGCTTTCATCTTTTTAGCAGCAATAATGAGAAGTGTGATCATTATATAAAATTATATATTAAAACCTTAAAAATAAATCTTAGGATTAATTTTCAGTCTAATTATGTAGGCAGGGGCAAAAATAATGAGATATGGGGACAGGAGGATGGGAAGAAATCCCAAAAAGACTACATTTCAGAAAAAATAACTCACATCTGAGTTAGGTAATTACAGAGTAGATTTTTTACGGAAGTGCTGAAGACTCCATCCTTGTAATTGTTAAAGGCAACTGGAAGAATAATTCAACATGCTCTTAGGGCCAACCTGTGATGGCTGAGGTGAGTGGGTCAGAATTCTAATAAAATGTTTTGAGGTTTCTGACTTTGACTTTCAACTCAACACAGCCTTTGTGAAATGAGGAAGAAAACACAGATCAAGTGCTCTCTGTTAATTTAGGAGAGAACAGCAGTACCCCCTTCTCCACAATTTTGTTTCCTGTGGTTGCAGTCACCTGCAGTCAACTACAGTCCGAAAATATTAAAAGGAAAACTCCAGAAATAAACAATTCATACATTTTAAATTGTGTGCTTTCTGAGTAGCATAATGAAATCTTGCACCATCCCACTCCATCTGGCTTAGGACACAAACCATCCCTCTGTCCAGCGTCTCCACACTGTGCACTCCGCCCCTTAGTCACTCAGTAGCGGGACGGCTCAGTTAAAAGACGGACCGTCGTGGTATCGCGGTGCTTGTGTTCAAGTAACGGCCCCAAAGCACAAGAGCAATGATGCTGGCAATCCAGACGTGCCTAAGAGAAGCCGTTAAGTGCTTCCTTTAAGTGAAAAGGTGAGTGCAGTACAACAAGATGTTGTTGAGTGAGACCACATTCACTTAACTTCTATTATGGTACGCGACATTTGTCCTATTTTATTATTAGTGATGGTTGCTAATCTTTTACTGTACCTAATTTATAAAGTGAACTTCATCACAGGTATGTGTGTATAGGAAAAATCATAGTATATAGAGGGGTTTAGTACTATCCAGTTTCAGGCATCCACTGGGAGTCTTAGAAGGTATCCCCCTCGGATAAGGGAAGACTACTGTAGAGTGAAATGTTTAAGAAGAGCGCCTTTGGAGAAAGACGTAGTTGAATTTCTTTTTGTGACTTTTATATCGAACAGTAAATGAGGAGGGTTGGGTTAGGCATGTATCACAGAACCAGAACGTGGGCGTTGGAAAAGACCCTAGAGATACGGGATTACAAATGGCCCTGGCCTAATGATGAGCAAACGGAGACCCAGCCAGGTAACAGTACTTCTGCAGGTGAGAGGCAAAGCCAAGGTCAGGACCCATGATGCCCCGGGCATGCAGGCCCGCTGCGGCCGTGTGCTAGAGCGGTACAGGGATGACCGGCCTGCTGTAGCCCTCAGACCCCCGGGCAGGGACAGGGCTGCGGCCTCAGGGTTCCGACAAGTAGCCAACAGAAGCTCTTTGCCATCAGACCGGCTTTCTGTTGCCTCTGCTGAACATGTTGTTAACCACGAAGCAGCTGCGAAGTCACCCAAAGCAAATGCTGGTCTGAAAAGACCTAGCATATCATTCTTTGAGGGAAACTGTGATCAAAGACAGGAAGCCAGCTGCAGGTTTCCGGTATTGTACTTTTAAGTATAGGCCGATGCTAATTGGAGTTATATCTAGCTGTGTGACATTTGGATGTCTGTGATTTTTCTCCTGTCTGTGAAAAAGGTATCTGAAAGAAATTGGGAACATTGGATCAAACCTCAAAGGGGCTGGCAGCTCTTACTACCTGAATGGGCCTCTGAATTGCAACCAGCAACAAAGTTAAAATGATGGATCAACTGAAAAAAATGTTTGCGTGAGATATATCCGAAAGGCTTAATATTTTAAATTTATGTGTACTACGGCCAAGTAAAAATAGTAAAAAAAAAATAGTAACCATCTCAAGAGAAAATGCACAAAAATGAGAAAACAGTCAACTTACAAAGGGGACTGCAAATGGTAGAGAAAAGGGGGGCAGAGAAGCTCATTCTCACCAGTGGTCAACACTAGACAAGCTAGATGGGCACATTATGTATACATGAGACTGGGAAAGAGCACAGCACCTGCTATCAGTGGGACTGAGGGTGCAGACTCCCCTTCCTCGGCACTTCAGCGCCCCTGAGTGTTAAGGCCCAGCATTACTTCCTGTGCTATGAAGAAACAAGCAAAAGCCATCAAGTCAACTGTGATACAATGCTGTCTTCTTTAGAGTTTAGTTTCATAATTCTGTAAGACATGTTTGTACTTATTTCGATAGAGATTTCAAGCATAAATCACTGCTGTGCACACACAAGAAGAAGACATAAGCAGAACAAATGGGCTGCGCTGGTTATTTTCAGAAACGTTTCCACCACGAGCGCAGGGCTGCTGGACCACTTGTCAGCCTAGAACGTCAGCACCCATGTGCTTCCTCACTGTGTTGTGGCCCATGCCATCGGGGGGCCTGGGGGATGCGGCACATCCTAAAAGAGCGCTCTGCTATTCCTCGGGGAGTCTTTTTTCTCCCGAGCCACTGACACCTTTTCTGTGAGATTCAGTGCTGGCAGTTTCTTAATCCTAAACAAGGTATCGAAATGGTTTCCGATGATATGTGGCACTCGCATCCCTTCCTGAGAGGGCCTTTGGGGTTCTCGGGCTGGGGTGCTGCAGGGTGGAGCCGGCGGTGTGAGCCACGTCCCAGCAGCCACCGGACTGACAGTAATTTTCACATGCCATGGACTGTAAGGAGCATTTTGATTTCATAGGTGTTTAAAGGTAAAAACAATGAATCCATGAAATGTAGAGTTCGCTGTTGCAGAAACATACATTTGATAACACGTCCCCTACAAATTGTTTTGTGACTTTATACTTTTAACACCAATGGCCATAGATGGCGAGTTGGCTAAGCAAGGTAGGTTCTACCCGTTATAGAATGTGACCAACTTTAGTCAGAGCTGCCTGTGTGGGCGTGAAAAGATGCTTACGGTGTCATGACAGTAAGGATCAAGTTGTGAGACAGTGTGTATGATAAATTACTGGTTACTTTTATTTTTCTTTGTTGAATTGTTTCTATAATATTTATGAGTAGAGCAAAAGAACAACACTATTTTCTTTGCAATGTGTCTCAGCCACTAGTGGAAGGCGTTTCAGTTCATTGACATCACATTCAGAGCTGGGTCCCACAGACCATGTAGTACATGGGATGCCGAATAAAGGAACAGACCACAGACGAGGCAGAAGCCCGGGAAGGGGCCGCGTGGAGCAGTGCCGGTGATGGAATGTTCAGTGCTTATTTGCTTAAGGATCTTTGAGTGCCTGACACATCCGATGTTCTGGGATACGGGGTCTGAGTTAAAGATTGTTTCACATTGTCACACAGTGCTTAAAGTTCGGGAGGCTCCTGAACAGCGTGTTATGCATTTCCAAGGAGGGAACCATTCACTCGGGTTTGGGACTGATGGGAGACTTCCTGCAGGAAGTGGCGTCTGAGTTAGAACAAGACTGGGAAGGTGCTGAGAACGTGTTGAACTCGAAGAACAGTAACCGAAATCCACTCGCACAAGCCACATGCTTTTTAAAAGTGTTATTTTCTTTCACAGTGAACTTCTTATTAAAGTATAACATGCATATATAAAACTGCCCAAATCATTTACTGCACTGCATGGTGGACTTTCAAAACGCGATCAAGCCCGGATTAGGAAAAGAAACATCAAATAACCCCCAGAGCTCCCTCCTGCCCCTCCTGGTTAGTAACCACTGTCCCCACTTCACATTCCACAGATGAGTTTCACCTGTTCTTGAACTTGTGTAAACAGAACCATACAGAATGTATCCCTTTGTGTCTAGCATCTCTCACTCAACATTGTGTTGGTGAGTTTTAATCAACATTGTTGCTTGAAGAAATAACAGCAAACTCTATTTTGCCGTAGGCTTAATCTCCTGAAGGCATGAAAGTGCATGAATCATATTTGTAATTTCAGTATCTACTATCATACTGGCTTAGAGTTGGCACTAAGTAAAGTCTTGTGAAATATATGGGTGGCTGGCTGGAACAAGTTAATTTTCTGAGCCGCAAAGCAAGCAAATGTACTCAGCGAACAAGTTATCAGAACCTAGGGTGTTCCTGGCACTGAACTAGATGCTCACACAAGGTTCCTTGTTCTGTGAAACTCACATTCTATTTGGGGACAAGTTAAAGATTGATTCCCGGACAACATAGCCCTGCGTATCGTGGTCTGCTTTGGTAAATAATGTTTATATTCAGGCTGCCGTCTCTGATAAAGACATATGAAAAGAGTCTAATTGCACCACATTTTCCAGTTGCCGAGGATATGGTTGCATTTAAATGAAGCCTAGAAGATTTTTAGACCTGGAAAGAGCCTTAGAGGACAAGCATTACGTCCCACATAAAGAACTTCTCACTGTGGTTGTTGGCCATTGTTAATCTAACAAAGGAATTTTGAAGTCACTTAGGGATAAAAGAAATACAATGCTGACGATTCTTGAAGTTTCTTGGAATTTCAGGCTAATCAGGACTTCAAGATCTCTTGCTTATGTAAAGGAGTATGCAGTCTTGTAAATCACCGTGTTACTTTGCCCAGAATAAAAATGAAAGGATTATTTGATCACGATACACTTAAATGCCATCTTTTCTGAAGTGAGTAAATATGGGCAAGAAGACTCTGAAGTATCATTAAATATGGTACCTTTGTTTTTAAACATGACTTTTTTTGCAGCTTAGAAAAATAAAACTATATAAATTTTACGCTCATCCTTTCGAGGTACTTGTACTTTGTAGCAGAAAAAAAGTTCCTTAAAATGAGTATAATTCATTGTTTTGCAAGCTAAAAATTATCTTAAGTGTTTTTAAAAAAATATGAATGCACACTACTCCTTGTGTTGCCAAAAAAATCCCGAACCCAGAAATAGAAGCACATTGAGCAAGAAGTAAACGTGGCCGTTTACTTCTCCCCCACCCTCCCCATCACAGAACTCGTACTTCGATGACAAAATTTATCAAGTATGCATGAGTGCCTGTAACATGTATGCAAAGTGAATGGATAATAATAAGTAACTACAACTAAAATCGATTCCCAGCACTTTAGAAGCCCTGGGGGCCCCTCTGGGGTCCGGGCCTCTCCTCTCCCCACAGGCAGCCACAAGCCTGCGCTCTTAACTCCTGCCCTCCCTATGTTGTCTATCCTCACAGCTGCAGCCTTAAAAAATAAATGTACACACATATTTCTGTTGTACTTGTTTTAGACACTATAGAAGTGTATGTGTGTGTACCTATCAACTTGATATATGTAAACCTTACATGCAAATTTTATGCAAATTTATAAAACCAGTCCAATGGAATAATTTTATCTCTGTGTTCAATTAATCTATTTGCTTTGCAGGTTCCCTCTTTCAAAGGGTAAAACTCTCTCTATTTGGTCTTGGTTCCTGGAGAAAAATTCCAACCTGGATATTGTCTTCTAGATATATAGCTTGAACGAATATTCCAGAATGTATAGCTATAACGACAAACCCAGAGGAATGATAAGATAATGTTCGTTTCAGTTATTTAGGGGACACTGTATTAGTTCAGGTCACGGAAAGTTATTTGCTAAGCTGGAGTCATTAAAATGGTAAACAGGCAGGGCTGCTGAGCTGTCATTTTTTTGTCGTATTTCTGATTCATGCCTAGGGATGAAATAGGTGCATTCTGTTTACATATACCTTCAACTTAAGTTTAAATACGATGCAAATTAGGTGCAGTCTTAGTCCTACCACATTATACTACCTATTAAGAGAGAGAAATCAGGTTCAGATGTGCAGAGGAGGGAATGGGGCACTTATGAAATCTGCTGGCTTCCAGAGAGCCTGTTTTTAATTTTTGCTCAGCCTTCACGTACACGTCTTTTGGTCAGTTGCCTGTGTAGCTTTCATAAATGTCTGGAAAGATATCAGAGCCCTATGAGGGATTCGTACTATGCAACACGGTGCACATGCATGAGTCGTGTGTCCACATTCCGTCACACTGGCCAAAAAGACTGCACATCTGACTGTGCTCATCCTGTGTCTCTACACCTTTGGGCAAAAAAAGGAGGAACAGATGGAGATATGTGACAGGGCTCTCCTCCTGTGACACGGGTTCCCTACTGACCAGGGTCCTCGCTGTGCGTTTCATCCCCACGTGTCTGTAATGAGTCCTGTCCCAACTGGGTCCAGCATCTCCTCCAACTTCAGCTTTGTAACTTCCGGAAAGGCAGAGCTCAGATTCCTCACTGAAACCAGCGGCACCAACATGCAAAGCAAACCCATTAGAATAGTTCTTTCTAAGTGGAATCAAAGGGGAAGAAGAGGAGGGCGAGAAAGAAAGGGCTTAATTCAGGACCCAGAATGTGGCCTGAGCACAAAGCATTTGCAGTCGTTTGATTTGTTCCTTGAGTATGGTTATTGATGTTTTTCTTGTTTATGGTAAAAAGCCAGTATCTAAGGATCTCATTTCTTAATCAATTTTGAATAGAAATTCAAAGGAATTGGTTGTTCCTCTGTGCCTTTTGGATTCTTGGTAAATCTTCCTATGGTATGAGGGGGAGTTTTATAGTACTGTTAATGATTCGCCTCCTTTCACAAACCGTCCTGATGAGTCATAAGAATATGCCTTTTACAGCAGAATGTCTTAAAAGTCAGAAAACATAGGATAAGCTTATTCTTAGTCCATATGGTAAGTATCTACAGAGAGTTTACAAAGGGTCAGAAACACAGGAAAAAATGGCGTGTGTTACTGTCTTTTTTTCAGATTATCGTACCCATTGCTTTATTGTAGAGATCCTTCACCTGAAGGTTGAAAGACACCATACTGAGCATAATATTTGCAACCATAGCTAACATACTACTTAAAAGTGAGTTTGTCTGGTGTTTCTTGACTTTGTAGACAGCTTGCTCTCTTAGGCACGCAGGCCCCTCTTGCCTGAGTTACAAAGGCGGAGGCAAGGAGGTAGAAAGTCAAGATTAAGGAGCTGGAGGAAAGCTGCCCCCAAATCGTTCATCTCAGGACAGGGAGACAGAACAACCACAAAATGCTGGAAAAACCACTCTCGGTGCCTATGACAACTGAACAAGAGTTGAGTCGAATCCCTCCATTGCCGTCGCATCGGTTCCAAGGTTACGTGGTTTCCGGGAAGTGTGGCCCTGCTGTGCGCAGCAGAGCGGCGGTACCGTGGAAATCACTGTCTTACCCCTCGATTATTACACACGTGGCTTTAGGCTTTTTAAAGAAGCTTCAGGGAATGTGGTCAGAAATATGTTAGGCTACTTGGGGTCGTTTTAGTTCCTTTTCTCTGGAGAGTTCGAACAGCAGGGGGATTTGCAGCTCAGAGAGGCTGAGGGCCACGTGCTGGGACCGAGCACGTGACGTGCACTTTGGGAGCAAACTGCCTTTGGTTTCTTTGGTGCAAACACACCATTATACTCTGACAGTGCGATGGTGTTGGATGCAGAGTGACCATAAAGTTCTGAGAACCCTGGGGCACAAGTGGAACAGCTCATGGTTTTGAAAATTAAACAGAATTCTCCACAGGGAGTAGAAATTGAAAGAAAACTAGAAGTGCTTCTATTCTCTTGATATTAAACGGGGACCTATGCAAACACCATTGAAGAAATCAGTTTAAGTGGCTTTTTTTTTTTGAACCCACATGAAAATTGCCTGTCTGTAAAGAAATAATTGGTTTTGGAAAACTCTCTCAATCTATTTTCTTGTCCTAAATATAGGTAGATGGGTACTTTCTCTCTCTTTCTCTCTTACCTCTATCTTGTCTTTGCTTATATTTCTACATTATGCTTTTAAGTTGTATTCGGGCTTTTTATTTTCAGTACATTTTGGAAGGTAAAAATTTCACTCCCTTAGTAGGGAAGTTTCCTAAATCTAAAGTTGCTAAATATGGAACACCCAAAATTCCGCCCATGCTAAGATTTGGTTGACAGTGGTGTTTCTTGTCCTCTGTCCCGTGGAAGCAATGGCCCCTAGTGCTCCCATCTGGGCCAGTGCAGGTTCTTTTGGTCTCATTTGCTTCCTCTCTCCAGCCGTGGACAGGAGAAGCCCTCCCTGTCACTTCCTCTGCTTCGAGTGAGCTGCCTGGCAGGTGGAGTTAAAGGGGGAGCTCAGAGAAGACGCAGGTAGAAGGCAGAGGAAACTTACAGAGCTCAAAAGAACAGCTCAACTAACCCCTAAATCGCGCTTATCTCAATGACCAGTAGGGCTGCTTGTAAAATTACAAACAGAATTCCCCGGATGCTGACACATCCCTGGCCCTGGCCTTCCTTTCCAGATTTGGGCAGCCATGGCTGCTGGCACCTGACGTTGTCTGGACCCTCAGGGCTGACCATGCTGACAGCTGTGGCCAGAGCAGCCGACCCTTGAGGGTTGTGAGGTGTTCTGTTAGAGATGCTGTCATAGAGGGCCACCTCTCCAAGGGCAATATTTTGGAAATCCTGCCGCCCCTTAATGATGACAGCCCCATCGGATCCATGTTCCCCACCCGACCCAGAGCTGTCCGAGCAGAGCATGTTTGATAATCAGGCGTCTCACCTGTGGCCCCAGGACTCTCCGCCAGCGGTCTCCCTGACTTTGGAGACATTCTCATTGGCTCCCAGAGCTCACACCCTCTCGCTGCGCCCTCCCTTCAGTCTGGCATTCCCCCTGGGGCCCTGGTCCCTGGCCTCGCCCGCCCGGCCAGCCTGTCTGGAGGTTCCAAAGCCCGCACTGAGCTGAGCTGGGGTTGTCAAGCTGGCACGTTTCCCCTCGCCCTCTCTCCCACGAACGTAATTCTCTAAGAGGCGGGGAAAAATGCAATCTTAGATGAGTAGCTGATATTTCACAGAATAGAACTTTTTTTAGGAGTTGTGAGAAGAGGACATATTTGAGATGAATAAGGGATATAAAATGAAGCTAATGAAGAAATTGGACACATTTTAAGCAGTCACAGTGCCACACTGGGACAAGGAGAAAAGAAAGTTCAAAGTGATGATAGCCCCTGGTGCAGGGTTAGGTGAAGATAGCAAAGTGGCCAGAAGGTAGGCAGGCAAATTCCAGCGTGATGGGGACCCAGAGGTTTTGTTTTGTGTTTGTCTTTCGCGGTGCAAGGAAACCAAATAGCAATAGACTGGCTGAGAACAGTAGCAGAGGGGGAGGGGCAAAGACAGATTTTCAGAGGGCGTGGGCAGAAGAGGCCGGGGATTGCAGGAGATTAGGGAGAGACAAGAGTGCTGTAGGGGGTTAATCTCCCCGCTGCAGCCTGCTGCTGTGGCCTCCCTGGGGGGAGGTGTTTTTCAAGGGAGAAGTACTTTTTCATTTTTGTTTGTTTAAAATGTTACTTGAATATGTCTTTTTTGAACTAGGACTATTTTTTCCACTTTTCTGTGTAATATGCACGGACTCTTTGAGGGAAGCTTCTGTCTTCTCATTTTAAACAGTGTGCATCGGGTTCTGACTGTGCTTTCCGTGCCGTATTTCATAGAGTCATCGCGGCCGTGCCCTGAACTCAGGACTGCTTTTATTGCCATTTATCTAGAAAGGGCTGGACATCGGCGGGGCAGTGGGTAGCAACCTAGAAAGGGCTGGACATCGGCGGGGCAGTGGGTAGCCACGTGCCCTAAGTCTCGCAGGCCTTCTGGCCCAGAGCCAGCAGCCTGACCACCACCACTCAGGAGGATGGTGGCAGCTAGATGCCGGGCGTTGAGTCTGTGTATACCGGACTTGTCAGGAGGCACTATTGGCCCCATTTTACAGATGAGGAAATTGAGTCTTGGAAGACAGGAAGCTAACACATGGTGGGATTTAAAAATCACATCCGCCTGACCCTCCCAATCATTCTCCTCCTACTGCCATCCACGGTGTTCAGCAGCTGTTGACAACAGCTACGTACACAGGCAGAACTGGGAGACGGCGTGGGTTCCGTTCCAGACCACTGCGATGGAGCTAACTCCATAGAGCAAGTCCTGTGCATTTTTGGTTTTCCAGTGCATATGAAAGTTATGTTTATACTCTACTGTGGTCTGTTCAGTGTACAGTAGCATTATGTCTAAAAGACACAATGTACATTCCTTAACATAAGAAAAACAACTTCATTGCTCAAAAATGCTAACCATCATCCAAGTTTTTAATGAGTCATAGTCTTTTTGCTGGCAGAGTGTCTGCCTCCATGTTGGTGAAAAGGCAGTATTTGCCAAGGGCAATAAAGTGAAGGACAATGAAAGGAGGTATGACTGTAGTTTTATAGAACCTACTATGTGCCAGGCACTGTTCTAAGCACTTTACACAGATAGACTCCTTTAAAAAAGGATCCTCTAGCCCCGGCTGGCATAGCTCAGTGGATTGAGCGTGGGCTGTGAACCAAAGCATCGCAGGTTCAATTCCCAGTCAGGGCACATGCCTGGGTTGCGGGCCAGGTCCACAGTGCGGACCACGTGAGAGGCAACCACACATTGATGTTTCCCTCTCTCTCCTTCTCCCTCCCTTCTCCTCTCTAAAAAGAAATAAATAAAATCTTTAAAAAAAAAAAAGGATCCTCTGTGGAAAGTACACTCATACCATCTCTTTTTTTCTGATGAGGAAGTTGAAGCTGACTTCCCTGAGGTCGTGTAACTGTTAAGAGGTGGAACTGGAATGTGGGCCTGGGCAGTCTAACTCGAGGGATTGACACCTTTATACACGCTCCTCAAAGAATGAAAATGAAAAGAAAAGAAAAAAATCAAAGCTGCCTTTTGGCTTTCTGAGGCACTTTAGTGGCCTACTGTATTTTTTTTTTTTTTTTTCAGAACAAAGCAAGGCTTCATTTGATCAGGGAACATAGGATGGGATGTGTTGAATGCAAGCAAGTAGCTGCAGTTGGGGGAGCAGAGAGTCATCGTCTTCCACAGAGCTGACCTCTGCAAGCAGCCTCCACACAGAGAATACACCACAGCAGCTAAACACTCAGCTATTTTTACAACAAATTAGGCAAGTCTATCAGCAAATTGTCTCCCTTAGAAGCTGGCAGAACTGACATCGATGGTGAAACCACTCTTTGTTAGATGGCACTGTCTAACCCCATTCCTCTCCCACGAGGTGTGCCGAGATACTTTGCATTTGAAATGGAAGAGACTTTCTGTGAACCCCTCTTTAATCTGAAACTCCTTTGAAAACTATTTATAGACATAATCTGCTCTGCTTTTGAAAGCAAGCCTGGTAAGAGTTTAATGTGGGGTAGAGTGAAATCGTTTTCCTTGCAAAACAGCAAAGTATATAAAATGTAGGCCCTCTCCTCCAACATACCTGTTTTAAAATCCCACAAGTTCTTCTGCGGTTTTGGAGGAGAAAATGGATGCCTTTTCCATTTATTCACTGAAGTCATATTGTCCTCAGGCAACACTATCACATGTCACCTTGCCCGCTGACCCAGGCCACGGTCAAGTACAGGCATCGTACGGTCGCACTGGGTCTCATTTTGGGACAGAATAAGTTCTGAGAATAGATTTATGTATGCTCTTTGTGTGGCCTTCATAGTTCCCAAGCATGATCACATTTTATTAAAAAATTGGGAGCCAACTGTTGTATTCCCCTTGGGATGCTTTGGTTTCAAGAAATTTAAAAAAAAAAAAAGATTCATTTTTTTCCTGACCAAAATCTCAGAGATAGATGCAGGCAACAGCTGCTGGGTTTTGTCTGTACAGCTCTAAAGCTGCTGCGAGAGAAATCAAAGACTCTGTGATTGGGGTTAGAGAGACAGCTTCACCTGGGAGGTCAGAGAGGCGGGGCAAAGCCCCCAGCAGAGCCGTCCCTGGCCAGGTCTGCAGCTGGAGGGCGGTCTGCTGCTCTGTCTCCATCAGGGTGCGAGGCCAGGATCAAGCAGCACCCCAGCGAGTGCTGAATCCAGACTCGGGGTGGGAACGCCAGTCCGGCTGGCCTTGCTTAACCAGGGAGGGGGAGGCAGGCGAAGAAGGCTAGAATCCTCCCCAGGTTGTTAACTAAACAGGCGTGGGATTTTAAAACATTTTAACACAGATGCAGTATAATTTACCTTTTTCTTCACAATCCTGTGAGTTTTGACAAGAGGCCGGTACCACCGCCACAGGTACCACCGCCAGAGCCATCACTGGCCCAAATCCTCTTGTGCTGCCCCGTGGAGGTCAAATCCTGCCCCCGCCCCATCCCCTGGCGGCCACAGCTCTGTCCTCTGTCCCTGTCATCTTGCCCATTCTGGGATGTTATATTAAGGGGGTTGTACAGTTTGCAACCTTCTGCATCTGGCCTCTTCTCCTGGGCACAGCACATCTGAGAGTCACCCCTGCGGTCCCGTGTATCGGTAGTTTGCTCTGGCAGCACTCCTCTGTGTGGGGTGGCCCGGGTTCGGGCGCTCATTCACCCACGGAGGACGTTTGGGTTTGGGCGATTATAAATAGGCCGCCATTAACTTTCATTTGCAGGATTGTGAGTGCACATCTGTTTTCACATCTCTTGGGTCCCCTCTCGCTTTTGAATGGGCTTAACTCATTAATTTTTATCTCCACCTTTCTAAAATTGAATTTATTGGGGTGACATTGGCTTATACAATTACACAGGTTTCAAGTATACAATTTCTATGACACCTCATCTGTATATCGCGCTGTGTGTTTACCACCTAAAGCCAGATCTCCTTCGGTCACCACATATTTGACCCCCTTTACTCTTTATTACGTCTCCCGCCCCCCTTTCCCTCTGGTAACCACCACAGTGTTGTCTGTGTCTGTGAGATTTTATTTGTTTGTCTCATTCACTCATTTGCCTCTTTTCTCCCAACACAGGCAGAGGGAAGTGCGGTGGGTGCAGTTAAAGAACACGCAGCTCCAGTCCAGGCAGCTTTTCCAGGGTCCTGGGCTGCTGCGTCTCAAGCTGCACCCACTGGACCCACATTTGGGGATCTGAGAGGCAAGGAGGGTAATTCCACGGAGAGCAGATGACTGAAGGGGTGGATTAGACTGAGCTGTCCTTTTCCAAACGGGACCCTTTTGACCATGGAAAGGCAATGCCAGCCACTAGCACATGAGTGTATTATATATTTAAATATAAGTAAAATTTAAAGCAAAAAATTTTATTTAGTACTTATTCTATGAAATATTTTTTGAGAATTACCCTTGTGCTTTATTAGCAGTGTGGTTTTCTTTTTAACTGGAGACTTATAAGGAAATCTCAGGAGGACCGGCCACAGCAACTGGTGAACCCGTCAAAGCTGATAGCGTGGGGGAGGTCGGGAAGGGAGAGTCAGGTCCACCCCCAGGAAGATGCTAAGTCTTGCAGGAGGAAGAATCAATGGAGAATAGAACGTACAGCTGGAAACCTTGAAAGAGAGACGCATGCCGTGAAGGTGAGGAACCCAACCCTGAGTGGCTGTTAGATCAAATCTGACTTGCCCTTGCTTTTGGAGTCCATGGCCTGATCTTATGTATGGATTTTGAGAGAAAATAAAAGAAAAACTGAATATGACCCAGACAATTAGGTGGCATTTTTAAAAAGCAATTTTAATATAGAAATGGGAAGTAAGCCTGATAAAAGGCTGGTGGAGAGGAGAAATGAATTGGAGGCAAAGAACAAAAGGCGTTAGAGCAGGGCTTGCGTGGCCTCGGGAGTGCTGGCCATGGGTTAGCCTGTCCGGGCCGGCTGATTTTGTGCAATTTTAGAAAATGCCGAAGAAATCTTACTGGTTCCTACTTGTAACTTTATAAAAGATACGTAGTCTTTTAATGGGTCACATGGCCGCAGACATTTCTATGAAAACAACTGACTAGATGGTGTCATCATTTTTCAATCAGATCTAGATAAATCTTTTAAAAAAGAAAATGTTCTTAGGCTAGAGATTTTCCCACTGAACTTCACATGAGAAGAAGCAGGAAGGAAAGACAAAAGATTTTTTTAAGTACTAGGCATAAAAATATTTTGAAAAGCCCCATGGAAAATTCTTTAAAGTCCTATTTTAATTAGATGCAACTCAAATTATATAGAAAAGCTATACGTCGAAAGTCATGACGTTACCGTCTCCCTCCAAGCGTGATTCCACCACAGTGGCTGCTGCTTCTCCCTGCTGTCTTCTGCTGGGGACCATCTCCCTCGCTGTCTGCCCCGGGAGCTGTGATTGACGTCACGGCTGCACAGGTGCAGCCCCGTGACTGAAGCAAAATGTGCAAGGAAGCCAGTCACAGCCAATGGAACGAACTGGTGGGTCGTCCTCTGTGATGGCTCGCCTCCCTAATGCAAAGCATAAGGGGGAGGTTCCCTACGTGGACAGTATAGTGATTCAACATGATATAATTGCTTCTAAATACTGAAGCTCTCTTTGCTTTGGGCAGTGGTTCTTGGAGGTGATGCAGCTAATGCAGGAAGGAGCCAGACGGGATTGGTGCTGTCCTCCCGCAGCATGTAGCAATACGTTGAGCAGAAATGAGATTGAGAACTGCTATTGGCTTTGACACAGATGGTGAATGCAGTGTGCACTTTTTTGCATCTGTCTATATTATCATTCAGTTCTCAAATGTTTACACAAAAAGCACTTTAAATGTAATTATGTTTTGAATGCCTTTTTTATACACTACTTGGCAGTGTCAGTATATTATGTCACTTGCTATGATATGATTGGAATGTTCCATACGGACAACTTAGTCAAGGTGAGATAAGTTTTAAATACCCGAATGAATCTTCCTTTCCTTTTGTCCCTCTGAAGACGTGCATGCCCAAACCGCAGAACACAACAGAAACAGTTAGAGTCATCATCGTCCTGCCCTCACTCTGTCTCCGTCAACACATGGCCACCTGTAGTGACTCTGCAGAGACCTCCGGTCACTGTTGAAGATCGTCGTAATGCAGTTTTTCAGAAGTGACCAGTGCATAGCAAAAAGTTTTATCCTTTCATAATATAAAACACTACTATTGTCCTTTTCAAAATATAAAGCACTGTACCTGTTGCAGCGGCTCCCGTGACTCTGTTATATGGCTGTGGGTGGAGAGGTACTCAGTGCTAATGCCCAGAGTCTTTCTGCTCACTGTGCGTTTGTGCAGCAGAAGCTGCCGCGTCCAACAGCATCGCAAGCCACAGACTCCCGGATCGGAATCTGCGTTCTAACGAGCTCCCTAGGCGGTTCACATGCACGTTGGTTTGAATACCACCGCCCTAGACGTTGCTTGCAATGGTGGCAGAATTTCTCCTGTGTTTTTTATTTTTTTCTCCCATACATTAAAAAATAGGTCTTACCAAGAATCAGCCCTGACATTGTAGCGTCCACCCTCTCGGACTCTGAGTGCAGTGCTGTCCAGATTTCAGAAGCGCTGGGTGGCCTGGGCCTGAACAAACCAAAGCTGCCATCATGCTGTCTTTCCGTGGAAATGTCTGTCCTTCCTAAAAGTGTGTCGGTGGCCCTGCTGCCCTTTACATTATCCTAACACGTGAGCTTTCAAGAGTCATAGGATGTTGTATTTGCATAGGAGGATGTTATCACTCAGAAACCCCGTATTTAGATTGGTACCATATTTTACATTAATTAAACTCTAGGCCAGAATGATTCATGCTTTGTCCAGCAATACATTTCTTTTCTCCCTCCTCCCTCTTTTACTGCTTTCCTTTATTTTCTTCCTTTTTATTTCTCCTCTTTGTTGTCAATAATGCAAAAGTATGTGAGGTCTCTCTTAAGAAGAAACTGAAAATGCTACCCAGTTTTCTTTCTATTTCTTTTTTAAGTATATTTTATTGATTATGCTATTACAGTTGTCCCATATTTTTTCTCCCCTTTATTTCCCTCTACCTTGCACCCCACTCCCACCAGCTTTCTCTCCCCTCCTTAGTTCATGTCTATGGCTCATACATGTAAGTTCCTTGGCTTCTCCATTTCCTATACTATTCTTAACCCCCCATCTATTTTGTACCTACCAATTATGCTTCTTATTCCTTGTACCTTTTCCCTTATTCTCCCTCCTCCCCCTCCCCACTGATAACTCTCCATGTGATCTTCATTTCTGTGATTCTGTTCCTGTTGTAGTTGCTTGCTTAGTTCCTTTTTTTTGTTTTGTTTTTTTAGGTTCAGTTGTTGATAGTTGTGAGTTTTTTGTCACTTTACTGTTCAGAGTTTCAATCTTCTCATTTTTCTTAGGTAAGACCTTTTAACATTTCATATAATAAGGGCTTAGTGATGATGAACTGCTTTAACTTGACCTTATCTGGCAAGCACTTTATCTGCCCTTCCATTCTAAATGAAAGCTTTGCTGGATAGAGCAATCTTGGATGTAGGTCCTTGCCTTTCATAACTTTGAATACTTCTTTCCAGCCTCTTCTTGCCTGCAAGGTTTCTTTTGAGAAATCAGCTGATGGTCTTATGGGAACTCCTTTGTAGGTTACTCTCTTTTTCTCTTGCTGCTTTTAAGATTCTCTCCTTCTCTTTGATTTGGCTAATGTAATTGTGATGTGCCTTGGTGTGTGCTTCCTTGGGTCTATCTTTTTTGGGACTCTCTGAGCTTCCTGGACTTCCTGGAAGTCTGTTTCCTTTGCCAGATCGGGAAGTTCTCCTTCATTATGTTTTCAAATAAGTTTTCCATTTCTTGTCCTTTCTCTTCTCCTTATGGCACCCCTATGATTCAGATATTGGAACATTTAAAGTCATCCCAGGGGTTCCTAAGCCTCTTCTTATTTTTTTGAATTCTTGTTTCTTCATTTTGTTCTGGTTGAATGTTTATTTCTTCCTTCTGCTCCAAATCCTTAATATGAGTCCCAGTTTCCTTCCTGTCACTGTTGGTTCCCTATATATTTTCCTTTATTTCACTTTTATAGCCCTCACTTCTTCCTCTATTTTGTGACCATACTCAACAATTTCTGTGAGCATCCTGATTACCAGTGTTTTTAACTGTGCATCTGATAGGTTGGCTGTCTCTTCATTGCCTAGTTGTACTTTTTCTGGAGCTTTGATCAGTGCTTTCATTTGGGCCATATTTTCGTGTCTCAGAGCAGCTGTTACATTGCAAGGGGCGGGGCCTTAGGTATTCACCAGGGTGGGGCAACTATGTCTCTTCGTTGTGCCACTGTATATGGGGGAGGGGTTCGAGAGGGAACAATGCCACTTGCTCGGCTCTTGGCCAGCTTTCAGCCACTTCCCCCACTACCCACAAGAAAATTGGCCCCTTCTGGTGCTGTTTCCCTGGTAGGTGGGCTTGTGCACATTCTAGGACTATATGGGTCTCTCCAACGAACTCTCCTGTGAGGCTTGGAGTTTCTACTACTGCTGCAACCCCCGCAGGTGTTTACAACCAGAGGTTTTGAAGCTTTATTTCCCCACACTGGAACCCTGGGTTTGGCAGTCTGTCTCCCTCCCCAGTTGTTCCTCCCGGTTTATCTGCACCCAAATGTGGGACCTCCTGGTCCGCCAGGTGCTGCCTCGTGGAGTCCATCAGCCACTGCCTTGCCATGAGTCCTCTCTGCCCCGGCTGCCTATCTTCACCCCTCCTACTGGTCTGAATGAATGTTTCTTCTTTACCTCCTTGGTTGTCGGACTTCCATGCAGTTCAATCTTCTAGCAGTTCTGGTTGTTTTTTGTTTTTAAAGTTGCTGTCGTCTTTCTTTTGGTTGTGTGAGGAAGCAAAGTATATCTATCTATGCCTCCATCTTGGCCAGAGGTCAGAAAGAAATCAATCCCTACCCAATTTCCTTACTCCATTCTATTTAAAGACAGAATTCGCGAGTTGTGATTTGGGGAATATTTTTTGTTTGTTCAATCTCAGCACTAAAACTTGCCATACAACTAGAATTAACTCAGTTCACTGAGAGGACTGTATCTTGACTCTATCCTAGTAGCAGAAAAAATGACTTTATGCATGAATTTCTCCGTAAAGATCCTTAACTTTACCTGTATCCTTAGATGAATGCAAAACAGTTTATTTAGCTTTTTCTCTGACCTTTTTGAGCTGTTTTCCATCTTACCATAAAAGGCCTTTCTGAGACATTATCCTCTCTGAACTTGAAAACTGGAATCAAAGCTGAAAGCTCTAAAAGACCACCTTTTCATAATTTACAGTCTAGTAATTTGGCCAATAACCATCTAATTATATGATAATATTGACATCAAAAAAAACAATCTAGATCATTGGGACCATGGCATTTTTTCCCTGAGTAGCACAGACATAATATGTCCTGAATTTAATCAAAGTATCTCCTGTCTGGTTTTGACCATGTCAAGAGAGGCAGTAAATGCTTGTCCCAGAGCTTTCTGGTCCTTGCATAATTGGCCAGATTGTTTCTATCCCATAGACATACTCAGCCACAGGCTTTGCCTCAATGAGTCCAAGGAAAAGTTTCTGCAACGAGGTGCCAGACTACAATAAAACTGATCTATTGATGGTGCTTTTGATGGGACTGACCTGTTTTCTCTCTGAAAAGAATTTTGACTTAGAATGCTAATAGCTTAAAACTGATTTCAAATTTTTCAAAAAGGTAATTTTTTTAGACAATCTCAGTCAGTCTATATACATTCTTTTCTGAATAATTAGCAATTAATATTCTAACAACAGATTTTATCTATTATGAAAACAGTGCCACATAAAAACTGAAGAGATAAGCTTGATCTATTTGCAAGTAATTAATCTGAAGTTATTTAAAAACAAATGTGGTATATTGTGGGTACTCAGTATTAACAACTCAGACTTTACCTTAGTTCAAGTTAGTAGTCAACCAAGGAGTCTACATTATTTATGCTTTGTGGTTAGGTATGTCTTTGGTGTTTGGAGGAAAATCTGCTTTGCAAAACAAAATTGTGAAACTATGATCAGACAGAATTAATTTCCCAAAGACCTTTTAGTTTCATAATCATCAGAGCAAAATGCTTATAAAATATGGTCACTCTTTGCTTAGAAAATATTAGACCACAAATACTTCATTTAAAATAAAAAATCTGCTTAATATTGTGAATTCATGCCATAGATATCTTCTCTATTATATAGACATTTGTATTTGTGTCTAAAATATTGTGGAAGTAGAAACTAACTAAAAAAACATGTAGAGGTGGAACTGGCCCCGTTTTTGAGATTAGACTTCAGTGTGTGACTTGCTGTCTGCTCATTTGCCCACAGTTTAGTGATACCCTCTGCATGGAAGGCAAACGTTGATGTTGCCGCAGAAGGTGAAAGGCCCGTACAGATGCCAGAGATATACGTGCCTGAAATTTAAAGCACAGTTTGTTGGTGCTAAATTCCTGGGGAATTGATTCTTTTTCTACACAAGTACAGAACAAGTGATTGCTTTTAACAATTGCACTTTGCTCTCCTGTTCTTGCATCCAGAGGAAAAGGGTCGTAAGGAGAAACGATTTAACCATGGGAGGGGGAAGTTCACGCTGATTCGTTCCTCTCCAAATTGAACAGACTTAGCTCGGGCGCACCCAGCGATGTTGAGAAGGGTTGGAAGGTGGTCACAGTGGGAAGCTCGGGAAGCTGGAACTACCCTTGCGGAGAGAATGCCTGCTGAGTGTTATTGCACCACGAGCAGCTTTAGGAAAGGAGGCTTGTTCTGTAGTTCCTGTGGATAGGATCCATCCATAGGGATGGATATGCTAGTTGTACACCATCTTTCTTTGGGGATCATCTGCAGGATGTTTGACTTTGTGTGGTTATGTGGAGGGCTTGCGAGTTGAAAGGGTGGCGTGTGATAGACGAAGCAAGGTGGATATCGATCTCACGCCACAATGGCCGCGAGGGTGTCAAGGCCAGTTTTCCCGATGTTGGAACTCATGAGTGGAAATATTACGATTAAATTGCTGAGCTCCGTCGACCTTCGAAGAGTGAATTATAATGAATTTCTCCTGGAGCATATATATCCAAGTGCATTGCCTTTTAAAATTTGCCTTTTGTGAGGAGGCATCTCCTAAGTGTTACCTAAGCCGTTAGCAGCTGGTATAGAAAACTTGAAATATATTCCAAACAGGGTTTTCTTTCCCTATATGTAATTCTCAGAACTGTTTCTGTGTCTAATATTTTTAAATAGCTTTTTTCCTATTTAGAGAGAAATCTGATATCAGAAACAGTCAGATATCAATAATCTCGAAATTTCTTTTATGTTCTAGATTTCTCTCTGTCCCTTGCCTTCCGTGCCTCTACCGGTCATAGATCCCAGATGTGTGGCTGTCCCACACCATGGATAGCTGCAGCCCAGGGTGCAAGGGTTCACGGTGCACCTGATGACCTTGAGCCCGTTACACATGTGGAACATACTGAAGAACTGCCGTGCTGTTCAACCTGTAGCCTGTAAAGCCACATCAGTGGCTAACCTTTGCCTTGCTTTTAACTCAGCAAATAATACTTGAGAGGCATCACCTCTCATTTCATTGATGTTCACTTTACTTCCCCCCAGTACCTCCACCATGTTTTTGTCATTCATTATGTATTATTAGTTTTTTTAATATGAGTATAATGAAAACATAACTGATTGATTTTTTTCATGGAGGAAAAGCCATGTATCAGACACCCTGGCCATAGCCCTGGACCTGATCACACTCACAACCTGGAGGCCAAAATAGGCACACGCATAGTCAATGATGGTTAAGGGTTTTGAAGCACCAGCCGTGTAGTAGGCAGGACAGAGAATAGTGTGCATTCTCTTGTTCAGTTCATGAAAGTTCAAATCCCTCCTCTGCCACTGACTAGCTACGGGCCTTGGTTTCCTCAGACATAAAATGAGGGAATTAATAGTTCTTACTTCAGAAGGTTGTTACCAGCATTAAATCAGTTAAGATGTGCTAAGTGCTTAGAACAGCATCTGATACACAGCAGGCATTCAAAATATGTTGTACAGTAAAAAGAATGTAAAGAGTTAAAAAAAAAGACGTTGAACTTGTTTGGTTTAACGAGGGGAGTCTATTTTTAACTTTGATCGAATCTGCCTGTGGAGTCACCAGTCAGTGACGCAGGACTTTTGTCATGGATTCCTTATAACGTGGTTCCTACAGTGTAAAGAGCAGCAAAGGCCAAGGCCCAGGCCAAGGCCGGAATAAAGGGCATGACTGTTGGTGGTGTCAGTGCAGACCCCCTGCCCTCAGAGAGACACGCCTGCACACGCAGGGACGCGTGCACGGGGAGGCGTGCACGTTCTGAACTGTGAGTCTGCAAACCCTGCAACAGGGACTCTTGTATTTATCTTGTATTCGTAAGTCCGGCATGGTAACTTGCACGTGTGTGTTCTAAGTAGTCAGCTTGTTTCCACTCACAGTCTCAGTTTCGTCAGGCCCTTCCCAAGAACGAAAAACAGTGTCCGCCCCAGGCCCGCAGGTGTGAGGTGGCGTGAACGTTCGGGAAAACTCTTGGCTTATGTTTATTCAGAGCGTGAACAATAATTCATATGATTTGTCCCAGGAATTTAACTTTTGAGACTCTACCATAAGGAAATAGCTTTAGTCACAATAATATGTCTGAAGTTACTTATTAAAAGACAAAAACATTAACACAACCTAGATAGCTGTAAGGAATGATGATTAAGGAAGATGATTAAATAAACCTTGTTTGCTTCAGTCGAATTCAAAATCCTGTTCTTTTGGGAGGCAATTTCTTCCGTTTTGAAACTTGGTTTATATCAATTGAGGTAGTAGTATTTATGTAATTTGGGTCCTTTTGTGAGTAAGTGGAATATGCTGAAGTAAATTGCTAATGACTCACTGAATGCAATATTGAATGCAATATTTATATGTAAACCTAAAAATATTTATGAGTCATTAAAATGATCTTTACAAAGAGTTTTTTAAACACATATAAAGTTATCTGGAAAAAAACCCAGAACACAAAATTGCCTACACGGTAGAATCTCCACCATCTAAAGAACGCGTAAGAACAAGGTAGCTGGCAGGATGCCACGTTACTCAAAGGTGCTGCTGAGTGTGACTAATAGTGTGACTGATTCTCACTCCAGCTGCTTGGTACATATGTGTAGCTTCCAAACCTGTTATTGCATGTGTGTGTTTATGTGCATTTCTTTTCAAATATGAAGAAACTTAAAACAGTAACAATTTTACTTAAAGACCCCAAAGGAAAACTCATCATTTCATGCACTTAAGAAATAGATTTGACTATAGTTTCTCTAATTAACTTTCATATCTTACTTTACCTTGGGCATGACATCTGTCATTCTCTTTTTTCAATTTTAAAAAGTGTCTTATCCTACTCTAATACAAGTAAGTCTCCCAAATCTTTAAATCTTAAGAAATCAGTGGATACCGCAGCTGCAAGTTGTTTGAGAAAAGTATTTTGTACTTATCAAAATTCTGTAACTCATAATTATGGGATTGATTCCCTTATCTTAAAAGCTTCAATAGATTTTTAAACCTGTATACTTTGGGGGAAGCATTTTCTCTACTTTTGAGCTTTGGTTTATTTATATTAATTGAGGGAGAGCCTGTTTAACTCAGATCCTTTTGTGAAAGGTAGAACATGCTATAATAAGTAAATTTGCTAATGGCTTACTTAAAGTAACATAAAATACTTTGCTCTATGTTTCTGCCTATTATTTCTTAAATTTTTCCTTGTGTAGTTGCCACTGTACTCTCTAAGCAGAGTGATCCTGAATTTGCTGGGGTTCCTTTGAAGCAGTGATAAAAAATTTATTCCCATTTTTCTTTGATAGGCTATACATTATTTTCTATAAGATATGTCAGGTTTCTTTTACCATGAGTTCAATGGCATTTTTTTTACTAATGTGTATTGTGTTCATTTCTTTCATCTTGTAGGAGAGCCGTGTTACATTCTTTCTATTGTGGTCATACTGGGCTCACAAAGTGCATACCACCAGGGTGATTATTCTCAGTAATCCTTTGTCCTGCTGCCATATACATATTTGGTAACGTTTACTGTTAGTTATTGCATTCTTTTGTCCAAGCATCTTTTTTGTTGAGTATATTTTTTTTATCTCCAGGATGTGAGCAGATAGCTCAGTAGCTCAAAATTTATTTTCTGAAATGGTATGGGAATAATAATTCAACCTCCATGCAGTCGTAAAAGGTGGAAGTTCAGTTCAATATTCACGGGTCTTACATGGATGTACATCCACGCAGCATGTAAGAGGTGATGTGAGCACCTCTTTTGGTTTAAATTTCTCATATCTTGATATAATTTACATTAACACATGCATGGCCAGAAAACCCACATCCTTCCTAGTTACAGCTCACCCTCGATACCTCTGTTTAATTTTAGATTTGGTTGCTATTTATCACATATTTGACAATTACACAGATGCTTCTCAGCTAAAATAAATTTCTTTAATAGTGTTTTATACCAGCATTCTCAGTCATGAAGAGGAATATATTTGCAATAATACGTGGAATTATTTGAAATTAAATTTAAGCTATCTAGATACAGTATATGATGGCTATAAAAGCTTCAATAAAATTGTTTTTGTAAGTCCACATGATTTCTTCTCTATCTTACAATCAAATAACTTACTTGGAGATAAAACTATCTCTTCATATAGCAAAATATATACCCAGAGTTTTATGTTATTAAATAAAATTTGTTTTGTTATGAATGTTAACCAAATACTTTCTTTTCTAAAAACTAAAAGAATTGGCTGAGAATAGTAGGAGCCACAAATATGAACACTAAAGACTGTTAAAGTTGTCTATTTTATTCTAAAGTGTGAATACATATAAAAAAACATTTTTTAAATTATCTCGTGAACTTCTCCAAAATACCCAGACTGTCTTACATCCTAGACTTTCAGGTAAATTACCTCAGCTCTACTTACTTTGCCTTACTTTGCCTATATAGCTAAAGCTCAAATTGCAACCAGAATTCTTAATGAATAATTGATGGTATTCAACAGATACTTTTACAATATTGGGGAAAATTATTGCCAAAAATGCGGAACTGCCACCGGGATGGATTCTAAAGAGAAATGCAGAAAATTGGGCCCTGGGGTAAAACAGCTAAACTTCTGATGAAAGCACACATTTTGTTAGATTAAAAATATATGTAGGACTCTATGGTTGAAACAAATCAGCAAGAGAACTTTCTATTTGATGATTGATTGAACAGTCAATGATATTTTTTAAACCTAGTGTATTTAGACTTTGTGAAAGTGATGCAAAACCCAAGTCCTTGACATTTGTATCTGGAAATGATCAAAGGATTCATAGAATAAAGGTGAGGAGTCTAAGGGATAAGCGATTTGTTCCCCCGGCTGTATTGTTGGTGGCCATGAAAATCCCAGTGAGAAAGGGGACCACTAAGAAGGCATGTGGACTTTGGGGCAGGCTTTGGAGCCAAAGGAAGGCCATGGGTTTAGAGTAGAAGAACAAAGCAGGTGATCCAGGGCAGGAGCAAAATGTTGCCCTCCCATTGCTCTCAAAGCTTTGCAAAGCAATCTAACGCAACCCAACTCACCGTGTTCTGAAGGGGGTGAGATTACAGTTCTCTCCAAATGTTTCATGGCATTCTTCTGTTTTCTAAAACGTACCTGGGCTCCTGCCAAGTAACACAGCCAGTCAGCCATGCATTCAGTCATCCAGCACACTTTTATCATGTGTCAACTCTGTCACAGCACTGGGACCTCAAAGTCCGTATGGACACAGTTGCTGCCTTCACATAGTCTATCAGCGGGGGTGATGGTGGCAGATGGGAAAACCTAATGGCTAATGTTTATTAAGTACATTACTGTACACCAGTCACTGTGCTAAATGTGTACATTACTGTACACCAGTCACTGTGCTAAATCTACAAACTTTTATTGAATCCTCACAACAATCCTTTGAAGTAGTTCTTGGTTCCCCCCTCCCCCTCACTTTAAAGATGAGGAAATTGAGGCATGGGACAGTTCAGTGACAATGCTAGTAACCAGTGGAGGCTGGATTGTGACAGAGGAAAGTCCGGCTCCAGACCCATACCCTTCCCACCACGATGGGGGCCAACAGGATGAAATACTGTGCAACTATTAACCGTGACGCTGGTGATTGTGGATTCACAAAAATATGTTTGCATTACATTTTGTGGGAAAAGGCAGACTAAAAATCAGAGGGTATGTCATATACTCAATTTTAAAAGGCCACCAAAATATTCACAGTACTGTCCATGGATCGTGAGATTAAGGATAAAGGTTTTCCTCCTCCCCCTCCTCCTCACTCTATTTCTCCCTTTTCTCCCCTTCTTCTTCCTGTGTGTATTTTCCAAACATTTACAGTGAATGTAGTAATTTTACAAGAAACCTGTTATTAAAGGTTTCTGGTAAGAACACATCTTCTTTAGATGGGAAAAATAAAATAGATGTTCAGTCATTTTAATAGGAATGCATCGATTTCATACAACAAGATCAGAATATAAATTGTACAGACGCATTTAACTGATAACACGCACTTTTTATTTGGTGCCCGGGTTTGTTTCATCAGGTGGCTCACGGGACCAAAGCCCTAGTGGCTTCCCATTGCTGATTAAAGTTCATTATTTTTATTTTACTAAAGGGTAGGTGCTGTCGCGTTTAATTAGAAGAAGATCTCTTGGAGTTATGTCCTGCACAGGGACGTTTAGCCTTCTTGCCTACCACTTTCTGAGCACAGGGTTTCGGTCCTGTTGGTGGGGCAGGATGTTGGGGTGTCGGGGTCTTGCCCAGGTCTGCTGTGTGTGAGGCTGAGTGGGCAGATACTAGAACAGGGGGCTCTGTCAAAGGGACTGCTGATGCGTGTCGTGGAGGGGAGAGATTATCGGGGCTCAGGGAAGTCCGGGGGAGCCGGTGCTGCGAGTCGGCAAGAAAGAGTGGACGGAGGGGAGGGCTGGCCGAGACAGCCCTCAGTGACTGTCCAGCAGGGCCTCCATGAACACTTGCTGTGCTTTAAAGGACCAGAGACATATTCACCAAGTAGACTGTTTCTGCAGGTCCTTTTTTTTTTTTAATACTAAAGCTCATTCATAGAAAGCCAATAAAACATCATGCTCTTAATTACCTTAATGTGAATTATTTACTTTGTGGATTTTGAAAAAGATATTGAATACTGACCAGCTTCTTTTGGTTTCTCTGCATGTTACCGAACCTCTTCCTCCCAGAATTATGGCAGTGAATTTGCCAAGTGGGTCACAATTTCATTCTAACACCGAATATAATGATTTTTCAGTGATCTGTTTTCAATCTGTCTCCTTGCGACTCCTGATTAATAACTAAAATTAGTTGCTTCAGTCACCATCGTCATGTCTGAGCAGATAAAAACACACAACTGGGGAATCTAAATGGTTGAGATACGTAATAAGTTTGAGATACCTTATTAATTTCAAATTCAATAATCCAGTTCAGCTCTCAGAGCCTCTAATTGGACCATGTGTATACTCCCTTCATCCCTGCTGACTTTTGACAACCACATCAGTGGTTGTGATATGTTGATTTATTTCACGTGTAGAATTTAACTACAAATTCTCACACTAGAAACAAAATACATTTTTGTTGATGGTGTTCTGATAAAAAGCATAACAGCCACACCATCCAACGTATGGAAACCTAAGGAATATAGTTCAGGGACGTCTTCTCTAGGGCCGCAAGGATTTCGGTAAATCTTGTATTGTTATGAGCAAATGCATGTTGGCCAAAGAAAATATGTTGTCTTTTTGTGAGAGGAATATTTTTCAAAAGGGGAATTTCAAAAAGACAATTTCAGAACACTGAGTGTTTTTGCAAAAGCTAGCTTTGTTGCATAACAAAATATATTTTTCAACATCTTTCTATTTGGGAAAACCACACTAAAATACTAGTTGTTTTAATTACTCATGGTTTTCACTGCACGTCTTCTTTTTTATGTACATTGGCAATGTAGTCGTTTCTGCAGCCTGCAGCTGTTGTTCCCGGGACCCACCTTGGGTGCTGAAATCGGCCGATTCTGAAGTTGCCTATATAAAATGGCATAGAACATTTTACAGGAAATACTGTTTTCACTGCAAGATTGGTTGAATCTGTGGATACAAAACGCGAGGATATAAAGGGGCAGCTGTATAGGGTGTATTTATTGGGGGGGGACATATAAATAGACCTGCACAGTTCAAATCTGTGTTGTTCAAGAGTCAACTGTATATTTATGTATAATATGTAATTATATGCATTCTAGTTATATATAATATTTCAATCTAATTTATAATTTTATAAAGGAAATTTTTATAAAATAATAATTAATATTTATTGAATGCCTACCATGTGCCAGGCACTGTTGAAGTACTTACTGTTCCAAAATTAATCTCCAAAGCTAAAATTGGACCCTAATAGTGTACACATTTACACTTCACAAAATCCCTATGAGATAGGTACTATTTTATTCTCATTTTCTAGAGGGAAATGGAGCACAGATTGAATAACTTGCCCAAGAGCACACAGCTAGTATTTGACCGTCAAGATTACACTATTGTGGATCACGCATAATTTTTTAAAATCCAGTTATGCATTTTATATAGGTAGATGTTCCTCTTTCTTCAAACCTTGGGGCCTGTGTACCGTGATCATTGAAATAATGCAAGGGTATATAGCATCGAGGGGAAAGAAGGAAGACCAAGAAGCTTTAATTGGCCCTGGTTCTCTACTCTTGTCCCGACACCTGAGACTCGGATGGGAAGCGGAGGGAACAGAGGAGAATAAGAGGATTTTCTCCTCTCTCTCCTAGCTTTGGCTACTAAGGACAGAGTTTGGTATTGGGTGTATGGGAGACGAGGAATGCAAACATTATTTGTTCCTCCTTCTGTTGCATGTTTTTCAAATGTGCTACAAAGACCTCGGGCAGAGGAGAAAGGAGAGGAGGAGAAACCCAGGACTCTTTGAAACAGCAGAAGACCTTGCAAGATCTAGCAAAGATTGTCAATGCTGACTATTCTGCCATATCCTCTCAGCAGCCCACACACCCCTATTTTAAGGGCCTGGGCAGGTGTGTTGGTATTATTTTGAACTTTATGTTAACAACAACTGTAAAAATAGCTACATCTTGTCTCTAGAAAATGTAGCGTGTGAAAAATCACAATTTCTTACTATTTGTCTTTTTTAAGAAGATTCTCCTCTTTATCTAGTGTTCTATAATAGGATATTTTAAAATAGCGATATACCACACTACCTTTAAACTTATGCAAAGTTTTAGGTCAATAACCACATCACGTAAAGGGGGGAACACCTTCATTATAATGAACTGCTCTGACAAATGATTGCCTAGACCGGTTCCTGACACACAGGCATTTAGTAAACGCTCACATAGGAGTCTCTGTTTTCTTCAAAATGTGCAACTGTGCACGGGGTATGTGAGCAAAACATTTGTCGAAGTGCGAATTCTTGAGTCATTCAAAAGAGTGTGCTTCCTGTATCTAGATCTTTTTTTAATCAGTGGTGGAAATTTTTCATTATACCTTTAAATATTGCCTGTCTTCTATCTAGTTTGTTCTTTTGAGGTTCTCGTTAGATATACATTAGACCTTCTCCTCATTCTCTGTCCTCCATCGCATCTCTTAGCCTCTTTTGCATATTTTCTATCTCTGGGTCTCTGCGCTGCATTCTGGGTAGTTTCTTCTGATCCATCATTCTGCTTACTGATTCTGTCTTCTGCTGTGTTTAAATGGTTACTTAATCCTCAGGATCCATGGTACCCAATTTTAACATTTAGTTTCTTTTATGAGCAGTTTTAACTTTAAGAATCGATACCCCATGACTTACTATTTTTGGAGGTCCTTTGAAAAAGCAAAGGGAAAATCTACTAATTTTTAATAGGATAAAACTCATTCCTTCTTGAAACTATCATGTGGGAGTATTGAATCCTTTTATCACTTTACTTTTCTATAGATTATTTATTAAAATGACTTAAAAACATAACCAGTGAAAGGATGCATTGGGCCTAGAGAAGGTAACAGGTGAAGAGTACTTTTCCTGGTATACTCTGGATTAAACCATCAACAGAGTATTTCTATTTCAATAGTTATTAGTTATATATAATACATAATCTCCTAATGATTTTTATCTCCTGTTGCTTGCTTATTTTTGTGACTTTACTTTTTTTAATTTAAGCATCATTTCATAGCTATTTTTTGTTTCCATGAAAGAGGTCCTGTTACCTAACTCCGTCGTTTCGTTCTGCTGGCTCTCCCTGGTGATGGAGTTCAGATTTAGTTGATTTCTAAATGCTGAACAACTAGACAATGTAGATTGAGGACACTTTTCTCCAGAGACTCTTTGTGTTTGTCATCGCGACTTGCTGACGTAGGGCCACTGTAGCCCCTGAGAGTGTCTCGGGCTTCGTTAAGGACCCCCTGGTTTGCTCTGCCCCCTGATTCTGCTCACGTTATAGCACCGACAATAGCATTTGCTCTCAGAAAAACAGCACTTTGTCAGGCCCTTGGGTACTTTTTGTTTTATTTTCACCACAGAAATTTCTCCTACAATCTGTGAGTTCAGAGAGGCAATGCAACTGTTTACTACTCGTTGTTCTGTATTTGAGAAGCATCTAAACAACCGCTCTCCCGAGAGTGGCATTACCTAGCCTTATGTAACCTTCGACATACAACTTCCCTTGAAAGTAGTTTGAGTTAAAACCGAGAGACCAGTGTCCTGAACCACAGCTGATATGTCACCCCAGGGCCAGATGTCATCTGCATCCCAGCCTACAACGGACAAACACAGTGCAGCCATTACGCCGACCACTCCTTGGGGCGTGCTGCATGTCTAAAGCGGGGCCTTCTAACCAGTTCACGGAGGGGACAGCCGAGGGGGGCGGAGCAGATCCTGCTCTGTTCCGTGGTCTGCTCGTTGTCACTACAGAGGCATGATCTCGGTGTGCCTAGCACCGGTGGAGTTGGGCACCTGGCAATAAACAGTATTTCATTAGCCCAGATGTTCAAATGCAATTACAGAGCTCCCAGAATTGGTGCTTTCATCCAATAGATTAACCAAAAAAGTAACCCATCTCATCTCAGATTGCTGACGTGAAGGTAGATTTTGTAACTATTCCCCATGCCCTCCACCTTAAGCATACCTGCACTCCCTCAAACCATTCTTCACTACCAGGTGTTCAACCAAACACTATGGCCGAAGTCCTGTCACTTTAATTGTGCTCTTCAGTAATAACACTGACATTCCCTTTTCTCATGTATTTTTAACTAACGGTGTTTGCTAAACTGCCACCGATTTTTAAACCTTGGTTTTATTCTCCATCACGTTTGCTTTAACACTTTTTCTGGTGCTCCGCGTGATTTACAGTTTCAATTGCATATGCGCAGTCACGTTGTCCATTTGTTATATTAGCGCCTAATACAGGTCAGAGCTATGCCTTCCTCATATTTCTCAGTATTGAATGGTTCTCGTTTATGAGTTGTCGAGGCCTGCGGATTTACCCTCACATCTTTACTGGGCAATTTATCCAAAGAGAGGAAGTTGCTGCTTACGTCTTTCCTATCAGCACGTTAACTTCGCGGGGAAATGAGGGGGCAGAGAAGACATGCCTGGACATTCAGTTGTACTCTACTAAGTGGCCAGTTTTTCGCATGTTCAGACCTTTAGGAGGTCATGGGCAATTTTTAGAACTGGGGTGTGAGTTGGTTTATGTCTCACTCCAGGCTCACTGTCTTCGATTATGCAGCCGAAGTTCCCAGTCCTCTTCACACAGCATTATAATCGGTTCATGCTCACCTTAATGTATGCATATTAGAGGGAAATAAAAAGGTTCACACCTTTTGGCACGGTCATCTCAGTCCTTTCAATTCATCCAGAGGAAACCGTCCAACAGCATTTTAAAAAGTAACTTTGTGCAAAACAGTGCATGTCATAGCATTTCCTGTAACAGTTCCTAAACAGAAAAGAATTATTTAAATGCCTGCTATTTTATGCAGTGAGGGGGCATCAGCTTGATAAACTGCTGCAGACATTTAAGTCATAATGATGACCACAGAAACCTAGGGCTTCTATAAAGTACATAATGGTATTGAATATAAACAGTGATTATCATTTGACAAATCTGTAGACATATGGACATGAATTAGACAGGAAAGTACAAAAATGAAAAGAATTGTGTTAGCTTTGGGGATTAAAGTTATTTTTGTTTATTTGAAATATTTCCTTCAAATGTCATTATGTTGTTTTTACAGCAAATGTGCAGTTTTTAGAGTGGAGAAAAAGAGATAAATACAGAACATCTCCATTGCCTTCCAGACCCAGTGCTCGCAGAGTTTTTATGCCCTGTGATGAGAAGGCACTTTCAGTGTGATGTTAAAGGGACATTTTAAAGAAAGATTTTATTTATTTATTTTTAGAGAAAGGGGAAGGGAGGGAGAAAGAGAGGGAAAGAAACATCTGTCAGCTGCTTCTCGTACACCAGGGACGGAACCTGCAACCCAGGTGTGTGCCCTGACCGGGGACTGAGTGACCTTTCACTTTGTGGGATGTGGCCCAGCTGAGCCACACTGGTTAGGGTAAAAGGACATTTTAAACAGATCATCCTTTGTGGGGAGAGGACATTTTGAAGAGGCAGCTTTAACAGAGGAAGTGAGGTTGGAACATTTATCTCATTTTCTTTTCCGTTTTTATCATTCTTGACATATTTAATCTTTTCTCATCACAACCGCTCACGGCCAAATGCCCCAAGCCTATTTCCTTTCCAGAGCCCTGCTCTACCCAGGGCTGTCTCGTTAACGTACACATTCCGTAGACTTTGGTGGTTTCCATAATATCTTCCTGAATTTCCTAATTGATTTTCTTTCCCATTATGCCCACCAGTTTTAATATCACCCTTGTCCTCTTCTGGGACCTGCCTAAACCACTCGCTGGGTGTGGCCATGCCCCATACCCCACCTGCCTTACAATGCACCAACTCATATTGCTCCCTTGTCATAAGGCTCCTGCTTTTAGTTACGGTTTTGTTAATATCCATCTGTTCCTTTTATGAATCTTCTTGCATGTCCTCAGGTCGACGTCAGGGCACATCCCCCTGACTCCTCCTTCCAGTCCTGCAGATGAAGACAGCCCCCTGCTTCCTTTCCCTTGCCCGTCTGCACAGCCCTCTGCACTGCAACCTGCATTAGATGTGTTGTGGGGACCGGGAAGTGTCGTCAACGGACTCAGAAGCTTCGGTCCTCTTAAGTGGATGGGCTCCAACCGCTTACTTTCAGTGGAAGACTAAGCATGAGAACAGTAGCTTTTGTTGAGCCCTTACTGTATGACAGGCACTGGGTTAAATACTTTTCATAGATTATGTCACTTATTCCTAACTGCAACCTTATTAGGTAGGCATTGTTATTATCTGATTGTCACAGGTAAGGAAGCGGAGGTACTGAGAGACTGAGCAAGGAAATGGCTGAAAGGGTATCTCAGGCTCCAAACCCACCCATCGGATGGCAAAAACGGCCACAACCGGAGTCGGACGTGATTGTGGAAAGATTTGCTGTCATTTCCGTTTTTTGAAACTTGAGAGATTTCATATAAACATCTGACTTTTGGCTTTTCTTGAAAAATAGGAAGGTCTGGCAACCATTTGCTAGAGCTGAGTAGAAGGTGCCTTTTTAAAGGGGAAACAGATTCCCTCCCGGGGTGCCCCAGCTGGGCTCGTGTCCTCCATAATTCATAATTTTGTTGTACTGTTTAATATTTCAAGGTTTCCCCGCTAATGGGAAATCTTGGTTTTTGTTGGGGGAGAGGTCCTGAGTGTTTAAACTTATATTAGCAATTTTGAGGAATGTGAAATCTCAAGCGGTTCAAGCATTTGAGGTTCGCGTGAAGGTTCCTGAGAGGTGGACGCAGGGAACATAACCACTGAAGTGTGAGGTTGTCACAGAGCGAAAGAACAGGAATGGGAGGCCATCTGACCAAGGAAAATGGGAGGCATGCTTGAAATCTCCGAGAAAATTCTGTTCATCCCTTTATCATGCCATAGTTTGATATTCCCTAGGCTTTGTTTTTAAAAACTCAGCACAACCAACATAACCATTTAAAATCACGCCTCTGAGGGTGTCGCATGCCTGTCCATGGCCCCTCCCCACCTGGGGCAGGTTGCAAACCCCGAGCAGCTCACCTGGGCTCTCGTGGGCTGGTCTACACTTAGTCCTCCAGCCTCATCTTCTCCCACTGGGATGCCGAATTAAACCAGGGGCCCGGGAAATGTGATCAAGTAGTTATTACACAGGTGAAATACTCCAGACAGGTTTTAATTTTAGACGGACTGGCCAGGGAAGACTTCCCCAAGCAAATAAATGACTGAGTGATATAAAGGCGCCATCGAGGTGGAGAGCAGGGAAACAGGATTCCCAGTAGAAGAAATAAAAACACAGGGCCCGAGGCAGCAGCCTTCAGGGGTGTCGGAGGTGTGCAGATGCCCCGGGGTGCTGGCGTGGCTCCAAGGATAGAGCAGTGGCAGATGAGGTCAGAGAGATAAGAAGGGGCCGGGGAGTCCTGAGCCCGTAGGTCACAACAAGGACATCGCAGTGACACAGAAGCCGTGGGAGGGTTGTGGGTAAGGCAGTGCCACGACCTGCCTCATGTTTTCACGAGATCGTCCTGGTTCTGGTGCCGTTACAAACTGAAAAGAGAGAGGAGAGAAGCAGGGGGATCCATGAAGAGCCTGTTGCAGGAATCTGTACAAGAGACGATGGTTTTAAAAAAATGGAGGTGGTGAGAAGCGAGAAGACTCTGGGTATCCTTGGAAGGATAACAGACCAGCTGTGGGGTACGAGGGAAAGAGGAGCATTGACGACGAAATCAGGTTTTTGGTCCGAGCACCTGGAAAAACTCGTATTAACTGAGCTAGGGAGGATCCGGGAGGAGTTTGTTTGGGGCGTGAGCGCGGAGTTCTGTTTGAGACAAGTTGCACGTGAGACGCCTGTCAGAAACCCGAGGCAGACGGGGAGCGGGCATTGGGTAGACGAGTCTGGAGTTCAGGAGAGAGGTTAGGTGGAAGGTAGGAATTTGGGAGTTTGAAGCCATGTGCCCAGGAGTCTTCTGGCCAATGCTTAGAGGTCAGGGAGATGACAGGGAGACTGAGAAGGAGCAGCCAGAAAAAACGAAGGTAAATTGGGCTCTCTTTCCGTGTTCTAGAGCTTAGGTGGGAAAGCATTCCAAGAAGAAAGAGTGGTGGTCTGTGATGACAATTCAAAGATGAGGTGTAAGAACTGACCTTCCACAGGCAGGCAGCCTTGAGAAGAGGCGCAGGCAGGTCCCTGCCCTCTCGGAACCTACGTGCTGGTGAGCAGTGTAGGCGGTGGGAGTTCGACAGATGACTAGATAACACTCACTCAGGTCATGGTAAATGCTACAGGCTGCAAAAAAGATAGGGCCGTGAGATGATGACAGGGATGCTATTTTAGACAGGGCCGTCAGGGAATACCTCCTCAGGACGGCATGTTTGAGCCTGGATCTGAAGGAAGCGTGGGCACCGAGGCTGGCATTCAGCAAGGAAACTCCTAGGTAGATTTGGGGATTTCTATCCACCATCCTTCTGATTGCCCAGATGTTTGGACTAACTGGTTGTTTCCTAAAAACGGTCCAGTTATAGAACATTTGGCATATAATCTTTGGCTGAGCCAAATATATAGGGGAGATAGTGTTCCAGGTGGAGAGAACAGCAAGGTCAAAGCCCCCGAGGCTGAGCATGCTCGGTGTTCAAGGAATCAAGCCCAGGCCAGTGGGGCTGGGCAGGGAGAGGAATGAACTCTCCATGGAATGAAAGTCTTAGCACTCTGCAGCTTTCAGGGAAAGCTGTGTTATCTAACAGTGTGTATTTAACTGAAGTGACTGTCGCTCTCTGAACCTGTGTGTATGTATAGGAGATGTGTGTGTATAGCATGTATATATATGTAATCATGTGTCACACACATAATTTTGGTCACTGCCAGTCAAGAACCATCTGTCTGCATAGACATTACTTACTTGCATTAAGTATTCTACTCATCAATTTTAGCATCGTATATTTCTAAAGAAAAAGGAAAATTATAAATCCTGAGGCTTTTCTTGAATATTTTCCCATTGAGAGGGATTACATACAAGCCAAATATCAGTGATCTTGAGTGAAGCTGTAAACTTGCCCTTTCTGAAAGATACAGGTCTACAAACTCATAATTTGGGGGTGGGGGGACAGGGGTTCATATTATCTAGAATACATTGGCTAGAAAGTACTTTTCTCCAGGTTTCAAAAGCTCTTTCTTTTAAATCTATTTATGTAATAAAAAAGGAGAAAAATTACATTGTAATCAGAAAAATACCCATAATAAAAACCCCAAACTCCACAACCTGTTCCATGTCTTTGTGCCCCTTCCCGATTTTTGTTTCAAACATATAAGTAGTTCTTTCATAATTGCACTATATGTATGCATATGTGTATATTTGTATATGTATCTTTCTACTTTTCCTTTAATATCTTTACAATTGTTTCTTCTTATTAATTATGCTAATCTTTTTAATCTCGGCAGCATGATATTGCATATCAATACCTTTAAAACAACCGCGGAATCGCTGACCACCAGGGCCAAGTATCAGGCCTGACTGTTGCTCTTGCTTTGAAAGTCTGCTCCTGTTCTTAGATTTTAATCAGGAGGGAGGGCGAGAATGACAGAAGAATTATGTCGATATCAGACAGCATGGTATCTTGGAGTAGCTCCCGCAAAGCTTTATGGCGCAAAGAAGCGGCCATTAAAGATCACATAGTTGCAATAGCCCATTGTTTCTCACTTACACGCAGTTCTGATGCATCCTGATGGCTGCTTGCCAAGATGGGTCTTTTTATGAGCTTTGCTGCCCAGAGGTCCACTGCCAGGTGACGTTATATTTGTAACATTCCTTAGAACATAGCCAAAGGGAGACCCTGTGCTTCATTGTACTTAGAGCAGCTTCTTTTAGCTTACTGTGTAACAGATGCTGTGAATTGCCATGCCTCCTCTTCCCCACACATTCTCAGCCAAGTGGTAGCGTGTTATAGCAAGCAGCATTTCACTGGCTTCATTCAACACTTGGTTTTTCATGGAATCCAAACTGTGGCTTTGTATGACACAGAAGAGAATGCCCATGAAAGTGAAGATATGGTGCAGAGTAGATGGATCTTGGTTTTAAAAGACCCTATAGAAAGTCAGTGCTCTGCAGTGTCCATTTGAACTTAATTGGATAGACTTTCTTGTGTGTTTGGAAGGCATTTGGGCATTACAAAAAGATCTTTATTTGGCCCCCATTGTCTGGTTTTCAAGGTTAAATGACTTCTGACCAATACCCACTGATGCATCACCTGAGTGCATCTATTTCTGATGAAAAGTTTGCCTCGCTGTCTGTGAGCGTACCTATCTTTGATCAGTTCTGGGAACGTGCTCAGTCCCACCAGCCAAGGCCCTCGGTCTGGTCCAGCCTCTGCCTTCGCTGCTGCACACGGAAGTCCCGTTGCCAGTGGGGACTGAAGACATTCGATACCAGCAGAGTACTGTCGCAGCATTTCAACATTGGTAAAAACTAGCAACGTGGAAAAGCCAGTCCCTCACACATGTTTTTTGAACTTTTTGAGCTGTAGGCAAACTGTGAAATATTAAAGCTGAGAAATACACACGCACACACATGCACACCCATTCCCATGAGCCTGGAAAGGTCAGGACTGGGTTTTAACACTGAGTTAGAGGCTAGAGGGTCATGTTGTTTTATTGTTGCCTTGGGCAAATATTATGATTTAAAAGGCAAAGAAAATGATCCAAAAATGTATTGCAAACAAGATGAAACAAGGAAGATAGCTTCTTTTGTCCTCACATGTGTTTCTAAGGAATGGCAAACATTCCGCCTCTTACCTGGGACCAGTGACTGTGAGGGCGTCCTACCTGGCAGTAATTCCCTCACCAACAGAATAAATGTGGAAAACACTGAGCATGAGGAACTGCCTTTTGATTTGAACTAAATAATAATAATAATAATAGTCATGGGAACAGAGCAACACAGATGTTCAGAAGCTGAGGAAGCAGTAGGCAGTTTGAAAAGAATGCTCATACGCCATGCTTCCAGAGACACGGAACCAATGACTCACTGAAAGGTACGCTTCAGTTTTGGCCCCGGTGGGAGTCAGTGAGCAGTGTTTGTATGAAAGCAGAGTCTGCCCTGTGCCTTCCTCCCAGACTCGCGTTGTGCGTTTCCTAGGATGCTCCGATAACAAGTGCGCATGTGACCCACGCCCTGGCAGCCGGAGGGTGCACTCTCGTCCAGTCATGAATGTGAGTGGCAGAAAAGAATGCATTCTCTTTAAAGAGGGGTGTTAGTATCTATTCAGGTAGGAGACAGAATTTGAAAGCTTCCCAGAAATATGGTTCTTCCAGGCCCTAACGAAGGTTATAAGAAGGAGAGACAAAACTTTGTTCAGCAATGCTGATAGTTGACAGCCTTTTATCTGTTGAAGTAAATCCCATCTTAGGATCTTAATTAATTGCAGTATTTTCATAACTTTAGAAATGTCCCATTTCTATCCATCTCCTTATATACCCCCTATATAATTAGACCCTTCTCTTTGGCTTTGTTCTTAAGTAATTTTTCCTTTATATCTATAATTTGTTTCAATTTGACCTTTAATTTGCAGGCCTTGATTGTGTCTGAATTTCAATTTCATATGAAATATATTGCAAAAATATGTATAGCTAAGGATGAGAATAACCCTTTGGGGGATTATTTATCTGAAAGTGATTATAATAATGGATAAGGATGTTTTCCTAAATAAAAAGGGTCGGTAAGCTTTAGGTTACCATGTCAGTATAATGGCTTGAAACCAGGGACCTGGCTTGTAACTCTTTATAACCCAGAACCCAGAGCAGAATGCTTTGAAAGGAGTAGGGTCCAGCTATGGGTATATTGAGATTAATATAAGGTTTGTTGAGTTTAAAAATATGATCTTAGCAATGCTCACCAAGCTTCTCTGACATGCACCCGTACACATTAGAGAATGAAAGGGCTGGTATGACCCTCCATTTGGAAAGTGGTGTCTGTGAATTCTGTTATTTTGATTTTCAAACTGTTGCATTCTAACCAGTTCAACGATGTGGAGAAGTGCAGTTGAGTCATCCAGCACATGGCTCGCATTCCTGGAAACAACACTTTTTAGCCAAAGGCCTTTGCACAAACTTCTTAACCTCTCAGAGGTGCCAGTTTTCTTATCTCTACAGTGGGAATTCTATGGGATATATTCATTGGGAGTCACTGTGAAAATTAAGAGATAATACTTAGCTTAGTGTCCTGGTGCATAGCACATGTTTTATAAACAATAGCTATAAATACATCAATATGTTAACGTGAGTACTCTCATTCTCAAACCAAAACAAAATTGACATTAACTGATGTTTTTCAGAGTTTTGAAATCCAGTCCAGACCTTCCCAGGCTCATGTGAACACATTGTCTCTTTGTGTGTGTGTGTGTGTGTGTGTGTGTGTGTGTGTGTATGTGTGTGTGTGTTTTCCTGCTCCAACATTTTATAACTTGCCTTTGTCATGAAAAAAAAAGTCCCAGGACATGTGAGGGATTAGCACTAAATGCTAGTTTTTGGATATGCTAAATGTGAACCAGTTGAAAGAAGCTTCTTATCTGTGTCTAAATGGTTTTAATGTTCTTTGATTATATCCAGATTCAAAAAAATATTTTTCAGTCCAAGACAAGATTTTTTCTGTCACTTTTTAAAGTATGAATAATCATGTTATATAAACAGTTGGCAGAGGAGGTTAAGAGAATGAGAATGGCCATTTAAATTTTATGTGTCCACTTTTCATATATTCCTGATGAGATCACATGAAATTGGTCCTCTCTTCTCCGTTGCCAGGATTTGGATGTAAACCCAACGTCCCTTTAAGGAGACCAGCATTTGGAACCTTTGGTTAGTGCTCATGTATAGAATTCACTGCTGTAAAGTATCACTAAACTGATCTGCTGATAGGCTATTGAGTGGTCAAGATTTAGATTATACATGTTACTTGAAGGATATGATTTTATTAAAATATTTAAGTTTAAATTTAATGAGGCATTTTGCTAACATGGTGTATGTATACTCCTTCCCCCTTCCAAAGGGCATTCTACCTAATGTGTTGACTATCACCTTAAATGTGCATGTAGGCTTACTCTGTACTTGCGATTTAATTCACATCGCGAAGAGGAGGAATCTTGATAGACACCAACAGGATAAATTCACTTCAGCCCTACTACATACCCTGCGGAGGATGCCGTGAGGGTTAAACGGGGCAACGTGAAGAACCTAAGTACAATCCTTCCTAAGTGTCACTTGCTTTGGCTTCTCTGAGATCCTTCCAGATAAGCTTCACACTGTTGCATGGGTTTTGGGGGTGGGGAGAATATCTGAAACTCTTGGGGTCTGAAATGAAGATTGTGGTCCATGAATCCTGAGTATTATTTTTATATCTACATATCCTTTCACTTGTAGGATGGCCTCTTTTATTCTCTGCCATAAAACAAAAAGGAATGATTACCAGTCAAGTCATTGTGTTCTATGAACTCAGAAACTAGCTGATGATTAAGCCAACCACTGGCCTGCTTAGCCTTCTCGGTCAAAGTAGCTTCCCTTCCCCTTATACCAACCTCCAGTTCCCCCCTTCCTAAAGTGACTTAATTCTGCAGGTATGGCCACGACTAGTCTGGCCAATAATACAAGAGAATAGGGATCCAAACCTGGACTCAGAAGCCAAGAACAAATTGGTAAGAAGAAAGCCTTTCTCTATTTTCAGTCTCTCTACATAGCACTTCTTTAAACAAGAAGACTCGTGTGTCCTGTGAACTTGACAGGATGTGCCTAGAATCAGGCCTCTTCCTACTAATATTACTGAGCATTTTGGAACAAATGTTTTTGCTCAGCCGTAGTGTAGGAGCGATGTTTCATGGATTCTGGCATAAAGAAACAGGGACCCATTGCCATATTCGTAGGTAAACTCCTCCCAGAAACTTTCCTTTGCTGTCATCTGCGTGTACACTGGCATGTTGCCTTGCTCACGGGGACTCACAAGTCAGCCTCCGCAGGGGCTGCCCCTGTCCTTTGCAAACACATCACGTTTAAGTCTTAAAACCGGCACTCTACCCCTTGCTGAGAACCTACCTTTTGGAAAGATTTCCAGTTTTCCTTTCCAAATAGGTCTGTGTTATTTGCAACCTCATGACCCACACAGAAATCATATTTGAGTATTTTTCTACACACTGATACTCAGATTATATCTTCCAGTAAAAAGTCAAAACATTTCCCCCAAATGAGTTGATCACTGACACACATTTTTAATCTGAGAAAAGAGATGGTCCCACAATTCTACCAAGTTCTCCCTGATATATTTAATCCTTCCTCCAGGTCACCTGGAAAAAGTATGCTGAAGACAAGGTCAAGGACTTGAAAAAGTTCACTTGAGAGTGCTTTATGCCACCCCCAGCACCTTCAGCACACAAGCGGGAGGGAGGGACGGAATTCAGGTGAAGACATGAACATCAGGAAACGAAGGTGATCATTTACGTTGGAGATAAGAATCGTTACCTTCAGTACAAATTGCCAGTTACCCTCTTATTTTTGGTGTTCAATTTCTATACTCTGGTATTTATTTTTCTGTTTGGTACTGATGGCAATTGCTAATGTCTTTTGTTTTCCTAGGGAATTTAGGATTTGTTAGCTTTAGCACATAGTGAAAAATTATACATGCAATAATGGAGCCAAATTGCACTTTTTCAGACCCATCTCATCTTACATAGAAAGAGCCTCACGGAAGGACGTCCAGCTTGAATTAATCCAATTGAAAATTTGAAAAGTACCCTGTGTTTGAAATGCCTGGGAACTTTGCAGTAGGTATATTCCTCCACAACACTGTGAGGGGTATTTGACGGCCAAATGGAGAGAGCCGAGCTGTTGACTTACCCTTTAGTTAATCTTTTTTATTTTAAACTTTGTCTTGAGCAAGCTGACTCTTTAGATAAAATGAGGCTCACAGTTTATGCAATAAGACTGACACTCTCCAGATGCAAAATGTTTTTTTTTTCAACACGCTGTTAAGTAAATTGAATCTCTGATTCACTAGAAGTTGTTGGGTTTTATCGATTTTTTTCTCACTTTATTCTAGGCAGGTGAGCTGCAAATGTCAACTGTCAGACCATGTCCAATAAACACACATTTAATTTTTACTGGTGATTCCATATTCTTGAATCACTAACTTTCGCTAAGGAAAGTAGCTACCTTTCTAGTGTTGGCCAGTTGAGACCTACAATTCTGTGATTCTTTATTTATCAAGATACAGCTTCATGAAAAATAAGTTAGTGCTTATATTTTCCCTAAGCATGTCATTTCCAAGAATAAGATGCATTCAACTGATAATTGGTTCGTTATATATAGTTCATTGTGGCTCTACAGATGGTTCAAGGCTTAATCTCTCGTATTACATTACTTAGAGTGCCTGTTTATATAATATAATGTACACATGGGAACTTTACTCAGTTCTTCTGTATTTTTGCACATTATATTCAGCTCAAAGCAAATATCTTGCTACTGGCATCTCATCCAGAGGAATACCATACTATCTGTTCATTCTAGAGTGGTTTCCTTTTTCTTTATTACTTTTCTTCCAAGGAGCAGGCAAAAGTAATCCATGAAACTTTTTTTAACAAGCGCAGCCCACAGAAGAAATACATTTGAAAAATTCTGCTCCTGGTCAGAGGTTTTCAAATTGTATTTAATAGTCTTGGCACGCGGGAACTTTTGGCTAGTGCAGGTCTGCGTTTGTGTAAGAAGAAAGGTTCCTGTAGTTCGGGTTTCAGTGAGGATGTCGTTTCTGCAGGCAGCTCCGTTGTGCCGTCCCACTGTCTTCTTTCTTCCCGATGTACTGTCCTTCTCCCTCCCCAGGTGTCCTCCTCTCCACCCTCACGCTGTTCCTTCCCCTCTCCCCCTTGATCACTCCACCATCTCTGGCCTCAGAGGGCTTTGTTTATGCCTCCGATGGCCTTTGCCTTGGGAAGTTGTGATTTAGCTCTTTAGAGAAGTCATTCCTAGGACTTGCTTGTCTTTATCTTACAGGACCTACCTCCAGAGGCTGTAGTTAGCTATTTCCCTATCTCCTAACTGGATTCTGAACTTCTCTAGGATAGAAACCTCATTTGGATTGTTAGGCTTATTCTATATTATAGGTGGTGCTCAATTAGTTATGTTTTTTAAATAATGAATTACAGTAATAGCCAATATTTACTAAACAGTTGGGTAAATGCTTTGGATAACAGTGACCCAAAAAATGAGTGCCAACACTTGTAAAAGGTAAGAGTTTTCTCAGCCAGGCACATGAGGCTGATGGTGTTTTTAGGAGCCACTGGTTGAGAACATACATAATGATCAAAACCTACTATACGTTTTGTAATATTGAAATGTACTTGAATTTTGTAGAATGTAATACTGTATATGGCAATAAATACATTTCAGCAATTGAATCTGAAAAACGAACTAAGCAAACAAGAAGAACAGAGACAGAATCCTGGGTACGGAGAGTGTTTTGATGGCTGCCAGATGGGAGGCAGATTTGGGGGAATGGGTGAAGAGGTGAGGGGATGAAAAGCAAATAGGTAGTTATAGAACAGCCACGGGATGTAAAGTACAGTGTAGGAAATGGAGTAGCCAAAGGGTTTATACACATGGTCAGTGGACATGAACAAAGGTGTGGGAATGGCCTGAGGGAGTGGGGGGTGCTGGATAGAGGTGGGCAAAAGGGGAAAAACTGGGACAACTGTAATAGCATAATCAATAACATATAATTTAAAAGAATGCTATGTAAACATTTGAAAGCAATGCTCCGTACAGAAATGTGTATATGGTGAGTCCATCGACTGTCCGTCTTTGTTGGGCATTTAGATTTGTCGACTTCTTCCAGAACCTTCCAGAGCCTCCTCTCACCCCCGCCCCAGCATCCATGTTCATAGGCAGGAAGCCACTGGTATGTGTTATTTAACATCTGTCTGCAGAGGACAGAGTCCCCAGTTTGCCTTGGACTGCCCCGGTTTATGCCTGCTGCTCTGGTGTCATTTTTAGTAGCTTCCCCTTTCACGCTCAGAAGTGTCTTGATTTGGACATTAAATTATGTAGACACTCTACCTGTAGGCAGATATTTATAATGCATTTGTTTTATCTTGACCCAGAAAAAATGTGACTAAAAGAGAAAGTTAGAAGCCTATTATTTCCATCTCCAAGTGCATTTTCCCCACTAGCATTATTAGTTTGAGTTCCATTTTCTTCCTGGTTGAACTCAAAGTGGTATATATTTTGCTTATCATTTCTAGCCATTAAAATGTTAGCATTTGATCAAATGCGGGTGTCTCTGTGTGTGTCTTGCATTATTATAGTAAATTAGAAAATAACTATCCTGAGGTCACACTTAGTTAATCCCTCCTTCCTCATTTTTTGGAGTGGCCCGATAGTTTCCAAATCCCACTGGTTGCCTAGTTTTGCTCTACACAGCTCATGTGTGTGTGTTGGGGTGTGTATGTATGCAAATTTTAGTAACTGTTACAAAATACCCACAAAATATTTTGATTTTATAGCACATACCTTACTCCCCAGCCCCCACATAGACACAGCTCAGTGGTCTCTATCCTTTCTTGGGTGCGTTTCAGTACCAACGACAAACTCTGAGTCTCTCATCCACTTTAGAACTTCAAGCCACTACCCGGAGCCTTCTCCCTTCTCCAGGGGCCTGGCTGTCTGCGGCAAGGCTGTTGCTCGCATCTTGTTCTCTGTTCTCAATTATTTGGGGTTGTGGGGTAGGGGTCACCTGAGTCTTTCAGCCTGTCGTAGGTAGAAGTGATCTCCACTCCTATTAATGCTTTCTGCTTTATGACCAATGTCACTGCTTCTCCAGATGTCTCTGTCTCCTACTATTCCAAGATAGTTCTCTGCTCTTGCCACCCAAATGGGAAAGAAATTATTTTTCAAAGCTATTTTTAGGTTGGAAAATGTCAGTGTGTTTGGACTGCTATAGCAGAATACTACAGAGTGGGTAACCCCAAAATGACAGAAATTTAACTCCCACCGTGCTGGAGGCTGAAAGTCTGAGAGCAGGGTGCCAGCAGGCCTGGGCGAGGGCCCTCGTCCAGGTCTCAGGCTTCCTGTATCCTCACTTGGTGGGAGGAGCTAGAGAGTTCTGTGGGGTCTCTTTGATAAAGAACTAACTCCACCCTCATGACCTAACCACCTTTCAAAGGCCACACCTTCCAACACCATCCCGCTGGGCAGTAAGATTCTGATGTGTGAATTTGCGGGGAGAGGGGACACAAACACTCAGACCATAGCACCAAAAGAAGTTGCCAGCTCCATTAATTTTTCAGCCTTCTTCCTTGATTTCTTGGACTGCGTCCCCTGGACAGGGTAAACGATATTTGAGTGGTACCACCGAAGGTCATGTTCTAAGGCACAGTCTCAGAGTACAGCATGCACACCAGCTGTCTCCAATCCTTTCCCAGACATTGAGGGAGTCTTTGTCTTCCTTCTTTGATTAGGAGTTCTGTTTTCTGGCACCTGAAAATGAGTCACGCGCCGTCTTCACTGGGAGCACCATGGGTACACATGTAACTAGAATCAGATGCGACCAACCCAATGTCCCAAATCTCCCAGGATAGTGGTACAAAATAGTCTCCTTTCTCTGCATGTGCTAGAATCATTTTAGATGTAATTTAAATTCTGTAAACTGTAAATATGTGAACTTAGCAAATAATTATATTTCAACATCTTAGTATATATGATTGTTTACATGTTGGTTACTTTAAAATATAAATTTCTCCAGTGGAAACACATCTAGGTGGGAACTTAAAAAAATTATGTGCCTATGGTTAATTCTGTCAGTGTGTGTACATGGTACCCATGGTTTTGCATGGTTAATCTTCCATTGAATGTCTTTTCTTAAATATATACAAATGACATCGAATTCAGCTACTACCCACTTTCCTAGGAAAAATGAAATCAGCTTTTACAGCTGGAAATAATCTAGTCTTTGGCATTGGGCTCCTTAACTTTCTCTCTGGGGAAAAAATGCTTTTTTGATCTAACAGTTTATGGCAAAAGTAGGGTTCTGACTTCTGTTTACATGATGAGAAAAGAAAATAAATTACATTATTTTATTGGGAAACTGGGATTAAAATGCCTTCAAAGTGATTTGGAAATTCCAAATCTTGTTGAACTATTTCATTTCCTTCGGAAGAAAATGCAGATCTAATGTTCTCATCCAATTACGTTTTCCGTCTTCTCCCAAGTTCTCATAATGAAACTGATTTCCCTTGTCATCAGCTTATCCTCACATTAAAGTGTCCCCTTAAACATTGTTCACTGGCCTCTTAAAGTCTTTATATATGATGATGTTTTGACTTAAAGTAGGGTAGTTTAATTTACACTGACTGATATGCAATAAACTTGTAGATGATATGCTTTATTCTTTCTAAAAAGCTAAGGGGTGGAAAGATGATGAGAAAAAGTGATCTTACTAAAACCATAACCAAAACAAAACCAAAAGACTCACATTTTAGGTAAGATGAATAGATTAAAATTAAGAATATGCTTATCTTAAGATACTAATCCTTGGTTAACCCAAGGATGTTTTATATCAGAGGAGAATGTTTCCCCTTTCCTGAGGAATTTACAGTCTAGTGAAGGAAAAGGTGGGGGATTTTTAGAAAGAAATGGGATTAGGGAGGAGGGAAAAAAAGAATATGCTAATCTTGAGCTATGCTGTGCTGTTCGATATTAGGGTATTATTTGAATAATTTTTTAAAAAATTAAATGTGACATCAGAGCAGGCATCATCAGTATTTTTCAGATAACTTTATATATCAACAATGCTCACAAATATGTCACAATTGGGGTTCTTCTTAACAAAACAGGAATAGAAAGGGTGGTCCTGCCACCGTTTGGACTCGTTAACCAGCTCACCGCTTTCCCCTGGTGTGACTCTCAGCTGCTCTAACACACCCTTAGCGTGGCTTAGAAGCCACTTCCCAGAACGCAGGAGTCTTTCCCAAAACTTTGTCATATTATTGCTCACAGAACAAAATACTAAATGAGTTCTTCAGTGGGTACAGAATTTTAGTTCTTGCAAAATGAAAGAGTTCTAGAGATGTTAACAACATGAATGTACTTAACACTACTGAACCATACACTTGACATGATGAAGGTAGTAAATTCTACGTTGTGTGTTTTTTACCGCAGTAAAAAAATTTAAATATTATGCGTAGTCATGATCTGACCTCTCACCTGTCTTTCTTGCATTGTCTTTTATTCATTCAGTCAACAAATCTTTTCAAGCAGCTAGCAATGTCAAAATCCTACGAAGCCCAACAATGGAGAAGGCACAGACCCACATGCAAAATTTAAAATAAAATTTTGCTAGAGTGGAAAGGGCCGCCATACTCTTGTTCCTTATGCTTTTGCCATGGTTCTTCAATGTTTTCCACATACACCTCACATTTGTGCACCTGTTTATCATCCTGTGAGTCTTAAACGCCCTCCTGACTTTCCGCTGGCCTCAGTGCGTATTCTTTCTAAACCATTTGACAGTTCTTTTGTCTTTTGAGAAACCATTAAAAATGACCAAGCGCTTCCTTTGCCTGCCACATCGGGCTGGCCTTTCTAGACCCTCGGGATTGGCCCAATGGTTAGTACAGCGGTTTGCATGTAACAGACGCAGAAGAAGGTTTTTCAAATGAAATGATATGTTAAAATATCTGAAATTCTTTTCTTAATGCATACTAAATGACTTGTTTTCATTGCTTGAATATTTATGTTTATATTTAATTTGTAATTAAATTTATTTACATATAAACTTATATTTATAATTTATATATTTGTTAATTTATAATGATCACCTTTCTTTTTTTGGATCTAAAGGTTCAGTTGCATACCACCAAATGCCACCAAATGCATTATAATTATCGCGCGTACCGAGACTCACTCTCTCATGAAGGAGCTGGATCAGTGTGGGGTTGTAGCCTGGAGTAGAGTAATGAATGAGGGTCACTGTCTTGCAATGCCAGGCTCTAACCAGTATTGTCTCCTGAAGCATTAATGCCATTTTGGGGGGTTTAGATTGATTTTGCCCCTTAGGGCTTCGGAATACATGCACCTCTCCCCATCGTTATTAAATACATAATTAACTTCTCCAGTGTCCTCTTCTTCATGTATCCACTCAGTGTTCCGTGGCATGCTTCTTAAACCATCATCCGGCCCGCCATGTTCATGACATTGAAGCTATAAAGGTCAACCAGTGAGCCGCAGCAGAGGGGGCTCAGACGGGAGCCGTTTGCGCTCCCGCTCACACCAAGGGGACTCGTAATGCAGGAGCAGTGCGTTCCCCAGAGCCAGAGCGAGTGTCTCATTTTAAGTACATACCGTCAAGTATTCCATTTTAATTTCAGCATTATTGGGGTGTGACTGACATAAAAAAATGGTAAGGTGATTAAAGTGTACATTGTGATTTGATATGCACGTACATCGTGAAGAGTCCCACATCTGTCACCCCATATGAGTGTATTTATGTTCTTTTTTTTTTTTATGAGAGCATTTAACTTCTACTCCCTTGCAGATTTCAGTCATGGCCCCTTATTGTTCCATCAGTTTTGGGAGGAAGAGCCTTTAAAGCGTGTGGCTCTCGGAGCTACACTGCAGAGAGCTGGTTGAAGTGACAGATCCTGTCTTCACCTTGCAAGTGGCTTTGATCAGCGGAAAAGCAACCAGCACTGCCTCAGGGACCCAGAGGGGTCAACTGTGGCTTCTGTGGCCAGGATTGCATTTTGTTTTGTTTTGTAGTTTTTTAAAGGTTTAATTATGGTAAACAGTGTAAAGTTCGCCGTTTTTAAGTGTACGGTTGAGTAGCATTAAGTATATTTACAGGGTTGTGCAACGGATCTCTAAAAGTTTTTGTTCTGCAAAATGGAAACTCTCTACCCACCAAACAACAAAGAAAACATAAACAACAAACATTCACCTCTCCCCCAGTCCCTAGCAACCACCATTCTAGTTTCTTTCTAAAAACCTGACTACTTTAAATGCCTTGTGTAAGTGGAATCACACAGTGTTTGCGTTTTTGAGACTGGCTTATTTCACTTGGGGTTCTGTGCCCAAGTCCCGTCCGTACCATAACGTGTGACAGGATTCCGTTGCCTGTCTGTCCCTCATTAGAGTCTTTGGTTCACCCATGAGTGGTACATGGTTGCTTCCACCTCTGGGCTATTGTGAATAACACTACTGTGAACACGAGTGTGCAAATATCTCTTAGAGATCCTGCTTTCAATTAGGGGGAGTACATACCTGGACGTGGGATTGTTAGGTCATATGGCGATTCTATTGTTTAAAGTTTTGAGAATCTGCCACGCTGTTTTCCATAGAGGCTGCACCAGGATCCATGACCGCCAACAGCACTCAAGTGTCCTAATTTCTCACATACTTGCCAACACTTACTTTCTATTTTGTTTTGTTTTGTTTTAATTATAGCCGACTTAGCAGATGTGAGGTGACACCTTGTGGACTTGATTTGCATTTCTCTAATCATTAGTGATGTTCTTTTCATTATGCTTGTTGGCCATTTCTATATCATCTTTGAGCAAATGGCGGTTCAGGTTCTAGGCCCATCTTTAATTGGGTTATCTGGTTTTTTGTTTTTGACATGTAGTCCTTTATATATTCTGGGTGTTCACTCCTTATCAGACATATGATAGGCAAGTATCTACTCCTGTTCTATAGTTTGCCTTTTCAGTCTCTCGATTGATAGAACCGACTTTAATATTCGATGCTGTAACTGGTGCAGAAATTATCTTTGGCTGGTCTGCTGACATGTAACCAGTGATCTTCCCTGCCCAGACAGGTACGCCTGACCATGAGGTCCAGGTCTGCGTCAAGTTTATCCAACTTCCATGAAACTAATAACACTCGTAAGGGCGATATTTTAAAACTTTTCTGTGCAGTAAAGCTGTGATGAAAACTTAGCATCTTCCTTGTTGTGATAGTACTGGTGTATAAAGTACTAAGGGTACCCTCATTTAAGACCTCCATAAATTGAACAAGGGCTGACAGGGAGGCACAGGTAGGCCATTTTGCCATAAGTCTGGTTGTGTCTGATCCCGAGTTTGGGAAGGAGGAAGTCTGGTTCGTGTTGCGTTGCAGGAGGGTGTCTGGTTTGTATTGTGTAGCCACTCTCGTGGTGCTTGAGCCAACATGAGCTGTACCAGCAGGGACGATCTGGAAGTTATTTGGAGTTGCACGGACCTATTTCTAGAAATCATCGAGGAAATGATATACTAAGTATCTAGCCTAGAATCCAGGGGAAATGTTTGCCCTTTTTTTTTTTTAAGGAAATGTGTACAATCTGTGGTTTCTGCAGAACCTTTTATTTTCATCTCAGGGAATATCAGTGTGTTCACAAGGTATATATAGTCAACTTCTCCACTAAAACTCCACCAGCTATTGGGTGACGGCAAGAATCGCTGTGACAGTGTCCAGGGCACCCAGTCGCAGAGTCACATGCTCCCTACAGACAGAGAAAACAAGTAATTGTTCGTGATTACGGCGTGTAAGTGAGGTGGGTTTCGGTGAGCAGTAATGTTACTTTTGTTTGCTAATTTCTGAACCTTTCCTAAATCAATGTCGTTGCGTGAGAGAAAGCCCAATAAATAATTGTTTATTTTTTAGGACATAAGCTTTACTGACAAGGTTTGTTTTTATTTTGAAATGGTGTTTGTACTTTTGGAAAGCATATGAAATAGAGTGTCACCATTATCTTGGGAAATTTTATAGTGTTTTCTATTTAAAAAGCACGCCGTTTTCACTGTGATCCCGACAGTGATGCTAGAGTCCAGAGCCTCAAACGCTCAGCAGTTCTGGCTTGAACATAAATGGCAAAATCATGATCAATATTTAGTTTTAAAGAAGTACATGAAGGAGCATGTGCCGTGTTGTTGATTTCTTTTATTACTTTGCTTTCAGTGTTCTCTACTGACAGTAAAATTCATACTCCATTTGTCTAAAGATCCATAAAGCTGGAATTTCCTAAGAGCACTGTATATAATGATTATGGCAAAATTCCCAAATTTTCCGGTGGGGAAACAGGCTTTTACTCTTTTTTTTTTTTTTAAACTGTCAAGCTGTTGGCAAAAGCAAGCACTCTAGTTAAATGACTAAGCAAATGGTTTCTGAGACCTGCCCGGTCCTTCAGAAGGATGCATAAGAAACATCTGGCTAAGTGACTAAACTCCATTTGCGGCCATGCATAGCAAAGATCAATCATCAAGGATTCTGACTAATTCCAGCCACTACTTCTTAGTGAATGCCAGATGTGAACCCACCAGCCTTTTTTCGTGTGACATCAGAAACATTTGAATGGAGCAGTTGTCTACTGCTCTGTAGAGCAGTGGGATTAATTCTAAAGAGGGGTGGGGGGTTCCAGGTTGGCCCAACCCTGTGTACTTGGTATGCAGAGGGAGATTTCAGCAGTGCATCCATCAGCAGCAGAGTATTCTCTGTCTTTTGCCATCCATCATCTGTTATAGTCTAGCTTTAAATTCCTGTCCGAATTACTCTGCAGTAGACATATAAATCTTGATGAAACAGGATTGGACAAAAAAAATATTCTAAGCTCGTTAACTAAGGTTCTTTAAGAATGCTAGTGGAGAAGACATTAAAAATCAATTTCCAATGCAAATGTCCGTGAATGACAGACTGATTAAAGCCATTGGAATATATCCATAGTCTCCACAATGGGGGCCGGGAGGAGTACTCTGCTCCAGCCAGTCATGCAGGGGCCAAGGCTGACAGAGGCCTCACCTTCCTCATCAGCAGCTTCCAAGGTTGCTGTCTGTGTGGGCATTCAGCGAGCAGGTGGGAAAGGAGAGGGAGGATAAATGTGGAAGGTTGTTGTGGGCCAGGCAGATAAGTGACTCTATTCCGCTGACCAAGATGTAATCACGTGACCACAGCTCATTGCAAGGGAGTCTGGGAATTGTAGTCCGAGCGCCAAGATGAAGAAGAAGCAGGCTTAGACACCAGCTCCCCAGTCACTGCTGCAGAGGTGATGGGGGCTAGGTAAAGGAAGAGCAGAATGGAGGCATTTTGTTATATGAGTGTGTGTGATTTAAACAATGTATATTATGACCTATTAAAATAATAAAATTTTTCAGGAAAAAAAACCAAAGTCATGGTCAATATAACACTTCAAGTTCCTGCCTAATTATAAATCATGAACCAGAGAATTTTGTTATTTATCATGGCTTATGAGCATGCTCTAATTCCTTTTGAACCACGCTGGTTCTGGAGTCAGTGTGAACCTCTCAGTGACCTGATCCACTGCACTTTGGGGATTTTTTTTTCCCTCTCAGTCCATTTGGCAGGCCAGCTGAAGAGGGACAGCTGTGTGATTGCCTGACAAGAAGGAGGTTAACCTTGCCCATGTTTAACTGGGGGAGGCATCCCCACACCCCTGGTGCAGTCACTGACAGGACCCCCTCTGGGATCTGGGCAGGGAGAGGCAGCCCCAGCACGTGGTAGCTTACGGCCGCATCTGAGACCCAGAAGCCACACTCCTCACGCCCGCTGCTCAGGTGTCCTCAGCGCTTCATCTTGTTCCTCACTGCAAGATCCCCACTTCTTAGGATATGAGATAAGACTTTGATCTGACATTTGCCTATGTTCCCAACTTTACATGTCCCCCCTCCACACTCCCTTTTTTTTTTTGTTTTCCCTGTGACTGAAACCAGAGGCCCTCACAGTGATATGCTTCAATAGAATTTCTCTGGGAAGCATTATCAGGTGTGCTGTAGACAAAAACGTACTACTTTAGTACAAAAAGTACTAACGCATTTGTGAAACGTTATACTGCGTACCACAGTCCCTCTTGGGGGTACACATGCACTGAATGTTCTGAGAAGGTATGCAGCTAGACGCTTGTTTAACTCTGTTCATTCAGGAATTTGCCACACTCAATTGATCACAGAAAACACACCCTACCTAGGTGTCCTTGGTTGGGCACACTGATGCACAGGACATCGAGGTGGACACTGTTGTTGTAGTGTGTGGTCCAGTGCCATCACCATTAGCCACAGGAAACTATTGAGCACTTGACCTGGGTCTCATACTTTATTTCTATCGGACAGCATTACTTCAGGGTTTCTTGTTAATTCTTCCCTGAATTCTATTATAATTATACCCATTTTAAACTGTTGACGCTTGTTTATATATAAACCCATTGTTACCAATATATTTTAGAACATTTTTAGCAAAAGTCTTTTAGTGGTAAACTCTAAATCTATGCCTAAAAATGCTCTTATTTCAACATAATTCTTAAATGGTACTTATCTAGTTATAGAATTATGAATCATCTTCTTCCAGCTCACTAACGATCTCTTCAAACTGCACTTAAGTAACTATTTAAGAAGTCTCTTATTAAATGACTATATTCATCATTTCAAGTACAATTTGGTTGTTTTCATCTGCATGGTGATTTTTAATGATCTTTATTCTTTTTAATGTTTTAGCTGACTCCTCTTATGACTTTAATATTTGGGGTATGTTCATTTTACAAGCTCTCTTTGCTATTTCTATGATCAGCATGTCTTGAGGAGGTCTGATCCTACCCCTGGTTCTGTCAGCTCACTCTTGTCCAGGATGGATGGTTTGATCCTACCCCTGGTTCTGTCAGCTCACTCTTGTCCAGGATGGATGGTTTTCTCACTTGGTTTCTCATCTGGATTCGTAAGCTCACGTTTGGTGGAGCTTAACCAGTTGTAATCCTGTGTGCCCTGGAATGAGGGTATATCCCCCACAGGATGTTTTGTGTTTGCTTCTGCTGAGCACTTGGTAGTCTTTCTGGAAGTTTTTGCAACATACGTGTTAGTTTAAATTTGAGCCCCAAGCCTAGTTGAGGGGAGACCCATAAGTATGGATTTTAAGAGACATTTCCCCCATTTATTCTTACTGTCTTCCCTATGATTGAGGGAGATTATTGTCCCTGATTCAGTGTTCTACTGTGGGGAAAACGTTCTGTGTTCCCATTGTTAGAGATGGATTTCCGCTCCTGTCTTGAGAATCATTTTCTTATTACGTGCAAGCCAAACTTCTCAGTTGCCTGGGGTCAACCCACGGGCAGCTCAAGAACCATCACCTCCACCCCTATCTGGTTTTCATTTCTGGAAACTTTCCTTATGCTCCTACAATTGTAGCTATGCGTTTCAAAGAATATTTATGGTTTAGCGAGCATTTCCTAGGGTTTTGTGAGAGGTGGGTTTACAGGATGATTATTTTGCCACATACCATAAACTTTTAATACATGTTAAGTAAGTAATGGATCTGTGCAAGAAGTGTAAGGACAATCTGTAAGAAAGAGCAGAGCAAACAGGAAAGAGAGGCGGGAAAACACAGAGGTGGTTTGTTTTCACTCAGTTTGTCGGGACAGATGCTCTCCGGCTTGCTAACCACCGGTTCTCTCTGGCTGGTGAGCACTTGAAATGTGGATGGTGAGTTAAGACATGCTAAAGATATCAAATACAAACTAGGTTTTGAAGACTTAGTATAAAAAGAATGTAAAATATCTCAGTTTCTATGTTGATAATATATTGAAATGGTATTTGCTATATTGGGTAAAAAAAACATTAACATTAATTTCACCATTTTTTAATGTGGCGACTAGAAAATTTAAATTTATGACTTCCCTATTTCTATTCCTCAGCATTAGAGTATATTGTCCGTACATAATAAGTACTGATTGATTAAAGGAAGGTACACTCAAATTGTCTCCCATTATTCCTCAATGTAGTCTATGATGAGTCTCAGAATACCCCAAAATAATTCCCAGCCTGGATCTACTTGTAGATCCAGTTCCTACAGCTAAGGGAGCATGAGATGAGAGAATAGAGTTTAGTTCACTGAAGTATAGCACAGTTAGGCAGAGGGTGATTTGGAGAAATGAGTTTAGGGAAATGCTTTTGAAAATCACTTGAGTAGAGCCACACACCTGTCTTTAGTAATCGACTATCGTGTTCTTGGCACACTTTGTTTCAGTGATGTAAAAAAGTTTTGACACAATATATAGTGAATGAAAAGCACTTAAGAAACAGAATCTCAAAAATAAAACAAAATTTCTAAGTTTGATGCTATTTTTTCCCTCTAACATTTTCTCCAGTCTGGTTCCCTAAATCCGTGTTCATCCATTTATCATTTGGGTATACAGTGTGGAACAGAGGGCACCAGAATGTGGGAAGCACTGGACACGCCAAGTGTGTGATTCACGCCGGGATTATTCAGTGTGCTTGGTCACTGAATGGTGCTCTGCCTTTCGGCTGAGAAATGAGCTGGGGCTGTAAAGTGAGCCAAGCAAACAAGAAGTTGACAAAGGTGTCATCACACTCCCATCTGCAAGTAGTCATTAAGCCTGTGATGTGACATTTTAAGGGTGGTTAGCCATATTTTGTCTTTGTCACTCTATACATTTCACAATAGCTCCTCTAACAAAGTCCATGTGTTTCTTCTAAGTGCTAAGGAGAGGAAGTAAAATTATGAAAGAGGATCATAAGCTAAAAGAGGTGAGGCTTTCAGAGAGCTGTTGTTCCACCAGCCGGCAGATCAAACCCCGGTGCAAAGGGGACATAGGCCTTGGTTCCAAGTTGTGCTTCATGACCGTCTCCAGGGACCCCCTGTGCCTGTGTAAAGACACCTTCCTTTCTCAAGGCCCCATAGTCTCTGCTGCTGGCACCAAAGTCTTAGCACGTTGGCTGGGCCCCCGGTTGCAGCCACTGTCACTGCTGTCCCAGGATTCTGCTCAAATGAGGAATGGAGCCTGAGTGGTGATGCAAACTCTCCTGTGCTCACCGGCCACAGGGCGGTTAGCAAGCTGTGTGGCCCAGCCAAGGTCTCCGGTCTTCCCTTTGAGTCCACCTGCCATGGAAGTTTATTTCATGTACAGTTTCTCCGCGTGTGGAGTATTGGTCCCCACCAGGGACAGATGGGCTTCGTCCTGCGGCGTTCCTGACAATCTGATTCCTGCCTGGTGGGCTTTTACCTATAACAGTGGGACACATCTGTTCCCCCCAGGGCCTGTGTTGGGGAGACAGGCATGTGGACCACATGATGAAAGCATTTGGAGATGGAAAGCACAGCTATCTTTGAAGTGGAATTATCTGTAACTTTTATCAGATGGCGTCCTGATTCCATCCGTATGTTTAGTTTCTCGTTCGCAGGCAAGAAATGGTCCATTTGCTGCCTCCGTTGTTTGGCCAGAGGAACAAAGGGCTCCAAAACCCAAGTGGACGGCCAGAGTTAGTGATTATGCCTCTTTTCATCCATTACCTCTGGACCACTCAGTACTGTGTGTGCGCTATGCTTTGCTGCAGTGAAGTAGCCAAAGTAGAGAGATGAGAAGCTGTTTCACCTGTTCAATACACCTTAACCACTGTGGGTGTTTGTCTTCATGGCGAGTGCCAACAGCCTCATCTGGCCGGGATCCGGTCCTCAACTTTCAATGGATCTTACTCAATAATCTAATTAAATGTAACTGCATAGATCCTGAAGAGCTTCTGGAAAAAAAAAATCCTGAAATGATGTGCTCTAGCTGTAGCCTGACTGTGATTGGCTGGCTGAGCTGAGCAACTAGGAAGGAATGTGTGGTTGGCCGTGGTTCATAGCGTTTGCCACGTTGTCCTGACTGTTTTGACAGGTTGGGGTGAAGAAGCCCTCAACCTCAGCCTTACCGTAGAATGTGGAGTTGTATCACACGTGCATGTCAATGACCCAAACGAAGCTCTTTGTTACCTGGGAGAAGGGGAGGGAGAAGAAGAGAAAAAAGAGCTTTAAATATTACCACAGACCAGAGAGTCAGTGAAGGTACGCCATAGGCAATGGAGCGGCCAAGCCAAACACAGAGAAACCTACAGAATATATGGAAGATTTGAAGGATTTTTCTTGCCATTGACCAATAAAACAAAATCAAAAGGCAACACGCCAAAAAGGATTCTCCAGCGAGAAGAGCGTGCTTACGGATGAATAAGCTGAATTATGAAGGGTCTTCAGAGTGTTGACGGTCCGAGAGTCCAGGGGGCGACCCAGTTGCCAAGCAGGGGGCCCAGGCTACAGCAACCAGCCACTTACATTGTACCTTATGGGCGCTGCAGGGAGCTTGCCAGGCTTATTTTTTGTTCAGAAAACCGTTTGACTTGGTTAGCGTTAAAGACACATGAAAGGAACATTTGCTCTTCCCAGACTTGGAAATGTAGAAAGGTTTTCATATGCATTTCCAGATGGCAGATATCTAAATCTCAGTTTAGTTCTTAAACACACGCTGTGGGATTTGGCAGTGGGGGTTGGGGGCGGCGATGGTAATGATTATGGAAGGTAGCGCGTATTTCGAATCCTGAGCGCAGCTCACTTGAGAAGCCACTTTAAAACTCTACACCTAGCTTGTTCTCAGATTTTCTTACCGAAAAATGTCCACTGAGATGAAAGTGATCTGTTGATTTTCTTCATCCAATAAGAACTAAACACAGTTTTTCTTTCAGACTCTTACAAAGCGTGACAGTGATACTCTAAAAAACCTTGTTTTTCTAGTTGGGAGAAATTGTATTAAATCGATCACATAGAACTAGACACCAATACCTAAAATTACTTTCTTGATGCCTATAAGGTATTTCACATTAGACATGGATTTCTTCATTCTAGGCCATTGATTTTACTTACATTCTCAGATCCATGAGTTTGTGTCTGTTTGTAAACAGGATTAAAATGTTAATGTGATCTACGCAGAATCAGAAATTATGTTTTAGAAAATCCAAAACTCATTTCATTCACTACAGTGCATTTCTGCTAACAAACTCTGGATAAACTTCCTTTTTCATGTATTTTTTTTGTTCCAAAGTTACCTTCAAAGAATCCTTCAAAGAATGTTTTTGTAACTCAACCCATACAGAGTGGGGCAAAAGTAGGTTTACAGCTGTGTGTACGTGAAACAGTTTATTCTTGCATTATTATTTATGAATTATTGTATTATTTTCCATATTATTTGCCCCACCCTGTATATAGAAAGAAACCCCAGCAATTCTGTATAATCGGGACAACCCCTAAGAAAAAGGTCTGTGTAACACTTCAGTGAATGGATTACCCAAAAGATTGCATATCTTTTACGTATAAAAAGAAAAAGCTAGAACACTTTTTTGTACATATGTACATATATTCTCCATTTTTCAGGAAGTATGAGGTCAGTAGTTTTTGTGGCAATTTCAATTTCCCTACTTTTAAAAAATAATATATGTGTGAGCACAATTGCATGATGCTGAGAGGGTGACTTGTGGCAACTTTTCCTCCCCCAAATCCATCTGTGATTGCACAGCAGGCAGTGGACAGACAGCCGGGGACCCTTTCTGGGCCTCCTCTCTCTGTGCTACCTGTCTCTGGACCTCTCGTGAAGGTGACAGGAGGGGCCTGCTTAGCAGGAAGCTCAGAGGAGGAAGCGAAGACCCAGATGAAGGGAGATAAGGCCAAGAGTGTTGCTCTGACTCTTTCTGATACAGAATAGGTAGGGGAGTGGAAGCGCAGCCCTGGGATCTGGGGGCGTGGCCAGCAGCATTTAAAGGGACACCCTGAGGAGGACAGAGTCAAGACTGTCCCTGGAGTGAGCAGGCAGTCTTGCTGGGTAGGGAAAGAACTGGTCTAACAGAGCAAGAAGGTATAGGTCAGGGGGCAGGGGGCATCTACGAACAGTGTCCCTAGGAGGAAGAAAGGCAGAGACTCAGCAAAGGTGGTCGATTCCTCTTCTCTCTACCACGTTATTCTTCTAAAAACTATTTTCACTAGGTTTGTCTTTGAAGATCCAAGTATTCTCCTTCTAAAATTACATCATTTTTAAACAAGCATGCACGTTTGGGGTTTACCTCACCAAAGTACTTATACTCTCAGAGCCTCTCACTTCTTAAATCCTTAAATTTATTGAGAAAAACAAACAGTCCTCCCAGTTGGAAGGCCCCCTGGGGTTCCTCATGGTCCTGGTTCCTTGCTTCTCTGTAGGGGACCCGCAGGTCTGTATAAGGAAAACTCGGGGACTCACCATCCAGTCACTGCCGTGGCTCAGCCGTAGCTCAGACAATCCAGGATTCGCTCTGAATGAAGAGGAACCCAGAAGCTCTGACGGCACTGTGATATTTTTCACACGTTCTTACAAATGTTTTAAACCTAACTTCAGTGTGACCCTTATGCCAAGATTTGTCCTTCTTTCAAAACACTGTATTCCCCCCTCCCCTCCCCGCCCCAGCTTCTACTCCAGGGCTCAGGAGGGAGTAGCGTCTCAGTGAGACATTGCTGTGAACCGTTTGCAGAGCAACACAACCGAGGTTCACTTGTCCCTACACAGTTTCCTTTGAATGTAACGTTGGCGTGTCTGTGACAAGCAGCTTTGGGTTGAGTTTTTGAGTAAAGACGTTAGCGCATCTTTTACATGTAAAAAGAAAAAGCTAGAACACTTTTTTGTATATATACATATATTCTCCATTTTTCATCTGAATCTTTGCATATTGCTGACATCACTCACACACACAAACTCAAAATATTGTAGTATTACAATTCAAGAGGAGAGATGGAGGAATGCCAGTTTATTCACTCATCTACACCCAGCTGCCACACGGAAAGGACAGGGACATTGAACTCCTGTGGCGCCACGGCCAGGTCAGGAGCGGCGGCCCCCTCCGGCCGCCCAGGGTCTGCCAGCCTCTGCGCTTGTGTGCAGATGGCTTCCCAGCATCTCTCCAGAAAAAGCAGCCTCCTCAGGAGCTTTTATAGCTCTTTGTAGGGCTCATCGTAATGACTTGAATGGTGGCTTTTGAAAGAAAAGATCCTTTATGTCACAATAACTTCAATGTGATCGGCAGTGATTAGTGAAAAAGTAACGTCTAAAAAGAGTAGAAGTACTCAAGAAAGAATGAGGTTAACCGGAATGCAGTTACAGCCATAGATTAGGAAGCCATGGAGCTCTGCTGAACACCGAGAATGTTCTGTGTTCTTCAGAACCACCAGCACATCCCGTGATAAGCTCACAAAAATTCCTTTCGCCCTCAGTACATTTTTGTGCATATGAGTCTGCAATTTGATTTTTATGTTCTGATACAGAATTTGTAATTACTGAATGAATGAAAGTCACTTATATTCTAACTTATCGATATCAATTTACTTTTGTGGTGATTGAAAATGTTTGGTTGAATGCAGTGAAGATAAAGACGTAGGCAAGGAGAAGATAATGAACGTTTATTGGATCTCTCGGCACTCTGCCACGCCCTTTTCTAGAAATGATTCTATCTAACCTTTCCAACGTGTGGACTTGGTGGCGTTATCCAGTCCCAGGCCACACCGTGGCAGGATGGCGGAGCTAAAATGGGAATCAAATCTATTCGCCTTCAAAGCTTATTTTTGAGTTATGGGGGCTTGTTGTCTAAACAGGAAGTGTATTATAAATTTTGTCTTTCTCAGAATGAGTAAGTAAATAAGTCCAGTGGTCTAGCATCCATGTTTCTAAGAAAAGAGCAAAATCTGGAGTGGGAGTAAACCACTCAGTCCCTCAGTTCTGTTGCCAGGGAAGAAAGTTTCTGATGGGAAATATCTTTATGAGTTTTAGGTAAACAGAAATTTCCAAAATCGGAAATTAAACTGGACTTCATTATGTTAATAATGTATGTTCATTAAAAGACTCCATTAAGAGAACAGAAGATATTTGCAATACCTATATACAGTGAAAAAAGACATTTAAAATAAAGAACTCCTACCAATCAGTATGGAAAGACAACCAACGCAATTAAAAATTAGCAGGTATGAAAGAGGATAATAGGTTATCCAAAAAAATTTCAAATAATACTAATAGAATTTTCAATATCACTTCTTTAATAAAAAAATAAAATATAAAAGGAATTCACTTCTTTAATTATGCACTAATCCAGGGATCTGAAACCCCAAGCCAGGCGGCTGCAGGGAGAGTATATTTTCTGACCACCAGCACGCTCTACCAAGAGCAGGTGGATCAGCCAGTCCACCCTGAGCTCAGCCACGATTGCTGAGCGCTGCTGGAGTTTGCGTTGGAGGATCAGAGCCTCATCATCTCCCGGTTCTCCCTCACTGGCTTCACTGCTCTGGGTTTCTGCTTAGAGCCTTCACTCACTTTCCTTGGGCCAATGAAAATGTACTTCTGTTCACAACAGTTGGAAGGCTCCCTATTGCAGGGATGCATGCTGTTTGGAGGTAGGAATAGAGATGCTCATTACCTATCTTACTGAGATCAGTCAGATGCACGTATACACACACGTATGTATGCACACACACCCTCCATAAAAACCCTGAAGGCTCTGCAGCTGAAGTACCAATAATCAGAGCATCGAGCATCCTAAACACTAAGATAAAGATGTAGCCATTTTGGCCCACATGGACAAAAACCTCTGTGAATTAAGAGAAGAGTTGTAATTGATCCAGTACAGAGTCCACAAATTACATGACCTAGTCTAGGACTTTGGCAATGGAAATGTTTCACCCCCGCCCAGCCTTCCCAAATTATTCACTGAGCACCTACTCATGCAAGCAAGGCTTTGTGTTACAAAATGGGGATACATAGGTAATGGAATGCTTTCTTCCTTTATTAATTCAAGGAATTACTAGTCTTTAACTGTGTCTCTTAGAGGCAAAGTGGTATATTGGGAAGAATATGAAGTTAGGAACTAGCCAGGTCTGAGTGTGTACAAAACCTACTAAAGTCAACCCTCTGGCAGCCTAATGGGAAGGGTGTTCTCACGTTCCTACCTGAGTTTTAGCTTGCTTTATGCTTTCTAAGCCCTAGATGGAAACCCATTGACCTTACAGGTATGTAAATGAAGTTAGCTTTGAAGCTCAATCCAAAAGCATGTAGTACATTCACTCTAAGGGGGAGTGGAGGGGAAGAAATAGTCAGATTGCAATAAATGGCCATTAATTTCTGTAATTTCTCACACCAAGGAGTGGGAATCGTATCAACTTAAATTCATTCGGTCAAATAAAACCTTCAGGTCTTTATTTGGTGAGATAATTGGGTAATTCTAATTCAACATCCAGTGCTTTGGGGTTTTTTTGATTGTTGGTTTTTGGTTTTGTTTTGAACTGTATTCCCTATGCTGCACTTTATATCCCCATGCCTATTTTGTAACTCCTTACTCCCTTCACCTTTTCCCCCCTCCCTCTTCCCACTTGGCAACAACGCTCTGTTCACTGTATCCATGAGTCTCTTTCTTTAACATCCAGTTTTATTTTTAAAAATAAGAAAATGTAAATGCATGAAGAAAAAAATCAGACTGATTTTCAGTTCCTCAAGATGATTAGAGGTAGAGGTTGCCATAAATCAACTGAAACAGACCTGGCAGATATTTTGAAGGTTATCTGTGTAGTCCATGGACCATGGGTTAGAGAGGAAGAAGGTGCGTTTTAGAGACATTTACTAATTAGACTAAAGTCCTACATTTCATAAGTGCAGAAACAAGACATGAACCCAGGTTCCCAGACCTCTGCCCAGTCACCTTTCAGTGCCCAGGAGCATTTTCAGAGGGTCCTGGCAGAATACCGCCACAACCACTGCGCCATTCCCCCACATGGACACGCTTAATGCCCAGTAAATCTCTTTTATCTTGGAACAAGGATGAACCCCAGCTGTCTTCTAGCTCCTTCTGCATTTCAGGTCTGTAGATATGAGTCAGTGCTCAGTCCAGGAGACAGACTATAAAAGTAGAAGTGGTGACGGATGAATGCCTCAATTCCTTTCCAACCTTTCGAAATGAGTGTTTTATATTGAAAACCAAAAATTAATAAAACACAAAACTAGCAAAGGTTGGAAACTTTGAAAAGCCTTTCAGGAGCTAGCCTAGAACATAGAATTCTTTTCTTTTTCCCATTAAGAATTAACTTTCTCAGACATCTGTCAGTTTCTTACAAACATCTATATTTTAGACCAGCAAATTTTCAATGTATTATAAACTCAAGTATACCTACATTTTGCTTTAAAAGGAGAAACACCTAAATCTGGTTTGTTCTCCTATGCTTTATAATCTCAGGTGCAATTCTGAGATTTAATCATATGGATTTAAGACACCTGCAAAAAAAGATTTATTAATCTTGAAAGCACTTCTTAATACTTAGAAATAATGTGCAGTTTAAACATACTCTTGGGTGTGAATGAACCTCACAGCTGGGGATTTAGAATCCAAGTTTTACCAATGCAACTTCTTGTCCCTGGGAAGTAGATAAGATTTAAATAGAGCCACAGCCTTAAATTTCCAAATGTGAAATAAAACAAATAAGCATCTGTTCCCTGATCAAGCATGTCCAGTTCCATCACATATTACTGAAAGGACTCAGAATAAAGGAACTTGACATTTGTCTCTGGTTTTAGCTGTTTTCTCTTCCCCAGTTCCTTGTTGCCAAATGTCACTCTGCCAGGGGTCATCCTGTCCATTCCTACTGCTGCCACACGGAAGGGAGGGTTTAACTAGTTTATAGAAGGCTGCGAACCTGACAGCTAAACTAACCAATCAGAGACCAGACAAAAACACACCAAAGTAGGGCAGCGTATGAATGAATATGCCCCATTCCCCCTGGCTTTTCATTCTAATTCTTAAAAATAGAAACTCAAACTTTAGCAAATTCCAGTAATAAAGTGCTATTAAAAAATAAAGGAAATAATTCTTTTTGCTCAAAATATTTAAGATGTAACCAAAGTAAAATGTGTCCCTCTATGATAGTACATGATCTACTCACGTTACAAATAGGTTGTGTTCCAAAAATTAATTTATTAACACCCGTTTTAGTGTAGCCACATTTCTCATAGGTTTCACCTTCAATCCAGGAGGAACTTTCCAGTATAAGCATTTAGGCTCTCATACCACCCCAGAGAAGGCTACTGCGCACAGAATTCTAGTACCCGATAAAACGCTTCCTCTCTTGCCAGGCGTAACTGCCACATTGGTCATACCTGGATGGCCTCCTGTCTCTCGGGTGCTGTTGTTATGACTGACAGGTTCCTTCTCCTTTGCTCAGCACCAAATGTGGAATTCCTCAACACTTGATCGTAGGCTGCCTTTTCTTCTCTCTCTGTGCCATCTGCCTGTTCAACCTTGTCCACATCTGCACTTGAAGCACCATATACATTCTGACAGCTGCTAAATTTATGTCTCCCCTCCTGAGCTTCTCCAGAGATCACCCATGTATCTCTGTTAGATTTCTCAAAGTCACTCAAACGCAAAATGTCCAAAAACATGTCTTCTCTTCTAAATTCTGATGTCTACTCTCCCAAATTTTTATTTCTTCCATGCCCCCAAAAGCAACTAAAAAATGGCCCCGCCATCTCTCTGTCCAGGTGGGTAGATCAGAAATCTTGGGGTCAGTCATTTTTGGTGTCCGTGCCTTCTATTCCTCAGGTTCCTACAGGCACTACCACTGGCACCTCCTAATCTACCCATTTCTTTCCAATACTCTAAACATTCTGTGTTCTTTGTGCCACAGGGCCTTTGCTTATGCAGTTTGTCAGGACAGAAACCCCAGGGCCAGTGCACCCACTGGACAGCTGCAGACCACATCAGAGTACAACCACCCTGCTCCTGCACAGCCATCCTCCACGGAAGGCAGAGGTTGGGGGTCAGTGGTCAGTGCCAATCCTCGCAGCTCACTGGCCTGGGTAAATCCCTTTATTGACCTGCCAACAGCGACCAAGACCCAACTAAAACAGGAGGGTGCACTCAACCCACATAAAGGACACACATCGCTTACCCCGCTTGGGTGATAAGGGAGGCTGTGCCACTGGACCCTACAGGACACCTACAACATTAGATCACACTACCAAGACACAGAGTCAAAAGCAACTCCACCTAATACATAGAAACAAACATAGGGAGGCTGCCAAAATGAGAAAGCATGGCCCAAATGAAAGAACAGATCAAAACTCCAGAAAAAGAGCCAAATGAAATGGAGATAAGCAATCTTATCAGATTCAGAGTTCAAAACACTGGTTATAAAATGCTCAAGGAACTTAGTGAGGAGCTAAGCAGCATAAAAAAGATCCAGTCAGAAAAAAAAGGATACACTAATTGTAATAAAGAACAATTTACAGGGAAACGGCAGTAGAGTGGATGAAGCCAAGAATCAAATCAATGATATGGAACATAAGGAAGCAAAAAACAACCAATCAGAACAACAAGAAGAAAAAAGAATCCCAAAACATGAGGATAGTATAAGCAGCCTCTGGGAAACTTCAAGGGGTCCAACATTCACATCATAGAACTGCCAGAAAGGGAAGAGAAAGAGCAAGAAATTTGAAATCTATTTTAAAAAATAATGGGAGAAAGCTTCCATTATTGGTGAGGGAAATAGACATGAAAGTCCAGGAAGCACAGAGTCCCAAACAAGATGGATGCGAAGAGGCCCACTCTAAGACGCATCATAATTAAAATGCCAAAGGTTAAAGATTAAAGAGAGAATCTTAAAAGCAGTGAGAGAAACGAAGTTGGTTATCTATAGGAAAGTTCCCATAAGACTGTCAGCTGACTTCTCAAAAGAAACCTCGCAGGCTGGAACGGATTGGCAACAAATATTCAAAGTCATGAAAAGCAGGGACCTACAGCCAAGGTTGCTCTACCAGCAAAGCTATCATTTAGAATAGAAGGGCTAATAAAGATCTTCCCAGAGAAGAAAAAACTAAAGGAGTTCATCATTACCAAATCATTATTATGTGAAATGTTAAGAGGACTTACTTAAAAAAAGAGGAAGATCAAAACTATGAACGATAAAATGGGAAGAAAGTCACATGTATCAACAATTGAATCTAGAAAACAAACTAAGCAAACAAGGAGAACAGAAACAGAATCATGGATACGAAGAGCATTTTGATGGCTGCCAGGTGGGTGGGGGGTGTAGGGGAATTGGTGGAGAGCTGAGAGGATTAAGAAGTACAAACAGGTAGTTACAGAATAGCCATGGGGGTGTAATGTACAGTATAGGAAATGGAGCAGCCAAAGAATTATATGCATAACCCATGGACGTGAACAGTGGTAGAGGGATTGCCTGGAGGAGTGTGGGTTCTGGGTGGAGGGGGGCAAAGTGGGAAACATCAGGACAACTGGAATAGCACAATCAATAAAATATAATTTTAAAAAGGCTCTTATGAGTTTGACAGAACCAGTGACACAGGGTTTCTGATCAGAATCCTGCCTCCATATTCACCTGCATCTGGGTCGATTAGCAGAGGCGCCATGGCTTCCTGCCCCGCACTGGGACGTCGGGCGTCGTGGGGAGAACAGACTGGGCATGCAGGGCTGTTGGGTATTGGGATGTGGCCGGTGTTACCAAAGTAGGAAAAGGCAGTGGGAAAGGTGAGAGGATGATAGAGGACAAGCCGTTTGCCATCTTTCTCCCTGTGCCGTGCGTCCCCTCAGCGATTTCAGTGGACTTCAGCAAACAGTTCATCCTGGTAGTTGGCAAAGGCTGTACTCAGTCCAGTATCAGCATGTGTGTTTGCGAGTGGCGGACCCTGCCCAGGTCCCTCTCCAAAGTCTCCTGAGAGAGTTGTACTGTATGGTACATGTTCTTTTCTGTGACGTGAACTCATTCTGAAAGCTGGCCCCCATTGTAGCCTGGTTCTGTATGGTGTGCTACACCCTAGAATTACTCCCCCGGTCCTTTCTCTCCTTGCTTCTCAAAGTTCAGTTCCTTCCTAATTTTTCTTCCTACCTCTCATACTTGGCCCAGTAAGTAATAAGTAATTATGTGTCTACTCAAGAAATAGATCTCCATCAGGGCAGAGAGAATCCGAGTCTCCTACAAGAGTGACAGTCGCTGTAGAGTGGTGGTGGGAAACCTGCCACTTGGTTCATTCTTTCAACAAATCTGTCTCAGCACCTACTCACTCTGTGTCGGGTGGCGCTGTAGGCAGTAGGTATGCAATGGCGGCTACCACAGGGGACGCTCTCTCCTTGCGGAATGTTGAGAGTGCTCCTTGAAGAGCTTAGAGGACATCAACGGAAGAGCTCTGGGAAATCATCACAGCTGGTGGGCTTCCTGACTGGGACGTCATAGGGACAACGGTGCCCAGCCCCCTCGGCAGCTCTTCCCCTCTGCACTACATCTGACTTGCTTGTAAGCTGCTAGCCCTGTCCCTAGCTATGCCACTTGGTGCATGCAGCAGCCCTGCTTAAAAGGTTTAGCAATGGGTTGGTGGGCTTAGGCCAAACGGTATTATTTTCAATGCAAGCCCAGAGAGACATGCATGTTCTGAGCTTAGACACATTGAGTAACTCACAAGGGAAGCATTTCCATAAGACAGAAATAGTGGGTGTTTATGTAACCACTTCATTGTGACCCAAGCTCTTAATCATTCAGTGTGGCATAGTTTAAGATAGTGAGGAGAGGAAGGAGGTGGGGGAGGGAGCTGGATTAGGGGCTGACATCATAGATCCGTTCTTAGAATGAGAGCCGGTTGATAGAACTATGATTAGATTCGGATAGCCTGTCCTGGTGTGAGCTTAATCAAATACAGTAAAGGCTGTTGTGCATGTGGCTTCGGCAATAAATAAATTCAAGGAACACCCTGGTAAAAAGCATTCCTAACGCTGAAAATTGTAACTCCTCAATTAATGCTGCTTTCACTGTATAATAATCTGTGATAAAATTGAGCAGAACTGAGATATTGTGTTTTCTCAAACTACAGTGGGAACTCATACCATGAAATGATTTTAGGTGATGTCTGGATGAATATTGTAGATAGAAACATTTACACATAGAGATATAAACTCTCGTGTATCATTCACATCAAATTTATTTCTCAAATGCTATTTATTACCATGAAAGAATTTGGTTGTATTTTTAATGCTCCTAGGAGATTACATAAACTGTTCCTTTCATCACATTTTACAATTCAGAATGGAAAGCAGATCTCTATTGCATAATTGCTGAAACCAAAAAGACAGGAGAGAAAGGAGTAGAGCCAGTAAATGAGGAGGGAGATTATAAGGCTGGGCAAGAACCGGGCAAAAGAAGATAGGAAATGGTCATAGGGAGAAGTATATGTAAAATAACATCTAAAGAAAAGGGAGAAAGATACTCAGAAGGATAGGCTTTGATGGAGTAACACAGAATTCAGTTCATTTTGAGGGATTTCCAGTTAGATTTTTAAAGATATGTTGCATTTTACAACATAGACATAGAGGGAATATGAGTTCTTGAACATTTCCGTGAACCCGATTAAATGTAGACTGGGGACTACCTGGCCTGCGTCTGAATGGGTTAGGTCTGTGCACCTCCAGCATTTTTCCAACGTAATTACTCAATTATAAGTTAAATCAGGCTAATTTATTTCCTTTTCTGCATAGCAATTTTCAAAAGGTCACAGATAAATTAGTACTGAATGCGTCATTCTGCTAGTTATTATAGCATGACTTGTAAAACAGCTGAAAAGGTTTTATATTGTTGTACTTGTTTATATTTGGTGCCATGTGTAATTCTAGCAAGTCTAAATACCTTTTGAATAAGGATGCCTGTTGCCAGGGATCAATATTTATGAAAACTTTCAAACAAAATCCATGTTGAAATATAAGATTTTAAGCAACAACTTATTTGGATGCTTCATTCATTCTTTTGATATTTTAAAAAATTTTTCCCCATTCAAGGTGTGGGGAGGCAAACTTTTAAAAAATCCCATTAGCTCTGTCTTGACGTGAGGGTGAAAACAAAGTCAAAAATTTTAAATCAATGTAGTCAATTATAGTTATCTTGAAATTGATGTACTTTTCAAGATCCTCTGATTTGGGCATGAAAATTTTATCACATTTACTTTTAATATTCTGAAAGAATTAAATTGGTCTGCCACTTGCACGGCAATTGGTTGTTACTAAAAATTGAATATATTTGTTAGTAAACCAATATGTCTTGTGTACCTATAGTATTTAATAAGGATTCAAAGGGTAAACCACTCTTGCATCCAGAGTTCTGGAGACTTCCCAGGTTTAAAGCTATAACCAGTAGTCTTCCTTACCTATACTGACCCAAGGAATCTAGAATGTATTTATCAAATTTGGACTTATTTTCTCTTCCTTGTTTTTGCACTACTTAAGTTGATAAAAATGTTGCCATGTGTTCAGCACTACCTACTAGGAGAGATTTGGCAGCAGAATTTTTCTAAGCCCATTCCTTGAAGAGGTTGCTTGTCTTCAAACACTGGTTTTCAAGATCATTTCAACTCCTAATCCTTTAAAGCTCTTTCTTCAGCTTTGCTAGGAATGAATACAATGGAAATGAGTTCTGTCCAAAGTTCAGGATGAGTTCAATAGCATGAAATTGTCACCCACATTCCTGAGTTATATTTTCTCTTGAAGCCACATCCCCCAAATCTTGATAACAAACAATATGGCCATTCTTTCAGCCTCAATGTCGTTAAAAAAAATTATCCCATGCCCAGACCATAAGGATATCCGTTCCTAGGTGTGGCTATGTCAGGTATACCCTTGATGATAGGACTTCAAATCTGAGATTGAATAAGGCACCAGAGCTTCCGGGAGGCTTTTCCGCACTGCTCTTTCACCATAAGAGTTTTCCTGGCTCTTTCTTTCTCTGTCAGTGTGGGCTCAGCCCGTCCCCAGAGTCCCTTTCCTCTTTGGTATCCATGACACCTGCGCAAAGTGTGTTTTCATTATTGTCTTAACACCACTTCTCTTGCTTTGACAGCAACAGGAGTGGTCGTCATTTGTCTGTTTGTGAGATGGACAGCCTCCTTCCTGCCCTGCTTGGGAGTGGCAGGGTTTCTGAGACGTGGATTTCTGAGTGGTAGATTCTCAGGGAGACTGGGTTCTGCCTCCCCTACCTGCAGCAGGCTCCCCACACTCAGAATGGGGAAGGCTCTGCGTGTGCAGCAGCGGGGGCCGCGGCCGCCCTTGTGAGGCTGTAAGGCCTAAGCAGATCCGCTCACGTGGATTGCAGACTCCTGGGTTGCTGTCTGCTATTTATCTTTCACAAATAGGAAACTGCATTATTTCTGGATGTGAACTTGACTCTTGGCAGTGGCATATTTTGCTGTTCGTGTGTCATACATAGGTCCTGGTACCCATGAGCTGGAAGGACCTTAGAGATTCTTCAGATAGATCCTACAGAAGTCGATAGTTCAAGGTCACACAGTCAGGGTGACAGTCAAGGAAGTAGGACCCAGGGCTACTCAGACACACATTCTTTTAAGTTTCACCCAGGGGGTGTGTTACTGTGTTTCAGCATCTTCCTCTGTGGGCGGGACGTTGCAGCTACCACTTGAACTCGGCTTATACTGGCTAGGGTCCAGGGTGGTCCCTGTCTGACTTTGCTGGGGCTGCTGCAACAAAACACCACAGCGTGTGTGGCTGGAACGGTGGAGTTGTTTTCTCACAGTTCTGGAGGCTGAGAGTCCAAGATCAAGTTGCCAACAGACTTGTCTTCTGGTGAGGGCTCCCTCCCTGGCTTGTAGATGGCTGCCTTCTCACCGTGTCTCACATGGTGGAGAGAAAGAGAGAGCACGAGAACACACGCTCTGTGTCTCTTCTTATAAGGACACCAGTCCTATCAGATCAGGGCCTCACACTTATGACCTCATTTAACCTTAATTACCTCCTTAAAGGCTCTATTGCGACATAGTCACATCCGGGTAAAGGCTTCAGCACATGAATTTGTGGGGAAAGAGGGGGGCCACCATTCAGTCCCTAGCAGTTCATTTAATGCCTAACCATTAAATGAAGTCCACGGGGAGCTGGCCGGACTGTGTGCTGGACAACTCTATTTTGCATTGGAAGCGATTTCAATCATAGTCTCTTCAGGGAACATCGTTTATCAGGGCTTCCTGAGGTGAAGTCAGAGTGTGCACAATTACTTGGAGTGTTTGAAAGCACTGGGCCACCAGATGGTACTTTCAGAGCAGTTTTTGAGTAGGTGATACCCAGAGTGCGGTACGGAATTCAAAGGGCGTGCAGTGAAAAGCACAGCCCCACTCACACCTCTGTCCTAACCTGCCGCTGGTGACGTCTTTACCTTGATGCGGGTGGTCTCTGCCTTGACAAGCACACTGTCGTGGTCTTCCTTTCTGATTTTACACAAGTTGTAGCATCGTGCGCACAGGTTTATACTTTATTTTACTTGATAAATCTTGACAATTGTTTAAAATCAGTGCATATGGAGCCTATTGTATACATTATGTTTTATAAAATCTGTGAAATATTTCATTGTGGATGTACTACAGTTTTCTAACCGGTCTCCTTTCGATGGCCTCTGAGGTTGTATTTCTAGGCTTTTAAACTCTATTTCTATCAAATATACAAACAGGGCTGCAGAATTCCTTTACAAACATTACTCACATATGTTCACACACACACACCTATAGGATCGATTTCTACAAGCGGAAGTGCCGTGTCAAAGGTCCATACAGTTTATGTTTCGGTGGATTTTACCATGTTGTTCCCCATCACGGTTGGCCGGAGAGGGTATTAAGCGGGTCTGAAATGCAACAGTTTCTTGGAAACAAGGACATAATGCACATTTGCTTTCCACTATCTCCGTATTGGCCCATGAAGCTCCCCCATTCTAGAATGTTCTCCAAGTTCCTTTCCACCTCACTGTACCCAGCTCACACTCTTCTCTCCCATGAAGTTTTTCCTGATGGTGCTCTTCTCACATTTATTCTTGGTACCGCACACTGGACTGGGGTGCATGGCATCCGGAAATCTAATCGACTGCAGGACCCTCCAACACTTGGCTAAGTGCAGTTTTTCTCTTTAAGTATTTCTTGTGCTTAGATTATTTCCCTAACTAAATCCCCTAAGTGGAAACCAAAGTTTACCTTGCTTCTATAATATCAATATATATACATTATAACATTTAATAGGATAAGAAATAAGTTTTACATTCATAGTTTACTTTTCCATGGACCTTTTGAAGTAGGCAGGGCATAACAATAACAATGGTAATAATAATAATAATTTTTCATTTATCTAAAGTATTATTAATGATGCAGAATTATAATATATAATTAATTTACAGTACTATTATTATTTCATCATAGGGATAAAAGAACTGAGATGCAATGGAATTAAATGCCCAGGTCCCCCAGGGACCTGAAATGGTAAAGGCAGGACCTCAGCTTTAACTATTCCAGCTCGAGTTTGCTTCCTGCTGCCTCGTGCTCTCTCTGAACGCGGTGGTGCCGAGCACGGGTTGACGACTGCAGTGGATTAACCAGAGCCGCCATCCTGCTCATCGGGTGAAAACCACCCTGCCCTCTGCTCCCTGGAGCCTGGCCATGAGTCATTTTGCCCTCCAGGGCTACTGGTCTTCAGGGAATACTTAAAACCCTTTTCATTTTTTCATAGCCTAGATTTCCTCACTCTCAGGCCTTACCTTTTTTGGTCATAATGCCTTCTAAATGTGGTTTTTGTTGTGCAGCCAACCACCACAATAAGGTCACCCGCTGTTCACTGTTAGCCTCCGGCTTCGGTTTGTTGGGGCTGATTAAACAGGCAGTGGAGTGAGTGAGTGTGTCTGTGAGTGCGTGTGTGTGTGCTGGAGCAGCAGCTCCACCACAACACTGACACTTATAGTGAATCAGCCTCCTGATGAGTTTTATCCTGACCTTCAGTTTGCACCCTTGGTCTGATACACACACAGGTCAGCCGGGCCCTATACTTGCCTCTCCCCTCAGAATCTTGCAGCCTCTGCCTTCAGGACAACCCGGTAACCCCCAGTGTGGGGAGATGCTCACTGGCTTCAACTAGCCACCCTTGACCCTCTTGCAAGTCTCTCAGGATTTGGCTGGGCTGCCTTGGAGCAGGAATGACCTTGGATTTCCACGCCAAACATGGTTCCTCTGCTGGCTCTTGGTTTTATCCTTAACACGAGCGGTTCTCTTAGAGAGCCTGGGAGCATGTGTTCATGCCTCGGTGCAGCTGCGAAGGTTTGAAGGGAGCTGAGATGGAGCATAACTATCTGGAAAGTTCTTCCGTTCTCAGACGCCGGTGACAACTATTCTTAGGGCCCGGGAGGCAAATTATCACTGTTATGCCACCAAACGCCCACATGCCGGACACATGCAACTTCTTTCATGCCAGAACAGACAGGCCTGCCTACCTGCCCGGCCAGTGTTTCATAAGGAGTGCCGCTGCCTTCCTCAGAATTCTCTCCCCAGGATCTTGCGCACAGAGGAGCACCTGCCAGTGTGCCACGATTTGGGTTTGGGGTGTGGAGTGGGGGTTAGCAACTAGTGGGGTGAAGGAGGAGGGGGGAGACAGGGGCTAACTATCCTTCTCAACTGTGAGAAACAATGGCTTTCACAGTTAGTGAAATGGGTCCCTGGCTGAAGTCATGCTATTAAAGCAGAATGAAGGCCCGGGGGAAATCGTAAATAATCTTACTTCTCCAGCCACGTGAACACCTGGGAGAGACAGGTCTTCACTGCAATCATATGGCTCCCGCCGCATGTCCCTGGGAGGCCTACTCCAGAAATGTGTCTTATTTCCACATCAGTCTGGTAGGCAGAATGATGCCCCCGCCCCCTCTCCAGAACCTGTGAGTATGCTGCCTTATATGGCATAAGGGACTTTGGCACAGGAATTGAGGGACGTCCCTTGATTCAGAGAGGCAGGGGCCCAGGTGAAGAGGATGAGAGATGAGTAAGGTATGATTAAGTTAAAGATCTTGAGATAAGGAAATTATTCTGGATGAGCCAGTGTAATTATAATGATTCCTATAAAAGGGAGACGAGAGGGTGGGAGCGAGAGGTGGAGGCGTGACAAAGGAAACAGAGGTCGGAGTGATGTGGCCACAAGCCAAGGAACTCGAGGCGCCTCTAGAAGCTGGAAAAGCCGAGAAGAGTTTCTGCCCTGGAGCCTCCAGAAGGAGCGTGGCCCTCTGACGCCTTCGTGTTCACCAGGGACGCCCATTGCAGACCTCTGATCCCTAAAACTGTAAGATGTTGTAATGAGTTGGTGTCGTGTTAGGCCACTAAGTTTGTGGTGATTCATCACAGCAGTGAAAAACTAATACACTCACCAAGACTGGTTTTGACACCCGGAGGGAGGACGTGTCACTACAGGGAGCATCATCTCTCATCCTCTCCACCTGGTCCCCTGCTTCTCTGAATCAAGGGACGTCCCTCAATTCCTGTGCCAGAGGCGACTGTCCACCAAATCCCAGCTCTTCTCCCCCAACAAGGAGAAGACCCCCTCGCCATGAGACTGACTTTCCTAGTGGTCCGTGAGTGGGGGACAAGGAGGAGGACTCCGCATTCCCGTGCCCAGCTCACCCTTTGAAACAGCTCTGTCTGAGAGCCTCCTGCCCGCCAGGAAGGACCGGGCCAGAGAGCCTTGTCCCGCCGAGAAAAGCATCCCTCACGGCACTAAAGGTGGACCGCACTGTGGCTCTTCTCTCAGCGGCTTTGGCTCTGACTGAGCTCCTCTCCCACCACCAGCCACAGGGGCAAGGCCAAGGCCAAGGTTCATCTGTTGGTGCTACAGCCCCTTCACGTCTCCCATGCCTGCCCTGAGAGACAGCTTAGCTGTGAACCTTCTGCTTTTTCTCCCTTTTTCCGTCCCAATCCCTGGGTAACTCTTTATCTCCTTATCCCTGGTGAATTTGTGTGAAAATTCCTGTGTACTCAGATGGAAATGCAGAAGGCTAAGAGTAAGGCACATGAAAATATACCCAAGTATACTAAAATTTTACATAAGTGGAATTGAAGTTATAATTCTTAGTGCACATTCTTTTGTGACAAGGAATCTGAGAACTTGAAAAGTTTTTCATATTATCAATAAAATCCCTTCCTCCTAGGAACAAGACAGGTTTACTATATTGTATGTATTTTCAGATGACATTTTGCATTATTTTAAGAATTAATTCTTGAATAACCCCATTAATTGTGCACTATCTGAAGATAAGAGCAAGAACACGATTCTAGTCCTTCCACACTTGGGATAATTTATTCTGTCACTATGCTGGGAACAACCAACCATACTTTTCTTTACTCTCTAAATTTATCCTTTAGTTAATATTATTCCCATATAAATTATTGTTCTTAAATTTCAGTTAGAATACATTTATTTGCGTCAGATTTGGAAAGCTGTTTTACCGGTTGCTCGGCAACCCAAATATGTAACTGTCTTTTGCCTTCATTAGAATCCGATTTCAGGCTGAATTCTTGACATTCAGAATGGAATGTTTCTAGTGAGGAAATGAAGTTTTATGGTTGTAATCTGCTGGAATGGTTTTGAGGCTCCAGAACTAATATGTACAGATGATTTTCCAAATAAAAGTTGCTAATCTGATGAAGAAAGCTATCATTTTGTTTCACTTCAGAGTTGTTTATAAAAGAGAGAACAAGTAGTAATTTCTGGAGGAAGCAAAAGGAAACAGTTAGCACCAAATAATGAGCGCTCGGTGCGGCTGTGCAGGCAGCATGCGGGAAGCCCACGATGGGGCCAGCCAAGGCCCTTCGCTCCTTGGCGGGGAGGACGCAGACTGCACACGCGTGCGTGCTCCGCAATGGACAGAAGTTATAGAGCCGCCGTGCCTTAGCACGGTCTCTTAGCATAACCTGCTGATAATTTGGGAATTCAAGGAAATGCTAAAAACCGGGTCCAAAAGAAGGCAACAACAATTTGTTTTCATTTTGTCTTTTTTGGGGGCGGTTAGTGGCCACAGTCTCTTTATATGAATAAGTCAGGGACATTGTCCCATTTCTAAGGATTCTCTCTCTGATCAAGAAGTAAAAATGGTCATAACATCCCTGTTCAGCTGCCACCCGTAACTGGCCGGGTCTTTCTAGAACCAGCCCAACTGTCAGCATTCACCTGTAATCTGCTGCAGGTGCCATCATGTCCAAAGCCAGATGGTCAATAATTAAGCCCCCAAGATGTGTGTTTCATGTAGTAAAAAAAAACAAGGACAAAAAACAAGGTAGAAAAAATGATGATATGATGCTTCAATTTACACATTTATATATAATATATTGTTACAGTATTACAGGATCAACACCCAAGAGTTAGAATTATCTGTATTATTAAACGAAAGCTTCCACAGCCGAAAGCTTTTCTGAAAGAAAGGGTTTACTGAGCGATACGCTGGCCAGCAGAAGGCCCAGGGTCTGGGGCGTGAGGTCTGAGACAGCAGCCGTGGGCCTGGCTGGAGAAGACATGTCCAGCCTTCTGGGACTGGTGGGGTCTCCTTACAAACAGGTTGGGGAAGGAAGACGTGAGTTGTTGTGAGAGCGTTTACACTGGCTCTAGATGAAGGGGTGGAAGAAGGTGGAGGTGTGCGTTCTCAGGTGGGTGCAGAGTCCGTAGGGAGCCTGTTTCCTCTTTTTGAATTGGTTTGGGCAACAGTGAGATACATGCATAAGCAAGATGCGGGGGCACCTGGCTGTTTGGCTATCCTACTACGTAACGGCAGAAACACCCACCTGGAAGGAAGTGAATTCAAAGCTTGGAGGTGCATTCAGGAATGTGACCAGTCTTTCGTGGGCTTCAGCCTGTAGCTAACTGAGTAACCTCTCTTGTTTCTTCCTTCCACCCTCTGGTCTGCTGTAATTTAATTCAGAACATTTCAGAATTTTCTTCTTGCAAATAGGAGTATTTAAATGATTTTACTTCTTCCAGAAAGCTTAGCTTATGCAGAATAACAACACCCATCTGTAAGATCGTAATTGATCTGTTAGCAATCAGTTAGTTTCCTCTCTCTGAATGCCGTGGAAGGCCAGCACCAAGCTGCCACCTCTCCCCTCTTTGTCTTGGGTAAGTCTCTAGGCCTCAGTGTTCTGTTTTGCAAAATACGGAGACTGAACTTGACGGACGGTCTCTAGGCGGCTCCCAGACAGAGAACTCTGGTTCCGCAGCAGCTTTCACAGCGCTGTGCACACCTGGGGTCCCTTTCGGTGGTCAGCCGAAAACTGCCACCTCCTTCGGATGAACAGATCAGATAAGCAGGGGCCAGAATGCCGTGGCCACCAGCACTGCATCCCTAGCATCTGAGCATCAAGGCCTCTCAATGCCATTTTCCAACAGTGCTGAGCTCGGAAGTCAGGGGTTAAACACAGAGTACTCCTGGGACATCGCCGACACCAGCATCTGTGTACTCCAGACCTTAGGGTCACTGTGGAAGCAACCAGGTCCGGGCAGCAGTGAGACTTAAAGACCCAGTGGTTCATGATAGCATTTGCTGAGGGGCACTCAAAATGCTTCAAATAAGGACACTCCTTTTCTATTATAAGTAGTCATAAGAACTACCAATTAATATTTTAAGGGACCGAGTGTTGGTGGTTTGTGGTATTGGTCATGCAGTTTGGCTGTTACTTAAAACACTGTATGTCTACAAAATACAAATAAGAAAGTTTGTAAGTTGACTTGGGAAGTCCACCACTAGGTCACCAGGTAAGTCAAGCCCCCAGATGACAGCTGCCGCTCAGGCTTCCAGGCAACCAACCCAGGTTGGAGTGGAGCAGTGGGGTCCAGGAGGAAAGTGTCCCAGACAAAAAGAACTAACATGTTCGAGGAGTGTAGAAAATGTCATTGGTAAGCGTATGGCAGAGATAGTAGCATTTATGGGAAAAACAATGGAAATATGGAAAACCAGGCAAATGAAAGAACAATGCAATTATTTATTCACTTCAAGAAAAGTGAAGAAAATGGGCATCCTTGTAACGTACTACCTGGCTCGACAGTGAACAGGACTGACGCTGAATACTGTGGATTCACCCAGTGAGGGACGTGGTGGGGACGCAGGGAGAGCGGGTGTGATTAAGTCCTCATCTACCACGGGAAGATGTCAACAGAAAATGTCCAAAATTGATAATCCAAGAAATATTAGTATGACCATATTACTTAGATCATACTAATCATGGGAGGAATTATGCTAGGGAGTACGTAGAAGCATCAGTACATCTGAGAACCACTTGTCTGAATGCGTGAGCTTTGTAATGATGGAAATATTTTTAAATGGGCACGTAAATTAATTTTGTGTATTTTTTTTAGAAAGGGCAAAATAATGTTTACCCTTAGACAAGTCACCTAACCTGGCTAGCTCATACTGACCTGATCTGTAACATAAAGGCGGGGATGATGTTGGAGGAGATGATGGGACCCCTTCTCGGACCCAGGTGCCTGGTTCTCCGACTCCCTTCAGGCCTAGAAGGCCCACCATGGCATTGCAGTCGCTTCCCTGTTCAGACGCAGCAAGTGCCTGGTAGACTTCTAGAGAAGATAATGCCGTTTCTTAAATCACGTTCCGTAATTTACTTTAATATCGTAATCAATTTATGGAAGAGAATAACTACTTTTCGTGAAAAACTTTGACACGTCTTTACTTTCTGTTTTGCGTCTAAGGTTGGCTTCAATAATATTTCCAAACCCATGACATTCCTTTTAAAATGTCAACTCCTTAAGAACAGGGAGTGTTATTTGTCTTAATCTTTTTATGCAGCAATGATTTTACCTACTAGGCTCGCAAATAAAAGTTATGAGGAGGGCGATTGGAACACTGTTGTCCAATAAAAAATGTAATGTGAGCCACACTTGTGATTTAATTTTCCAGCAGCCACATTTTTTTTGTAAAAAGGAAAGAGAAATGTGAAAAATTGTATTTATTGTATTTCATATAGCCCAATATATCCAAAATATTATCATTTCAACATCTAATCAAAGAATGTCCCATTACTAATATCAGATATTAATCATTACTAATGGCATTTTTCATACTAGTTCTTCAAATTGCAGTGTGTATTTTACATTTCAGCACATCTCCATCCAGATGCTAACTTTTCATCAGATAAACTTAATCTGTATTTACATTTTATAAAACTTACAGTAGACAAAATGTACGGTCTCATGCCCAAGTTGTTTCAAACATATTTAATAGTTCTCTAATAATCGAACTAATGATTTTATTAGAATTTAAATTAACTAAAATTAAAAATTCCATCCCTCCATTATACTAGCTTCATTTCGAGTGCTCGAGAGCAAGCACGTGGCGAGTGGCTACCACTCTATACAACAGGCCTTACGGAATGACTGGTGTTCGATTATTTCACTGAAGGCTCAATACCCAAAGCCTCTCCGCTCCCCTGGGGGCAGAGGTGGGAGCGAAGGACACTTGACTCTCCCTTCAGGGAGATGGCGTGAGCACTGGTTTTCAGTAGCCACGTGTGACTGCAGCGGTCCTCTTGGCAAGTGGGCATAGAAGGTATGAAAAAACTACTTCTGCTAAATGATCCTGCTTCTCTTTGGAAGTTAAAAATAGATGAGGGGGAGTTCGTGGTTTTGCTCTTGATGATATGTACGAAGCAGTGCATGTCGGTCGCTAAGGCACAAGCCAGTGTAGCTGTTATTCGGGGCCTCGGAACTCGAAAGAAAGAAAAGAAGAGGAGGAATGACTTCTGGCAACAGTCCTACTTGGGGTTTCCACCGAGGCAGAGCTCAGACAAGGATTCAAGGACAAGGCGTTTTAGAGGTGATTCCAGGAAACACCAGTTTGGGAATGGAAAAATGCGAGGAGGAAGCAAAGGGGCCAACAAAGGGTGTGTAATTAAGCAAATTGCCACCGTGAGTCACTGAAGGTTAATCCCACTGGAAAGCTCTGGAGAATGGTGTGGAAATGCACCAGAGTTCCACCAGCACAGGGAGGAGGGAGCTGAGGCATTTATGCACCAACTTCCTCCACCGTTCAGGACTGCTCCGGGTGGCAGCAATTCCTCCTTTCTCCTGGCCCACACAGTCACGGTGATGTGGTCAAGGGAAGCCATCTAGGCAAAGAAATGGTGGCAGTTGGAAGTCAGGACATGGTTCACTAAAGTCGTGTGGACTCAGGGATATGGGTGGGCACGGGCAGTATCTGCTGTGGGCACTGGGACATGCCGTGTGGACTGTACAGAACAAAGGACAGGGGGGTATGCGAGGATTTCAGATCCCTGAAGCTTTTCAGAATACATACTCAGCTGCCCAACGCCTCCCCTTCCTGGACCTGAGATCCTGATAAAATGGACCCATTTCCTCCTGCCCTGTGATCTGCTGATGGAGACACAGAGGCCAGGGAGCTTCATAGACCTCATTCACTTACACGTTAGTCCAAAAGCCTTTTATACCAACGCTCATCACACCTAGTTGCTGGCATCTATGGGTCCAGCCTAAGGACATGCCGTATTTTTCACTTCTCTGGAGTTTGAACTCTGGTCCTGGAGAAGCCCATTTACATCCCCCAAGTTATGTCAAGTTCTGTCCCACTTTTGCCATTTTCTCATACATGAATAGTTGGTCTTTTAACTGACCTTAACATTATTTATTGATCCATAGTCCATATCATCTCACCATAAGGAAAGCTATGTGGGGTTTTCCAGCTTCTAGAAACCAAAACAGCAAACTTCAATTACTCTTAAGAGAGGGATTTTCCAATCTGGATCTTTATGAGAGGGAGATCTCACTTCACGTTTTCAAAGACTACCAAACACAACTTCAGAGAATACTAAACAAATCATACAGATGAATCAAATAATGTGGCACTTAATAATTATGCAGTTGTTGACCGTAAAACAAAGGTTGATTACATGCTCCATCATCACCAAAAAGGAATTATTTGGGAAAAAGAAAGGATTGCCGTCTGGAAAGTGCAGACACGGGGAGCCACGTGCGAACTCCGCCTGGAACAAGAGGAAGTACCGTGCAGAGGGGAAGAAACGTCAAGGGCAGGGCAGCTACAACCACGGGGCTACGTGGTAAACACAGTTCTTCCTCTAGGGCCCTGGCAGTGACGGCGTGTGAGAGCTGCCCCCACAGGCCTCCTGGTTCCTGTTTAGTTTAAGGTCTCTGTCATAAATTTGGCACGGTGAATTGGCAACTCCAAGTCACTCCCACCAAACAAGTGAGCAAAAACTGTGAGAAGAGATGCTTTGTGTATATTTCCCTATCCTGTGCAAGGATACATAATAGTGTGCCATAAATGTGTTTTAGTTCACTAGATCTAAGTTAAATCGTGATTGTTTTTAATTGTAATTTTAAGTTCTTGCCATGCATTATTAAAATAGTCTAGTGGAGAATAATTGATGTAATATTTCCCAGTAGTTCAAAGCAAAACAAAACCCAAATCCAGGTTTGCTTAGATTACATGACTATTTAAAAGAAAAATTGAACAATATTTATTTTTTTATCACATTAAGAGAAAAGTATGAGTTGAAGCATTCATTGTTATCCTAGTGATGTCTATTTTTTCCTTTGAAGATTAACTTTCTATTTATCTGCCTCAGAGTTTCCTTTCCTCCACCAATGTGCGGTGGACAGTTAACCCTTTCGTGTCGCAGAAATGGCAACGTGTCAGCTTGGGCCTCGTGGTCCTCGGCTGTTTGGAGGGATCTCCGTAGTATTCAGGTGCTCTAGGTTGTCCAGAAGCTCAGTCTCTGTTTGTGGACTCCAGGGGAAGCCAAGGTTGATGTGCTCCTTCTCACCCCTACACTAGCTCCTTCGGTCCAAGTGCAAGTTTTAAACTGCCTGGAATATTTTAAATAACTATTTGATAGGTGATGTTGATGATAAAAATAACTTAATATTTTCTGAGCTCTTACTATGTTCTGAGTTCTTTATATGCATTCTCTCACTGAACCCTCATTCAACCCTTGGGAACAAGTACATTTGCTATTAGAGTTTTTAGAGATAATGAATCTGAATTTTAAAGATTTAGGAAATTTTCCAAGGTCACCCAGGGAGAAGCTATGGTAAATGATTCTGCTGTTTAACTTCATTTGTCAGATTGTTGGGAAGAGACAAATGCTAAGGAATTTTGGTCTCTTACAGTGTCCTGTCCTGTGATTCCACTGCTCACTTCTTCATGAATCTTATTTGTATATTGGTTTTCATCCAAACTAAAATTAGAATTTTATATGTAAGTGGAAGTCGCTTTAAGCATGGTTTTTTGCTTTAATGAAAACTGAATTATTTTTAAAAATCTTTATGGTATACAATGATTTGCTTTATTTCAGCCTGAGCTCTGTGATATCATTTTTAACCACTTAAAAGTCTCACAGCAACTAAAAGTAAGCATTTTTTTTTTAGTCTGATTTACTGTGTTCTAAGAAAGTGCCACCAGTAAGGCTATAAATAAAACACCTTATTTATTGCTTCTCCTACAGTTATCACAAATTTATAGAAAATTCTACACATGTGTGATCAGGGAAAATATGAATTTCTTTAAAAAGTGTAAGTCGTTGATCATCTCAAATGTAGCTGAGGAACCAACAGTAGTGAGTTAAGTTACTAGAGCCATTCAAGGAAAAGAAAATTGGCTATCGTTAGCATCTCCTTTAAAGATCTTCTGATCTCATGAAACTTCATTGTTATTGAGTGTCTGCCTCTGCCTGTACTGACACATCACATAAGCGATCCAGTGCGTGATTAGAATGCACTTCACCAACAAAGAATGTTTTTGGACACGATGTTTGTGAATACAAATGGACCATATACCCCCCAAAATGTAGATGATTAATGATCAATATCAAGGGCATGGAGTGCATATAGTCAGTCCTTTATGGATAAGACCTTGGAGTAGCTAACATCATCTCCACTCATGTCTCAGGGCCAAATATTAATTAGAGCCACAGCCTAGCTGCAAGGGAGGCTGAAGTTTAACACTCCGCAGGACAGTGTGTGCCTGGCTAAGATATGAATACCTTAGACGTAAGAGACCAAATATTGGAGGAAAGCTAGCTACACCAGATAATCCTATGCTTTATTCCTTTAATTTGTTAATGTACTAAAAAGCATTAATATATTTTCTAATGTTAAATCACCCTCTCCTTTCTAAGTCTCACCTTGGTAATGAGGTTTCTTTGTTTTTTTGTTTGTTTGCTTGCTTGTTTGTTTTACTATATTGTTGAGGTCTATTTGTGAATGTTTTACTTAGGATTTTGACATCTATATTTATTAAAAATGTTTTTAAACTAATGCAGAAAATTATAATATTTTACATTTCTATGGTACTTTGCAGCTTTTGAAATTATTTCACATGTTATCATCTTACTTGAGAATAGATGATTATTAGGAGCTATTTTTTAAAGTAGATATTAAGTGTCTAACTAGAAAACATCTATAAATGGAAACTGCCTTCTCTTATTATTGCCTAAATTCTAAAGGGCCATCAGTGAGTGAGTAGAGATTAGGGGAAAGAGAGGATGCAGAGAGCTGAAAAGGGTTTTTGCTCCCATGAACCTGTAGGAGGGCCTTACCACCCTGCTGGGTGCACGGGGAAGAATGGGGCTGCCAGCCCTTTAAATGCTTTAAATGCATAGCACTGTGCTGGTGCTCTCACAATGCTGGTGCTCTAGACGGTCTATCAATGCAGTGTTTCAATGACCTGGTTTTGAATGTATCAGTAAAGGACTTCCTGGTTAGTAAACATTCTTTCTGAACTTTTGTTCTGATTCCTTACTTATCTGCGTAGATCAAATTAGGTAACGGCCACTGAGCTCTCTCCTGGGTAAAAGGAAGCACTAAACCCACAGGGCACCCGGTGGCCTGTCTGGCCGGTGGCCTGTCTGACCTCTGCGTCATATGCATCGTATGCATCATGGTCACACACTCTCTCTCAGAGTGACAGAGCTTTTCCAACTACACGGTGACTGCATAACAGTGATCACTCAGAAGTGGGAGGAAAATAGATGGTTTGCTGACATAATTTTGCAAAAAGACACAATTGATAGTAGACTAGGCATCACCATAAACACAGAATTGACTAAAGAGAAAGACCTGCTTGTAGCGTTTACACACACAAAATATGCTGCTTGTTTACCGTTCTTCCCCCGAGCCTCAGAGTCTCTGGTGGGTCACAGGTTATGTGCTTAAGGCAGCACTCACTCACTGGAAGGTGGTGGCTCAGCTGGACTCTCAGCATGCTCTGCCCTCCTCAGCCCTGCTCTTCCCCGACCCCCGCCCCGCCTCCTCCCTCACACACACCTGCAGAAACCAGGACACCACAGCAAACGTAGGGCCGACCTGCAGGTTTCCCCCTGATGCTAGCTGCACTTTCCAAAGTGAAGCAAAGATCATGGAATTGTCCTGTAACTCGTGGTGGTACACAGGTCTCACTGAAACAGACTGAATCCTGCAGTAGCATTTCGCCCTGGACTTTGTGCTTTGATCAGATTGTTCTGTTAGTTCATCCAAATCTACTTCACTTTTTACTGTTTTGGGATACCTTGTGCACCTAAGTTCTTACTATTTCTACTGGGATAAAGGCACAATACGTAGCCTAAAATGCATGGAGAAATGTCCCAGAATCCCATCTTTTTTTTACCATCATCGCCCTAGAAATTCATGATGAATATTGGCAATGAATAAGGTTAAAGTTCAGGTGGATAGAACACTGTCATTTTCAGTCTTTCCGAGCGGATGTCATACATCATGAGGAACAGCAGTGGTTATGAGCAACACGGGTAGTGTGTTCAAAATAGTTAATTATACTCTGCCCTACAGGAAGAGAAAATGTTTTCTCCAGTTCCTGGAAATGGATGATGAGTAATTTAGAACTTCGTGGATATCCAAACTTTGCTTGCCTGTTTTTAAAATGCTGAGCTGGGGCTTGAAACAAGCGGTTCAGTGTCAGAGCCCAAATCTTTACCATTAGACTCTGTGGTCTCTTAATATTAGGAGGTACTTGGAAAAATGTCACGAGAAAATCAGTGAAGGAGGAGTCAGGCTACCCGAAAGTAAGTATGTTAAAAGCCTAGACAACTCAAATAGCCTGGCGTTGGTTTAGCAAAAGACAGGTCAACCTAACAGTGAAATAAAATCCAGCCGTGGATCCCAATATGTCTAAGAATGTAGGGAAAAAGACATTGCACCCTCTCTGTCTCCTCTCTGCCCATCACATTACAAGAGCTCAAACATATGTTTTGTTGTCATTAAATCACATTAAGGTTGTTCAAGATTTCAATGTGAAAAGTAAAACTAAAAAATTGGAAAAGCAACTTTAAAAGAGTATCTCTGTCATCTGTGGTGGGGAAGCTTCCTAAGCAGAGTGTCAAAACTAGAAGCCAGGAATATAACAATGAAATTTGACCCCTAAAAAACATTAAACTTGTGCCGAGACTGAGCATGCAAATCTCATAAATAACCCCAAAATCCCCTTGTCAGAAAAAAATCTTATTCCAGAGCCTCAAATGAATACACATGCTTTATATATATATATAAATTAAGTGAAAAGGTATGATTCTACCAGTACGTAAATATCTCTAAACTAGCCAGAGCACCAGGGCGAACCTCACTAGGCCAGACTAGTCCAGCATACGAGGAAGTTATTCCTGTAGAGGCAAAACCTGCCAGCAGCTTTAACGCCTCGCAAAACCTCAGACCACATGCAGCCATTAGCCAAAGTAAACATGAAAAGGGGAGCTTTGGAACTGTCAGTAAATTCTGCAGAGGTGAAGTTCAAGCCATCAGTTTCAGTAATTCCCAGAAGTTAACAGCTCAATCTAAACACTATGTGGCTTTGTGATTTTACAGTTGGGCCGATACAAAGGTTTGGGGATTTTTAAGAATATATAGTTGATGATTAGGCTGCACTTATAGGTGAGATCATATGGTATGTGCCTTTCACCGCCTAGCGTATTTCAGTTAGCATAAACCGGAGACATTGAAATTAAGAACAATCTGACAGTAACCAGGGGGGAGGTAGGAGGGGTAAGGCGGGGAAAGGGGGGAAGGGTTGCCAAGAAATGTATATACAGGACACATGGACAAAGCCAAGGGGGATCAAGTGTGGGAGGTGGGGATGTCTGGGGCAGGGGGGAGATGGAAACAACCGTACTTGAACTACAATAAAAACGAATATAAAACAAAGAAAAATGTATAGTTGATGTGTCATACACAGACACCTTTGTGTACGTAGTTAGCTTTTAATGTATTTATTCTGCCTTAGCCTTAGTGACATTTTTATGCAGGATTGAAAACTGGCATAGAGACCAAGGTCAAGTGAAAGCCCTAAGTAGCTTCTAAGAGACTTGCAACATCCTGAGCAAATATAATCTGGTGGTTCCGTCTAGCTGGCTGACCTCAGTGTGTGAATAAGGCCAGCTTTAAGTGACTATGGTAGTGTTTCATTTTGTCCCTAAACTACAACATCCTAATTGTAAATTTGCTCTCTCTAAATTGTAGTGACCCCAGATAATAGGCTATCTCCATGTGGAAACGGGGCTCCTGAAGAGCTTTGTGGGCAAAGATTTGAATCGGGTGACCCCTGAGAACCTGTCCTAGTGAAACTGATACACAAGTCCATGGATCGGTCACCGTGACATGTCAGGCTGGTGCATTTGGAGCTGGTATCATATCCTCACTAAAGATCCCTTGCAGAGCCCCAGAACCCCTCACTGAGACTCTATGCCTCTCATGGTGTCATGAAGAATAGGGACAATGACGCAGATAACTGAGACCCAAGAAAGTTGCCATTCTTGCTGCCAGCTGTCCAGTAACAGGGGCATTGTGGTGGGAATATTTGGGAGTAGAGATGAAACCATCCTGGAATTATCTGTTCAGCCTCCATCTTCCCTTGCTCAGTACAAGGATACCCAAGCTGTTTACACTGAATGAGGTAAAATGAACAGAACGTAGTTCTGAGACTATTGTTTTATGTTGACAAATATGTCAGAGCTCGTTGAAAACCCCTATTTGGGGTTGCTTTGGATAGTAACTGGAGGAGAAAACCTCCTTGAAAATGACAGATAAAAATCTGTGATCACACACTCACAGCATCTGAGAGGCAGAAGGAGAGGAAGCCTGCCGACAAATGGCATAAAACTGCACTTGCCCCTTGTGATATGGGGCACAGAGCGCCATTCCCCACCCCAAGGGGGCTTGTTGTGAAATGCAACACAGCACTGCAAGCTTGGACTAGCTGGGGAGGGTCCACCTTTACCAGGGTCAGCAACACCTTGGACAGTGGACGCGTAGCTCTATCATGCCTTCGCTGGTACCCAAATTATGAGGTCATTTTAGATTCTTTTTTTATTGTTGTTCAAGTACAGTTGTCTCTATTTTCCCCCCACTACTCCCCCCCCCACTTCCCACCCTCAATCCTACCCGATTTTGGCTTTGGCCATCGGTTCTTTATACATGTTCCTTGACGACCCTTCCCCTTCTTTCCCTGTTACCATCCTCCCTCCCTCCCCTCTGGTTGCTGTCAGTTTGTTCTTTATTTCAGTGTCACTGGTTCTGTTTTGCTTGCATCTTTGTTTTGTTGATTAGGTTCCAGACAGTGAAAGACAAATACCATTTTAGGTTCTATTCTCACATACAAGACTGCAGCATCCCAAGGAAGCTGATGAAAGAGACAATTTGACTCAGTCTCTGGCTGTTAGAGCTTAGAATTAGACATGGATAGTAGATCTGGCAAAGAATTGTCAAAACAGTGTCATTATTTGGTCGCGTGTTATGCTACCCAGGCATTTCACTATTATTTCCCTTCCCCCTCCCCCCCTTGCCCTTATGGCCCTGACCCTGCTCCTCTCACAACAGGCGTAGAAGACATCGTGGCAATAATGATCCCCGAGCTGAAAGGGAAGGAGATCGTCAGCCTGCTGGAAAGAAACATCACCGTGACGATGTACATCACCATCGGAACCCGCAACCTGCAGAAATACGTGAGCCGCACCTCCGTCGTGTTTGTCTCCATCTCCTTCATCGTCCTGATGATCATCTCCCTCGCGTGGCTGGTCTTTTACTACATCCAGAGGTTTCGATATGCAAACGCCAGGGACAGGAACCAGGTGAGGAGCAAAAGTTTTATTTAAAAAAACTTAAAAATTATTACCAAATGAGACATGGTTGTATAAACTTTGGAAATCACAGAAAATACCAAGACAGAATGAAAATTACCTATTATACCCGCTCTCAAGATAAGCACTTAATATTTGCTGTGTAGTTTTTCAGATCTTTTCCAGGTACGCCTGTGTCGATGTTTTACGTAGTGAGTAGTGTTCTGCAAGCTGTGGGTGCTTCCTGCCACCCTCCTGCTGCCCATCTTCTGGGCTGTTGTTTACTTAGGCGCATAATAAAGGGAGAAAAGGGACGAGAGCTGAGATGACGCTCCTAGTAGCAGCATAATTTGGAAAGAGCCAGGATTTCCTTCTTGTGATGGAAGAAAAGGAGATAAAAAAATAAAAGCTATTTTGAAAAGCAATTAATTTTGGAACAGATAATACATGCACGTGGTGTAAATTGCAAAAGGTATAATAAAATGGTACACACGAAAAATAATCTCCTTCCCACGTGTGCCCCTTGTTACCCAGGCTCTCTGCCTGGAATTTCTTCTTTTCTAGAGATATTTTATGTGCTTGTCAACACGTGTGTGTGTGTGTGTGTGTGTGTACAAATAACAGCACACTTAACTCTGTACCCTTAATTCTCACTGGATCTTGGAGAGTAATTTAAATCAACACTCAGTCCAAGGTGCCTTCTCATTGCTAATGACTGTATAACAGTTGATTTTCCGCATATATTACATTTATTAAACTAACTATTCATGGACATGTTTTCTCTTACAAAAAAATGTACAAGTGACCCTGGGCACATTCTACTGTTTGAATTTGGCCCTCTTTGGCTTTAGAAGTAAGGACGGGTTGTTAAGTCCCTTCTCGTGTCTTGTCTAAGATTCCCCATCTCCGGGGGCTCCATAGAGGAGGCTCAGTCAGGATTCTTCTTCGTTCTACCCAACTAATCACCTCCCTTCCAGCGGCCACCCCCGATCTCCGAGATGGAGAGCCAGATACGTGACAGATGCCGAGCGCCAGTGCGCAGTGTGGGTGGGCAGCCTTCCCCTCCCCACCAGGCGGTTCAGAAGCCAGGTCTCCCTCATTCCCCAGATGGGCCACTTTGGCTGCCATTTGCTAATTGCTCTCCTGTTTATAGAAACCCTGCAGGCGGCAGAGCACAGCCAGCACACAGCATTCCTGCCCTGGCTGTGGCAGGGGAGCTGCCTGCTGGTGACGCTCTGGGACATGGTCTCCAGGCTCCTGGGACATCCTGTCTCAGACGCAAGGGCTGGGTCTGTGTCCTGAACACCACAGGCCTCTCCATAGATGGCGGCCATTTCAAACGTGAGCAGATCAGATAAACTGCGCGAGGCTCCTTTTTGTTTTTCGTAAACAGTGCTGCCTTTGAGACTAATCCAAGGAAACCAGACCCGTTTTGTGTTGTTTTATGTGAGGCCTGGTAATGACATTCGATCACGTTTTCTTGAAAGAGTTACACCGCTCTATGAATACCTTTCCCTAGTGTTTGATGTTCATGGCCCGTGTCCTTTCGATTTCATTTGCACATGTGGGTCCCGAAGTTGTATTGGAACGAGTTCGTCTGACCTTGGATGTCACGGGGAGAGAGGGAGGGAAGGGAAGGAGTATGCCAAGGGTCCCAGGGTCAGCTCTGCAGGCAGAGAGAGATGCTTCTGTCTCCTAAAGAGCGAGAACCAAAACGGTCTCTGGTATTTCCCTGGAGACAGTGCAGAACCTCCAGGGGACAGAAAGATGAAGTGTGTGTCGTATCCATGAAGTACTCGGTGAGGCAATCAGCCATGGAGCTGCCATGTTTCGATAACTCAGGTCTCAAAGGATCTTTGCCTCCCAGCTCTGTTCTGCGTGGAAGGAAATCCCGAGCTGGCAAAACTGGAAACGACACGACTCTACATACCTCATTTTAATAATAAGGGAGGTCTGGCTGGGGTTGAGGATGTTTAAGTGACTTGGCCAAAGCCAGACAGTTAGGGCCAGAAATAGGGCTAAAAGCTGGATCTTCTAACTACCAAGCCATTGCCCTCTCTGCAACACCTCCCACAAAAAGTAACCCTGACATCTTTACGTGGCGCTGTGTACCCAAGACAGCATGACGCCATCGCTCTGGGCGGTCACCGTGGCTGCGGAGCGGTCGGTCTAAGTTCTTACCCGTTTTTCTAGATTTATGGAGTGTGACTGGCAATGGATAGAAATGCACTGGGCAGGCTGCACAGGGATTTCTTTTGCATCAGCCAGCCCTAGGAGGACCATTATCATGTATTAGAGCGAGGGAGGGGGGGTCTGAGTCACCAGTCACCCTGGCCACTTGAGGATCCAGATGACGGGGACCAACTCTGTGTGTGTCTCCAGTGTCCTCTCTTCACCTGGAATGTAAGAACACTTTGTTCTTTTCCCCCTTGGTGGTGGCAACCGTGATTATAAAATACAACTATCAGTAATTACAGAATTATCCAGTCAAATGAGATAGAACTTAAACTCGATTTTGATGCCATTTTGGCATTCTTCTTTTCCTACTTTTTTTATCATCTTCACTGCATGCCTGTTTATGACACAGAAGGGGACCAGAGGAAAGTGTCTTATTTTTCTCCATTTCCTAAATATTTAGAAGGTCACTAATTTCTGAGTCTTAGGTTGAACCGGAGTACGTCATTGTTTACCCTCCTTGCTGGTATGCAGGACTACATTCTTTTAATAAATGCTTCTGGTTTTACTTCCCATGAAGCCATTTATCTTCATTACTGTCAAGGAACCAATAATCTTGGTAAATACTTTCTTGTACTCATTTAGATTAAATTGATGGAGAAACCTTAATTACTGAGATGGGAAAACTCCTGATAATCTTTAGTGAAAAGCATTCTTTTGATCTAGTTGGGTCAGAGAAACTCTGCAGGGGCCTCTTGGACACGGGAGAGCCCCAGAAACAAAAGGCCTCTGTAACCCGTCCTGATCCCTGAACCCATTCAAGGCGGTCCCGTAGTCTCCCATTAGTGTCCCGCTCATCTGCACTTCTGAGAAGCACAAAGGAAAGGATGAGTTTCCTGATGACGGATTTCTGGTCCTCTCTCCAGGCTCCCTACAAGGCCCCGTTTGAGCAGAGCTGTGGTCTTCCTCTCCTTTACGCTTGGGGCACTTACAAACCCGAAGACAGGAGACACCAACTACAAAAGCTACAGCTGCCTTACTTGGGCCGTTTCGTCAGGCCTGTTTACATTTTTACTCATGATCTCGTTTGCATTTGGGAAATCCAATAGTACTAGTTAGAAAGTGAGTCCGTTTTTTTATTCAGAAGTCAGTATCTCTGTGTGTCATTTGCGTGTCAAAAAGGAAGAGACGTGCATGTACAGACAAAATGTGGCTACACGCAAATAGTATTTTTTTAAACTTTATGGTGTTTCCCCCTCCCCTTGGTTTGTTCATCTAAACCCATACTGAAAAATCTAGCACACCATGGTTTTATCACTATCATGTATCGCCCAGAGGCAGATTTTTCTGGTTCTCCAGGGTATCTAGAACATCTGTTCTGCCCTTGGCCGGTCAGATTGTCTAATCCTCCATCAGCCACTCACAAAACATGCCCCTGCTCTTGTGAAAAGAGGTATATGTGCATCACCATCTGAAATGAGCTCAAGGCCCTTCTGTTGTAGCACAGAACAGAAAGGAATAGCATTATACATTTCTTGCAGAATGACCCAGGAAAGCACGTCTCCCTTCCTTTGTGAATCATCTGACTTCTCAGGACTTCCAGGGCGGAAGACTTGATAGACTTGATGTTGAGAGGACTTTATCATTCTCTTTTTTACTCTAAGTTCTCCATCTATTAGTTCTGCTCATTTGAGAAGCCCACCTCCCAAGGAGTTTATCCCCCACTGAACTCCTTTAACCTCCCAGCCCTCAGCCACCGGAATGCCAGTCACAGAATTCCTGACCGTTAAATCCCCTAGCCGGGAACTCTGCTGTCGGCCACAATCCCCTTACATTTCCTGAAGAGACACACCATTTTTATTTTTTTTTAAAGGCAGCTTGCATTTTCCTTTAAAAGCACATGGAAAAGGCTTTTTTGTTTTTCTGAAGGAGGGAAAGGGATACATATATTTTTGAAATACCCCATTTTTAGCTCTGGCCAGGTAGCACAATTGGTTAGAACATCTTTCCAATATGCCAAGGTTGCAGGTTCAATCCCCAGTCAGGCTTGCACATGCTCTCTCTCTCTCTCTCTCTCTCTCTCTCTGTCTCTTTCTACCCACCCCCTTTTCTTCTCTCTCTCTCAAATAAATAAAAAATTTTTAAAGCTTTAAAGAGTCCATTTTATTCATATATAGCCAAAAGTAAAGTTAAATACATGGACAAGGTAGAAAGTAGTCTTTGAATTGACCTTACACATTCATATTTAAGAAGGGCATATTTCATTTTTTTCACTTTTTTATTATTTTTCAATTACAGTTGTCCCTATTTTTCCCCATTACTCTCCCCTGCCCTACCCACTCTCCTCTCCCACATTCAATCCTCCCCCCGTCGCCATTGTCTTTAAAGAAGGGCATATTTCATTGTCTAAAATAATTATTTTAAATAAGTTAAATTTTGAAAATACTATTTCTGGTTCACCTCCTTTTAAAAAGTTGGTCCTTCTTTGAGTATAATATATGACCATTGTTTGAAAATAATTTTTGCTACCTAATTGCTCCGCTTAGCTTTTGAAAATAAAAAACAATTCAAGTGATTGAATTGGGGCCAGATATTATATAATACCGATTAAATGCAATTACATTACAGAAATATCTGGGCTCATAACTTAAAATTAAAACAATCAATACTTGTTTACTTTAGGTCCAGATCTCTTGTTATAAACATAATATTCTTCAGGTTTGCTGCATTTATTCCCTGTAACTAGTAGCCCCTTTGCCATGCTTTTCAATTCTAGCTCCTGGCTTCTTCAATGAAAAGCAGCTCTTGGTTGAGGCAGGCTGGTTTTGCCAGTCAGGACCATAGCTTTGCTAACCTAACCACATGTATTACTGATGGTTTGTCCATGCATTTTCTTATTAACTGGCTGAATTTCTCCGGTGGTTTTCTATGCTAAAAAGAAAATCCCTGGGTTTAAGATTTTATTCATTCAGCAACCACTAATGGAGTTTCCACTAGATAGTAAACTACAGAGAGCAGGAATTTGCATGTGTATTTTCTCTACCATTTTTTTCAAAACCTAGAGTTGTACCTGGGACAAAGCACGTGATCTGAAATATGTGTTGAATGATCCACTGTCAGTTACTGAAGGCAGCTTTGTTCATATCAGTGGGAAGCAAACATGCAGCGAGTCCTGTCCTCAGGGAGCTTCCATGAGAGAAAAGCAACTGGGACTGATCTTAAATACAGCAGATATTGTCACAGTGCCACGAGGCAGAGGGACAGAGTGCTGTGAGGGCTTAGACCAGAGGAATCTTCTCTCCTTGAAGATGTCTAGGAAGGGCTCCCCCAAAATGGGGGGGGGGGTTGAGACAGAAGGATGATTAGTCAATAACTAGAGGAGGAAGAGAGGAAGAACAGTTGCACCCCATTTAGTTTTACGTCAGTTCCTTTTTTACCTTCTCACTCCGTGTTCCCCATTGGTATTCTTATTATAGATTCTTCCTATTTTTCTTGCCACCTTAGTTTGCTAGCTACTCATGGACTTCTGCTTAAATCTCAAGTATCCTTTTAGGAAAGACAAAACTTGCACTCCTGTTAAAAATGCCAGTGATTATTTTAAAAGCTAAAAATGAAATATGAAAGAGAAAAGTAAATTAACAAGGAGGATATCTCCTTTTCTATTATTTACTGTAACTACTGTGTTTAAAGGGAAGTGCCTCGTGATAGGTACTTAAGAGATTTTGACCAGTTGGCCAGCATGTTGATTAGTTGGTTAGCTGAATGGCTGGTTTGACTGGTTAGCTGGGTGGCCAGATGTTGGTTGGTTGGCTAGCTGATTGGTTGTCTGGCTGGATGGCTTGCTAGCTGGTTAGCTGATTGGTCAGTTGACTGGTTGGCCAAATGTGAGTTGATTGGCTGACTGATTGGTTAGTTGGCTGTCTGGGTAGAAGTTGGTTGTTTGGTTGGCTGGATGGTTGGTCAATTGGATGGATGGTCAATTTGGCTTTGAAGTCAGACTTAATTTTATTCAGATTCTAACAGACCTTTCACTGACACTATAATATTAAAACAATTTACATAAACTTTATCTATAAGTCTCAATTCATTCTATGAAATAACATTTTTCTCATAGGGTCATTGTAAAGATAAAGGATACTACTGCATGTACAGCTTTAGCAAGGTACCTGAGATAAATTAACTGTTCACTAGTGTGTGTTCACTATTTTAAAAATAAAAAAGAAGCTTGGCGTTATTTCCAAGAGGAACACAATTAGTGAAAGCAAATCCTTACTCTCTTTAAATGTTTGTCCCATTTATCTCAGTCCTTCAAATATGTTTTAGTGCTGCAAATACACATCTATAACAAACAGTATATGTACCTAGGAAGGTGACATAACATGTAAAAAGCTCACAAGCACAAAAGCAAGCCGTTTTTTTCCTTGACAGATTAAAGCAATTCTTTCCCACCCTCTTTGTCTCTCACTCTTCCTTATTGCATTATCATAGCACTCATTAGAAAGTAACTTTATTTTTAGAAAATAGTACACAATGTAGTATTTCTTGATGTGGGTTATAGTGGTTACCTAGGGTATGCTTTATAATCATTCATTAAACTAAACATGTATATTTATTTCCCTTTGCCCATATTCCTACTTAAACATACACAAAGGAGGCAAAATTGGCATGTACGAATGTGATGCAATTGGATAATACAGACTAAATATAAACCTAATTTGGGTCTACATAAGCAACGGAAATGTCTTAAAATTCCAAATTAAAAGGGATCCACCAACAATAAACCCTGATTGTGAAAAAAGAGGAGATGAAGTTTATTCTAACCACTCCAGATTGACTGTCTCTGTCACAAATTAAATAGAGTGGAAAATTACTAAATGCATTTATTTATCTTTTGCTCATCTGCATTGATGTACCTGCACCAAAGTCACTGTCAGGCAGGATCTTTCCATGTGCCCCTTGCTTAACAGTGGCCATGAGGAGCTTCTCTCTAACAGACCTCAGTTCCTGGGGCCACTCTGCACCGATACCACCAGTCCGCCTCTTCCGGACCTCTTCCTGGACAGGCAGGCCGCTCGTGCGTGATCCCAGAGACAGCTGCCCTGGTTTGTTACATGTCATCAGAAACCAAGTCAAGAATCACAGGCCTCTATTATTAACAAGCGGCTTTTGATGTTTCAGCGCCGACTGGGAGATGCAGCAAAGAAAGCGATCAGCAAGCTCCAGGTCAGGACCATCAAGAAGGGCGACAAGGTAACGGCCTCTTTTCTTCGGGGTGAGGAGCTGTCCAGACACGCTCCGGGCCCTACTGACCCCCAGGGCAGAAGAGAGAGAAGGATGGGAGAGGGGGAAGGAGGGTGCGGATAGTTCTCCACTAAGCACCTGTTACTATACCCATCTTTATTAAATATAATTTGAAGCACTTTATAAAATGCATACAACAAAGTAGTTTGGATAGAAATTAAACAGAAAGTGTGGGGAAAACATATAAAGTTGGGATGAAATTAGTATACAAATGCATTACCTTAAATATATAACTGAATTTAGGTTGGGGCTTTCTAATAGCCAATGCAAAGAAGCAAATAATATTCAATTTTGAAGCAGTAGCTAATTACCTTATTCAGTGACCCACACAGTTTTGTCTTGTTTTTTTTTTTTTTTTCTAATGACTGTGCCTGTGTTAGGACTTGAAACAGTCTCCCCGTGAATCTTTGCAGGGAAGACCATGTTAGGTGCTGAGCGATCCCCTCCACTTACATCTGCGGTACGTGCAGGGAGCGTATTCAGAGCCCGTGAAGGGTGGCATCTAGAACCCCACGGTCTTCGCAGCAGGCTCCCTCGCTGCAGAATGATGACAGAAAGCCAAAGGCACAAGCACATGTTGAGGACGGTCAGCAAAGTGGTGCCGTCCACACCTGCGGCCTCTGAGGCTCTCCCTTCACCCCAGGAGAAAGTGTAGAGCAGTGGATCTGGGGCTCCTGGGGGCTTGTGAGGGATCCCTGGCTCACAGGTGTTCCTCGGGCTGTCTCTAGTGCAGGCGGTTGATTTGTCTCCCTACTTGTGTGCTGCTGTTTTTCACCTGTCTGAAAACGCTACTGAGCGTATTAGTATGATAACATTCATTTAAAAATGACTACCGAATTTAAAGTATTTTTCACTACTTCTTCCCCTGAAATATACAACAATACAAGAATAAGGACTATCATATAAGTAATATTTTATGGGGTATTAAGGGGGATTTATATACTTGGAAAAAGAGAAGCACTTTTTTAGAGTTGTATACATTAGATTTCTGAGGAACGGGTAGATAAAATATTGTTCTGATATTTCTTCATAGATAGTATTTCTCATCTTCGGACTTTTGATATGTCACCTCTAATTATAACGAATAGCATTATTAGCAATGGGACATACAACATCATCTCCTCCCAAAAGCACTTGCAGGGGAACCCAGAAACAAAAAAGTGGAGGTTAGAAGGAATGGACATTAGGCAATATTCAGCCAAGCATTGATGAAGAAGCCCCCCCGCCCAGGCTGTGGAACCCACCTGGCTCCGAGGCGTGCTGTCCTTCAGCATGTTACCTGGGCGCTTCCACAAGAGCTGAATCCACGAAAGGAGGCTCACGTGCGTTTTCTCTGTTGCAGGAAACAGAGCCCGACTTTGACAACTGTGCCGTTTGCATTGAAGGCTACAAGCCCAGCGACGTGGTCCGGATCTTGCCCTGCCGGTGAGTCACTAGGGCCGCCTGCTCTTGACCGGGGCCGGTGCGGCTGCTGGCCTCTGGCTCAGACCTGCCAGGCCCACCTGCCCAAACATTTCTGTGGGTCAGGATCAAACAACTGGAAACTCATTCTTTTTGTGTAACCTTTCTCCTTGAAGTGCTTTTCTGAACCTCTTTGTACCAAAGGAAGTACACCACTGCTCCTCACTAGAAACTCGAGGTGCAGTTTGATAATGTGGCTCCCAGTACAGACCCTCCCTGCCACAGATCTGGGATGTTCAGGATCAATTGTTGATTTTACAGTGCTGTTTTAATTAAATGAAGAAAATCTTTAGAATGTTTTGCGAATGATCAGGAAGGGATCGGGAGCCAGAATATGGCCAGGAGTGAGTAGGAAGCCCAGAGGCAGATCCCTTGGGTTTTTTTGTTTTTTGTTTGTTTGCTTGTTTTTACTAACAGGAACAGAATGTGACAGTCCCCCACCCAAATGTCTAGATTCTACAGGAGAGAGCCCCAGCACTCAGAGGCGGGAAAACTCCCTCGGTGATTCTCATGTAATTCCCATCCCCTCTCCCTATGGAAATTTATACTTACTGTGTCAGAATTCTTTTTATACGGTTAAAATCAAATAAATTTAAATCACTTCATTAAATTATTTCCAAGTTGCCTTAAAAGCTGTCCTCCAGTAATCAAAACCCTTTTTTAGAGTTTTTGCATTTGTGCAAGTGTTTTAAAAATAAAAATTAAATTCTGCTTTGAAGAAATGTCCCTCACTCAAAAAAAAGATTGGCTTTAAAAAGTCTTAAAATACTTAAATAAATAAGGTAGAAAAATACAAAGGTAGGAAACACACAAAGATATAAAACAATCCATTTATTCATAAACCAGTGCATCGATAAGAACTATTTATTAGAAATACAGAAGAAAGTATGCCATTAGAAGAATCAGTTTAATAATCCCAAAACAATAAAAGAAGTGACAAAAAAAACAGGAAATAAATGCAGAAACTCTCAAGGGGAACGGCTCGCACTTGAAATGCTTTCAGGCAGCTTGATCGTTAGGAAACCAGGCGGGAAGAAAGTGCGCCGGGCGGCCCAGCCTAGGCCTGCAAGTGGGATTCCTTCCCTTGGCTTACCGATTGCTAACCACCCCTGAGATCAAACCGTAAACTGGACACAAAGAGACTTGGTGGTCTCCCTCAAACGTGGGCACGACACATACGTTCTCCCTCTAGACATTACGCTCGGTGTTGACTGAGTGGCTGCAGAAGCGCCGGCAGAGAAAGGCAGCCGGCGAACCACACAGAGCCTCTCAGCACAGCCTCTTCCGTCTCTGCAGGTTCCACTCGGGGTCTCGCAGAGCCTGAGAGTTAAAAGCAGGGAAAGAGTTTTCCTGTATTTTATTTCTTGGAGATTGTTCAGAGCCCTGTGAGGCTGCTCCTACTTTAAAAAAAAATCCAAAGCAAATTAAATTTAAATAGCAACTTTTTCCTGAAACTCCAAAGAACTTTACAAAGGTAATTCAGAAAATGTTTTCAAAACTAGCGACAGCATTCCTTTAGCTCTGTAATCCATGCAGGGTAAAAGAGCTTGTTCATTTAGAGCTCCCCGTTATGGCATCCGGTTGCTGGAGGCTGCAGAACATCCCAGCCACAGACGCATCTCAGTCCCCTTCGCCGTGGCCTGCTGGGTAACATCTGGCTGATTGTAATTTTTAATTATGACAAATTGCATGGCTTTAGCAGTATTTAGATTGTCATGATGTATGAGGCCAGGTCTCCTTTCACAGGAAAATGTTTTGAAAATACTAAGCAAGAAAAAAAATAGCATTTTAATATTTATTGCACACACATGCACAAAAACTTCAAGGCCAGTTCAGTTTGGCCCCAAGCTCTTCCTTTTTGCATCAGTATTTGGTTCTCAGCTCATTCCTTGATTCTTTTTGCTTCAAGCTCCTTACTGTCCATCTGCTTTTACTTTCTTATCGTGGGTATTGCTTTAAATAGCAAAATGCGTTGCGCATTCCCAAACACAGGTTGTACTTAATGACTGTTTGATCTTAGACTTACCACACATATTCACTCTTTGAAGAGCTCATACATTTTTTTCCATGCTGACTTTAAAATCAAGATATTTTATGCCTATTGTTCTTATCTGCCAGGCAGTTTGCACTAATGGATGTTATCAAACAAATGCACTGGCATTTGCTTTTTGCTAGATAATTTCCTCTGGGGTATTATTGAGTCGTTGCTCCTATGAACTCCATAGACTGTCTTTCCCATTATTTCCAGGCTGACTCATCCACAGAATTCTTTGCATCTCCTTGGAGACAAAACTGTTTCAAAAATGGTTCCAGTTTGTTGCCTTTCTTCTCTGGTACTCTTTCCTGTGGCCTCCTCACCCCTGACATGCTGGGTGCCTCTGTGCTTTGTTGTTGACGGGTAGGGTGTCTTTCCATGTCACTCAGGAATGGATGCTCTTGTACCACCATATTTGCAAAAATCATTCTCTTGTTTGTTTCTTTCGGAGACCCTAGTGCAAGGTAGGAGGAACTGATACATGATTTCCCCTCCTATGTGTAGTCATGGCGATGACTCCAGAGAAGCCGTGCAGGTGCACCCCTACCAGCTCCGCCTCCGAGTCTTCTGTAACAAGAGGCCTGTGAAATGATATGCAGAATTGTTTCTGGCTTGTACAAGATCTAGTTTAATTAAATTAATAAACTCTTTAAGTGTTTTAGAATGATCGTGAAGGGATTGGTAGCCAGAATATGAATGAAGTCAAAGGCAGATGCCATTTCCCTTGATCTTCTTAGTAACAAGAAGAGCAGGGCAGTGCCACCAAAACCTGTAGCATCTTGGAGAGGGTGCCAGCTTTGTGTGCGCTGCGTTTTTAATTTAGGCTTGGCTTTTATTAACAAAAGAAAATGCCAATAGTGGAACTTAGATTTTGATTCAAGAATCTAATTTATTTAATGAAAAATTGGTTTTTACATATTCAGTGCAAAGCCTAACAAGTAATGATAACTGTACACATTGATGCTGTTATTCTTACTGCTATTACTACAACACAGTGTGACATTACTTTTATTATTGGAACTATCACTGCTCCTTTTACTACCGCTATGTCATTGTGACCTCTGGTGCTCCCCTGTTTTCCTGCAGAAGCTGTCTCCCTACGCTCTCTGCTTCTACTCCTGCCCCTAATTATTCATTCTGATTGAGTCTATTTTTAATTACACAGCTAGGTTAGCTTGACTCCAGGTACTTTTCAGCGAATACAACTTTAAATTCACCAAGTGTATCAGAAGTATGACAAAAAATTATTTGGGGGAAGAGTCATTGAAATGCACTTCAGTCCTTCTATTTCCCTAAATTCAAGTTCTGCAACAAGGTAGATTCACAGAAAACTAATAACGTGCATTGTCACCTGTTGGCTCCTTACAAGGGAATTGAGTTGGCCGGTGCAGTAGCCATGGCTTTCATCCAGGATCTCAGTATAAATCACCCTCAGGGAACCTGCCGTGTGCGTCTTCTTAGTTTTTCATACCTTCTCTGGGGCGCCTCGCCACAGCGGTTCGCGTGTGGAACGACTGCCTTTCTCCCCACGAGGGGACGTTTTCATACCGTGGAGGCCAAATCATGGTACCGTCAGAACAGGCTCTGTGCTGGCTGGTGGAAAGCTAAGAGCCGGATTTATGGCTCACACGTGGCTAAAAGGTGTTTTTGCAGACTCCTCTCTAACTCTGCTTCACGCCTTTATTCCTGTTTTTCTTTCTTCCTTTGCTTATATGGCATCGTTTTGGATATCTGCATATCTTCTAAGTCCTTTCTAGAATAAACATTTCTATCTCTTTAAAACTTTGTCAACATCATTTTTAATTATTATATGATATTCCATATACCATAATTTATTTGACTATTTTTGGGCATTTAAGTTGCCCACACACACACCTTTTTTGCTGTGATAAGCAAGGCTGCGGGCGATAGCTCTGTGTGTAGGCCTTTGTTCACACTTTGTGGTATTTCCCTTCTTCTAAGATTAGGTATTCAAATTACCTAATTGTTTTTCATAAAGTCATACTAAAGGAGTTTTCCACTCAGCCAGCGCTGAGAAGAATATTCCAAGCGGAGAAAACTAGCAGTAAGCAGGAATCGTTAGCTTCTAATACATGTGTCAGGAGGATGGGGGAGGGTAGGCTGGCCCAGGCCGTTTAGGACCCGAACGCCCAGCCAAGGGGCCAGGCTTGTAGCAAGGTGCTGGGGACCCTCTGAGGGGCTCAGCTTGTGTGGTTTGCATAGCACACTGGCGCTGTGTGGAACGTGGCTCACGTGGATCTGACTGGAGTTGGGGAGACCAGTGAAGAGAGTATTAACCTAAAAATAAAAGGCCACGTGAAAGGCAGCAAGCATTTATTTACATAAAGAATAGTTATTCCGGAAACACTGATTCAGGCAGAAACCCAAATAGTGTTCCAAAAAAGAAAGAAAAGTTAAAAGCTCTTATAGTAAGAAGCATGTTATTGAGAATTACCAGCCCTACAGTCTTAGCCCCCCATAGGATTGGTCCAGGATGGTTATCAGTCACACATCAGATGGTGAGGGTGATGAATACCAGGTGGCCTGGAAGGTGGGTACCAGGAGGTCTGGTCACGTCCAGTGGTCTGGATGATGGATGGATAATAGTGGTCAGGTGGATGTATTTGTGAGTACTTCAGGGTGTAATTGGGTGGCCTGGATATGGGAGTCCTTCGGGGGGTAATTAGAGTGGTAAGTTATCTGCAGGTCCGGATGTATATCCAGGCATTAACGCAGGACTGGAAAGTTCAGAAAAGTTTAAGTTCTCAGGCTAGTGAGACCAGGAATAGAGTCTTTCCTCATGCCACAACTTCCATAGCATTCATAATTTCAGCAGCTCAGTTAAAGGGACTCCACTTCACACATCCCTCTCTTCATGCTTTCCTCAAGACTATTGCAAAGCCGAGGTAGGAAGCGCTGGAGGCCTGAAGGGAGTGTGGGCCCTGGGGACGCAGAGAGGAGGACCCAGCCGGGAGAAGATGGGCAGGAGAGCCCGGCGTGAGTCAGCACTGGGGACAGCTGGAAACGGCCACCTGCATCAGCTGGTGACTGGTAGACACATCTGTATTTGTTTGCATTTAAAACATGCTCATATCTTTTCATTCGGATTCTAAACCGTGGAAGACAATCCAGCAGCTAGCACACTAGTGCTCAAAAACCATAACCTACGAAACAGATTTCAAGCCCTGAAACAGATTTTCTTTAACACGCAAGACACTTGAAGACCAAGTTTGTCCTATCTTTTGGAGACTTTCTTCTTAGTTCTCCCACCCCAGAACACTCTCATCACTGGGTCAGTGAGGCCCAATTCCATTCCAGATGGATAATTGTTCAATTCTTTGTGTAAATGCTGCGCTACTCTTCGTCTTTCTCTTCTCTGTTTTAGGAACAAGGCTAAATTGCACTTGTATCACTTTAAGAGCTCTCTTTAGGAATTCAGGACATACAATATATAATACTGGGTTTTTTTGTTGTTTGAAACTTAAGCTACATTTTTACAAAGATCAGAGCATGACTAATAGTTTTCCTGTTGAAAGAGGTGGAATGGAGGTTTCCATACAGTAATATGCCAAAAATAGAATGAGTGGCTCCCATTAAAGCACAGTACACATCAGTAGTGAAAGAACAAATGAAGCTTGTAGGTGTAAATTGGGGTCACAGATACCCTGCCTGGCAAAGGAATTTCTAATGACATTTCAGTATCTGAGTCAGATAGAACCTAAACTCAATAGGCCTGAAGATTTGGAAAAAGAATTTTTTGAGGGCCGTTGAAGCAAAGCCCAATTTCGGTCTCCTCAGTTTAAGAGATTCTTTGAAGGTCTGTTATGTACCATGTGTCTACCATTGACGAGCACACTCATAAATCATCCGCACCCATCTAACCAGTCTGGCAGCCAGCTACTTTTCTTCCCCAGCTGATGTGACCCAAAGACAGGTGACATTAATAGCTCTGGGCCACATCTAGTATAAAGTACCTAGCAAACAGTAAAGGGACCCATTTTTAGAACTTTCTGAATAAACATGTATTATAAGACTCCCAGAACGATTTGTCTGCCAAGGCCTAGTCTCGTCACAATCAAATTAATGAGATTTCCTGAGCTCATGTGGCTGAGAGCACAGCAGTACACCCAGCGAGTGGCTGGCGTCCCATGGGCCTCCCTGGAAGGCTGTTTGCTCACTGGGTCCCGGAGAATGTTCTTGTTTTCACTGGGTTCTTCCAACCAGACCCACCCGGGGAAGCCCAGAGCCTCCCCTGCCTCTCCTGAAACCCTGATGTGGGACCCATGCCTGGGACACTCTAACAATAACCCAAGGTGGCATCACAGTTGGCTGCTGACACTCATCTGGGAACTTCCCTTTGGGGGCGGGGGAGGCACTCTCATTCACGCTCCTGGCCAGACATGACATGATCATTACAAACAACAGGACAGAAAGGACAATTATAATCTGATCTAACAATGGACATCATTTTCCTATTTGAAAACTCAAGCCATCACAATCAACTTTTACTGAAAGCACTAAAATTAAACACTAGCCCCTGAAGAGGCAGGTTTTCTCCAGGGACCAGTCTGATTTTCAGATGAGTCACATGAACTGAATGTCTGTGTGGACAGAAAATTCCAACCTATTTACGAGTAAAAAAAAAATTACCAGATGCTGAAATGTGACCAGGGTCCTGACTCGGAGTCCTGTAACTCGTCAAGTAGAAGACAAAGGGGCGCTTTCTAGCTGGGTAGAAACGGCCTGTCCTGACTTTACCCTGCGTGCCTGTGACACAGGCTTGATTAGGAACAGATTTTCTCCAGGTTCCCTTCTCTGAGCAGAGTGATAAATGTTGGCTGGCTCTCGTAAGGTTTGTCTCGCTCTTTCAAGCTCACGTCGTGCGAGTTATTTGGCATTCTGGTGTAGATTATCTGGCATTCTATTTGTCTACAGATGTGACTGAAAAAATAACTTCCAAGGTTTCCTCGCTAATTATGACACTTTGAAGATAGAGAAAAGTATACAGAAGTAAACAAGAGTAATCTTATCACCCAGAAATAATCATTATTAATATTGGTATATTTAGTCTTTATAATGTGTTATAATGTGTTATATATGTGTTATACCATATATATTGTTATGCATTGTATGTTGATCAATATAAACTGTATAATGTTAACCGTTGTAGAATCAGGCCATTCATATAATTTTTATTCTACTTTATTATTGAACATTAAAAAGTAACATTTTTTCACAATTAGAAGTTATTTTAAAATATCTTAATGGTTTCAGAGTAGCCCATTATTGGAGTTTAGTTATCCGCCCTCCTATTGTTCAGCACTTAAATTGCTTTCAGTTTTCATCATTACAGAATCATTACCTTAATTGTTTATGTATTTTTTCTATATATATCCCTTAGGTCACATCCCTAAAAGTGAACTTACCGGGTCAAAAAGATTTTAAAGAACCTTGATAAGTTTTGCCCGATCGCTTTCCTGAAAGGTGGTAACAATTTGCACCCCACTAGCGGGAAGTGGGAATGCTTATGTTAGGGTCACCTTGGCACCAGGCAGTAGCACCATTTGAAACCCCTTTCTCATCGAGAGCAGAGAAGGAGGTAGCATTGCTGACTGGTAGGTCCCTGGTGGGGAGCGAGTGCTGGCAGGTGAGGAGCGGGAGAGGTCTCTCTGGGGCACGGAACTGCCTGCCTTCACCTGAGCAGGGCGTGCGTAACTGTACACAAACTTCCATCACTGAGCTTTCTGAACACTTAGCAATTTTTATACCTGCATTTACAATAATGGAAAGAAAGTCGTAAGTACCAAAGATGCTAAGCTATGGACTTTAAAAAAGAATAGTTCACCGTGAGCCTTAGGCAAAATGACATCAAATTTAAGTTCAAAGTGTGCAGGTGGTGTTTTCGAATAATTTTTCTTTGATTACTTTGGATTTGTCTGTGTACCCAGCCAAAAGTTAAGTGCGTCACTTAATCCAAGGGATTAAAGCAAGGCGACATGAAAGGACATGGCAGTTCTGGAAAATGATGTCGGATGTGTTACGTTCTGTCGTATTTTCAACAGAGCAAGTGCCACCTTAGGAAAGAAGTCTGGAACTGTAATAACCTTGTTAAATATGGCATTCTGACTTCAAATGTCCTGATCCCCAGTTATATTAATCAACTAGACAGACGGGACGAATGCCAACCAGCCTCGCCGCCCCAGCCAAACGATATAATTAGACCAGGGTCAAGTTTGCGGCACAGAGCCTCCCTCCCCCAGAAGCCAGAGGGGTGAGGGAGACTGGCTAGGAAGGAGGGTTTGGCAATCCCCTCGTAAAGTGCCTTCCCCCAGGATGGATTTCTTCCCCTGCAGCTAAAAAAAGAAACTGAGTTTAGTAGCAAGAGGATCTGATGCAGTGTCTTAGTTTTCCAAGTTTCATTGGTTTTCCTTTACTACTGTTTAAATCCAGTACTATGGGCAACCGGGTGAAGTGAGTGGCTGTTTATTAGAGTACTTTAAAAAGCTCTCGACTGTTTGCAAAGCTCTCTTACATATAATAGCTAATTGTATCACAATAGCCTCTACTACAGAGCACGTACCATTAATGCCTCATTATTTTAATAAAAACAAAAACAAACCATTAACTCGGGGAGGCTGGTCACAGGGCCCAAAGCAAAGCCAGCTTTCTAACTTCTAAGCCTGTCTTTCCACTGTGCCATGGGCCATGGATTCGACACCTCAGCCCCACCCTCTCCTTGCCCCTCGAGGTTGCTCTGCTGTGCTCTCACCTCTCTGGGAATATGGTTTTGGCTAACAATCCACCTCAGAAACCCCCATCTCCCTCTAAGCCAAAGGTCTGAGAACCCCAAGCAAACCAGATCAAACCCAGCCCAGCATCAAGGATTTCCTTCTGTCCACCGTGATTCCAAGCTCGCACAGAGGGCAGTGCCGTGCCCGGGAGGTGAGCCGAGAATTTTTAGCGCATGCTTTTTAGTCTCCGCCAGGTAAGCCTGCTGGCGTGGAATCTTAGGCTGCCTAATCAACGTCATTCTGTTTACAGCGACAGCCAGAATCTGGTCACTACTGGTCCTGTAGGCCAGCTTTCTTTCCCTTCCTTTTCTCTTTTTCCTTTTTGTTTTAAACAGTGTTTACACAACCTGAATAGAGGGAATCAGGGAAATGCAGTTTCTCATGACCGGTCCAAACCTTTCAGACCAAGCCCAATGGCAGAGTCGCCCCCACATGTGGCCCAGGTCCAGTTGGACAGAGTCTGTGGCAGGAGGGGCTGTGTCTGCTCAGCCGTCCAGATCCACACTGAGCCCCAAAACACCGCCAGGGGACCACTGTACGGACGTGCTGTTCAGGGGACGTAGAAACGTGAGACAGTGTGGCAGGAAACAGCTTCATGGCAAGTAGTTCATCATCTCAAGGAATGCGGGGAAGTCTGGCTCTGTCTGTGATTGTTTTCCTCACTGTTCATGCCTCTTCTCCATCCCATCCATCTACATTACCTTGGGATACTGATTTGGACCCATTCTCTTCAACTGTATTTCATACTCTCCTGAAGTTTCCACCCAGAGGGCTTTCTCCTCCACATCCCTGTAGGCAGCTGCGCTGCTCACCCTGGCAGCCCCTGCCCCTCGGGTCCCCTTCCCCAGTCTCCACACTCCACAGCTCTTCCCGCCCTTCAGTTTCCTACTCTCCTCTCCAAGCAAGTGTCCCCTTTCTTGAATTCTGTCGCACTTCTGCGCGTATCTATTTGTGACCTGTCACTTTCTCTACTTGTCGTACTCACATCACTTAAAACAGTTAAGTGGACTGTGCACCTTCCTACAAGCCTATCAGTTCTGTGTTAAAAACACCTCACCGACGGGACGGCTGTCTGATTCCTCCGTGTACGCCCCAGTGCCTCACTGTTGCACATCAACGATTTTGTTACTCTCTGTTGACTTTCCTACTTTTTTCTCAGAACCCCGAATTCCTAGCCGTGACTTCCGGTGTCAGTTTTGGAATCTCTCCAACAATACACAGAAATATATTCTTTCTCAGGCTTCCTCACACATAGCTGCGAAATCCGTCTTCCCTTCTATTGCAAAGCTCTCTTGTTGCTCACGGGGCAGGGGTGGAACCTACTGGTTTGCACAACACAGCACAGAGAAAACGCAGAGAATGTCCATGGTGCGGTGAGCGCCTGGGCTGTCGGTGGCTGGACCACAGCGCAGCACGGGTCGGGCAGAGGTAAGGCACGGGGAAGCCAGAGTTTCCTCTGTGGTTTTCACAGCCACGCCAGTCAAGATGCTAGTGAAGTCCTCACTGACTTCACTTCATTTTAGGAGCAGTTAGACAAATCAGAAAGTCAATGAGAATAATTTAGGATTCTTTGGTCCTCCAAATAGGAATGGGATGTGTTTCTCCTACGCAGCAGCCCCGTCAGCACTGGGGAAGTGCGTCACCAGTCACGCTAACCGAGGGATGCCTGTGCCCACGGCCACTCATCCACATTCCCAAAATGAGATTCGCGTGGAAGGAGTGGCCCTGTGAGGTACCTGCCAGGCAGTCGAGGGAGGACACGGGCTCCTCTCCACCCTTCGGGTCCTGGTTTGGAGCCACTGGTCCCAGAGGAAGGCACAGGTCTTTCATGCGTGGGGGTGTGTGGAAAGGAGGGGACTGCTTCCAGACCAAGCTCTGCCACAGGAAGCTCTCTCGCAAGGAAGTGCATCATGGGATCCAACAACGACTTGGGGACCGTGAACTTAAGGGACTTTTTTCAGCACACAGTGCTGAGAGCGTGCAGGTGTGCTGCTAGGTTTTGAAAACAGACGCACGTCCTCTCTGCGGTCGAAGGCGTCACAGCTCGCTCAGGACACAGAACAGTAAGCCAGGGCAACCATGCCAGCTTCCGTTCTGAGTGGCCAGTGCCCATGCTGTACCAGTAGCTTAAATATTTTTAATTGCACCCATATATAAAGAAATGATTCAAGCAGATAAACAAAAAACACAAAGTAGCATGATACTCTGGCTTCAAGCTATTCAAGTGCCAGGTAGTATTCTAAATGTCAGTGTTCTTTGTCCTTTAATTGTCGTAACAGCCCTCAGAAAGGTTATCCCTGACAATAGTAATACTTCAAAGAGTTGTGGTGACAGTTAAAGAACATTGTCTTAGAGCATCCAAGGTCACGAAGCTAAGGCCTGGTCTTCCAGCCCTGAAAACCAGAGGGCTTGCTCAGCTGCTGTGACAACGTGGAGGAACGATAGGGAGGAAAGGAAAAGAAATGGATTCCGCTTGGTAGTTTGGAGAGAAGAGGTGGGATCGTCCGGGGAGAGAAGGGACATCTGAGTTGTGACTTGACATACGAGCAAGGTTTTGCCACCCCCAAAAAACAAACAAACAAAAATATGAGGAGGGCATTCCAGCATTCTGATGCGAGTGTGGGGCGAACAGGGGGCTAGCGGATATGGCGGGGTCGGACTGGGGGTGCGTCTTTGAGGGCTGTGTTCAGGCTGACTTTGTGCTCTAGCCAGTGGGGGCAGCTGAAGCATCTTACGTCTGCGGAGTGACACCCTACGTGTAGTTTAGAGAGCTGAGGCAAGACAGAGGAGTCAGGCCAGGTCAAGAGCACCAGCAAAAAAGTGGGTATTGCTTTCCGGGGCACTTCATGATCCACATTTGGAAAATTAGGGGAGAGGTGCGGGGGCTGCCCGCTCCTCATTTCCCAGGCCCACTGGGCGTGGGGAGTGGGGAGCACAGAGCCTGGGGGTTTCCCTGCTCCCCGTCAGTCAGGCAGACGGCCATCCAAGGAGAGGCCCGACGAGGCCGATCACTTTTCCCTTTGGTTTTGCCAGATCCTCAGCCTGTCACTAAGGTACCTCCTCCTTCAAGCTGGAACACAAAAGTACATTTGGAAAGAGTAGGAATTTGAATTTCTCCAACTCCCCCACACCCGCCCACAACAGTTTATTGGGGGAGGCAGGCAGTGGGGTGTGGAGCTGGGCAGTCCCGGGCGAAGGCCAGGTTTGAGTCCTAGCTCTGCAGCTTACGAGCTCTTGGGGTAACTTAATGCACTTTAATGGGCGTCAGCTTCCCACTCCAGAAAATAGGAAGAATAGTTTTTATCTCAGAGGGCCGTTGTGAATTAATAATGTATGTTACATGTCTGGAACATAGGAGGCAGTTGGTAACCAGTAGGTATTGTTTATTAATTAAATTAAATTAAATTAATATTAAAAACTCACTCTTGTTTCATTGACAACTGCGCAACTAAGATTCTGAGGTTCTGAAGGAACATTTCGACTCCCCACAGACGCACTGGGGGTGCTGTTCACGTAGCTCATGTGTCTGGGAGAATGGAGTGCTTAAGTCCCCATGACTTGCATTCTCGGGTGACCATGTCACCGAGGGAAATGAAACAGCTTGCATCGGTGCCAAAAAGAAAGCCAGGGGACCCTAATCTCAATGGCAGGTGGCAAGGTCTGATAGCCTGCAAAAGGGTAAGAAATGCACAGGCCAAAATAGCCCTTGCTTCCGCAGGTGAGGAAAAAATACATCATTTAAATGGGGTGGGATTCACACATACAGGTGAAAGGGCGACAGAATACAGGAATAAGTAGATGGGGAAATGGGCGGAGCTGGGTTTTCAGTGCTGCTAAAAATGTGAGGGCTTATTTTATTATTGATAATCCTCTTTGCATTAGTATGCAGCTGTCGTCTGCTGCCCTTTGGTGAATAAGGAATGAGGAGAGTTTGGTGAACCCCTTGTTGTATCTCCAGCTTGTCAGGATTGCTGAGAGATAGAGTATCTTCTCCTTTTGTTCCTCTGGCTGCACTTCGTGGCCGCCCAGCCTTTGTTAAAACTCGGGAAGGGACAGTGTTCTCCTGAGAACCCTACAGGAAGGAAGAGTTGAGATGGACTTTGCCGTTGAGATGTTCACTAAACTGCGGGTGCCTTTCCCTAAATTCCAGAATCTTCCCTTATTCCTTCGTTTATTTATTTAGTCCAGTGACTTTATTTTTCTTTCTATGTGGGAGGGAAAAATTGTTCTACAATCCAATGGTAAGGATACAGTCAGTATTTGATGGTTAGCGAAAGAAATATGGTGCTAGAAATGTTAGCTAATAACCCAAGTGATCACCCTGTGTCATTTCAGCACTCTGGGGTTTGGGTTTTTTTTTTCCCTCCTTAGTTCTCCCTTTGATTTTTAAAAATTCCCAGTGACTTGCTTTCAACACTAGAAAACGGATCCAGGAGCGTGGCCTTTCCATGGCCTTTCCATTTTAGTTTCCAGGGAGCCACTGAAGGGCCGTGGCTCTGCCTGCAAAGGAGGGGGCTTGTCTTATTCATCTTTGTACCCAGCTCCTAGCACAGAACAGAATGGAACAAGGGGGTGATGTAACTCACACTTTATTTTAAGAAGATAACCCTGGCAAGGGAGAGTGGGATGACGAGAAGAGGGAAAGACTGTTGGCATGGAGACCAGCGTGGATGTCATTGGAATAACACCAAACAAAGCCATGGAGATTATGAATGAGGGAGCAGCCCTGGGGAGGGAAAAGCAATGAATGTGAAAGACACAGAGGAAGGGTGAGTCCGTGGGCCTCGAGGACCGTGTGCAGGCAGCGAGGAGCGCCGGGGCCCTTGGTAAATATCCGTCTACAGGGCAATTATTTCTTGAGCATCATCTGTGTGCCAAGAACTATTCTAGATGCTGGGATACAACAGTGAATCAGGCACACAAGGGTTGTGTTCTCACCGACCTTATATTCTCGTGGGAGGATGGTCGGGGTTCTCCAGAGAACCACTACATAACACCACGTCCGAGGAACTGGCTTGCGCCGTCGCAGGGGCTGGCAAGCCTGCGGTCTGCAGGGCAGGTCCGCAGCGGGACCTCTGAGCAGGAGCTAATGCTGCCTCCTTGAGGCAGAATGTCTTCTCTTAAAAAGCTTTTGCTCTTAAAACCTTTTAACTGATTAGAACAGACCCACCTAGATTATTTGGGGTAACCTCCTTTATTTAAAGTCAGTCCCATCTACAGAATACCCTAGATTAGTGTTTGGTTGTAGAGCCTGGCCCAGCTGACCCATAAAACGAACACGAACCACCACAGAGGAGGTAAGAAAGACCCGTGCGCGGCGAGAAATCGCTCAGGGCGTTAGAGAATGAAGACTGACTTCTGTGGACTGGACACTCGGGGAGTCTTCTCCACACGAGCAGACAGCTCTGCATCTTCCAGGTGAGGCAGGTGAACCTGCAGGTGTTGAGTGGCTTCTTCCAGCTCCAACAGCTGACGATGAGCCCTGCCCTCTCCTGACTCCGGCACGTGTTCAGGAGACACAGCAGGGCCTGCCTCCCGGCATGGTCAAAGGGACAGGAGTGTGTGACTGTGTTCCCAGGAGGGTCCCCAGGTGGTGAGCAAGTTCAGGTTAGGAACTTGTTCCCCGAGTGTGGAGCCTGAACCTAGGGAGGGAGGAATTGCTGGGGACAGGGGTGCTGGAGGCGCACACTCTGTCCGTAGGCTGTCTCAGCCCCACCCTCACTGCGCTGTGATGCCTTCTTCCGGTGCCCAACTCAGGGCTTTTGTCTGCTTGGGGCTCTGCCTAGGACGCCCTCCTTCCTCTCCCCTCCCCTTCGCATGGACAATGTCTGGGCAGCCCTCAGGTCTTAGCTCTGGCACTTCACCAGGAAACTCTCCTTCTCCTAATCCTCCCAGCTCCCTGCCCTTCTAATGTGGTACTTAGCACCATTGTCATTAAGCAGCTTACACATATTATTATTTTATTAATGCCTGCCTCTCCTGTCATACTGCTGAGGGAAGGAGCCAAATCTCTATCCTGGCGACTCCCAGTGATGAGCGCAATTCTTGGCAGATGCTCCTTCTTGGACAAAGCATGGGTGAGGGAATAATTGCATGCGACACATACCTTCCAGCCTGCAGGGCATTCCAAACAGTAATCTGCAAACACAATGACACAGCCAGACCGCCGCTCTCCCTTTTTCTAATTGCCAGTCCGATCATACCCTCTACACGGCTAATCCCATCCTTGGCACGTGGGTACTTCCAGGTTCAATTTAAAAGGCAGCCCCTTCCTGCACGCGTCGCTAATTTGGAGGGTCTTTTTCAAGCATTTGGAAAATGTGCTGTCACACAAAGAACATTGTGAGAACCGTTAGGACGAGGGAAGAGGGGATGAGAGGAGAAAGCACAAGTACCCTGGGTACTGGACACCACCAAGGAGAGAGGGCCAGGCAGGGAGGGACTGTCCTAAAGAAGCCCTCACCCTTAAGACAGACCATTGTCTGTCTTTGTGCCCCAGGCAGGAATTTCTGACTGCTTCTGCCCCTGGTCTGGGGTCTTGTGGGTGAGAAGACGAGCTTCTGACGCCAACAGTCTCTGATACCTCTGAGTGGGCTCCTGAGAACCGGGTTGAGAGGAAGTTCTGTTAGGAGCCCTCCCACATCTATCAAACGCCCCCTTACCCTGCCACTCAGAGGAAAGCTCCAGGACTGGTCCAGCGGGGCGGCAACAGAGTTGAGCGCATCAGCTGTACAAACAGTAAAGGTTACAGCACCTTTCAGTCTGGCTTCTGGTTTGACAACCAGCAGCCGTAACAACTTAAAAGGTCATCCTCGTTGTTCTGTGCTTCCAGGAACTCTCCTGCCCTTTCTGTTAGACCCCAGATAGTAATGCAAATGAGCCCTTATTTTGCAGCTGTCCTCTAACTGTGAGAAAAGAAATCCTGGCATTATGCAAAGGTAACATCCATCAAGTTATCCTGAAAGGCCTGTGCAAGTTTCCCTCCTTGTATTCTTTCCAATAAACGTTCTTCCTACTGAGAAAGAGGAAAAGCTCTCTATTTCTACATCCTCTACATTTTCTGAAACTTGGACTCATGTAAGGCCCATCCTGGGGTCCAGACAAGTTTCGACAGCATCGCCACAGGGGATAACAGCAAGCACATTGGTCCAGGTGTCAGGAGACGGAGGTTCAAGTCTTGGCTCTGGCCCTGAGCAGCTGCGCGACCTTGGACAAGTGTCTGGGCGGTAGTGGACTAGGGAGTCTCTGCAGTTGCCGCCGCTCTAAGATCTGTGGTTCTCATTGCAGGCATCTTTTCCACAAGTCCTGTGTTGACCCCTGGCTCCTAGACCACCGCACCTGTCCCATGTGCAAGATGAACATTCTTAAAGCCCTAGGGATCCCGGTAAGCACAGCTCAGCCTACAGCATCGTGATGTCTGTCTTTCTGCATTGCCCCCAAGCAGGGAGAAAACCTCACACCTGGCTTTGCTTTGTCCCCTCGATCCCATAGCAACGGTGTCACCTGGTGAGGCCCTGGAGAACTCCCAGGTCTGAAAACACTTCTCCTCTCCCCTGCTCTCCGTCTGAGCACATCACGTCCTCCTGCCCTGCCCGCTGGGTCTGTCCGTGAGTCCAGAGCTGCCTGTGCAGCCCATGGCTTCTTCATCATGCAGCGTGCGGGAGCAGGCAGGACACCAGCAGAGGCCCAAGGGGCCAGTCGGGCCAGCATGCCCTCTTGTGTGGTTCCCCGGCACTGTCGTCAGAGCTCTGCAGGTCGCACTGTCTGATCGTGCCCCGGTCCCCTTGCGTTCAGTGGAAATGAGCTCTTCCCAACCCAGGAGGGGAGGACAGCTGCTGGGGACATGGCTCAGAGCCTCGGCTGACCCCGTGTCTGTGTGGAGACCTTTGAGTAAGCAGGAAGCCAGAGCCAGAGCCACTTAATTCTAGTGTGACCGTCCAGCTGGTGCCTCCGTTACATGTTTTATAAAACTGAACCGGTCCGCCAGGGCAGCTGGCTGGCTTGACACTCCAAGGAGAGACGCTCCCAGATCCCCAGCAAGTAAAACCCACAGGCCCAGACACCGGCTGCTGTGGGAGGGCAGGACGCCAGCCAGGCCACCCAATCCGAGGGAAAGCTGTCAGAGCAGCACAGGCATGGCTAAGAGGAGCCAGCCAAACAGGATGCAGAAACCGGCCTCCCCCACCCCCGCCCCTCCCCTGTGTGGCACCCTCCCTGCAGCCTGCCTCACTGCACTAATGGCAGAGAATAAAGAGAATGTTAATGGTCCCAAGATGTCACTGAAGCAGGAAGGATCAGATCAGATATCAAAGGTTTTCTTTAATGCTAAAGGGCTAATCATTCGAGAACTATCAGAGCAACTCTGTTGGAGAGGGCACACCCAAAGCATTATGAGGTCACACATGGGCTGAATTTTCTCCCCTGGACCAGCTGCCTCTGTGCCAGCTCTACGCCGATTTTCACGCCTGGTACACCAGACACAAATCGACTTGAGAGACTTTAGCTTTCGGCTAGATTTTGAAAGGCACTGCATTAAATTTTCACAGCAGAGTTGTAAATGCATCATGCATTCAAGGTGAAATCAATCACTGCCAACATGAAACATTAGTAAAAACCCGACATCTCTGCCAGATGCTGGTGACTTAGAAAATGGACTCAGTTTTTGCACTTTTCACATTGCTGGCTGTAACTGGTTTTTACAAGGGAGGGGGAAGTGTGTGTGTATGTGTGTGTGTGCTTGCACGTGTGCATGTGTGCCTGTGGTGCCCACAGTGTTTAGAACACGTGCAGTTGGAGGTAGGCGGGCACATCAGTGAACCTAGTTCCTATTGTTCAGGGTATTTTCAAGGCTCCTGAGTGTAGATTCCAATGCTCCTTGGTCGAGACAGTGAAACCAGATTTTGTACCAAGTAGCATAGAACTCCAGACTTTTCCTGGGGAGGCATGGCTTCTCCAGAAGCTTCTGTAAATGAGTTGAGAGTGCAGCTATTAATTATTCTGAATTAATGGATGGCCATTTGGCTTATTTCTAAAACTATAACATTTGACTTTTAGGCCATCTATGGCCTTCTGGCTGGGGTTTAAACCTATCAGTCTGGATAGGAGATTACTTAGCTCACTTGAGTTCCAGAAAAATAAACATCGGTAGCATCTTTTGGATTTCACCAAGGGCTGTCAAAGGCCAGCCGAACAGGAATGTGATGGTCTCCAAGCCCGCCAGAGAGAGCAGAGCGCCCTCCTGCGTGACCGAGGCACACGGCCCCCTCCCCGCCTGCCTGGGGCTTCTCAGGTTTTGTCCTGGAGGGTGATTCCGAAGGCTGGATCTGGGAGGAATTTTGGATGTTGTTTCTACTCCATCCTCTGTCCTTGGGTAGCACCAGGCCTAAATTATACCAAAGAGATGACATTTTTCACTCCGTGCGTAGAATTTTCCGTGTAATTGGACAAGCTCATAGCCTTCTCAACTGGAAAACCCATACTAGAGCTAACTGAAACCTTTTTTATGGAGCTGAGAGAACTGTCTTACAGTCTTCCTGAGCTCCTACACTCCAGTTCCTCTTCATCAAGGAACATTGAAAAGGGCCTGTCACTTTCTCTGATACGCGGTGCCCCTTGGCCCTTCATCTCTGACGCCTTACCTGTGCTCAGTGCTCAGTGAATGTCCGTGACATTGGAGCCCATCACAGCCGGAAGCTGCTGGTCACAGAACCGTGTTTGTGAAACTCACCCCCATCCTCCTGTGCATGAGGCCCGCTCCCCAACGACTCGGTTGTCACCCTGATCTGCCAATAGTCCAAACACAGGTGGCAGGGGCTTTTTGTTTGTTTTGTTGTTGTTGTTAACTGAATGTCCCTGTGGCTGCCTGTGCTGTAAGGCAAATAAATTTAAGTTGAAATCTAAGAGCTGGAAACATTTTCAACTTGGTAAGGGGGTTTCTCCAAAATGAACACGAGAATGAAAGCACAGCTCGGGGCTCACGAAGTTCCCATTACAGTGGGTAACTTTTTTCATTATGTTCACTATATTTTGCCAGGAAAAATAAAATACTGACCTGAAAGGGGAGAGAGAGAGGGGTCCTTTATCATCGGAAGTGTTTTCATCTCTTTATCTATGTTATTCTGTTTCACCCTCCTTTGCTTCCACTCAGGTCTAGGTGTGGCTTTGTAAGGTGGCAGAACACCGGTTTTGGTGATGCCTATAAGGTACCAAATAAACTGGGTTCTTCTATCCCAGCAAACACCTTCTGCCCTCACGGTTATCCAGGTGTGAGCAGGATGACTGAATAGGAACGCCTGTGTAGCTGGCATGTTCGTAAATCCCTAACTATTTGGCAGTTGGTTTACTTGAGGAATTTCCACCTGCTGACCTGAATCTGAATAGCTGTACCTTGTCCACATACAGATGGTATTTAACATCTTTGACTAAAAAACGTTATGACCATAATTTCTCTTAGAGGGCTATAAATTGGGTTTCTTTTTAAATATGCTCCTTGACAACCCATTTAGAGTGGGTATAAACTGTGAGGTGCAGTCAGGCCGGTGCATTAAATGTTGTGTCTAATGCAAATTACTAATTAATAATGTCTGCTAACAGTCTCGTTGAGCTAATTCTCTTTCTCTTTCCTCCCCCTGCTCTGTTAGAGATGTCATACTGTGACTGCTAGTCCGCAGAGTAAAGGCAAACATCGTGCATCAGAATTAATTAAAAAAAGTTTTTAAATGCGGGAACAATATCAACAAGCAAACAGCACTGGAAGTACACATCCGTTATCATGTGCACGATGGCATTCAGAGGTCTGTGGCTGAAAGAACAGCCTCACCAGATCCTCACTGGGCACCCTCTCCCTGCCTGAGGGCCCACACAATGGGTTTGGCTTAGAAGCATCTGTACATAGTGTAAGGAGGAGGAAAAGTCATTTTTCTGCCCAGCTTCTCCAGCCGGAGCCCTGTAAATTAGATTTATAAAAGATTAACAAGAGAAAACCAAACCAAAGTTTAGTATCACATGCATCATGCATACACATGGGAACACTTAGTGACGAGTAACTCAAAGTGGTGGTTAGAACTTGAGCTTAGGTAGCATCTTCAAAAAAGAGTGATAAAGTTTTTGAGAAGTAATAAAACAAAAGAAAAAGTCTTTGAGTTTCTAGAACAGCACGGAGGTAAATATGTGGAGGAAACTAATGTCAGGTAAGGTCATGTTGCTAAGGTTTGTTTGTGCAGGTTTCACAGTGGATTCCCAATCACCGATGACAAGAATGTTCTTCTCTTCCCCGTCAGTGCAGAGAGGGGCGCACCTTTGCAAATTCGTGTCCTGCTTTTAGGCACGTAGTGGGGAGGGCAAAGAGCATTTCTTTATCTACTTCTCAATTGTTTCAGCTCAAAATAATCCTTATGCCCACGCAGCAAAGTTTCTGGTGGCTTATTCTGCTACCCGTCAATAGTGTGCTTACCTTGGCATGCAACTTGTCAGTTTTTGAAGTATTTTCTCAAATCCTCCCTTAATCTAGACCAGAGTCTTATGTTCTCAAGTCTTTGGAGCAGTAGCCTGAGACTCAGATAAAGTGTTCAAATCAGTGTTCACTGACCACTTAATAATTGCCAGGCGCTAGGTGGAGTCTTGGAATTCAGGAGCAATAGAATATATCGCTCAGTTGAGTCACTTTAAGAAGCTGTGCCTCACATACACGTGGAATCTGAAAAACTGAACTCATGGAAACAGAGAACAGACAGACGGTTGCCAAGGCAGGGGTTGGGGGGATGGGCAAAATGTGTGCAGGTGTCAAAAGGTACAAACATCAAATTACAAATACGTTCTGGAAATATACTGTGCACCATGGCAACTCATTAATAATACTGTTTCGAACATGTGAAAAAGTTCTCATCACTAGAACAAAATGGAGCCATGTGAGGTGATGGGTGTTAACCAAACTCATTGTGGTGAGCATTTGGAGATACGTGCATACATCAAATTATCATGGTGTACATCCTGAGCCAATATAATATCACTTGTTAATTATATCTTAATAAAACCAGCATCCTTTCTAAAATGCAGACCGGTACAGTGAGACACATGCAGTGACCAATGACCATGATAGCATGGGGGAGGTATGAGTAAGGTGTTACGGTACTGAGGATGACTACCTGGGAGACGACACCACTTAGAAAAGGTGACAGGAGAGGGGTGATCAGGAGCCCACCAGGAGGGCTCCAGTGAGACCTTACAGTGGGAACGGGGAGCAGGGTGCCTGGGCCAAATGCCTCCCTGAGTAGAAGAAAGGCATGAGCTAAGGCTCTGAGATAGGGGATGTGCGGTGTTGGGTGTGTTCCCACAGGCCGCAGGTGGGGCCAGAGAAGTGGGGAGTGGGATGCACTGGGGAGGAAACGACAGGGAGATTGGGAGACCCGTGAGGGGAGGAGAAATGCTCATTACAGACCTGCTCACGGCCAACATCGCAGTCAGTCAACGTGGTGGATCGGTCACTCAGTGAATCGACTTTCGACAACCTGAGTTTCAGTGAAGTGACTCACTTCCATAGGGACAAAGAAGCAAAAAGAAAAGAGAGTATAGAAAAAAAGGGAATGATCTGAAATTGAGCTTTCGATGGGGTGACGGTGCTTTCCAGCTGACTGTTGGAAACACCGGTGTGGTGCTCGGGAGGCTGGGTGAAGAGCAGAAAACAAAGACAAGAGTTCAGCAGTTTGAACATCTTGCTTTGTGCTCCCAGTGAGTCTGAGAGCTGCAGAGTTTCTCTTTCCGTGAACTTTTACTGCAACATAATCAGTGTCGACCCAGAGGACTCCCACCTCCTGCCTGCCTAGGTCTTTATCCATCGGGAGTGCAAAACCATTTCATTGTCATGGCAGGCAATGCTGATGTTCAGACCAGAGCCAAAAATAACAATAATTAATAGCTAATTAATAGCTATAGTAGTATGTTTCAAGCCAGTCTCTCTCCCAGACCACCTCTTTTATGAGTTTGGATAGAGTTATGACAACTGAAAGTCATTTTAAAAGCTGCTTATGCAGAAGATTAAATATATTCAATATCACTTCAAACAGCAGGACTAAGACCGAAGAGTAACACTTGCCACATTGCCCAATAATGGAATCGTCTAATGAAACTGGGCAACACAGGCTGCCTTGCAGAGCAGAGAGCTCCCACTTCTACGTTCAAGTGGATATTGGGGGGCGGGGCGGGAAGAGTCCTGCAGTGAGTGGCAGTTACAGGCGATGGTCGCACCCCAGTGTTAGGATTCTAAGACTTCCATGTAGAGGATTTGGCAAATGTCTGATCATGGGCCTGCTAAGAAAATAGGGCTTTTTTTTCATCGCTGGTCTTTGGCTTACATTTAACAACATCAAAAAAAATAGCGTCGCCCTGTGCTTTATGTGTATGTTTGTATGTGTGTATCTGATGAACAATTCACAGTGAGTCAGAGTCTGTCCCCCTCTCGTGTCATCGGTATATTGGAAATAATTCATGGGTCACTGGGGGTCATTATCAGGCTGTGAGCTACTTACTTCCTAGGTGAGGAATAAACCCTCTGTATAAGGAAGGGCTGTCATTATAAATAAGGATCGTATTATTCCGCCCCGTAATTACACGAGTGTATGGATGTTGATACTCCTGGAATTAAAACCTCATATCTACATCTAAATGGAATGTTTGGAAAGGAAATTTTGGAAACCATTTTCACGTTCATTACAGAGCTTTATGGGGAATGTTTTTAATGAAATGCGTCAGGAAGAAAGCCGTAAAGAATGTGGGTTTCCATCAAGACAGAGTCTTTAGGCTGTAGACACTCTGCCTCTAACCACATGACACACACTGAGAACGGACCCTTTTCTGCCCCGGCAGCCCAATGCCGACTGCATGGACGACTTGCCCACCGACTTCGAGGGATCACTGGGAGGCCCCCCCACCAACCAGATCACAGGCGCAAGCGACACGACCGTGAACGAAAGCTCAGTCACTTTGGACCCTGCCGTCCGGACTGTGGGAGCCCTGCAGGTGGTCCAGGATACAGACCCCGCGCCACAGGAGGGAGAAGTCATCTTTTCTACCAACAGTAAGTCTTCGCTCAGTCGTGCGGCGTTCAAAAGGGCTGTTTGTTGCAGCCCTTTTGTGGGAGTTGGAAAACGACCCATTTCCTCAAGAATACAAAAAAAAATTGCCAGGTTAAACAATTACACCTGTTAGGCCTTTAGAAGCCCAGCTCTTTCCAGAGCCAGCGGGGCAGACAGCACACCTGCCTCTGCCCTGCCTGTCCGCGCACGAACACCAGCTCTGCACACACCCTGTGCTACCCGGAGCAGGTAGGGCGGCGGGTCTGAGAATGGAGACCAGGTGAGGGAAGCAGCTGCAGCGGGTGCTCACTGGGGCTGGGGTGGGGCACAGCCCCCCTCCCCCCTGTGTGTGTGTGCAGTACGTGCACTCCTGAGTGTGCTGGTCCAGGCCGCCTGCAGGAGGGACTCTGCCCTGTGGCTGCGGGACCCAGATGTAAATGGCGCCCCTTCCGATGGGCATTTTCCCAGCACAGCCTCACCCCGCACACGTGGCATAGCGAAACACCTTTGGGGCTGCCTCCCCATCTCCCGCATGGGCTCTAACTCAGCACCATTCTGCTTGAGGTTAGTTACAAAAATATTAAAGTAGCTGTTATCAGTGTAAGATTGAAGCAAAAACCTGAAGCATTTACTCCTCAGTCTAATACAGTAGAGATAACAGCCTCAGGAGTTCTAAGAAAATCACCCTGCAAATTAACATAGGCTGCAGGTTAAAAGGGTGGGTGGATATTGCAATTTTTAAATAAGGAGGTGTCTTTGGTCCCTTGATAGAAATAACTGGTTCACTATAGAAAAGTCGATGAAAGCATTTTGGGATATTTCCTTTTAAGCTGGTCTTTTTTTTTTAACCATATTTATGATGCTTAGACAATTTATAAAATCATTCGTGCAGAAATGTAAAGAGATGCATTTTTCTAATGAGGGAACATAATGGTCCTCATTGTTAGAAGATTGAGAGATGCAAGAAAGAATTCCGAAAAGCATTCAGTACCCCCTTTCCCAGAAATAATCGCTCTCAACCTTCGGGTGTATTATAACCTGATAATCGGTCATGATAGGGATGCAGAGGGTTGTGGCCACAGGACTCTCACGGGACCTGGGCAAAGAGCAAGAAGAAGAAGAACCTGGTGACTGATGTCTGCCCCCGAAGGGTTATTAGTTTGGGGTGGGTAGGTATTTTAACTTGACTTGTAGAGCCATAAGGCCCACAGTGTTGAAATGCTGACCATTTAGCATTATAAGTCCTTAAGATAGGTTTCAATCCCTTTATTATGAAGGATCAGAGTGCGGCCCTCCAATGTTACTAACGTGAGCCATAAGAGCAGTTTTAAATTTTCTATGGCCACGCTAAAAAATGGGTGAAGTTCATTCTAAAAATATTTTTAACCTAATATACCCAAAACATTTTCCATTTTTTGTACTGACTCAAAATCTGGTGAGTGTTTCACACCTACAGCACACCTCAGTGGCACTAGCCACGTGGCGAGGGCTGGGAGCCACACGTGGCGAGGGCTGGGAGCCACACGTGGCGAGGGCTGGGAGCCACATGTGGCTCGTGGCTCTGTGTGGGAGGTCACAGATTCAGAATCCTAGTCGTTTAGGGATGGAAGAACCTGGAAGGTCATTTAATTTTTACCATGGTAAACTTCTCGTTCTTACCATGGGAAAATTGTGGTCCAGAAGAGTAAGTGGCTGATTCAGATCAAAGAATAAGTCTTCTCTTCAGAGTACGAGATTGTCCCATAGCATTTCCAGTCATTGGACGTCTTCCATGGCCACCAGCTGTATCACCCACCACTAGTGGCCTGTGTGGAGGACGTTGGAAGGCCTGATAAAGTTTGCTAGCAGTTCACAACCCCTGAAGGCATGAGCCTTTTTTGAACCCATGAGAAGAACCAAGTCAAAAATGCATTATTTTCCTTGCAATGCACTGATTTTTTAACATGCAGGAGAAAACAGGTCTTCCGTTAGATTCCTTATTTTGAAAAGTGACTGCATACTTCATACATCTCTGTAGAGCTGAGACAGCAAATGAAAAGGCACCGCGTGTGGGTTGAAAGACGCCCAGAGATGACAGGGAAGAGCATGGTTGGTATCCGTATGATTGACAGTCCGTAAGCTGGGTTTGCCTAGGATGGGCTGCCAGTGTTTGGCTCACAGCAGGCGTCCAGTAGGTGTTGACGGAACGACCCGAGGTGGAAGAGTCCCATCTAAACCTGACGCAATGGGCGCCTCCTCAATAGGCAGCTCATCAGTCTCATAAACGTGAAGCAAGGAGCCCCTGTTCACAACAGAAGGGAAAACGCCGGGTAATTTCAAAGGGAGATGCTGGTGGGGCCCAGAGACAGTGGGGATGCGATGACGTCCGTGGTCAGAAGACGGATGGCGTATATGCAGACCACCGGAGACACCGGTCCTACAGCAACCGAATTTTTCCACGCCGTATTTTTTTTTCTGGATTTATTGGTGATTTGTTTTATTTAACAGCCTAGTCCAAACATAATCGTTCTGATTACATGTCAGCGGTTTAGACCATTAACCAAATGACTATAGATCCCTTCAGGGGAAAATTCTCTGCTCTCTACAGGTTTGTGAATTGCCTTGCACCCTAACTCAAATAAAATGTTCAATAAATGAACAATCACAGGCACATGAATAAATGGGTGAAAAAATTCAACTTTTCATCAACGTTATTGTAACCAGCTCTGTTAATGCTATCTAAAACAAAGGTGCCTGAAGAAATAAGTATACTTGGGATGCAATATTGCTACAAATCACAAATAAATAACCCATTGGGGGGTGGACCTGACTTTTCTTCACATTATATTTTCCCACCTCACATTTCTACAGACTGAAGAAATGACTAGAAAATGAGGAAATTACAGTAGCTAACAAATATACAACATGAACTATGCACCAGGCACCCTTTAAAGCTATTTACTATATTAGAGCACAAGAACTCTTTGGTCGATATTATTCTTATCCTCATTTTACTGATGCAGAAACGGAGGTACAGAGAGATTTATTCTGGTCTAAAGCCACAAGCTGGGGGCATGTAGAGCTGAGATTCTGAGGGGTCATTGGCCCGGAGCCCCGTACTTACGTACTCTGTGCTCGAAGGTGAACTAGGGGAGAAAATGAACACAGTTGTTCACTCCCTGCTCATGTCATTTATGTGTATTCTTTTCCTCCATTTCTCTAAACCTCTGAACGATCACAAATGCACATAGTTCCTACTTGAGTTCTCATTTATCCCTACATCTGTTCTTTCTTTCCTGGCAGAGACTGTTGGTGTGTGTCGGTCAAGTACATGTAAAAGCATCTCAGCACTCGGGGCAGGGTGGGGGGAGGTAGGAGGAGGGGGAGAGTGAGGAACAGATTGTCTTTAGAGCGAAGATGGGAAAACTTGGCATTAAATGAGGATTATCTTCTGCTCCCCGGAAAGGCATGCACACAGCGAAGGAAATCCAAACTTGTAGTAAGTCTGACATTTGAGAGAAAGACGTTCTTTATGCCCATCTGTAACGCTTCTGACATTCCACCTTCTGTAACCTCGCACCCCAGTCCCAAACCACACGGTGCACGGTTTGTACAAATGTCCAGATGTCACTCACCTGTCGTTATCTGCCTGCCTGATTGCACCAAAAACTCCCTCTGCCCTCTGATTCCCCAGCCCTGGGCTGCAGGTATTGGATTTGCTTCAGCCAGAAAAAAGTTCCTTAGGGTCAAAGGCACACACAGCTAACCAAACAGCCCTGGGTGTTGGAGATTCCAGAGAGGAGCTAGAGAAAGGTGCTAAGGAGACGCAAAGGGAAGGGATGGACGGGGGAGGGGCTGGGAGGTGGAAGGAGACCTGAAGACGGGACAGAATCAGGATGTGTCCAATCCACTGTGAGGATCCTCTGGCATAGTGGGTTTGGCCAGAAGAAGGCCCAATCCTCAGGGTTTGCAGAAGGAAGCAGGGCACATGAATTATTGCTAAAACTCGGCCAGTTGAAATGAAATGTGTATGGGATTCCTCTGAGAACCTTCCTTCGCTAACTTCCTATCATCGCTGATCCTTGGGAGGCGCGAAATGTATCTCATATATCGAGCAAATACCATTTGTGATGTATTCAAACGCCTCTGTGTGCGCTGCGCCGCCGTGCCTGTGCTGAGTGGCCGTAATATTCCCCAGCCCCTGGATGAAAATTCCAGCAAGAATTTTCTGCTCACTGTTAGGGAGCTGACAGCTCCAAGAGACCCTTTAGGTCCCAAGCACAGACCGAAGAAGTTTTTTTCTGCAGGACCCTGTCCCTTGCAGCAATTTCCGTGACTCAGGACAGATGGGTCTCTGTTGCTTACCCACCAGGTCCCTTGCAGCCCCTGGGTGTCCAGCAGTCTGTCTGCCGCCTCTGTCCACTGAAGGGCCTCACCCTCCAGGAGGGCCTTTGGATAGGGCCCCAGTGGAGCCCAGTCCTGCTCGCTGTGCCACATGGCCAGCTCTGGGCACTCACCCATCATCTGCCCTGACAGCCCTCTCCAATATGGCAGCCATTCTGTGGCCCCTACCCCCTCCCCCGACCCTGCCTCCTCACCCCAGGCTGGAAGGAAACCTCAGTCCGCAGTCTGTCTGCTTCAGCTTTTCTAAGGCTGGAGTCAGCTCTCCCTGAGTCCCACCTCCAGGAAATGTAGTTCAGGATCCCCTCAGGGTTCCCACACTGGCTGTGGGCCTGGGAGGGAGCCCTTCCCCACCCCTTTGGATAGAGGGGTGGGTTCAGCATGACAGTACTCTCTCTACAGAGAATCTCTTTTTTTTTTAATTTTTTATTTTTGTTGTTGTTTGATTACAATTGTCTCCATTTTTCCCCCAGCCACAGATAATCTCTTGACCAATTTCCCCACCTTCCTCTCCTTCTCTCTCCTTTTTATGGTCTCAAAATGGGTGATGGGGTCAAGAACCACAGAACTGGTTCCCCTTTCTATCCTCTGTATGTTGGGCAGTGAGCAGGGAGCAAAGTGGGGGGGGAGGTTGGAGAGGCTACCCCCGTCTTCTCGGCCCACACCTCTTCAGTAGAACCAGAGGCGGAGGCGTCCTGTGAGTGAGCAAAAGAATGAGTTCCCGAATGTCCTAATGATCTTCACCGGAGGACACAGTCTCCGCTGGTGTAGCTACCAAACTACGGTCCTCTGGCAGCGACGCCAGAGATAGGTCAGCCTTTTGTGGGGGGAAATGCTTGTCCTCTTCAAAGTGCACTTATGAGACAAAAATAATTGTCCCAGCACAGCTGAGACTGCAGCCCAGAAAAAGGCCATCATTCACAGCCGTCCCTGCAGCCACCAGGCACACTCCAGGGACACACTGCACACTGATCCTGGAAGAGACTGCCAGGGTTCATTCAAGACTGGAATTTCTGGAATGAGCCGCTTTCTCTTACTGGAGGAACTCAGCATGCACCTCTCTGGGGATTCTTCATTGCTAAAGACACAGCCTATTAAAATTAGACCAGAAGTGACATTTGCTCTTATGTGTTTTAAGTTCCATGTTTATTATTTAGGGAGCAATTCATGAACATTCAGAAGTCCAAGTGTCCCTAGGCTGGCGCTGACCACAGCATGAACATGAAGATAAAACACTGTGTCTGCAGGACTTTTCCAGGAACCTGGATTTTGAACCAGAGTCAAGACGACTGAGAAAAGGGGAAGGTTGGTATGAACATCACTTCTGTTTCAAATGTGCAGCTACACTTGCAAAGCAGCAACTTCCAGGTTTTATGTGACTAAAAAATACTGGTGCATCCAGAAATAAATACATCTAGAAAAAGCATTCCACCATTTACGAGGGAGGGCAAGAGTGAGTAGCCACGTCTGCTTTTTTGACTTGCCTGAGAGTAGCTCCTCCCAACGGTGGATAATATGCTGGCTGGAACCAGCAATGAGAATGGTCTCCCTTGGTGCCCATAAAACTCACATTAGCCCTGGCAAGATGATGGCGTTGATTTGTGAGCATATTCCACTGTGTCAGACACAGAACCAGCCAACCTTTTACGACTGCAGACCCCACTGACATCCCTCCTTCAGAAAATAGCTAAGCCACGGAGGACGACTTCCTACACAAAAGGATGCATTTGCAGATTGCAACACTGCTCCCCACAATCGACTCCATGTCTCCTAATGTGCCAGGGCCCTGAAGCAGCATCGCCTCCTTGTTTCTGAGCCCTGCAGCTTACCAGCTCAAATGACAGCTTCCACAGAGGGACAGCTGCTCTGAAGAGCAAAGATCTCTGCAATAAGCACATGCCTTGATCATCGAGTGACCCAGATGGCACCTATCCAATCGACAAGCCACTGGCTTTTCCATGATAACATCCCTCCTGGATTGAAAACACTAGTCTGTCCGAGAAAGCCCACACAGGGCCAGACTCCCAGGCTTTTCCTGTCTTCTGCGTCTGGTGCCTCTGACAGGGAGTGTGAGCATCTGCAGGCTCACAAACAGCCTGGGACAGACTTGATCAATTTAGACCGCAGATATATTGTCAGTTGCAATGCCCAGCTTGGACATGACACACAGCGGCCTCCTGGAAGGAACTCGTCTTCCTGAAATGTAGTAAGTCAGCCAGCAGACCAAATTCATCTGTTTCTGGGAGATTATCTCAAGTCCAGAGTTACTCACTGACAGCACCACCTCCACTGGGATGCATTCCTCCCAAAGCTGTCTTGCTTCTGGTGTGCTGGTGGGGTGGCTGTTCCAAGGGTGAGCTGGGGAGCGGGATGTTGAGCAGACCCACATTTTACCAGACACTGTCACCCTGAGCACGGGTCTCAGCAGGGTGGTGGCCGCCAATGGTAGGAAGCACAGCTGGCAGGTCGGCCCCTTTTCAGTGTTTGAGCAGCAGGAAGTGCTAATAAGATGAAGTTTCTCTTTGCATTTCAATTCCAAAGCAAACCATGGGAACTTGCATCATTCAGAGATTAAGAAAACAGAAAGAGCTGAAAATGCCTTTTGGATGACATAAGAATTGGCTCTTAAAATTCAGAGTCACAGGGTTCTGTAAGTCAAAGTATTTGAGAAATGACATTCAGTGTCCAAGAGCAAAAATGCAGAACTCCCAGAACATTCCTGGGGCCACCGAGGGCAGTGCATAGAATGGAAATAGCACCAGCCAGGGCCAGGAAAGGTGGCCCTTAGTCCTGATTTGGCCTCCAATTAATTTACTGTGTGTCATTGAGCAAGTCACTTACCCTCTCTGCATGTTCATTTCTTCAGCTGTCAAATAAGGCACTTAGTTTAACAGAAGGAAAGAACCTTGAGTTTGCTGACTGATCATTCTCCTTAAGATCTCGAAGCATTATTCACCTACAATATCTTGTTCTGTCTGCACAGCATTCTTGTACAATAGGAACAAACAGTAATATGTGTCCCAAAAGCAAAAACTGAGGCAGAGGATGTACAAGGTCTGTCCGGAAAAAGTCCAGTCATTGTTAATATAATGAGAATGGTTTGCACAACACTGATGTAACCTGGCAGCCAAGGAGAGTGGACTGGAATGCGCATGTGTGAACAATGACAACTTCACTGTGCTAGTCAGTGGGGGTGGTAGATGCTGTTGAGTGAGAGTGTGTACTGTGAGGCCGTCACATTCAAAATGAGCAAGTAGAGCAACGAATCTGCAGCAAACTTTGTGTTAAGCTTGAGCATTCCTCCATGGAAACTATTCTGATGATTCAGAAGGCCACAGCTATGGGAAGCTGGTGATTGGCGGCTGCATCACTACGAAGTACCCACTCATGTATCACATCTTGTGCAGAGTTTTTTGGTGAAACATCGAATCACCCAGGTGACTCAGCACCCACTACAGCCCATATTTGGTGCCCTGAGACTTCTGGCTTTTCCCAAAACTAAAATCACCTTTGAAGGGGTTTTGGACTGTCAGTGAGATTCAGGAAAATATGATGGGGAAGCTGATGAAAAATGGGAGAACTGTGTGAGGTCCCAAGGTGCCCACTTGGAAGGGGACTGAGGCATAATTGTCCTATGCACATTGTTTCTCATATCTTGTATCTTCTTCAGTAAATGTCTCTATTTTCCATAGTACACGGTTGGATGCCTTCTGGACAGACCTTGTACATCGAGTTTCTGCCCTGGCTCAGGTGTCTCTCCAGTGCTGACCACATCATTAAATAGGCTTCCTACAAAAAAATGCCTGAGAAGCTCACTTATTCCAAGCTAAGGGTTAAAAATGGAATTACAACATGCCCCTGTGAGGTGATTGAAGACTCAAGGGCATCAAGATTGGTCATCTTGGTAAACAAACCATCTAGAATCAACTGAAGACTTCTGGCTACACATGGCAGATTGAACCCACGGGTTTATCTCTGCTGCCTGACCAAGTCCCACCAACCTTGTAAAAGGTATAAACCTGCAAGGACACTAAAGACAAAGAAAAGATTACAAGAGACAATATGTCAGCACGTTTTGGACAACCAATGACAGGAAATCCTCCTAGTGAAATAGAGAAAGCTGAAACCTAAGTGCCTCCTAAGAGGGAAGCCAATAAGAAGCAAGCGTTTTGCCCTCTGCGCTCTGGATTGGGCGCACCAGGCCCCCCGGGAAAGCTGCGGCCAAGAGGGATGCTCTAAAGAAGATCAAGTGAAAGATATTGTTAGAGCATTTAGGGCCCCAGGTTCCCCCCCATCCTGAGCCTCCTGCTGGTTGTCCTAAGCCCATGGTCTCTTTCCTGTTGAGCAAACCCTACCCATGTATGAACAGTCACGGTGCCTCATTTGTAAATATGAATGGAAAGCAAGGATGGCTAGCCAGTTACAAGAAACCATTACGTCTAAGAGAGAGAACACAACAAATAAAAATAAACTTCAAGGAAACCAAGGTCATCCAGAGCGCAGAATTCTATAAACCATCATTTGTGTTCTTAGAGGTATGAGATTAATATTGCACCCATGGGAAAGAAACAAGTGATAGGAGTTTTCAGAGACTAGGGAAGAACTCTTGGAAATTAAAAAAATATATAGCATAGTAAAAATTCCCGTGGAATGATTAAAAGGTAAAGTCAAAAATAAAATACTATTAGTCATGTTAAACTATGCTCTTGGTGTGAAATAAAATTTTCTTAAATTAATTTGACTGCAAAATTAAATTTAAAAATAAAGAAAAACAGAAAGAGTCTATTGACTTGCCATTGAAGAATTAAGCCACTAATTTAACACACATTTTGTATTAGTATCTCACACACCACCCCCAAAATGTGATTTTTCTTACAGTGAAAACCATGGGCTTGTACAGGCATACTTGGCTTCAGAAACTGTGTATGGTACCAGACTTTCAGGAGTATTTCCTTTTTGCATGCTACATTTGTTATATTTGCAACACACTAGTGTATGGATTTATTTTATAACTTAGTGACTTCAGTTTTTACGGCGAAATTACTTCCCAGTGTTCGAGCCAATAACATGCAGTTACCCCATATTCTTTCCCCTCTATTGCTCTCCATAGTAAAGCCATCACCAAGCCAGGCTCATTCTTCCTTGAAATCTCTCTTCCTGGGCCATTCCCTCTGCCGCTGCCATCCGTCAAACCTTATCATCTCATACCTGGCTTTTTGCCACGGCTGACATTTCACCCCCTCGTTTCTAGTCTTACCATTCCCAGTCTGTCCTGATCCCGCTTCCTCGATGATCACCTGTAGAAACCTGATCTTAGTTCACTGTTTTGCTCAGAACATTTTTATCACCTCCCTCAAGCTGGCTGATCTGGACAAATCAGGAAGCGTTCGGCTTCTGCATCTCTGTCTGACTTTCCACCACTCACCACTCCCACAGCGCACGTCACGCAGAAGCATTGCAAAGCCACCGATGGCTCCAGGCACACTGTCCCTGCCCCTTCTCCTCCCCAACCAAGCCACACATATCCTTCAGCGTGCCCTCCCAGCTGTCTCCCTGCTGCTCCAGGCACCATCCAGGGCTCCTCCCACATCATCTCCTTTCAAACAGTCATCTCTGTTACGATTCCTGGAGAATGCATGTGTCACCTCACTAAACGTATAGGTCCTGATAGAATTTGGACTTCAGCTTTTTACCTTCATGCTCCAAAACTCAGCACAGTTCATTCAGTTGGACTTCAGCTTTTTACCTTCATGCTCCAAAACTCAGCACAGTTCATTCAGTTAGACTCAATAAACAGCTGAATGAATGAATGAAATGAATATGCTAAATTTTAAAGGAAACCAACAATAGCAATAGTTACAAATGGAAAACACTGTATCACAAATAAGTCTTCCAAGGCCCCAGAGGACCAGCCTCCCAAGAGCCTATAGCAGGGGTGTCAAACTCATTTTCCCCAGGGGCCATGTCAGCCTTTAAAGGGCCAAATGTAATTTCAACTCCTTCACAGTTAAGGAGTAGTTACATTTATACAGTCCTAAAATAGTTTCGGCCCTTTAAAGGCAACCTCGAGGCTGACATGGCCCCCAGGGAAAATGAGTTTGACACCCCTGGCCTACAGGACGACGCTGTGACCCTTCTTCCCCCGTGTGACAGGAACACAGATGCTAACTGCTGCTCCGTCATGAGGAAGGCGGGGGACTGATGCCTTGTACAAATGGATTGCTGATTTATTATTTATCAGTATTGATCATGGGCTACACAGCAGAAACAGGGGACTAGAGGCAGCGGAGAGAGACGAAGTGGCGGAAACAGCAGCCAAGGAGAGAGGCTCTCACGCCTGACTGTGCATCAATTTCTGCAAACGCCCTGAATTAGCATAAAGCCAAGTGCCCAGAGACCAGTGCCGCTTAAATGAAGCTCTTCATTTTTGCTTCATAGCCTTGGTGCTATTCTTAGCATTAATCCGTGATGAATCGAGATGACCCTACCGAGAGATTGCACAGGCTTGGGGAAGCAGGAAGACATGGACATTGAATGCATCTGCACTCAAATCCTGGCTGACCACTGAATCAGTAGCCCACTCAACCTCCGTGGGCCTCAACTTCCTCATCTTTAAAGTTCTCCCAGTACAATCTGCCTCACAGGTGGAATGTGTCAATGTAGACACAGCCGCTGACGCAGTGCCTGGCACTCAGCAAATCACACATTACGTCTGTTCCCACGGCTTGCATCTCTCCCCACGGAACACACACTGGACGGACACATCCCAACTACCTGTCAGCGCAACTGAGAAGTTTTGATATAAAAATATCTACACAGCATCTTTCTCAAATAGATTCCAAAGCCTGGGAGCTCCAGGTTGCGTCCTAAACCATTTGTCTGGTTGAACTATGCAACCGACCTGCCTTTGCACGTCTTCAACGACCACAATGGCTTTATTCCGTGGGCCAAAACTACAGGCTCGCATGTCATTATTTATCTTTTTCATTCATTGATCGTTTGAGTACTACGGAGCTGTAAGCTGCAGTCTTTATTACCATGATCTCATATAAAATACTGCCTGCCCTTACGGCACCATTTACAGAGAAACCTCTCAGGTGCCGAGCGTCACCACGAGGCAGCCCACCGACCAGTCCACAGCCCATCAGTGCCAGTTCCCAGGAGGCCAAGGTGATGTCTCCCTCCACGTGCTGTCTGTTGGTTGTATTCCAGAGACAGCCGCCCAAACTTACAGGGTGTTTTGAGCCTGTAGACCTCCAGATGAATGATCTGTTAAGAAACTAATAATTTCAGATTTGCTAAGTCTTGGTGTTCTTTTTGTGTTTAGAAGTTAAATGTTAGGGGACAGTGTGGAGCAAAACTTTTGGAAGTACACATTGACATAACCCTCCAAGTTTGCAGCAATGGAGTCCCACACCCCCACATGGAAAATCCACTGGGAAATGTTTTAAAATACAAAGAACCTAACCCATCAGCTTCTTATAGGGTGGTCTTCACTGCACTTCCTTCCTCCCTTTAGGGAAAACATTTGCAGGGAGATTTCTGGGGAAAAGATAACATATTGTGGTTAAGTGACTTAGCCAAACCCTCCTCCCCAGCACCAAACAGGGACAGCTGGGTGGTGATCGGTTAGGACACACTCCACTTGCTCTGGACAACGCCAGGATGGCGGGGAGACTGTCCCGCCTCCTCGCTCTGGAGGCTTCCCTCCCGTGGAGCACACGCCCGGACGCCCGAGTGAGAATCCAGCCGGGCCCCCCACACATGTGTGCACACACATGCACATGTATGTGTGCGCACACAGCACCAGCTCAGAGCAGCGGCAGTCATGGGCCTCGTTCTCTTGGGACGGCAACTGGCTTCGCCCTCGTCAGGCAGCGCCCCCGTCAGGCAGCGCCCCCGTCAGGCAGCGCCCTCGTCAGGCAGCGCCCTGGAGACAAGGCGCGTCCTCTGCAGCTCACTGCCGCTTTCCAACCCCAGGTGTAGGCGCCGTCTGGGGCTCCAACTCAGCTCAAATGTAGGGGTATGTTTCACGTGCACTGATGTCTAAGGAACACTCACTGTTGCTCATTGTCCTATTAGGTCTCGTTGAAATAATACCTATTAGTGAAATCATGCAGCGCAACTGTGTGCACGCCTATTAAGCAACCGCATACACAGCTAATAAGCTCACTGGTAACTAAGGTGCACAGCAGGGAGGAACAATTAGTAGATTTATAGACTAAAGCTCCATCGACATTTTTTGTCACACAAATCATTCATTTGTACAAAGACTTATGCCTCAATCAGAGCTGTCAGTTGAAGAAAGGATTGGCTTCCCTTCAACTCCCGCTGTGCAACAAGAACAGTAGAATGAAATTTTTAAGGAAAAAAATTATGATAATACCGTGACTGTTATTTTAATATGGAGTTGATTAGAGAGTTGGAAATCAGAGTTTGAGCGGGAACACAAAGGATTAGAAAGCCTGCCTTCCCTGTTGTGAAGTTGAGGAAAATCCGTGCAATGGAATAAATAAACACTTGTGTGCGTGGGCACACACACACCTATGTTGAAACAGGCATGTGTGTGCACACATGCACCGAGGACACATGTGCACCTCCCTACACGCACGAACCTGCACACACACGCACGTTCCTGCCTGCACAGCAGGTGAAGCGTGTGCCTGCCCCCAGCAGTACTTCCACACACACAGCTGCACACTGGTATGGGCCGCATGCGTGCCTGCACACAGACGTGTGAGTCGACACCACCCACTCCGTGTCACAGGAGTTTACATGTCTCAGCAGGGATGCTCGGAGTTTCTGGTCGTGACTCTCCATTGAGTACGCCTACACATCAAACTGTGCTTCCCACTTAGCTCATCGGAGAGGGAACAGCTCCCAGAACCGAGTTATATATTATTTCGTTAGCGGACTTAAAGGTCCTCTCACATCTGGAAAGAGGAAATGTGCCCCACGGGTAAGGCAGTCCTTCCTGTAGGTGCCGTGTGTCCGTAGCACTGGTGCCCTACAATAGAATGGCACCCTCTACAGCCAGCTCACACTTGTACGTATCCATGTTCACATTGAGTGTGAGGATCATCACCGGCTGGTGAGGCATCAGAGTGAGACGTGACCGAATGGCAAGGGTGCTGGGAAGAGAAGGGAGGGGATTTATTGGACGCAGAGAGAGATCTTGAAATCCCTGTCCTGATTTACACCCCTGAAAATAACTTAAGTTCTCAGAAGAACAGTTAAGTCAGACCAGCCCTGCCACCTGCTGCCTGTGCAACCTTGGGCAAGTTGCTCCACCTCTCTGAGGCTCCATTTCCTCAGGACCCTTGTTGCTTTTTGCCAGGCTTGCAGATAGATCCTCAAGGCGAGGGTGTCTGCTCTCCCTGGGGGGTTCCTGGGTATTGAAGACAGACGCTCCCTTCGTATCCATGGAAACTCAGCTCAGCACCAGATGAGCATCGGTTTATATTAATGTGGGGATTTGTGGATTTTAAACCACTCTGCTCCATATTTATCACTATTGACAAAGCATCCCACATTACAAGAGACTTTAGAAATAGTGCAGGCAGCTGTCGTTCTGTGACGAAGTAATATGAAATATTTGCAAGTGGGGAAAAAATAAACATTGACAGCTACCTGATAAGACCAATCCAGGGATAAAGCACCTCCTGCTCGGGACACGGGCAATGCCTGTACCTGCAGAGGCTTCAAAAACACACATTCCGATTGTTCGCCGGTTGTGTGCTGCTGAGAAATGAGGGCAAAATGACAAGCACGTACCCCGCCAGAAAGGGGGCGAGGCAGGAGCTCTCTCCTGGACAAATATTTAGGCCCCCTGGGAGGAGGGGTCATCGTGAACATCCGTAATCGTTTCAAATAGCAGCAGCATGATCTTCACACACACACAAAAGTCAAAATCCAGAATGTCAATGGGCCGTGTGTTGAAATGACTATATGTTGTGCGAGACTCAAAAACTTCTTAACAATGGGGAAAAAAGACATCGTAAACTGCTCCAAAAATATCTGTAAGACCTCACCAGAAGTTAATCTGAGGCCTGTTTCATTAGTGGAACAAAGCCATTTTACCAACAATATCAGGGAGATGGTCTAACATTTACGAATGCCTGTTCTGAGCTGGGGTGAAACTGCCTTTGAAGACAGTTAGCTTCTAACAGATGAAAACCAGATGTGTGTGAAGCAGAAGTCATTTTGCCAAGTGCTATATTTTAAAAATAGGCTTTCATTTGCTATATCTGCTAAAGGTTCTGTCTCCATCAGGGATTTGTAGAGTTTTTATTATTTTATGAGAGAGTATCACTCTGGGGCTGGTGCAGGAAATAGTAAGACCTTAACCCGCACCCCTCCTCCCCGCCCTTAAATTCCAAAAACTCCCACTGGAATTTGTTCAGGGAATTTGGCCTTTGGCACACAGATGCAAAGCTATTAGGGTGAAATGTCTCTGTCTTAGATTTCCACCCTTACTGCTGGAAAACTGCCGATTTTCAGTCCTTTCCCTAATTCTGTGTTGATCCTAGATATGCTCACCCGGGCACGATGGTCCAACTGTAAACGGTGCCTTTTCAACTCTCACCACTCCATTTTTAAATTCAGCAAGCTGCTGGCCGAACAGCCGGCTTAGCCACACCCCACCTACTGGCCACGGGGAGAGTCCACACAGGGAGGGCTGAGCCCACCCTGAAATGCTGAGGGAGCACCCAGAAACCAGAAACTGGTCTTAGAAGAACCTGCTCAGGTGGAGGGGTTGGGACGCAGGAAGAAGGTCGCTGGCCCCAATAAGTACATGGAACAGTTTCCTTGCTGTGTGGTCCAGACCCAGTTTTCCTTCGCCTGTTCTGTGGGCTCATCTTCCCGCTTAGCGTAATGTAGTCAGGAGAGGGGTCCCTGTCCCCAGTGTGTTTAGCCTTTTAAATGCCAACGTGATTTCTTCACACCTTCCCAGGCATTTATTCATTCGAGTGGTAACCGTCACATTTCTTTTACTTGTATACTATTGGGGGTCGAGCTTTGGTACAGTCCCCACCCTCTGAGAGAAGATGAGGAATCCATGTCACCTGCTGGGGACATCGAACAGGGCCATTGTGTCAGTGTTGAGATTAGGTCTTCCAACTCCTAAATCAGCTCTTCCCAGCTCTTTGTTACCCCTTCATGAGCACTCACTCAAACTTTTTAAAAACTGCCACACGCTCTTCTGAAAAATTTCGCCTTCCCATGTGGATTTTGTACACACACACACACACACCCCTTCCCCACCAACCTTGCCTGTGATAATCACTGGTACTTTCCTGGATCCCCACCTGTCAGGAAGATTTTATTGAAATTCAGTGTATTTTTTTAGTGATTTACATTTTGGCATTATCAGACATAAAATTAAGTCATTACTTTATGGGATGTTTTTCCAGACACACTAGCAGGGGTGTCGACCCGCAGCCCACCGGCCACATGCAGCCCAGGACGGCTGTGAATGCGGCCCAGCACAAACCTGTACATTTACTTAAAACAGCATGAGATTTTATTGTGATTACATGTCACAATGTATTTAATGTGCGGCCCAAGACAACTCTTCTCCTGCCAGTGTGGCCCAGAGACGCCAAAGGCTGGATCCTCCCATTGTGTCTGCCTCCTCGCTTACAAAGTGGGGGATGGGTTCTCTGGCTGTGAACGCCAATACAACAGCAGCTTTATCATTGTCACTATTAGAGGCTTGTTTCAGCAAGTGTTTCTCTGAGCCAGGAACTGGGCGCAGGGCTTTACAACCGTTAACCTTATTTGATCGACCAAGTGAGGGGTGTAGGAAGTAACCTCGGAGGCTCTTCTATTCCATCCGCTTACTTAGGAAACAGATCGGAAGGAGATGTGCGAGAGCAGAAGAGCAAGGGTTTCTGTCTTCAAGGGGCAGCATGGGAGACAACTGCGTGGCCAGGTTTAATGCCACCCATATTCCCTTTGTCCCTTCACGGTCCCTTACCTTGGAGAACAGCTTACCTCACTTGTACCTCCTTTATTCTCACCCTAAACTCATGCTACAGAATTCCCATTGCGTGCCCAAATATTGATTGCAAATTCTGTTTTGGCTTTTTGTTGTTCTAAACACTAGGAGTTGGACGTTGTATTTGCGAGCCAGATGAATGGGTGTGCTTATGATTTGATAACAACTGTGACAGTCCCAGTGCTGTTGCTGTTATAGGCTTTAGAAAGAATCCATTGGGTTTTTCAGGAAGGCATCGTGAACACATCCATCGAGGGGAATTTCAGAAATACGAGGTGGGATGTGAACCCATGCTCTGGGTCACAACATCAGGCCTCTTTTGTTTAGCTAAGACTGAGTCGATCAGTTTTGGGGGGCTTATTTGTGCCCCCACTTGGAGTCCTCCCCTCCTTGCCCATCCTCCAAAACACCAGGTATTGACAGGTTCTCAAACCCAGCAAAGGCGAATGATGCAGCCTTTATTGGGAGAGGTGCAGGCAACCAAGGATTCTTCTAAGCAAATGACTTGCAGTCTTGACGTTTTATAAACAGGCTTTTCACATGCTTTCTGGGGAAGCCGATGGTCAGAACACTCATAAATGACAACTCTATTAAAGACCTTCAATTGATTGCGGTCACAGAACAGGTTGATGTAAAATGAAGCCTGCCGATAGAGACCTAGATACACCTGTGGCAGCATTCCGTCTCTGCAGGCTAGCACTGAGCTATCGATTGCCTTATGATTTGCTGATGCTCTCCTCAAGGACTGATATTTTGGCAGGTTTATATTTTCAGTGCTCCTCTCCCTTTGAAAATGTATTTATAAGGAAGTGCGCTCCTGCCTCTGCCCTCCCCGCCCCAGCCCCTCCCAGGGAGAGGTGAAAGACTGCCCCGTGCTGTGTCCCGCAGCTTGACCTTGCAGCTGGACTCCGTTTCCATCAGAGCAACGTTCTCTAGTTTCTTCTGGCTCTCGAGTTGGACTATCTTGTAACGGTGGCACTTGTACTAGCTGTGGGGATGAGGCTGTCACATGGCAAATGAGCTCTTGATGAAATGTTGATGCCCCAGCCTACATCCAATAACACTGAAGAAATAGAACCTTACAGAAACCGTGGGGTGGGGGCCGGGGAAAGAAAGGACACCCCTTGCCCACCAGCACATTCATGGACAAGGAAGGAAGCCAAGAGATGTAAAGGGGGAGGAATAAAGCAAGTCCTCGATAAATATATTAACTACAAAGATAGCCGTGCATTATCTGGTACAGCATGTGCCAGATGCACTGTGAAGTGAAGCTGTGTGTCCTTACTATCACTGATAAGGAAACTGACATTGTTTATTTTCCAGCAGTTTATCTAAGCAAGTGCTTCTTATGCACAGACATAATCCATGTATGTTAAATAAAATCGTGACACTTTAGCCCTGCATTTAGATCCCTCGTCAGTTTTAGTGTACAGCCTCTTTCCAAATCCATTGCCTGTAGAATAGTCAGGAAAAATAGAAATTGCTCCAGGTATTTGAAAATTAGGAAACTTAATACACATCCATCTGAGCTCACCACACAGTTTAAATAGATGCAATGTATTATATGTAAAGTATGCTTCAATAAACTTAATGCATAAGAAAGAGAGGTGGGGAGACAGGGTGGGAGAGAGAGAAAGAAAGAAAGAACAAGTTTGGAAGACTAGAGGAACAAGAGGGGGTGACCCAGAGCAACTGAGCACACACCCACTATTCTGTTGCTGGGGCTGCCTTGTTCCTGCTGTTGAAACCACTGCCAGCACTTCCGGAGCCCACTCTGACCTGCCTGAACCAGCAGAGCAGTAGCTTCCCTTCTCCTCCTGCCTCCCAATCTCTGTGGCAGACCTAAGAGAATGCTAGCTGGCAAGGGAGTCTGGGAAATGTAGTTCCCAGTCTTTCAGCTCCCTGTGAAACAGGAAGAGGGCGGAGGACCTACCAGCTACAACTGGAACAGAACCTATTGTTTTCCATAACCTCAGCTACAGCCAAACCAAGCCATGCACATGCCTGGCGTTTGCTCTGCGGATACCTAGGCATACTGGTTCTACAGAAAGGAATGCCATTTCTCTGCTCTGTATACTTAAATCTTTATACTCCACTGGTTTACATGTCACCTACTCTATGAACCCTCTTGGTTATCCAGTTGGAGTTCCCCACCCCTTTATTTTCTTACCATTTTATTTATTCCTATTTTTTTTAGCATATGTCACCTTGTATTAAATGTATAGATACAAGTCTGATCGCTTTTACTGATCATATTCAACTTAGAGGCACAGCCTGTGTTTAGTTCATCTTATCTCCTCCAAAGCTCGTCACCAGCAATGCTGTGCACCTACTATGTGTTCAATAAATACCTGTGGAATAAATGAGTGAATGAATAAATTGATGAATAAATAAATGAAGTCTAGGGCTAATTTAATACAATTGCAAAAATGGGTGAGGCTGCATAATCTCTGCCTTTCTCTCTAAATTCATGGGGCAGCTTTCTCTTTCTCCCTCTGCTTCTGTTCCAATCATATTCCCATTTATAAGCACCTTCCACATACTAAAGTCTATGCTTAATGTTCAGGGTTTGTGTAGGTTTTTCTAATTGGAGATTGTAAAGTACATACGGACAGCAAAAATGTTCACTAGGTTTCACCTCCTTTGCTGCAAAAACTACTGTAAAACTAATGCAAGCAGCACAGTGCCCCTTCTCTTGGCCCTCAGCAAGGAATTGCTCGGTGAATGAACTGCTAAGGAAACCCGTAAGCACTCGGAGCCATTGAAGGAAATATTTCTCTTGCTGGATGAAGTGTCACGGGGGAAAAAAAACAGTGATGAAGAGAGAAAAGCCAAATGAATTTAAACTAGTGTGACCTAATTTAATATACAGACTTCCGGGGAATTCTTTACTGAGTCAGAATAAAAACAATGTTTTAGACCTCCCCATGTAAAAGGTGAGAAAGAATTTTCCTAATTTGAGCTCATGGTGGTTATGTTTATAATTATGAAGCAAAAAAATTTAAAAAGGCAAAAGAACCACTCACATCCAAATGATTTTAGGAGTCACTTGGCCAAACGGATTTATTTATATCATAAGCCTGGGGTGCTTGGTTCCCAAAGGCGGCCGAGCGTTGTCTGTGAGAACCACTTAGCAGCCACACAGACATGACAGGTCCGCCCTTCCAGAATTGCACAGCCGTCAACAGCACTCGCCTGGGTAGGTAGGATTCCATTGCTGCCCCTCTCTATGTACTTGACCTTGGACAAGTTGACTTCAGCTGTAAAATGTGAAGCAGTCATTGGGGTAACCACATGCCTACTTAGAGTGTCATTGTGAGGGTGACATACATGATCTGTGTCATCGCTTAGCACGATGCCTGACAGGTTGGAAGGAGCCAGTGCCTTCCAGCTATTATTGTCGCTGTCACACAGCGACCCAGAGGCCTGCCGTTCTCACCGCAGAAGCCACTCACAAGAGGGGGAGTTCAACCCAAGACGGAGTTTTGTCTCCTCAGAAATTCTTGTTAACAAAATAATTCGAAGGAGTACACTCCTTACTGGAAACACTCAGCATTTGAAGTCTAAGGAACTTTCTCCCTGGGTTTATGGTAAGGGACATGTAGGCAGTGCCCAGCCCTAAGAAACCTCAGCTCTGAGAGGAGAGGAGAGCACAGCAGCCTGGAAGCCAGCCAGTCTGCCTGAGCGCCTGCCCCGTGGCGCTCTGGTACGACACGGGGGCGATTGGAAATGATGTCCGCTTTTCAGGAAGATAAGCATCGGTAGCAGTGGGCAGAAAGATGCTGGTTTTCTTTGAAACTGTATTTTCCAAGTACATCGGGGGAAGAATAAGCTTTTCTGTGATGCAGAGCAGCTCCCAGCCTGTGAACACCGAACCTGCTGGAGAATCAGGGCACCTGGGGGATTATAGTCATCCCCACGTTACTTTCTCCCAACACAGAGGACACTTTATCCGGAGGGCAATGTTTGTTCACTCCTCACAGAGCAGGGCTCAGTCCAGCCTGCGCCCGCCCTGTGCCTTCCTTCATCAGACAGGCAGCCGAGTAAATGTCAAACCTCATTCTGGGGAGGATAATTTTCTGCATTAGCTTTGAATAACCATCATAAAGAAACAGTTAAGCAGGAAGGCACTGACTTCATGTGAAAAGTGTCGTGTCAATAGGACACATAGTCGGTGAAATGGAAACCAAAATATGCTTTAATTTAAAAAAAGCCAAGCCACCCTTGCCGCGTACAAAAACGTGTCCTCCAGCTCGCCAGGGATGCAAAGCTCTTACGTGAATGCTTCTTAGCCTTTTCCGGTTTGTGTGAGAATCTGGTGGAAGCAACCCTCTCGCCAGGAAAATGCATATATGCACGTAACCATAAAAGTGCGGTAGTAATTCTAGGTACCAGGACCCTCCTGAAAGTCCACTAATCCTTTGGTTAAGAATCCCAGTTCTGAACTGCCAAGTTCATGGACTTGAATCAGACAGACCTAGGTTCAAATTCTGGTTCCAACTCTACTGCCCTGTGAGCTTGGGAAATTTTTAACCTTTCTGAGTCTTTGTTTTATCACCTAAAAATGGAAACAATAATTCTTGTTATGTCATCAGTTAATTGTGAATATTAAATTAGACAATCTATTTAAAGAACTTAGCATAGTCCCTGGCAAATACTAAGTACTCAATAAACATTAATATTTTTATTAGCTAATAAAATACAAAACTTGAGCCCCACAAAGTGAGAGAGGAACCTCAGTTCAATCTCACTGCTACAAACATTTACCAGTGATGGGATTCTGAAATGACAATGTGGACAGTGGCACAGGCCTGAGCCAGGGTGGTGACACAGACAGGCCAGGTGTGCCCAAGACGCGACAGGACGGACCTCAGGATCTTACATTCTCAGGCTGCAGGAGACATCAACCAGGCCCACCTGGTTAAATCAAACCCGGAGCGGAACCACAGCTGCGTGCCCTTTTCCTAAATGGAAACCTCTGGCTCCTTAGGCGACGTTTTATGTATCAAAGAGGAAAGCGATAAACCAAAGACATTAATAATCTGTAATATTAAAAGGGGGGTGGGAGGAGGCAGGGGAGGGTGAAGGGGGGATAAATGGTGATGGAAGGAGGCTGGACTTGGGGTGGTGAGCATGCAGTACAATATAAAGATGATGCACTGTAGAATTATACACCTGAAACCCAAATAGTTTATTAACCAATGCCACTCCAATAAATTCAATGAAAAAGCTGTAAATGATAATAATTTGTGAGAGTCGTAAGACACATCCCACCACTCAGAATTTTTGCTTAACCACAGTTAAGCTACTGATTGAATTTGCTTAGAATTAGATGTGGAAATACATGAAAGCAGTAGTTAGTTATAAGTCAACAAAGGAGGTTACAAGGCTCCATTTAAAACAGTGTCTTCTGCTTACCAGCTGATCTCATTGTCTTTAATGCCGTGGTAAGGAGGTTCAAGGCCGAGGACCAACCAGATGCTTGGGATCGGTCTTTAAATCCACCCTGACCGATTCGGGGGTGCCCCCAGCATCCCGTCCCCTTGGGCACGGACTGTTAATGTGAGGCAGTGCCTGTAAAGGAGGCGCAGAAACATGATACATTTAAAGGGGAAAAAGGAGCCCTGGCTGGGTTACTTGGGTGGAGTGTCATCCCACACACCGAAAGGTGGTGGGTTCGATCCCCGATTGGAGAGAAGGAGGATGGAAGGCGATCGATCGATATTGCTCTCTCTCTCTCTCCCCGCCTTCCTCCCTCTCTCAAAGCGGTAAACATATTGTCAGGTGAGGATATAAAAAATAAAATAATTTTAAAAAATAAAATAAATTCGAAAAGGGGAAAAAGGAAACGAGTCAATGACACCAAGTCAGTTGGCCATTTCCAGGCTGCCCCTAGGTGAGAGATTTCAAACTCAAATGTCTGCACCGGCCAAGCAGGCCCCTGGCCGCTGCGGCAGACTCCACCAGGGCGGCGCCCTCAAGCCTCACCCCAGTGGCTTCCTTCGGGGGCCTGGCATGGGTTGCCACACTTGTTTTCCAAGATAAACTTCGACTATACATTTGCATGTGAGAGAACCTGACTTTTTAAATAATGGTAACTGATTCGCACTTAAAAAGAAAAAAAAAACATTGTGTGGGCCAAAGAGATCATGTCGAGGCACTAGTTTGAGTCTTTGCCTGCGGGTTTCGGCGTTCCTGGGCGCTCTACCCCTGGGTTCTCTTTCCCTTCTGCGGCTTCTTCCTAGAAAACCTCGTCTGCTCCCACGGTTTGAAGTGCCTTCTCTACTCGGAAGCCTCCTGACTTTACCGAGAGTCTCGGCCCTTCCTCCAAACTCCAGACTCTGTATCCAGCTGCCAACTCCACATCGACCCTCGATGTTCGGGCACCTCGAACATCGCACGTGCAAAATGCTTTTATTGTCTTATTGTGTTTTCCCCATTACCATTTATCCCCCTTCTACCCTTCTCCCTGCCCCCCGCAATCACCACACTGTTGTCCATGTCCATGAGTCCTTTTTCCTTTTTGGTCGACCCCTCTACCTCTAACGGCTCACAACCCCCTCACCCCCAGGCTGTCAGCCTTCTCTCTATCTATGCGTCTGTCTCTATTTTGCTTGTTAGTTCATTTTGTTCACTAGACTCCACATATGAGTGAAATCGTATGGTATTTGTCTTTCTCTGACTGGCTTGTTTCACTTAGCATAATGCTCTCCAGCTCCATCCATGCTGTCCCAAAGGGTAAAATTTTCTTCTTTTATGGCCAAGTAGTATTCCATTGTGTATTGCCACCATAGTGGTTTCAAAACTCCACTCTCAACCTATCCCAATCCAACTGCCTCCAGTTTCTCCAGCTCAGTACGAAGTACCTGTATTGCTCAAATTATGTGGCAGTTACTCTGCTTTCTCATCTCCTGTCACCTTTGTCCAGTCCATCACTCTTCTGCATTTCCTTCTTCTAAAATAGTCCTTCCACCTGTCCCCTTAGCTCCAGCCCTATTGCCACAGCAAGCCACCCCCCGTTTCCTCTGTTTTCCACAACAGTTTCCTCTGGACTACCTCCGCCCTTTGCCCTGCTAGTCTATCCTTCACCTAACAACCACAGTGATCTTTTAAAATATTAAGTGGATTGCACCACTCCCCGTTTAAATTTTCTCAATGTCCTTACGATGCATGAAACCCAAGAGAAGGAAGGTATTATCCTACTGTGTCAAATGGACTAAGAGGGTTTTTTTTTTAATCTTTAAAGCCATATTGATAATACCCACATCAAAGGGCTGTTGTGAGAATTCAATAAAGGCCACTGTATTTTTGCATTTGTTTTATATTAGCCTTTGCAGGGAAGAAGGTAAAATTTATATTATTACCTACTTTAAAAACTCACCCACAGAGAACCTTCTAAATGTCTCAGTGACATTTTTCTTCTCATAATCATCATCTGAAGATAAAACATCTGCCTTGATTAAAGGATAAAGCCCTTACTTTTAAAAATTATGGGACAGTCCAAGTTCAATTAAAAACATGGGGCACTGTAAGGAGCCATTTCAAGTGTCTTCCGATCATATTTTTTAAGTTTTGAAATGGAAAATGATTAGATAATGTGGTTGATGCAAATGTCACATCATAAAAACTGAACCTTTTTTTTTTTCAAATCTGTTTTTCTTGATTCAAATTCATCTTCGCCTTGAGCTGTGCCGGACGGTCAGTTTCCCAAATAGGATCATGACTTGAGCAGCCCATGGTTTTAGCAGTCCCCGAGGCCCTCTGTGCTTTGAATTCGCACATTCCAGTGTGCAAACCAGCTCGGTGGGGATGCATCCATGAAATCTGCTGCAGCTGGTGGCTGAAGAGACGGGAGTGAAGGAGAAGCTACCCGTGCAGGGGCAGTGAGCTATCCCCACAGAACTCAAAGTCCGCGCCTTCTCTGTGCCGCCTGTTTTTTAAACTCGGTCTATGTGAAAGTCACAATATCACTATGACGAGCTCTTCACTGTACCTCACCATGTAGCAAATCGCATCTGTGATTATCAGAGCAACAGTTTTGTAACCATCAGCTTCCTTCGGGACTTAGACATTGTGTTTGGTCTTATAATTGCGTGTTTCTCTTGCAGGATATGGAACATACAAGATCTTTTGGTTTTAAAGCCACCTTTTATGGAGCTGAGCTCCCTGCCTCCCCCGTTCGTACTCCCTAGCTGGACCGTGCGTTCTGGCCATGGTTCAGTCTGACGCGGTGTCCATCCAAGGGCTCCCCACCACCTCCAGGCTTCTCTATGCGCTATCGATATGCTTAAAAGATTCTTCCTTCTCATTCATCTGGCCAAAGTAAGAGTTATGCTGTAGGAGTCTGTTTAGACATCTCGCCCTATGGGAGACCTTTGACTCAGAGAATGGTTATGGAGCCCTCCTACCTGCTCTTATGGCACCAGGTACCTCTTCCAGCCTAGTGCTTATTCCATTGTCTTGTAATTGTCAGCCTGCCTGCCGGACAGGATTCACCCCACTCTCACCGCACCCCTGGCTTCTGGTGCATCCTTAACACACAGTGGGGACTCTGTGTGCCTGGAGTGTGTGAATGGTGTGTGTGCATTGTAGAGTATTCGGGAGTACGACTGAAAACAAATTTTCAAGAAAATGAATAAAAATCATAAAACTGGAGACAACACTTACCAGCATTTTTTGGTTTCTTTGCTTCCAGTTAACTTTCTCTGCCAACCTCACTGCATAAAAGGCTTTAAATACTTCTGTGTTCACACTATACTGCGAGCATTTCCTTATGTAACCACAGATTCTCTGAAAAGGTCACTTGAGTGGTTGGAACAAGAAGATATCCCTTAAAAGAAGTAACATAGTTTATTAGATATTGTTTATTGTTGGACTTCGTTACATGGAATGTTTGGCTGGTATATATAATGATTAAAGGAATGTTTTTGCATCTCTGATGATTTCTTTATAATGCATTATGGAAACAGAATCACTGGGTGAACCTTTCACAGTGCTACATGTGCTCTGTAAAAGTACCCACCTCAGTGTCCCCTTAACAACAAGGTGATCTTTTCTGAAGAACAAAGATTTTGTGAACAAAAGGAGTAGCTCATTTATGTATTTCTTGGTCATTTTTGTGATACCCTCTGTGAACTGTTCAGTAGTGATCTGCCCATTTTTGTCTGTTAGTTTTCTCGTTGACTTCAAAGCTCTCAATATGTTAAAAATACGATCCTTTGTGAAATTTTTACAAATAATCCCAGTATGATATGGGCCTTTGGTGTTATTTTTTGTGCTTTTAATTTTTTGAAATTTTATTCACATGTGTCAATCATCTGTGAGTTGCTCAATTGCTTTTTCATGTAGAATTTCTTACCATGTATATACTTAGATATAATTTCTTCTAGCTTCATTAGTTTATTTGGTTTACATTGAACTTTTTGATCCATTTAGAAGGTATTTAGGGGTATAGTGTGAGAAGAGGCTCTAACTCTATTTTTTTTTTTTTTACAAAATAGTCAATTTTTCTAATATCTTCTTTGGACCTTCAAAGAAATGCTATTCAGGGCGATCGTATTGAAATAATCGGCATCCCGAGACACAGCTCAGAGTTCACCAGGAACTCCTTTCCTTTCTTCAAGTGGGCAAACAAATCTCCACGGTTTCCGGTTGACGGGCGTGGAAACTGCATGGCCAACCCCCCCTCCCCCATGCAGGGCCAGTTCGGGCACCCCAACCCCCGTCCCTGTCTGGCGTCACACAGGCTGGCGTCACACAGGCTGGCGTCACAGCTGGAGGGGACTCCAGCCAAGGCTCCCACGACTGCAGTTTTGCCCTTTTCACATGTTTACAAAATGGGGGGCAGGGAGGGGTGGGGGCGGGGGCAGCTTGGGGGCCAAGTGTATAGAAAGAGAGGGGCTGTTTCCCTGGACAGTCTGCCTTCCCCAGGCCGACAGGGTGGGAGGGAGAGAGGTGCGCCCCGGGCCGGGGGAGGGCGGCACGTGGAGCTCTGGTCTCGGCTCCCCACCCCTTACGGGACAGTCGGAGGGAGTCTCCCCGTACAGGAGGCTGGGCAGTGTCCTTCGGCCCTGAACTCTGCTCTCTCCTCCCAGGCGAGCAGGAGCCGGCAGTGAGCAGTGACTCCGACATCTCGCTCATCATGGCGATGGAGGTTGGACTGTCTGACGTGGAACTCTCCACCGACCAAGACTGCGAAGAGGTGAAGTCGTGAAATGGCGAACGTAGGAAAAAGGGATGGTAGGACCCTCGGGGACAGCAGAGAGGGGTGCCCTGCGCCTTGGACCAGGCACACACGCCTCCGGAAACCTCGGCACCTGCAGGGCGCCCCGCTCAGGAATGGTCGCGAAAAGCAATACCCGAAGTCAGGCTGGTGCCGCAGTCTCTCCGCCTCCACCACGTGCACGGCCTTGGCGGGTCGGGAGCCGAAAGCTGAGTCCCCCTCCCATGTCCCCGTAGACACCGCTTCCGAAGCTCCTACCACAGACGGAAAGGACGCTTTCAGGGCTTCTCAGTTTTCATTTCAGTTTTCTCCTGCTCTTGTTTTTTTGTTTTGAAATTGTTGTTTGATTTCTTTGGTGGTTTCTTTTTAAAGACCGTGTGTAGTTTCCTTTAGGTTCACGTCTCTGTTTCCTTTGACTCACTCCAGCGTCTACAGAGTCGTGTTTAGAAGTGCCCGTCCCCGCTGTGACCGGTTTGCGCGTTCCGTCTCTGAGATGAAGGGCCCGGGCCTGTCAGCCTGAAGCGCACGTGGCTTTGGGGAGCGCCTCTGCACCCCGACCCAGTCGAAGGCCAGCTTTCGTTAGGAATCTGAATTCTTTCCAGTGGATCTTTCACTTCCCAGCTGCCGGAGACCCCGACACTGAGCTGTGAACCCGCTGAGGCCACTGCTCATTAGTGTCAGCAGCATCACGCTGGTGGCTGCTTGCCCGGTGCGATGGAGGGCCCTTGAGACATGAGAAGGAAGCTCTAGGGAGGCACTTGCATTTGTCTGGGTCCCACCGTCTTTGGCTGAAATGCTGAACTCAGAGGTCCCCTCCAGGGCATTAAGGCCATTCTCCATGGCTGTAGGGCTTGTAGCCGGAATGACAAGCTCAGTTTTAAGACCAGATATCACGAATCGTTCCTGAAAGTAAAACGTCTGTTGTGCTCGCTTCCCCAAGGCCGGAGCAGGGTCTGTGACCTCACGAAGCTTCTGCAGGAGATGGAGGCCTTAGTCACCTTCAAGCCCGTGTCCCCACATGGCAGGTTCTACTTTGATTCCAACACCCTGCTGTCACCCCCGCCAGACCTCGAGGAAGGGTTTAGGCAGATCCTTTGCAGGTTGCTTCCCAGGGCTCCCTGAGCGGGTCCAGACACCAGGTGAGGAGGGAGATGTGATGTGACGAGCACTTGGTCTAAAAGGTACAGCAGGGGAGTTGGCAACGTCAGGCCTCTCCTGACGGAGAGAGACAGAGAAAGGAAGAGATACCCAATGAATACAACACACCACCACTGTTTTGAAACTCTTTATGTTTGCCTTCTTTTTTTGTAACTACGACAGAAATGTGCTATTTTTCCAGCAGGCGGTTTTGTAATATGTTTATTTAGACTCTCCCGGGGCAGAGATGATGAAGGAAGGGAACAGTTTCTCTGGACAGTCAAGGATCGCTTCGGGCTGCCGCAGGGGTTGGCAGGAGAGGGGGCTTCCCTCCCCGAGTTCCCTGCACATCAGAGGAGGCTTCATCCCCGTCCTCACACTAACACTCACCCAAAACACAGAGCTCGGTTCCACCGTAAAAGCTCGCTGCCCGACGAAGCACGGAGTGCCCGACTGGGGACGCTGCTGGGTGCACCCTTGTCACCATCGCCTTTACTGTTTCCCGTCTGATGCTTTCCAAGCAGGCAACAAGGCAAGAGAAATGATTGCCACCTTCAGAAATGTCCCCTTCAGGGAGGAATGAAGACAGCGCCGAACCAGGAGTCAGGAGGCCCAGAGGAGCCGAGTGCTTGCTGGGCCTCTCCTTGTCCACCTGTGAAGTGGAGGGGTGCAGCGAGACGGTGCCCAAGGCGCCTTCTGGCCTAGCGCCAGCAGTGAGCACTTTGCCAGGGGCATCCTTGTTTCTCAGGATGGCAGGTAGCCGCCTTTCCGCCTTGAGGAGGCAGGGTTGCTGGGCGTGTGACGTACACTGACATCTTTTGAGATTGGGCGCTCCTGTGTTGCTGAGCATGAGTAATCTCAGGGACTGAAGTTTTAAGCCCAAGTAGGAGTTGCTTGGTTTCACCTCGTTTTCAATCCTCAGTTAGTCACTACGTGTGCCGTCTCTGGACACCCTCCAACCCTGGTGTTTCTGTGAGCAGTGGTTCATCTCAAGGTGCTTCTTTTCTCGGTCAGCCTGGGCCTGCAACACCTACCCCTCCTTCATCAGCTTGGCCCTAAACACATTTTGGTCTTAAGTCAAGTGGAATTAGAAGGATAATTCAACAGCAAAAGAAATAGGCTTTGCATTCCATACACAGAACACGCCTGCAGGAGTGCATAGCCCTCTGCTTGATAAGGGTTCCCTGGGGCCGCAGGGATGGACTGCACGAGGCCGCTGCAGTCGCTAGAGGGCGCTACACATACGCTGAGGAGCCCAGGAGGCTCAGCAGAGGCCTGTGGACCTGACCCCCTCAGTGTATAAGGTTCTCCGCTTACCAAAGGTCTGTTTCTAGAGGATTCTCCTGTGACTTTGGTAGCTAAGAAAAAAAATTTTAACCAGCATGGAAGGGTGCAAAAGAAATAGAAACAGCCCTTCTTCCCCCATAGCATTCCTCACCACCTCCCACCAAAGACCTGGGGACCCCATGATTCACAGAGGATGTCAAAAGGTTAGGGAACTCTCTAGAAGTGTAGGCAAACTTTAATGGATTGGCTGATGTGCATTTTTCTGTCCTGAGTGTCTAGACCAGCACTGTCCAATAGAAACGTAATGCAAGTAAAAAAAGTCAACACGTAAAAATCATTTAAAAACCTCTTTCTTTAATCCAATGTTATTGTTTCAACATGTAATTCATGGGAAAAGTGTGAATGAACTGCTTTGCACTGTTTTTTGTAGTTAGCCCTCTGAAGCCATTGGGTGTGTTACACCCCCGGGCCTCTCCATTGGGACGAGCTCCCGATGGGACGGGCTCCCGATGGGACAGTGCAGGTCTCTAGCTTCTCCAACCTCCTCACGAGGTTCCCTGACCCTTACAAAGAAAACAGGCAGAAACCTAATTACCTGCCCAGAGGACTAGACTCCACCCAATCGGCCTCACTAGAGGCTCCCAGGTGCGTTTGTTTTGTAACAGATAACCTGTTCAGGCCGCCCTTGCTGGGATTTCTGCTTAAACTTCCCAACCACACCCCGAGCCTCATTAGCATTTACTGCTATTTCTCCGGCCAGTGGTTCTTCAGAAAGGCACACAAACCACGTTGATTTGGTGCTCAAACAAGAGGCTGATCCTGAGGCTGACCGGTGGCACTCCACAGCCAAAGAGAAGTCCAGACTGTAGTCATCCAACATGACCTTGACCCCTAGCAGTCCTTCTTCCTGTTGGTGGGAGGTCTTTTCCCAGGCCTGGTGCCCCCAGGGGCCTTAGAAGGGAAAAGTAGGAAGTTCCTATTGACTCCAAATACCAGACTTTGTGTGGCCGTACTGAGAAAAAGCCTTTGGGGCTGGACACTGTCCAGACACTCCTTGGTGAGTTCTAACTGCCTGGCAACAGCCCAGCTCTTAATTTGAAATCAGCATCCCCACCCCCCAACCCCGGAGGCTGTGGACTAGAACCAGAGCATTTTCATTCCCTTAGAATAATGTAGAGTCACCTCTAGGAATTGCAACCTCCTTGTGGCCGGTCCCTTTGGGAGGAGCTGAGCCCTCCCTGATCGGGAAGACAGCTCCTGAACCCTGATGGAGTCTCCAGGGTTTGTCACCCCAGCAAGGTCAACTGTGCCGTCTAGGCAGGCGGCGTGGAGAGTTTGAGAAGGCAGGAGGTGAGTAGTGGCAAAGGCACCTACCGGCTCTGACATCACCTAGTAGGCATGGTAACCTTGGAGGCAAGTCTCTGTCCGAAGAGGTTTGTTTTGTCTTGTTTCCGGCGTTTCCCTGATTCTGGTGGAAACAAACATCTCTGGGCCTTTGTGGCTCTGGGTCCGGTCACATGAAAACCCTCGGTGCCTGCTGGCTATTCTGGTTAGTGCCCGACCTCCCCATGGCTACCATGCTTTTAGAATCAAAAATGCTGACAGGTAAAAACGAACGTAGGATTCTTTCTTATATTTATGAGTTTTGATTAGATGAAAATTCTTGCCGAGCATACAAAATAAACGGCCTCACCTTGGCTGAACACAAAGAAATCCCATTACATCAAAACTCTTTCATCACAAGGGTGGGCTACAGAGTCACACCCTCCACGGAGCGAGGACCCAGGGCCGTTTCCGGCAGCATTTTTATACGCTCTCACGGAGATTTCTTCCCTTTCAGTCTCCAGGCCTGACCTTCTCTGATCGCCTGTCTCTTCCTTTGTATGCGCACCCACACACGTTCTTCTCCCACCTTTCCGGACAAAAGACCTTGGTTCTGCAGGCCTCTGGAGTGATCAGTGTGGTCACTGTTGTTAGTGGTGTTGGCGTTTTCCTCTTACGTCATGGCAACACCTGTATTTGTGCTTCAGATGATAATGCCCAGGTTATGCGAACGGCAGAGTCCTCTGTAAAGGAACTAGCCCCGTTTTCACTTCCCAGATCTAATTGTATTGCAGACCTTGCCTTTTTGCTACAACTTTTTCCTTTTTTCTCCCCGCCCCCCGCCCCACCCCAGGCGTCCTTACCAGAAAAGTCTCCTAGGGAAACCATGGCAAGGAAGCAACTCCAGCATACTGTCCAGATTTATGATCTTCCACCTCCAGCGCCTGCGACCTTCCCAGCTCGCTACAGGCCCCAGGGGTAGCATTTCTTAGAAAAATGTGGGGGCTTCACCATCTGCGGTGGCCGCTCCTGCTGCTTAACATTGTGGCGTGAGAGCCTGTGGTGGTTTCTCTGTAAGTGATCTGAGAGGCCACTTCTTCCTTAAGACTGACAAAGACACACAAAGAAACCACCCTCCTAAGGGGAGGGACACACGGTTCCTCAGGCACTGCTCTGAGCCCCAGAGGCCCCTCATCCAGCGAGACTGAGGAGTGCATTTGTGACGGTTGTTAAAGGGCGGCATGAGGACTACCCCGTGGGGAGTCAGGACAGAGGATGGCAGGGTAGAAACGTGGGTGTTCTTCCCAAGTCAATGCCCATGCCCCAGGGGTAGAGCTGACCTGGTTGTGTGTGTGTGCACATGTGTGTGTGTTAAGGAGTTAAACACTCGTGATTGCAGAGAAGGTCTGGATTGCCTAAAACCTGAGTTCACCCTGAGCTGCAGGAATGAGTTTCCCGCCACTTACCTCTCCCTTTGTCCCACTTCTCTGCCCATCGCACAAGGCCAGGCCTGTGGTCACAGGGACCGCTGTTTTTAAAGACCCTTGGGTGCCTAGCTGCACTCCTCCATGCTGAGTCTTTGACAGCACTGAATTGTCAGCCCAAAACTGGAGAGTCCAGATCCTAGAGGGGTACCCCTCGTTACCGAGCCCTCTAATTGCAAAACCTGCTTGTTTTGCCACCTGCCAAGGTCATTCACATCTCTCTGAACCATGCCTGCCTCAAGGGCTTCATCGGGTGGCTTTCGTCAGGAATCTCAGTGACCCAAGACCTTCTCACCTTCGTTACTATTGACGTTTGCACTTACTGTGGAGCCATTGGCTCTGTGGCCACCGATCCATATTTGTTGACATGATAAAGCAAGAATATATATATCATCTTAAGAGGTCTGCTGGTCTGAACAGAGCACAAGAGAAAAGTCTGTGGAGAAACTGGCTCGTCCTGAGTTGCCTGTAGTCACCACCCGGCAGGAAGCCTGTGGTCTCAGCGTCCTTACTGAAGCGGAGGGCTCGGAGCGGCAGGGAAATGTGGGGGCCCTGTGTGCTCTGGAAACCAAAGATGGACCCCCGTCCAATGGACACACATTTCTTCCATGGACTAGCTGGATTTTCTCCTAATGTTCTCAGAAATAAAAGTGAAGGCAGGTTGCCTGGTCGGAGGGAACTGTGACATTTCAAGAGGGTTTCTCTTTGCAGGCTGGCAATGGACCTTACTAAACCCAGAAATCTAAAAAAAAAAAAAAATGTCTTGTGGCCTTAGTACCTCAGCATCTTTAAAGTCTAGTGGTTACTCCCCTTCTCCCTCAAAAGGTTTAAACACATCTATCTCTTTATTCAACTCAGAATATTATTCTCTTGGAGAATGTGACGATTTTCAATAGCCAAAGAATTTTCACGTATGAGAGCTAGTTCATTAATATCCCACTCTTCTGAAGAGAATACCAAACCTTCGCCTGTGCGGCGAGGCAGAGTGAGCGGCTGAAGGACGACCAACTTGCTGGTCCGTGGGGTGTCGTTGCAAAGGGGCAGGGCGCCCTCTGCTGCAAAGTCATTATTCTTTCAGCCAGTTAATTTGACCACAGAGTCCCCATTTCATCAGCTAGTTGCTTGCCTTTCACTATCCAGGTCCCTCAGTAGCTGAGAATTTGGTTTATCAAAAGAGGAAGGAATGTCACAAGCCCCGAGGAGTTGAAAGAGAACCCCCCCACCCCCAGACCTCACTGCCAGCAGCCTTTCCTTCTGCACGGTGTTGCCACGCATTGTTGGCCGTTTGTAAAAAGACGCCTCTGGCCGGCATGTTTGTGCAGAGTCATAAGGCAAAGACCCGACTGTTTTGTAACTTCTCTCGACTTGATCCTGTCAAACAAAGGAAGATCGATGAACAGACTTCGCTCCTATGAATGTAGATGGTGTGAAACACTGACGTGTTCTCTACGTGTCCGGAACAGTATATTTACTTCCTGCCTTCACATGAGTCATCTGGAATGGTTGTACCATTTTATAATTAGAAAGAGATGTATGGGGTGGGGGAGGGGTGGACAGGCTGTTATTTTTATAGTGGGATGGTCCTCATATCTAGAAAACTTGAAGTAACTTTGTGTTTGTGAAAAGTTACATTCCATTCATTTCCTGGAAAAAAAATGGATCTTGTTCTTTAAAGTAGTCATGAGCTGGGAGAATGATCATTCTCGTTCTAGGGGAGCCTTCCGAGAAGAACACAGGGTCCAGCAGACATGCCGCCTGCTTGAGTGTGGTTGGCAGGGTAATAATCTGGGTGAAATACTTTATAGTTTAATTTGACCATGTCACCTAAAATGTCCTATGGTGTGCTTGAGTGTGCTATTGTTATGTTGCAGAAGTACGTGCTTATGATTTTGTAATAAAAGAGTTTGTAATAAAAAAGGGGCGTGATTTGTGCCAGACCCTGTGTGTGTGACCCCCAGTTCTGTGGACTGCAGCCGTGACCAGCAACTGCCAGCTCAATAATGTGAAAAGGGAACACCCGGTGTAGGATGACCCCTCTGTATATAGCGCATGACTTCCACTGGAAAAGACACCTGCTCCAAAGAATGGATTTACCATCATGACACAGTCAGATGTGGCTGATTCCCCAATCAGTCTCTAGGAGCTCCCTACTATCAAGAAAAAAAAATCCAATGGATTTATTTTCCCTTTCTGTCCATGAATTGTGTGATTTTATTGTAAAACGCACGATGTCACAGGTAGAATTTGACGCAGCTTCCCCGTGAGTCCCCTCATCCCGTCTGCAGTCTGTGCCCGCGGTGCTCCACCGGGACGGCCTCCCCCACCCTCTCCACATTCAGATCGTGGGACTGCGCTTCCCCGTGGTGTCTGCCACGTGACTCAAAATCAACACAGTTGTTCCTGATAGCATTCACCTGGGTGACTTTTCGTTTGGACCTTGGTTAGCTCTTCATTGCTGAAAAACTTAGCAATGGATTAAGTAGCCATTTTGCCCAGCCATCATCTTCTGTACAAAGTCACGGGCATATTTAAATGATTAGTGAAGGCAGTGTAGGTCTTTTTTTTCTGTGTAAATCTCTTTTCTTTTCCCTTTTCTTCTTCCCCTCGAGTACCTACCTTACTCCTTCCAAAGCACTTTATATCTCGAAATACAAAGAAGTTTTTACAAAGCAGTTTTTAAAGGGATCTGTCTTCTGTTAGGAGACAAGGACATTTCTTCTGTTTGATTCTGTTCTCTGTTTGCTCGGAGAGTCCAACAGTTTGTCTCGTACTGGGAGTGGCGAAATGTCAAGGATGCGAGTCGACAGCATTCAAACGTGTACAACATGGCTATTTTGTTATATAGAAGACTATCGTGTAAATAAGTGCCATCGTGTTCTTATGTCTTGGTTTAAAAACAAATGCAACTCTAAGGATTTGAAAAAGATTGTGAACTCCAGGATATTTCACTGCAAAATTTTGTTGGGTTTTGTTTTTTAATAAAATGGAATCAGACGCTTGTGGTTGAGTCATTCACTCATATTTCCCCATCAACACGTGTTGCCTCATCTTGACTCCCAGACGGGGCTCTATGGATTTTAAAACCTTGATATTTAACCTGAAATCCTGATTATGGTTAAAAAGAGAGAGAGAGATTTGAACAACTTCGTTATTGCTCAGGAAAGTCAAGTGCTAGGCACCTGATCTCCTTGCAGCTCTGTTCTTGTCAGTAGCAATTAAAAGCTTTTGAACAATTCAGAAGAACGGGTGCTGAGTTAGCTTGAGGTGCTGACGGTGGGCACAGGGCAGTATTGTCCGGGCGTCTGACGCAGGTCTAGGCAGGGTTCCCCCACGGAGCCCACCAGAAGGGCTGGAGCGGCCAGGTCCCTTTTAATATTTATGCGTATGTCTCAAGATTTTAAACAGCAGTTCTTTCGAATTAACAAGGAAAGGAAATACGGAAGACGGGAGCTGCCAGTGTGGGAAGGAAGGAAAGGACAGGCCCCTACTTACTGTCACACACTGGAAACGGCCAGGCCCCGCTGTGTGGCCCCTGGGAGGCGGCCACGCAGCCCCCTGAGGAGCGGGGGTTGGACACTCCTGGTGCAGGCCCCACCAAAGCCCGAAGCCTGCCTTCCGCCTGGCCAGGCGCCCCTGCGGGGGTGGACGCCACACAGCCTGCTGGCAGAAACTCAAACTGTCCTGAGTGCGGTGGCCTCCTGAGCCCTTTGCTGCCCACACGGGGAACTGCTGTGACAACAGGAGGGAAACGTGTGTGCCTGGAGGCTTTGCTCTGGGGCCAGTCAGGGCCCTGCGCGCAGGTAGGAAGGTGTCCTAAAGGGACTGTTAGTAACAATGGTTGTGCGCATGCGGAGGCTCTTTAAACTGGTCTGTGTTTCCAACATCGTGCTTTTCCTCTGCCCAGACACCTGTTGTCTGCGGTGAAGCTCACGCCTTGGGCGGGGACACTAGACACAGCAGAGAGTCCCGAGGTCAACTCGGTTGGGATAAGGCTTCGGACAATACACAGTAGCTATTAAAAACTTTTGGACAGGCTTTTATTCAGCATTCCTAACTTTGCATTCCTTGGCTTTTCTAAAGCTGGTTGACGATGGAACCCTGGTTGTTAGGGTCATCTTTGTCAACACTGCATTGGACAAGACCACTTGTGTGTCCCAACCATAAAGGAGCTGCCACGCCTGGCGACACCGTCCCCATTTCGCATACCCCACAAACCGGCTTGTTCCTCTCTGGCCCCTGCGCCACCTCCGTCAGGGAGAGGTCAGTCCGGTGCCCACTGTCCCTGGCGTGGAGATGCCGCAGGACACACGTCCCAGGGGCTGCTCTGACACAAGTCACAGACCCGCTGCGTGTGTCAGAGCTGGGCGGCCACGTGGCTCACGGCCGAACTTTTTCCCAGAAAGAGAGGCCCCGCCCCCCTGGACACTGCACTCTGGGCTTTGTGTTGAGAAGTCGCGGCACATCCGCGGTTTTGAGGATGGAGAACAGGGAACTCCCCAGCGCTCTGTAACGCTGATAGGCCAGCTTTGCCCCCGAGGCTTAGTCTGTTTACGCCTCTCCTCGGGGTACTGGGAGCTAAACCACTACTCAGCAAGCACGCTAATGAGTTTGGTCATTTCTGAGTATTGTAATTCCTTCTAAGCTTGTGTTCACATCCCTACCCCACTTCTTGCCTTGGTTGAGAAACGCATTGCTCCAGATTGGGGAATGGGGCGGGTGAGCAGAGAATGTGAGTTATTTTCGCTCCCTGATGATTATTAAATGTAGAAGAGTGACGGTACCAACTCACGAAAAATCCAGGCGACAATTTATGAGACAGTTTAGAGCAATTGTTCCATTGCCCGTAGTGATCCGAGCCCAGAGAATGAGTGTGCCTCTTATTTCACCACGCCCGCTGGTATGGAGTCTCCCTCAGGTCTCACTGTGACTGTCTGTTCTCAGCTGTGAGAAGAATAAAGGACAGTGACCTCTCCATCTGAGACCTCTACCCCCTATGGGTACGTCTCCCCTTGCTGGTCTGCTGTCGCAGCGCCCCTGCACGGGCAGGAGGGCGCCCAGGCTCCAGCATGAGGAGCCTGTACTCGCTGGCACACTGGGAGGTAGAAACTAAACTCCCAGGCCCCTCCGACCCTTCTGTTTTGGAAGAGATGCCCACCCTGTCCCCGTGGGAACATCCAGAAGGTCTGGTCGTGGTGGTGGTGACCCCCCTAACCTCGGCACCCCGCCCACCGTGCCCCCCTTATCTAATAACACTCCCACCTCCTTTGTTCTCCAGGATCGTTTACTCAACAGGGGAGAAACCAGAGCCAGCTCTCACTGCCCTTGGTTGCCATGCGAGCTGTACACACAACACAGCTGTCACTGATATTATAGACCTAGTGGGAGCCGAGGCTCTCAGATCTCGGAGGGGAAAAAAAAACATAATGCAGAGCTTTGTAAATGGCATCAGCATCTATAAATACATGTGAGAGCAGAGCAGTCCATCAGAGAATGTAAGAATACAGTGGAGTTAGGCCTGTGAATGAGATGCCATCGCTAGGGGCCTGGGGCTGACGTTAAACCAGCAGAACTCCCAGTAAGTCTAATAACACACAGCCTTTCCTTGACAACAGGCAAAATTATAAAGTGGCCCGTTTGCCTCTTATCACTTTCCCTTTCCCTCTTTTTTATTCCCTTTGTTTGGAACACGGAGGAAGAGGAAAGGGAGGGTGTCGACCAGACCAGACGCAGGGCTGGAACCTGGGTTTCCTGACCGCAGTGCCAGAGCTCTCTGGGCTGCACCGTACCCCTCCCATACAGGGAGGTGGCTGCAGACTGCTCCGAACTCTCCGGAACGGAAGCAAGAAACGCTGAAAGGTGGACTTGCTGAGAGCGATGGGAAGGTGATTGTATAGTCAGGAAATGCTCCCTGAACACGAATGATTCTACCCTGCAAACAGACTAGGGTGGGCACAAGCACAGTGTATAAGAAGGTACAAACATACACACACACATGCACACACACTCATTCACTCACACAACCACCACCACAACCACACACACAACCACAGACACACACACACACCTCACAACTGCCACCACTACCCACACGGTGACTCCCCAGCGAATGCTGTCTTATTTTGGCTGTGCAAGAAAGCTCAGTGCAGTAAGATCCCAATGGGAGTTATCACTCTCTAGACTCACTGCTTCTAAACAAAGTGAGTTGCTATTTGGTGCTACCCAAACCTGGCTCCCAGACGACAGCCCGCCCTCCTTCTGACCCCTGCTCTGGCAAAGAGACTCACTTGGCAGGAACCACAGAGGTGGGGGAGAGCGCCTTATCTTCCATTAGGGAGGGCCTAGATGCCAGAGAAACCCCCAAACTACAGAACACCCGAAAACATAGCAATCGAATACCTGCATTCTCAGATGAGTAGCTTGGCTGGCAGGAAAGTCAGAGCGCAGCCTTTCAGCCCAGAGGCCCAAGTCCGGGCTGGCATGTTAATGCAAAGAGTCACATATTGAGGAGTTGCAGCTGCTGGCTCTGAAGAATAAACCCAACAGCAACTTTAGAATAAATACACAGCGCTCATGAGCACTGCTATCACATTAGCGTCCGTAACAGTGGCAAACAGTCGAGTGTCGGCGTTAGTGGAAGCATGCCGGTGCATCAGGCACGCGGTCAGTGCTTCTATGCATCGTGCCCTTTGACCCCCGCCTTCCCAGCTGAGCAAAGGACTGTTGTGGTCAGCATTTCATGATTTAGACAGTAAAGCTTAGGAAGATCACACAGCTAGTAAGTGGCAAAACTGCTCACACAGCCCACTCTTCCTGTCTCCTGAAAGCTACCCTTCACCACCACATTACACTGCCTCCCCCTTCTGAAAACGGGCTGCCTAGTGCTCCATCTCTGTAATGTGAGATGGGAGGGATTTATACTCAAAGAAACAAAACAGCAAAGTAACTGTGGAGTGGAGAAGTCTAGCAAACAGCGCCTCAGCCAGGGGACGCAAGCTGACCTCTAAGGCCGTGAGGCGTGTCAATAGCGTGTTCCTACACGCGATGGGGTGAATGTGCTCTTCCTCCCGAAAACATCGGATAAGTCCACATGGGTGGGGGGAGTTCTCCTCAATGATCGGCAGTCTCCACTGTCCAGATCATCACAAACACAGTCCCAGAAACTGTCTGGGGCCAGAGGAGCCTGAGGAGGATATGACGAGGAAATGTGACATGGTTTCCGGGGTGAGATCCTGGACCAGAGAAAGGATACTGGGAGGAACTAGTGAAATGCAAATAAAGCCTGAAGTTCGGTTAATAGTAACATACAAATGTTGTTCCTTAACTGTGACAAATGTACCATGGTGACGTCAGGTGTTGACAATGTGGCACATGTCACAGCCCTCTATGTTTTCTTTGTAACTTTTCTGTAAAACTAAAACTGCTCTGAAACAGGTTTATTTGAAAAGAGGTATGTTCATCAAATAGAAGAACCCACTGGATTACTAGAAACACAGAAATTGGCTTCGGATGATACTGTGGGATTTTCTTTTCTGAAAGTCATAGGAATAGAACTCAGAATCTTGAAGAGGTTATATTTTCTTCTTAAAGTAGGAAACTGGACGGAATTATTTGTCAACATCAATTCGAGAAGTTTTCAGTGATTTTATTTTTTAAGTAAATACATTGGGATAACACTGGTTAGTGATATCATATAAATGGCAGGTGTACAACTTCCTAACACAACGGCACAATCCACTGAGTGCTCACCTCCCAAAGTCTAGTCTCCTTCCGTGACCATGTATTTAACCCCCTTCACCCTCAGCAAGACTAGTAATTTGTGACTTGAATTAATTGTCACGATGACTCTCTAACCCCGAGTAATTGGAAAATGTGCCAAATGAGAAGCTCATCTTTTGTAATTGAGTCAGAGTTATTGCAAAAGTAATGAGTAAGTTTCTTAGCTGATGCACAGCAATTACGTTTAACACCAATTCGCCAAATATTAGAGTACTTCCCTTCGTGTTCCTATTGACTGTAGTTGAGCTGCTTCTCCAGTAGGGGGCTCCATTGGTTATCGAATGGAAACGATGCCCTGGCAGAGGGGACGAGAAACACGCATTCCACCTTGAAGTTTACAGGGTAACTTGGAGGAAGAATAACTATTCAGAAATCTTCTCCAGTCACACTAGTACAGTAGAAAAGGAGAAGTTAGACAATACCAACGAACATGGCTGGAGAAGCTTCTCTTTCAAAGAAGGGAGCAAGTATATTGGACTGTAGCACGTAACAGCCCTCAGGCCCATGTATAACTGAAGCCATGTACCTATCACTCAATGAAAAGCAGGTTAGAAATGGCAAGACTAGAAATGCCTCAGCCTATGTTAGACCTGTGTTCCTGAAACAGACATGGGAGGGAGTCCTTAGAGTATTGTCTGCTCATTAATTGACCGCCAATGATTTGCTCCACCCAGCATTTCACAGGGCAGCTCATGCATACGATTCTTCACCTAAACGCAGCAGAAGGAGCAGCCTACACACACACACACAGACTCACTTAAAATCCTTCAGTGCCCTCCCATTTCTATTAAGCCCAAGTACAGTGCAGAAGGCTGAACACAGTCTCGTTCCCAAATGATCTGGCCGCCGACACCATCTGCAGAATGATCTCAGGCCACACCCCAGCTCAGTCCCTGAGCGCCAGCCCCCCAGTTCTCCTGGCCGCAGCCTGTTCATCCTGTGGATCTCATCTCAACAGCTTTCCCTTGGAGAAACCTTCACCCCCAGGTTAGGGAGCCCCGTTAAATGTTTCCAGTGCACCTGGCACGTCACCTCCCCAGCTCTACCGATAGGCCTGCTCCTTGTGCTAACACAGCACTGAACAGTGTTTAGCGTTAATAATTCATGCATGCCATTGTTAGATTGCTATCAGGTCTCCTGTCCAGATCACACGCTCCTTGGGATTAGGACTCATGTTTTTGTTCTCCATGCACCCAGTGCGCAACACAGGGCCCAGGTGAGAGCGAGCTTTCCATCCGTATTTGTAGAATAAATGATTGAAGAAACACCCAGCTACCTGCCAGCCATCTGGCTCTCTCCTACCTGTGTTTCTTCTTTCATCTAAAAAGGAAAATATTTTCTCACCCAGAAATTAGAACTAGTAGTATTTGGGTTTGATATACCAGACTGTTTAGGAGATTCAGGGAGAATAATGTAAGCAAAGCACTTAAAATACAGAAGATACATAAAAGGTAAGGCGACGTAAAGCAAAAAGTTGTCATGTTGGGCACTGGCCACCAGAAGGGCGCATTTTCTAGAGAAACATCTGCAGGACGTCTGTGTTGAATCCGAGTGGGTTAGCAGCTCTAAGCATTCACCCGGGTGAGGCTGGGGACTACGGTGAAAGCAGGGGACCTGGAGAACTCAGCTCAGCCTCTGGAGCAGGCCCGACAGAGGAAGAAATCTATACCAGCTCCCAGGGAAAGCATGTTCAGTGCAGGATTATATTGTGCTGGGCTCGGCCCGTTGGAATACTCTCACTTGGGCTTGGCTGTGAGCTCGGGTTGTGTCCTCTCTTTGGCCACTGGGAGTCTCTTTGCGTTGGCTCCTAAGTCCTTCTCACAGGGTATCACTCAAGGTACTACTCGTCTTTGGGAGCTCCCTTACTATCAAGTATAACAAAGGCTCCAGAATTATCTTGCACATGTCCTGCCCCAAACATGGGGCTTGAAACATTTTACAGGGAGTGGAAGGAAGTATAATGATGTGTTAGCACGTTTTATCTTGAAGTGGTGGGGCATGTGTGTGATTTTTATGTTCTCTCTCGACCTCTCAGTTTTCCTCCAATTTATGTTAATGCACATATTTCATTTTAAAGTGTAAAAATGAATTCCAATTTTAAAATGGAAACCAAAACTAATAAAAACAGGCCTCCAGGGCATGAGGGTTTCCCAGACCCTGGGTTAAGGGTATGATCCTGAATCATTGTGGAAGGTCCCCTCCAAGCAGGTTGGCTCCTTACACAGAGCTCGTGCCGCCGAGTTTGAGCTTTTATTTCCATTCGGATTTATGCATCGGAGAGAAACAACACCTAGAGTTTTCCTGAGACGCGATAATTCCCGGTTACAGAGGACCTCCTGTATCCTGTTTCCTTGGCTCCTTTCTGCATGTGACTCGGAGCCAGGCGAATCGGAACAAGTGAAGGACAGCCTAGGCCGGAAAAGAAGCAGAAGTGAGACTCCGGGGTGCAGACAGAGAAGGCAGAAGATGAGGAACCAGAAGCGGAGACCCTGCCCTCTGAAGTGACGTCTGTGCGGACTGAAGCGGCCAAAGGAGCACAGCGTACTTCATCATCCTCTGGAGGTGTGAACTTGGTGAAACTGTGCAAGGCCCCCCACCCCGCCCGTCAGAATGTTAAGGGCTTAGCTAAAGGATGAAGCGTGATTCAGAACCCTCAGGTCACAGCGAGTGGCACAGCAGTGAGAACAAAGCCAAACCCAAAAGGGGAGGTCAGCCAGAGTTAAGTTCACTTCCCATATTCACTTCCCGTCTCGGCAGGGCCTGGAAAATGGGTGGCATTAAACTTTCTGAACTACGTGGGGAATGCCACTGTTGCTTCCTGGCATTTCCTCATTCTTTGGGGGGAGGGGAGTGCAGGGTAAGGGCCGCAGGTTCGGCTCTAGTTCGACTTACAAGTCCCTCTGCAGCGCCCCCAGGCAGCCCCAGGCTGCCCCCCACCAACACACCCCCCGCCCCGCATGTGTGGCCTCGGTGTGCGAGTGCAGACACTGTGAGACCAGACAGGTGCAAACCAGATGGCTGTGGGAGGGGCCGAGGGCCGAAACAGTGAGCCCGAGAACTCGAAGCCCACACATCCATCACTGGCCAATTTGGCGTTTACTAATCACATCTCATTCTTGACCTTATGAACAAATTAAATCGAATTCCCTTTTAGGGAACTGACAGGCACAGCTAAGGGCATCACTGGTTTTCCCTGCATCTCTAATCCTTCATGACAAATGTCCCCAGACTGCAAGGCGTGGCCTGAAAAGGAAGCCTGGCCTGGACGGACGCCATTCATTGGTTCAACAACATCGTGGAGCACCAACTATATAGGCCAAGCACTGTGCTAGGCGGTGGGCAGGCAGCAGAGGAAAAGTAGGTCCAGATCCACACACGCCCTTGCAGAACTCATATTCAAGCAGAGGGAAGAGAGACCCTAGAGAGTAAAGATAAGTTATAAATTCGTTGGGAGGTGATAAGTGATATGGGGGATAAAAGGTGTAGAGAGGGTGAGGGGACGTGGGAGGGGGTGTGGAGGGAGCGTTGCATTGTTGAATAGGGCGCTCAGGACAAGCTCTGCGGAAGAGGTGAGCAAGCGCTCGGAGAAGGTGAGAGTTAGGAAGGTAGCGGCCCTCCTGCTATGAGCGAAGAGTTTCAGATATCTCCTCCAGGACCTTCATGATGTACCAAAGAAGGCATCATAAAGTCTGGCTTCTTTTCCCAAAAACGAATAGAGAAACCACTCAATCTTGAGAGGAAAATAATTACTGCGATGCAAGCTCCACAAGAACGGGGATGTTCTTTTCTTCACCACTGGGTCCCTCTGGCCGGACACGCACCAAGTATCCCATCAGTCACCGTTGAGTGAATGACTAAGTGATCACCTGCCATGCATAAATAAGGCATCATTCTGCACAGATAATGCCAGAAAGCCACGGAGCAACACCCCCGGGAGGCCGTGCTGACTTCCTTTGCTGACCCCCATCCTCCTGGTCTGCTCAACAGGAGAGATCGGGGTACACAGCATCGAAGTGCAAGTCCCTGGCAGTGGGAGACAGGGAAGCATTTGGGAAAACTTCTCCGAGTGGCAGCGCCTGTCCTGAGTCATAGGTATCAGCAGCTCTGTTGTTCTATTTAAATCAATGTATTAACATTCTTATACAGGACCCGCTTGCTGTGAGCCAGGGCCAGGTCCTGCAGGGCACCGGGGACGTGGGGTGGTGGGAGACAGCCTTAGGGTGCTCCGCTGGTCCCTACCTCCTGCTGGCTGATGGTCGGGCTCTGTGTACACCTTTGCCCTTGTGTCAGTCAGTCTCTCTCTCTCTCTCTCCAACCCCCTCCCTCCCCTCCCCCATGGGGGAAGCAAGTTGGCCTGTTGCGTGTGGCCCTATGGAGAGGTCTACATGGCAAAGAACTGATGTCCCTGGCCAGTAGTCTGCAAAGGCCCGAGGCTGCCACCAGCCAGGTGAGTGAGCTTGGACGCAGATGTCCATAGTTGAGCCTTGAGAGGGGTGTGGCTCCCAATACCTGATTGCAGCCTCTGGGGCCCCTGAGACAGAGGACCCGGCTCAGCTGTGCCCAAATCCTAGACACCAAGAAACTGTGATGGAATAAATGTTTGCTGTTTACAGCCACGAGGGACAAGCTGTTCTGGGGCAGATGACTGGGTACTCTCTCTGCTGTCAGAACAAGATTCAGTGAGGTAAGTGGCGTGTGAGTGGTAAGTACGAAGGATTTGGGGAACGGGGTTCACAGGAGTAAGAACCAGGTGACCAAGGGTTACAGGACTCAAATGGACACACTGTGTTACAATGCACTGGGTGCTCCCACCACAGCACTCTCCTTTGAGCTTTAGACTAAACTTATCTCGGGATGATATTATTTGACTTAATATGAAATAGAAATTCGTCCAGTCATTCGGCCAAAATTTTAAGTGTCACATATGAGCCTGGGCACAAAAAGTGCCCGTGTAAGCCATGGTGACTGCCCTCAGAGAATGCAAAATAACACAGATATACTAAATACACAACAAATAGGTAAATAAAAGACTAGAGCTTGCAGTACAGTCTATCGGGTGCCATAGTAGAGGTCCTCACGAGGCACCGCTAACTCAGAGATGGGGATGATGAACTCTTCCAAAGGATCTCAGGAATACACAAATACTGATTCCTTTTTCCAGCTTCATTGTGGCATATATGACAAATAAAAACTGTATCTTCAAGGTGTACGATGCGATGTCTTGGTACACGGGGTGGACACAAACAGGTGTGCAGCTGAGAGTTTATTCCTGTATTATCGCTCACTAATCATTGTATTACTTTCCAGACGGACAGCCGTGCAGCTGCTTCTGCCCCGCCCTGCATGGAGGCGCTGTGCAATCGAGCTCTCCGACGTAGCTGTCCTCGAGCACAGCCACCTTGCTTTGGTTGTGGAGGGAACACAAAATCAATCCTCTCGGCAATCTCACGTTTATGATTCAGGATGATTCACCTCGTCGCCACGCTACGCACTAGCCCTCCAGGAGGATGCATCTGCGTTTCCCGCACTATTGGACCGCAGCAAAGAAGAAGAGCATCTCAGACAAACCCAAACCCACGTGGTGGCCTGCAGCTGGGGACTCTGTATCCGCGGCAGAGGACTCCAGCTCAGTGTGGGCGAAGGAGCTGGCTTCCAGACCCAACTCTCTGGACTAAATGCTACCTGAGCTTTTTCCATGACATCATGCTGTCCTTTCTAATCCTCCTCCACCTTCCTTCTGGGCTTCTCTCCCTCCACCACGATGGTCGTTATGGGTCACTGGGGAATGAACCAGGAGCCGGAACTCACATTTGAGCCTCTTCTCCTGGTCCCCAGTCTGTGGCTGAAATAAAGACATTTTCCAAATAAATGATGCTGAGAGCATTTACCAACTACAAATCCTCACTAAATTATAAAGAGCAAAATCAGGTAGATTTGAAGAGGAATGATCAAAGGTAAAATATTCAACAGTGTGGATTTATTTCAGGGTAAGGTAAAGATACTGACTCTATACTCAGTTAAGGCAGTTGTGTTAATTAACTTAATTTTACACAACAGAATTATAAGGGGATCCTGTGACATTCAAACTTAGACGTCAGAGGGAATTAGACCCAAACAGATTTTCTCTGTTCCTCTTTCTTAATTCCCTGCTTCTCCCTAGAACCAGAGAATTCTCAGGCCCACGCGAGCCTCTTATTATATGTAAGAACCAATAATGGCAGACAACAAAAAATAGAGAATTATAGAGAATGATCTGATGAACCGTAGATCCAGATCCAGCACAAACAAGACAGGGACTGTCCTCCTGGGCCACCATGAAGTCCTGGAGAAGGAGACGTTTGTCAACGTGCTCTCTGTTCCCACTGCACTGGGCTGCTGCCTACTTCTCAAACGCGCTGTGCTGTCCACTGGCGTGGGACAGAGCCTGGAACACTTCTTTCTCACGGTCTTCACAAGAAGCTTGAACTTGCTTTGTAACATATATCTCAGGCACAAATGTAAAGATGTTATCAACATTAGACCAGTGACTAGAAAGCTCCCATTTTCCCCACTTCCTACATCTCAATGTGGTTCTCCACAGCTCCAACTTCACGTGAAGGGACCAGTCCCCGTCAAGTAAGTGGGCAGTCGCCTCCGTGTGAAGACAAGCCCAGGTCCTGTCCACGAGGCCACAGCCACGGGAGCCCCCTGCAAGGTCCAGGCCACCAGCTCACTGCCAGGCACGCTGCGCACGAACTGGAACCAAATTAGGGAACCGAGCCACCCGCGGTCGGAAAAACAAACGGTGCTCTAACTCATAAACAAATGTGCATTTTTCGTACATTGCCCCTGCGTTTGTGTGTTAGAAACTGAAACAGCAGCGTTGCCACTGAGACATGGTGTGCAGGAAGGTTGCGCCTGGCCTTGTAGCAAATGTCTGGAATTATCGTTGGTAACTGCCAACTGGCAGGAAACCCCCTGCTCAGCCCTGGGCCTTGCTGTCGGCCCTCGAGGAGGTCTCCTGTATTACTGAGCCGACGGTGAGCCGCTGCTCCAGCTGCGGCGAGGGGGAGCTCATGCTGAGGTCCAGGCGCCATCCGTGAGCAGGAGCCATGGTCTCAGACTTGACCCACGTCAGTCCTGTGAGCTTTTCAACTTAAGACAACGTGGAAGTCAAGTGGGGTTTGGAAGACAGTTCTGGGAAAAATAAGCAACATCTGTCATTCAACAAGAGCAGAGGTAGTGGCTTTATCCTGGAAGAGGACAAATGAAATAATGGGGCTACCAATGACATTGTCAATGGAGAATCATCTAGTTAAAGTGATTGCCACAGATGGTGCTGAAGGGAAGAGAAATCAGAGAAAGCAGTGTTGGGGGGTGACCCAGAGAGGGGGTGGGCCACGGTCACTTTGCCTTGTGTGTTTTACAGGGTTTTACAGTACATTTAACAGTTTCGGGTATGCTGTTGCTTTAGCAACAGGGGAGACAGACTTCCCTGCACGTGCCCAGCTTTCCGAAGGGAGGACACACACAGGGAAGGAAGCTGGTTCATGAACAGGCGAGCCAGCCCTGTGCCGGGCACAGGGACACCAGTGCACTAAGAAAGAGCCAATGCAAAGGAGTCACTGGTATAAGACAAGTGTTAGAAAGCTAGTGTGCCCGGCCAACATCGTAGAGGGAACTGGCAACTTCTGAGAAATGCACACCAACCTTACAGCCTAGGATTTCTCACAGTGTTTTATCGTCCCACTGGCTGCGTCTTGGTCTATTTTCTGAATTACATCAAAGACAGGAAACCCCATCACTTTTCAAGCTCCACCATTTGGTGGATAAGGTCTGCACAGAACTACATTTTAGAAATGATGCGTGAGTAACACTGGCAGCACAACGCCCTCTGCGTACAGGAGGAAATACAGGTTCAAGGCCAGGGCTGGGCTTAGGCAGCTCGTCCTTGAAGAAGATGCTCAAGTGTTAGTTTCCTCACCCCCAAACGTGGTCTGTACCTCTCTGTAAGATGAAAGTAGTTTAAAAGCATTACAAAAATGTATTTATCAGTCATAGCAAGAAAGGATGCTTAGAAATTGCTGACAGTGGTCGCTGAGAAATCCAGGGAGAGCCGATGCACACATTAATAAATGCATGTAGCTGACCTCCAGGTGTGACGACATCCTTCTTAACAAAACTCTCTATACAGTAGAATCCTAAAAATACAAAGGTCATCTTTCAACAGCTTCATCTTCGAAGCAACATCTGGCAGGAAAACGTGACGCAGCCTCGCAGGCTTCTCTCGAGAGAACAAGTTTACAGCGGCGTGTGCCAGCTTTTCTGATGCCTGGCGGGACTGTAGCAAATGAAGTCACCAAGTCTTCGAACCCAACTGGGAAAAGAACAACAAGCAGTTTCTTCAGGGATGTCATGGCTTAAGATCTGGCGTCAGCTGATGGGCATTTGGGACGCCTGATGCTGGTGATTTAATGGAACACACCTGTCTGGCTCATCCCCACCCACGTGGGTGGGGCCGCCTGCTCCCCTCCATGGAGCCCTCCCCCAGGGCAGGGGGAGAAAGCCCCAGAGGAGCGCTTTATGCAGCGCTCGGATATTTGTTCTGCCCTTTCCACTGCTCTGGCTCTCTCCTGCAATTCTGCTGGCCGAGTCCAACGAGGGTGCCTCCTCTACCGCCAGGGTTGGCCATCCAAGTCACCCTGAGCCTGCTCAGATCTGCATTAAAACAGCCCCACCAAAGCAGGGAGGGTGCTTTCCTCTGCCACCCTCTGTCACCATGATCCCGGGACTCGCCCTGCTTTCCCACTGCCCTGCAGTAATCTACGCATGAACACCAACCGTTGCGTTGCTGCTCATCATTCCTTCCACCTGAGACTCGGGCACGAGTCCATGCGGGCAGCAGGAGAAGGAACCCTCAGACGGAGCCCAGGCTGTCCCCACAGTCCCGTCCCCTTGCTTCTGTGCCTGTTGCTTGCCCACTCCTTCTGACCAGCTCTGTCAAGGTCTTGTTCCCCCCGAGACTCCATCATCAGGCCGCTAATGAAGCTCTGCGTCTCCCCGGGAAGATTTCACTAAGTGGTAGTTGTGACTATCTTGTCCCTCTCTCATCACTCATGTCCTACATCTGGTACATGCGGGTGGCAGCCTGATGGCAGAGGCTGGGTGACCCGAAAGAGTGACAAGCAAGAGAGGAAGTGCTAGCCTAGGTTCTAGCAAAAATGGAGCGATTCCAGTACAGGTGTAAGATTTCCATCATTTATGGGGTTTTCTTCTCCTAATGCAAAAATCTGAGCCACGCCCACGAGCCACCATTCCCTGATGTCCTGAAACCGTCCTGCCCTTGCACTTGCCCAGAGTGAATTCCACTTCCATCTCTTTCCCTAATCAAAATAGTAAGTTCTGCAAAGCAAAATGCCCAGGCAAGCCCATCCCCAGTGTTAGAGCAATGCTCTGAGTGATGTGGATGAATTCTTCCATGATGAAAATGTAGAGCATGTATTTGGTTACCACCGAAAGGTAAACTAAACGTTGGGAGAAGACCCCACATTGGGGAAGCATCTCAATGGCCCTTCGTCCATTCCGTCCTCTCCAGGTACCTGAGGGATACTGCAGTGTGTGCAACAGAAGCTGCTGTCACCATCCTCTGGACACTTGCCAAGTGCTCCGTCATCAGGTCCCCAAGCTGCTCATCTGCACCAGGAGGGCTCTGTGGGAGCCATCTGCCGCCCAGGAAACGCTGACTCCTCTGACTTGCAGGAGAACTTGTCACTGTTAAGAGGCCGAGAGGCATCCGCCCGCTGGGAAGAAGCAGCACGATGGACCCACGTGGTTTCCACTTTCTCCGTGGACCCTGCCTGGAGCCATCAGGGAGCTCAGCGCCAGTCCTGCCTGCTTCCAGGGTGACTTACAGCTCCTCAGTGGCCGGCACGAGGGTTTGGTTTGGTTTTTGTGTTGTGTTGTTTCCCATTTGTTGTCAACCGTGCCTTGAGGAAGTGAAGGAGTGTTCTCAGAATGAGAAAGAAAAACGGGATCTGCCGGTGGAGGAGGAAAGCCAGGAGGGCCGTCCCTCAGCTGTGGGGAAAGCTGAGGCTCGCAGGGTGCCGGGCGCTCTCCGCCCCAGCCGGCTTCTCTGGCTGGATGCCCAGCTGCAAGGGGCCCTGCCGGGGACCTGCGGGGACAGCAGCGGCCAGCAGAGGGGCCGCCAGCTGGGTCTGGGGGGGCAGAGGGGCTCGGAGTCTCCCCTGACAGCTGTCCCTGGGAGAGGTGCCTTCTGTCTCACCAGGAGGTTTTCCCATCTGTTCATCTTCCTGTGAAATCCGCGGTCTGGACCTGCATGGCGCCTCTCCCTTTTGACTTCTTCCTATTTAAAGAACTGGCTTTGTTTGTTCTCCCATCTCATTAGGGAGTGTTTCCACGAGGCTTGTCCCTGCGGCCCCTGCATGAGTCCGTCAGTCCAGCAGGCGGTGGAGTTGCCTGTTTGAAGGGAGCTGTCTTACCTCTCCCCTCTTCGCCCCTCTGTGATGTTAATTTTATGTGTTAATTTTATGTGTTAACACGATGCTCGGATAGTTGGTCAAGCATCATTCTAGATGTTTCCATGACAGTGTTTCTTTGGAGATTAAAATGTAAACCTGTGGACTTTGAGCAAAGCAGAGGACCTTCCATGATGTGGGTGGGCCTCAGCATGTCGGCTGGAGGCCTTAACAGAACACAGGCTGACCTCCCCCGAGCAAGGGGGGCTCGGCCAGCAGACTGTCTCTGAACTCGGGCAGCAGCTCTTCCCTGAGTCTCCAACCCACAGACTTGGGCCTTACCAAGGCCCAGAATCATGTGAGCCAATTCCTAAAAATGAATGTCTCAGTAGGTAGAGAGGCAGCTATAGACATACACACAGACACAGAAATATTGGGTTGGCCAAAAAGTCCATTCGATTTAAAAGTAAAATGAAAAGACACATTTTTCACATTTTTCATTTTCACCAATAACTTTATTGAACAACATATTCACCGTTTTGTTCCACTACCTTCTGCCGTCTTTCAGGCAACTGCATAATTCCGTCTTCCCGAAACTCTTCACCTTTTTGAACAAAGAACGCTTTGAGCCCGACCCTCGGGGCGTGGAACTGTTCAGCAAATGTTGGTTATATCATCAACATTATTTGCCTGGAGAGGAGAACTGAGACCTCGAGGAGGAACCCACGGCGCCAGGTTGCAAGGCTCAGCTCTCTTCTCATCCGGTGCCCGTGACCTTGCACCTAAGTAGAAGGGTTGAGAAACAACCTCTGTCTGCACTTATGCAAATGTTCCTCCACAAACACCCGACTTGTTCTAGGAAGCAGGAGAAACATCTCCAAATCAGAAAGGACTGGACGCTGGAGCAGGAAACCAGACCCAGAGAAAAGGAAACATATCTTAAAATGCAAATAAACATGATTGGCGATGATGCAAACTGACCGGCAACCATCTCAGTTAAATGGGGGAGAGATCCTGGTGAGTGTTTAGAAAGCGGGGGGCGGCCCACGGCAATGGACTGCTCAGCGCCCTTCAGTGGAAGCCGTGCTTGATGTCACTGATAGTCCATTTAGTTAGCGTGCCCTCCGCTGCTGGAGTTTAGGAAACATGATACTATTTGCATGTTCCCCCAAGGTCAGTTTCTGTCCTATTTTTCCCTAAGGCCTTCAGTTACCCAACCACAGAATTTCTTATTATGTTTAGGCTAAGTTTCAGGGGAAAAAAGAAAGAAAACCTCTAAGTTTTGGGGAAGGAATTCTGTTCTACTACTAGTTACTATCTAAGTGATTGGCCCTGAGTTTGATTAGCTGCCACCAGTTATACTGGGTAAGCAGGGAGCTCCAGCTGTCTCTAATGTTCGCTTTGGCTACAGCAAACAAGGTCAGCCTTTGACCTTAGCTCTCAGCTCCGCCTTTGGTCTTAAAGAGCAGTAGCGGCCCCGCCCTCACCCCCATTTCTACTTACATGCTCTAATACCTGCAGATAGGTGGATATTCTACTACGTGGCAAACACACCATGACTTAAAGGAAACCTGCCAGTCTCTTTGCTAAGCAGCCCCCTTCCTGGGCTGCCCTGGCCCCCAGTTTCCAGGTGGGACACCAGGGCTGCCTCCACGACTGACTCGGACAACAACAGCAGGAGCCTCTGGGGGCTGAAATCCAGCCTGTGTCCAGAGGGGTGACTGTATCCAGTTCCGGGAAAGCACTGCCCAGGTAGGAAAAGCCCCGCAGGACGATACCTTTGTCTACAAAACTTCTCTCTTCTGTTTATGTCACATGCATTGGCTGCCAAGGCCTGGGAATTGTACCTCGTTGTTAATTCCCACATCAGCCGTCTCTGCACAGCCCCATCGAGGTGCTTGGCCCTTCCTGTCCTAGACACAATCTAGTTACCAGGAGCACCTCTGAAGTGTAAGTCAGCAGGTCTGGGAGGAGCCCTGGGCTCGCAACACTAGACAGAGCAAATAACATACCTATGCTACTGATGAGGAACCCATCTTTACCAAAGGGACAATGGAGATGTGACTGGCCCCACAGAGCTAGCAAGGAATGTGGCTGGAAGTCTCCTCCTGCTACAGTCCTCAAGGGGGCATGTCCCCCAAAACCCACGTGTGGCCCTCTCAGCTGAGAATCTGTTCCAGAGAGGACCACCTGTTCTCACAGCGAAGAGGAAGGAAGTAGAAGGGCCTGGGGGGCGGGGGGGCGGGCAGGACAGGGGCTTTCACTTCCATGTTCTAAAGGCTGATGCAAAGGAGGGGGAGCCTGCAGAGCTGGCGCGCAACACACCGAGTCGGCTCCCAGGCCCCGCCCCCTCCCTCCGCTGCCCTGCTCGCAGCTGAACCTGCGTGTGCCTTTGCTGTGTCCGGGAGAGGAAAGGGAACGGACCTTTACCCGCTGCACCCTCTGTGCTGGCCCGGGGCACGAGTCTTTTTACTTTGTTCTCCACAACCAGGCCTCATCACTGCAGCTGTTTGAAATCTGGGTCTGGAACTTGAAATACTGGGTTCAGTAACCATTAGCATAGAAGAAAAACTTAAAATGGTGAAATTTTTTGAAGAAAGAAAAGCAGGTGAATATAGTACCCAATTGCCACAGAGAAGGGAAACGTGGTGATTAGTTGGGAAAGGTGAGGGGATCTGAAGTACATTAGGAACAGGGGGCCCTGAAGCCCACCTGTCTCAGGGTGTGGGGCCGGACAGTCTGCATCCACCCAGACATTCACCCACGCCTGTCGGTGTGGATTGGGTGCCCCTCCCTCGGTGCCAGTCTCTGCATTCGTGGTCGAGAAAGGCAGACAGCAAACAGGTGAACAAGCCGATCTAGAATGAGTGCCGTCGATTCATTCATTCTTCTAATAAATATTTTGCTAGTTGAGTCCAGTATCCAGGAGACGAGTCCAGAAAGGCAATGGAGCCCGGAGAGCACAGAGCCCACTGGCCCATCTTGAGGGCGAGGGCGAGAGCTCCTGCTCTGAGGGAGACAGGAACCTCTCGGTGGGTTTGGAGCAGAACTGTGGCGTGATTCGACTAACTTCTTAAGAGGATCACTGTGAAGAACGAACTGAAGAGACGTAGGGCAGAAGCAGGGAGACCACCAGGAGACTGTTGCATTAACTGGGGGAGAAGCCATGGTGAGGGGCCCGGAGGTGGGGAGAAGTGGTTGGATCCAGGACTGCTGTTCAAGGTCAAGAACAGGGTCTGCTGACAGATCGGGTGGGAGGTCTGAGAAAAGGAAAGACATAAAGAGCGGCTCAGAGGGATTGGAAGAATAGAGTTACCATTCCTGGAAGTGAGGAAGGGATAACAGATTGGGGGAAGGCGGGAGAGGATGCCGAGCTCCCTTTGGAGGTGGCTCCGCTGACTTTGAGGAGCCTGATTGGCAGCCAGGTGAGGATATCAAGCTGGCTACTGGTCATCACGGCCCTGAGTTTGGGGCCAAAACCCAGGCTGAAAAAATAACTGCTAAAAGGAAAAATAAGGTGGGGTATGGGAGATAGGGACAAGGGTGGGCAGTTCCAGTCCAGACAGGATCCTTAAAGAAGACCTCACTGAGAAGGTGGCATGTGAACTGAGACCAGAGTGAAAGGAGGGAGAAACCCACATGCTCCCTGGGCGGGGGGTTGGAGGGGGTGGTCCAGGCAGAGGGACCAGCTCACACTCAGGGGTAACGTAGAGTGAGCCTGGCTTTTGCAGCAAGAACCAGAAGCTCAGTGGGTGCCAGAGAGACCACCTGGTAAGGACACAGAGACAGAGGTGGGAAGGAAACAAATCATGAGTTCAAGTCTTTCCTCTGCTGCTGCTCAGGATTTACCCTTAGACAAGTTACTTACCTTCTCTCAGCTCCATCTTCTTTATAGGTAAAGAACCACCCACAGAGGATCTTGGGAGGATTAAGTGAGATAGTGTTTATAAAGTGTTTAATATATGGCCTGTAACATAGTTATACTCCCCGGGTGTTCACCATGCACCTTTTTAAATAGCCTACAGTATTTGCTGAAGGTACCTATGTTTTCTGGATGAAGAATTTTGTCCCACGTGGAAGTTGGGATTTTGTCGTTGGTGTTACATATACTTCTGCCTCCATTTTGCTGGCCCAGCTGGTGCAAACGCCTGTTTGGTAGTTTGTCCTTGACAACCACAACTGCCCTTGGGCACGTTAGTGTGAGCAGGGACATCTGGAAGAGCGACTGTCACTGACTTGCATGTGGGTCACTGGACACTCACCCAAACCCACCAGCTTCTCAGCCATAACACTGGCTTTCCCTTCCTCAAGGCCACACCAGGGCTGGCCAGACATTCAGGGAAGTCTTGCCATCCCCAGCCTGGTTCTCACAAAGCATCAGCCAGAAAGCCAGTCACCCCGGCCTCCTCTGCCAATGTTAGCCCAAACCTCAAGCGGAGCAGGGTCCCTGGACATCCCTCCCTGGCCTCCCCTCCGTCTCCTGAACAGGCGTGGAAGGGGTGGCGAGAGCCCAGACGCATTGCTCTAGTTAAGCAGAGCCACGCTGAGAAAATGCATTTCATTTCATGTTAAATATAATTTAGGACCCCCAACATAATATTTTGAGAACACCCTGATATGAAAAGGGCAGGCAGGAAGGATAGAAAAGATGGAGAAAAGAGCCCAGAGAAAGTGAACTTTCATTAAGTCATTCAAATCACCAGAAATAGTCATTCAGAAAGAAATATGCTAATCATAATAAGCTAATGACTGCCCCTGGTCCAGGTGCCACCACCTCCGCACCTGTGCTTCGGTGTGTGACCGGGTTTGTCCTGCGGCAGGAGAGCCTGGCTGTGGCACCGCCAAGATTCAGTGAAAGAGACAGACAAGAATGTGGGAGGAATGAAAACACGTCAAGGGCAGGTGGAGGGGAGGAGACACCAAATAAAAGCAACACTGACAGTCAAGGATAAACAAGGCTGGACCCCAGGGAAAGCAGCGAGGGTGGATTTGAACCAATACAGCCACTGCAGCGGGGAGAAGTCCAGCATGAACTGAACTCATCTTGGCTGAAACGAAGGCCGGAGACTTGCAGGCTGCGGTGTGCGGGGGCAATGCACCTCGGACTAGGCCGCCCGTGTTTGTTCACTGGTGCTTGTCCAGAGCAGAAACAACCTTCTCCTATGTTCGTGACAGGAAGCAGTGATACAAATTACCGCAGGGTGCCCGGTGAGGCAGAGAGCCACATTCTCTGCTTGCATGCTTGCGTCTCGAAGAAACAGCTCTCGGGTCCTTGGAGAGACAGTTCTTGGTCATGGGAAATTCATGTCCCAAAAGGCAGAGACCGGATTTATAACTGCAAGCTTTCTGAAGTCACTGCCCTAGCAGGGGGTTCAGCGGTCTCTTTCGTTTTGGCTGCAGCACCCAGTGAGTGCTCCCGGCAGCGCTGAGCTGTGTCACGTGGGCACATTAAGGGGGGCTGGAGTCATCCTAGGGGTGTGGCCTTGGGCTGGGGGAAACCACGCCAGTGTCCGCTCAAGTCTCCTAGTGTGTGCGCGCCTGTGGGAGGGGGTCCGCACGTTCGGAGGCCACTTGCCTCCTTAGACCTATAGTTTTACTCAGTGGTTTTGTGAGGAAGGCATGAACAGATAGGAAGCAGAAGGAAGGTATAAATCCAAAAGGGAACTGGAGAAGTGGGAAGAAGAGGAACTGGCTGGAGGACCCTCCAGCGACTGGCTGGCTCTGTGGGGTGAAGTCAGTGCGGACTAGGCTGCGTTCGTGCGACCCTTCCTTGCAGGCCTCCCTGGCCCGAGACCCCTCGGGTAGAGGTACTGTCAGGTAGAGACTCATTTCAACCCTTCATTCTGCAAGGGTATAGCGTGTAGTTCAGACACGTGGGTGGTTCCAGGGCCCTCAACCGTACGTAGCCAAATACCGGGGCGAGTGTTCCGTGGTGCTGCTCCTGGGGAGCTGAGTTCCTCTGTTAGCCTTTATTCCCACAGCGAAGAGAACTCGCTGAACACCAAACTGCCTCCACACGCTGAAAGAAGGGGGCGGCTCTGCCCGGGCCAAGGCACCTGACGCCCGGAAGAGAGCACCGGTGCACCGGCCCTGGCCTGAGCCAGGATTGCGTGTGAGAAAGGGATGAGCAACACCCCCATTCAAAACCAACTCTGGGTTGAAAAAGCCAGGATGAGGGAATAGGCAACTGGGAAAGTGGGGGAGACCCCCTGGAGCTGCTGGGCTGGAGGAGGAAGCATCCGACCTGCAATAGAGCTGGGGGGCTGGGAAGGGAGCATTTCAAGGTGCCTCGTCTGTCTCCAAGTCATCCCTGTCGGAAGACGAAACTCAGAGCCTTTAAGGGGCAAAGCAGAGTGTGACCCAGTAAACCGCCTGAGTAACACAACTTAAGGCTCAGTGGATTTTGGGGGGGTGCTGTTTTTACTCTGGGTACAGATTCCAGCTTCCATCCTCACTAACGTGGACACCGTGTCAACAGGAGCAAAGGTGATGCTCCTCAGACCCACCCTCCCGTCCCAGAGGGTGAGTGGGGAGGCAGGGCAGGGCCGCAGCGGCAGAGAGAGGAGCCAGCTCCTGGAGCCTCCCTCCGGCTCCCTCCCGAGAACCTCGTACCTGACACCAACCAGCCATCACCTGCAGTGCCCGAAACCACGTAGTTTAATCTTTTATTTATATTTTTTCTCATCTTTAGGGAACACTCTCACCCTATTTTACGTAATTTTATTTTGCTGTATTTATAAAGCTAACTTTTTATGTCTGAAAACACTCCTCATTATTGTTTATGGTTTCACTTATCAGGTAACTGTCCTTCTTTAACTTCCACATACATTATTTGAGTGTCTTCCCCAGCTCACGTTAGGTTTTTATCTATGTTCACATTGCAAACAGGCTGTGTTGTCTTTAGGAAGGGGCAGATGCCAGCCCACCCTCCACACCGGGGGGAAATGTGTCTTCTCTATACTAGTTGGACTCAAACAGGCACTTTTATACTTCCAAGCAGATTACCATGGTGATCTCAAAGAAGACCTAACTATAGTCAGAGAGGAAACACTAAATGCTGCATTTTGAACCATTCGGGTTGCTTAGGAGACGCTCCATCAAACATCCCTAAAGGAGACGCATATAAACCACTCAAATGATGGGGCCGTGTTGCTCCCAAACTCGGCCTCCAGCCTCCAGATGGAGGCTGTTCTAGGTTAGCCAGGCCAAGCCTGTATCATAATAGGTTGGAGGTCAAACCTGGAGAAGGGAGTGGGCTGAGGAAAAGATAGAAGTGGCAGCAGGAAAGCAGAAACGGGGAAGTTCCCATCTGATGATGGCGCCTGAGTGGTTATTTGCTCCTGGAGCTGCAGCGCCAGACCCTCAGTCTCCAGCCGGCCACAGGGGCACACAAGCTGGGCTGGAGCTGGGAGGGGTCTTGGGCATCCGTGGCTGACAGTGCCTTCAAAATTAGAGTCTCAGGAAGAGTAGCAATTCACAAAGGAGGAGCATTCGTGAATTTCTTTATGTTCTATTTTTTACAATAGATAATTTCCATTATAATGGCTGTCTTGTGAGTCTCCAGTGGTTTGATAGTTAAAGGTAATTTTTAACATCTTGGAACTAGTTGGGGAATGAGCTAAGCATAAACCCAATTCATCCCTCTGCTGGGATCAATAAATCATTCATGAATTTTTTATTACAAGAGAGAGTTTCATCTTCTCTAAACTAGTGTCTTTGCTATCTATGCTCACAAATCTTGACTTAAAGTACCCTCTAAGGATAATGAAATCAAGTTCCAGAGCAAGAATCAAGAGCTCCCCAAAAAGAATTCTGTGTTAATGAGGTTTATTTCTGTTGGGGGTGCCGCATATACAGATACAACCCTTGTCAGGATGCTGGTGGCCTTGGACTTGGGCAAGTCCCAGCACTCTGGGGCACCCATCATTGCGGCCCTGATTTGCTCTTCAGAGACATCACAAGGGCATGGCACCCCTCCCCTTCCCATCTTCCTACCTCAACCCCAAAGAGGAACTGAAACCGAGACACAGACCAGAAGGGGTGGAGCCAGACCAGAGAGTGTGTGCACAGCCCTCAGTCCTCACATACAGATACCTGAGTGTGTGTACAGTGACCGGCCTCATCAGGGTCCTAAACACAACGTATCTCTCCTCTCGGGGTTACTCAAGACCAGGCAATAAATGCACTACCTGACATGTCCCTGAATCACAATAATAGCTGGCACTCACTAAGCTTCTCCTGTGTGCCAAGCACTGTTCGCAGTGCACCACACATGTCTCAAGAGAGGATAAATAATTTGCCTGAACTGGCACAGTTAATAAATGGGCTGGCTGGGGCGTAAACACCAGCAGCATTACTCTAGAACCAGATGCTTTTAATCTTTACATCATTCTCCCTTAACTTCTCTCTACTGCAATGTCTTCAAATAATAATAATAGTACCTTAGTATAGGACGTAATGAGGGTAAGGAAAAAAAATGAAAACCCTGTCATGTTGCCCAGTACAGAGTAAAAGCTCTGGGGGTGTTCGTTGCTAGGTAACTTGACCTCCTCCTCCTCGCTGAGGATGAACCAAATCACAGACACACTCTTATTTAGTAAGGTAATGAGCAACTTTGAAAAGAGAAGCCTGATTCAAATTGCACCTCATCCTTCCTGTCTTACGCTTACATGCAAGATATGAAGTAAAGGACACGAATAGAAGACCCAATTTTTAAAAAATATATCGTATATTCGGCTCCCCCTTCCTACTGTCATCTTGCTCCACTGTCTGAAAACCACCAGTCGGGAATGCGTACCTAGTTAGTCGTGCTGTGGCATGGGCCCAGTGTCAGAGAGAATGCCTCGATGACTCACCCTCCCAGTCCTGTGCTGCATGCATCGCACATCGAATTGTGCAAGGGCAGCATCCGTCGGAAGCATGAGCATTCAAGTTTCAGTTTTGAGGGAAGTTGGCAATCACCTGACCTGTCTTTAGTAACATAATGGTGCACTTCTGGGTTTTTCCTCCTTAAGAAATCTTGCATTCTACATATGACGGGAGGCAGTCACCTGACTTTGTCCTCTGATATTCTCCATCATCTTTAAAATCATGAGGCGATTACTCTGGCCCTCTTGGGCTTAGCCTGATTGCAAATCAAACCTGAAATATATCCACAGGAAAAATTAGCAGCTGCGTTTTCCAGGAGGAAACCAGCACGGGGTTCCATCCTTCATGACTCTCTTTCTCTTCCCTTTTCCTTTGCCACCTCCCTGGGTCAGTTGGGGGACATCTCTGGAGTTGTAACCATCTTTCCAGCACCTACCATCCCCAGCAGCCCTCAACACCACTTGCTGCTATATTTTTAAGACGTGGATCTAGTGTCAAACCTCTCATCGGGTAGATGTTAGCACCCAGCACTTTGTTTCACTCACTGCATACACTACCCCCATCGCTACTGCAGACCCTTCGCCTTTGTGCGAGTGAGGCCATCGTATTCATCCTCACATACACGGACACTGCACTGCCCTACCACGTGGGAAACACATGTGAAATATTGTCGAGTAATGAATTATATCTCCAGAACCCACGTGACTCATCTTGGTCTGATGCTTACGAAACACAGTTCCATTGGCAGAAGTAATAGAAAATAAATTGCATTCTTTACAGTGCAAATTTCTTTACAAAAAGAAATCCAAGTACATTGTCCGCAGTGACACTTGCTAAAACCCCACCTTCTCAGTCACTCTTCCTCCAGTTTAACCCTCCTTAAGCCTCTCTCCAGAACAAAAACACTCTCTGCACCCTCCAAGTATTAACTTCTTCCTTTTCCTCTTCTCTCTTCCTTTCTTCCTCAATAATTTATTATGTATATGGCTTCCAATCTGGTCTAGCCAGAAGAAACCCTTCCTTAGACAGAAGGAAGTCCTCTCCAGGACAGGGAAGTTGGGGTGTACAGGATAGGAGTCTTATGAAGGAACTGGGGAAGGGGGGGACATAAAAACACTCCCACATTCATCATTTTATCCCATTACAGTTATAATAATAAGAGAATTTGAGCGTTGATTCAATGAGGAGGAGGGGAAGGGTAAGGAAAGTGAGTTCGCAGTCTCCACCATCAACAAGCAGACCTGTGTGTGCTTGCCCAGGACTATCTTCAACAGCTTCAAATAAATGACTGTTCTAGACCTAGTGTATATCTCTGTTATATTTCCTTAGGGAAGAAAAGTGATGCTTAAATCCTTCCCAAAGAGGACCTTTCTGAAGGCAACAAAGTTTACACTGGTTCTGAGCCATTGGGTTCTACAGAAACATCACCAACAAAAAAAGGCTTCCTTTGTCCATCAGGTGAGGGCCATCATCCCCAGTCAGCTCCCGCTGCACTCTCCACTCGGATTTGATTGATCTGGAGTCATTACCACAGTGTCAAGTTAGCTATGTCTTCAGACTAGAATGGAATAAGGGAATGAGGGCATCCTAGGACTCTAGAAGCAGTTTTTGGCCCTGGTGGTAAGTGAGGAACAGGTCCTGGTAGGTCCCCATGACTTGGAATTCATATACAAACAGTGTACGCGGGAATATGGGGTCTAAAGACTGTGCAGTTTAAGCACGAGCACTTTTCCAAGTATTTCCATGGAATGACATTTTTTCTTTTGGATTCTCTTTGATTTTGATAAATTTACATTTGAAAAGGGAACATGAGAGTCTTAGGTCTGGAGTTCATAGAGAACTTTATAGTTTTAAAAAATGTGTGTATGTGTTAAAGAGAAAATGAGAGAATGTAAAAGTTAAAGAAAAAATGTTCAAACGTTACCTCTCACCAGAATTTTTCTAATAAGAGATCAGCCTTTCTTATTTCCAGCTTTGTTCATCTCCATAAACCTCAAATCAATGCTATTCCCCTAGTTTACTTTATTAGTTTTCTACCACTGTTGTAACAAGTTACCACAAACTTAGTAACTCAAAACTACAAAAAAAAAAAAATAGTCATCCATTTAACACCGGAGGCCAGATTTCCATGGCTCTTACTGGACTAGAATCAAGCCATCAAAGTGACCATTTTCCTTCTGGAAGCTCTAAGGGAGAATTTGTTTCCTTGTTTCTTTTTTCTTTTGATTTTTAAAAAGATTTTATTTATTTATTTTTAGAGAGGAAAAGGGAGGGAGAAAGAAAGGGAGTGAAACATCAATGTGTGGTTCCTCTAGTGCACCCCCTACTGGGGACATGGCCTGCAACTCAGGCATGTGCCCTGCCTGGGAATCGAACTGGTAACACTTTGGTTTGCAGGCCCACACTCAATCCACTAAGCTACACCAGCCAGGGTTGTTGCCTTGTTTCTTGAAGCTTCTAGAGGCTGCCTGCCTTCCTTGCCTCATGACCTTTCCTTTCATCTTCAAAATCAGCAGGTAACACCTCTGCCTCTCTCTAACTCGGACATTCCTATCTCCCTCTTGGATTTTTGTAACAACCTGTATGATTATATTGGACCTATGTAATCCAGGATAATTTCCTCATTGCAAGATTTTTAAATTAATCACATCTATAAAGTCTCTTTTATCATGTAAGGTAATATACTCAGACTGTGGGGATTAGGATAAGGACCTCTTTGGGGTGCCAATATTCTGCTTATCACACTTTCCTTAATTCCCTGATGTTCTAGTACTTTCTGTGACTCCCACTTGACCATTTTCCAACAAGACGGTGATACATGAAATCAGAACTCTAGAAACATGATTCCTGTACCAACACCCAGTGTTTCTCAGCATCAAAAACCCAAGCAAATTCCCTTCTGGGACCATTGCACAAACTTTCTACCTGCAATTGTTTTGCCTCCTGCCTTGAACATCTTCCCTCCCCTGCCCTACATCTTTAGAAACCTAGTTTTCTGAGCCCAATTCATATTCTTCCTCTTTCTGAAAATTTGCCAGCTCCTTCCTACCTGGTATTCTTTCTCCCTTGGAATCCCATCTTATTCTGTTTCCCTTTAAATATATATATAATATATATATACATATAGATATATGCATAAATATAATGTATATATAGTATAATACCTACACATGTGCATGTAACATATATGATAGAAAGTTTTAGTAGATCTCAATTATATGCAAATTTCTTCCATGTATGCTTTTTCTTTGAAATCTTTCAACGATATAAATTTGGTATTATTAGCCAATTTTAGCTACTAGAGAACAAAATCATAGAGTTGAAGTTAACATGCCGAGGTTATACCCTTCAATCAAATGTCCTCTCCTCTCCATTGGGGCCTCCTGCTCTCCACCCATCCATGTGCTTATTTTAACTCTACTAAACTGGAACTAAAGCTACGGACTGTGCCTTCCCTCTCACACCTGCTGTCAGGCTCAGTAAACATTTCTTGAGTTTTTAACTTCAATTGACCCTCCAGGACTCTGTGTGCTAGTCTACAGCATACCTGGTCGCTTGAATGGTGAGCGTTCCCTTCCACCCTGTTAACACACCTTAACGTGGATTAGCATCTCTTCAGATACAGAATGCAGAGTGCTAGAGATAGGCGAGGTCGTCTCGGTCAGGACCTGTTTGTTCTCTCTGTACCAATGAGGAAAAATGGGAAAATCAGGCATGGTATGCCAGCTGAGTAAGCCACTGAAATGCTCTGAAGTTCTTGGTCAAGCTGCCCAATTGCCTGAGGGTGAGCAGTGCACCGTGAGGGCTGGACAGGTACTCATATCTAGCCAATATTTAACAGGCCCCTTTTCAAAATGTTGGTTTAATTAATGGACTTCTTTCATTGTTACTTCTAAATACCAAAGCAAGAAGTCTTTTTGGCCAGATGTTTTAAGCAGTCAACTTAGTGACAATCATCAATCAAGTCAGTCATTTGTTCAATCAATTTGTTGTTAGATTAACAAGAATGCGGTTATCAGTTAAAACAACTGGTTCACATGAAAACCCAAAAAATTGTTTGAAAAGGTAATCTCATTCACAGCAAATACCCTTCCATAAGTTGCTGGCATATTTTCAGGGAAAATATAGGGTTTGATAATATGTACACTTTAAGCTTCATTAAAAGGAACGAAATTGACACCACTTAATTTTAAGAAGAAAATTTTGTTTTTTGAAGCATTAACTTTTAAAAAGAAAACCAGATTTACCATTTGATTGATCCATGCAACCTGATTACCCATCCAGGCCACGTTTCATTTGATTAGTCTGATCCTTAGACTGTATTGAACACTACGACTATTGACAAAGAGTTTGTTTTAAAGCCAGGAGGCCATATCAGACTGAACTCAGTAGTATTCAAGTTCACGGGATGTTTTAGAAGGAAGTCATCGATAACTCTTTGAATCATAGAGTAGAATTTACCAAAGTCGTTTCTGCCCTTTTCATTCTTTAAGCAAGTGTACAAGTGTGCCTGTCTTTCACGCACTAAAAATGTTACGTGTGCTGAAAAATGCCCGCCGTACACAAAATTACACTTAACAAGGGAGAGAAATCTGACTTCCAAAATTTACGTCAGGTTTTCCAGGTTTGCCACGCACAACTCAAACACAATATTCAATTTGCAGACTGCTCACCATTGCCTTAAAGTATCTACATTATGCTCCTATGGAATGGCAGGTCAAATGGCATCCTTTGTAGGGTGCAAGCAATACTTCTATCTGTTCTTTAAGTAAGTACGATATTCTCATATATGCTTGGATTAAAGTCAGGCATCCCACTGAAGGCACTCCCTCTCCCCTTGTCATGGGGAACCATTTTAAGCAGAAGAAGGACCTAGAAGCTTAGTTAAGGTTTCTTCTCCATAATCTCGCCACCCTTGTCCCTGGCTGCCAATTGCCCGCCCCCCACACTTTTTTCCCCCAGCTGCACCACGGAGCTTTGCAGCACCACCACCTGCTAGAATAGTCTGATTGGGTTACATTTCTTATTCTCTAGAGTCCAGACTGTGTTTCTTCAAAGAAGCTGTGCCCTGGATTTTAGGGCTAGCCCTAAATTCCGCTTGGGGTATTTAGGGGGTGCAAAAATGTCTCCTCTTCAGGAAGTGATATTTACATCCCTGAGTCTTGTTAGGAGTCTGGTCTTTTTGGACAAAACAGAGGACATGCTTTTCATGCTGAAATGGGATCTTTGCTTTAAATTATTTGGCCACCCCTTCCCTAGGAAAACAGCCTTAGGTATTACATATGTGCTTTTCACAGTGCATAGTAATTACAGGAGGCATACCGAACCTGCTCTGCAAACGTTCAAATTCTCAAGGATTATGATAGAGCTTATTATCCTTATTAAATGCAGTACAGTGAAAATTTGAATTTGCTCTCCCCAGGGACATATTAAGCTATTGCAATCTCAGTTTTGAGAAGAGAATCATAAAGAAAATATAGCCAATATAGGCTTAGGTGTTGGGTGGTTGGTTCAGCTCCCTCACTAGCTGAGAGTTCATTTTCTCTACCACTAGGGTCTCAGCAGAAAGACAAATCACTACTTATCATGTGCCTTCAGGTCAGAAGAGTTCACTTTAAATGCTTGAGCAGAAGGACCAGCTAGCTCTGTCTGCACACCTGTCATCCAAACAAGATTGTGAACAGGCAGAAGCTGTGACTTGTTTCCTGCGTGTAGTGCCAGGCCTGCCTTGAAGTAAGGCTGCAATAAATGAATGAGTGAGTGAGCATTTACCCAGATTCCAGAGAAAAGAGCTCTTGGCTTTTCAACTGCTTTCTTACTTCTCAGGCTGTAAAGAAGCATTTCTCTAGTCTGACTTCCAGAAAGCAGGCAACCAGACAGGTATGCAGGCAGGCAGACACCTTTGTACACTGAGCTCCTTGTGAGTAATAAAAGCATGTGTAGGAATTCCACCTCCAGTCCCGAGTCTAGTCTTCCCCCCTCACCAGTCTAGGGGAAACTCTAGAACTAGTCATCAGAACTAGGGGAAAGTTCTAAACACTCCGAACTTACCAAATTTGAATTGTTCAACTTAAAATGCTTTTAAAAATACCTACTGTGTACCAAGCACTCTATCTTATCTTGGTAGAGTTATCTTATCTTGAAAAATCTGTAATAATTTTCAGAAGTATGACAGTGTCTTTTGAAAGCCCTAAAATGTAATAAACATTGCAGTAAGATGCAGTCACATAACTATGTTCCACCCAAAATAAAAATCCAGTGGAAGATGCTCTCATACAAACATGTCAGGTAAGGTTGTGGAGAAATGAGTATTGTTCCATGCAGCCCGGTAAAGGACTGGGTATGATCTCACTCGGGAGAAATTTGTCGGTGTACACCAAGAGCATTAAAAAGGTGCATTCTTGATGGACCTGAAATTTTACATTTCAGGAGTCTATGTGAAGAAAATAATTACATTACTGTGCAAAAGTATACAGTGAAACATGTTCATCAGATATATGTTTATGATATTTTTAAGATGCAGGTAATTATGGTGGGTGACTTAAATCAATTAAGGTACATCATAACTAAGCACACACTCAACACAAGCAATGATATAAATGTGCATTGAAAAATTCTGCGCATGTGTTCACAATATCATTATGCAACAAAATAAGTTAGAAAGCATGGGTAGCGTGAACTCATCTCTGAAAAAAACACACTATACACCTGGAGACTTAGATGCATTTCTTTGTGTTTACCTAATTTTTCTACACTCAACATGATTTTCTTGTGTGATTAAAGATTAAATGTCAGGAGGAATGTTAACTGGAGATTAAATTTGTAAAACAGCTCAGGTGACCCCCTTACATACACACCCACATTATAATGTAGATGGTTACATGCTCCAGGCTCTGGTGGAGTTTATATATGATCTGGTATCAGCTTCCGGGGGCTCCATGCAGTCATAAAACAGGTTACATGGAGTGGATCCAATCAGTCATACTCTTGAACACAGCACTGTTCATTTAACCACCAGTCAGCTATCTTTATCTAGAATTCTGTCATCTTCGATGGGCACATCTGAGATAATATTCTCATTTCTCTCAAAAGGCTTCTTAACTGAGATGTCACGTTAAAACCCAAGGGCCACACTTTATAGAGGAGGATGCATTCAATAGGTGTTTACTTTGTTTTCAATGCATGCCTTCCACCAAAGCGTTCTTCAGGTAAATGAGGATTGGCTCCCTGTTTTAAAAAGTTTCATTCAGAGACAAAATGTCTAAGCCTCCAATTTGACTGAGTCATTCTCGTTTAAAGCAAACTAATTCTCATTAGAACAGAAATCAGTGTGACTTAACACTCTCCTTTTTATGGAAGATTGCATTTCACAGCCAATAAGGGGATCACAAGTGACCAAAAAAAAAAAGAGCAAAGTTCTCATTCTCACCAGTACAATTTTATAATGAAAATGGCCATTGAGGTCGGTATAAAAGATGTCATTGAAGGGCAATACATTCTGTAAAAGAAACCTCAGTGACAAAGGCCTACAGAGAGAATGCTAAAGCTTTTGGAACAAATAAAGATTGAGGCTTTTTTGCTTTTTTTTTTTTCCCTTTTGTTAAACATAGCCCCAATAGCCACCTCTCATGTCTATCCTTTGGGAGTCAAGTGATCCAAAGTGAAACTTTGCCTTTGGTGAAGTGAGTAAGTTTATTTTCTCATTTCATGTTCCCTATCTAAAGATTTTCCAAAGATGTGATATCTTCAGATCATGTTCTGTTCCAGGATCTGTAGTCTTGCTGGAAGCTCTGGCAAGCTGTGCATTACAGGCTACGGGATTTGCTTATAGTTGAAGAATTAGGGTAAATTAGAGCGGGTGGTAAGTTTTGCATTGGAGGTAATGTCTTGGTATTCCTCTTTCTTTTACACCATTTAGTCAACTACACCATAAAAATGTTTTAAAGACTTGAGCTTTAAGATAGAATATAGTATTTTTCTAATGATAAATGTTGTCAGTATAATAAAAAGAGAGCCAACTTGTTTTACTCTGAAAAGAAAACTATGCAATTTCCCCCCAAAGTCTTGAATTAGAGAGAATCTGTTTAAAATCAGTCTTGTTTCATAGAAACAAATAGAGGCACATGAAAGTATTTTATTAAAAAAAGATCAAGACACATTAGTTCTTATCCTCAGAAGGAAAAGATTATATCCTTCCATTTACAAGAAATAAGCTATTGATTTGGTTTAGAGGCACACACGTGCAATTCAGAGAAAACACCGCTGTGAGCGTGATCATCGACGTCCCGATCTGCTTTTTGGCCATATTTACATGTTTGGTACTAGTACTTGTGGCTATTGAAGAAATCCTTCTGATGGTTTTTGTTCATTTGTTTGTGATTTTAATGAGAGAGAAAAGGGACAAATGAGTCACTGGCAAAAGAGCAGCATGACCGTGGAGGGCAAGGTCGTCCCTGAGAGGAACGAGGAGGCCCTTCAGTGACAGTCGGAGCCCACACCACACGCCACATTAAAGAGCTTGGCCTTTGCTGATATGTCTGTTGGCGTGTGTAAAAAAAATGAGAGACTTCAGATATCTCCCAACTAGTAGGGTATTTAAAGTCTAAGTAATAGGTCAACTTTCAGAATGACTAATTTTGTAATAAAAATGAGCCATAAGTGAGGATTTGCCAAGAAAGTAGCAGTTGCATAAAATATGCAAACATAGAAAGCCACCGTGTCTTGGTGATTTGACCAAAGGGCAGGCAGTGATGGGCTGGACAACACCCTGGTTCTCGGACAAAAAGATAAAAAAAACCCAACCAACTTCCCCATCATGACAATTTCCCTCTCATGAGTTACAGCTCAGTCACACACAGATCCAGGATCTTGTTAGTGGTGGGAGTTAGAGCTTGAAAACCACCATAGAAAGATGGAACCAGAGAGGCTCATATGAGTGGTGTGTACGCGTGGGTTCTGAGGACAGAAACTGCCTGTAAGGAAAGAGGTTGGCTGACAGAGAAAAGCTGCCAGAAGAAATCTGTAGAAAGAAGCAGAGATTCAGATGGAGACAGACAGACAGAAGGACAGGCTGGTCCCAGAGCTTCCTGAAGATCCCTGCCCTAGTTTAGTCCATGTGAGCCTTGTAATAACCTCCTTGTTTGTTGTTGCTTTTCTGTTTGTTTGTTTTTTAGGTAAATTAAATGACCTCTGACCCTACTTATCAAAAGGGTCAAACCACTAGATTTTGTAGCATTAACTTTTAAAAGTATGTTATATTTGCATAACATCAGATGGCAACCAAGAAGATACAGTCGTTAAAAAACAAATTGTCAAAAAATGGTTGCCTAGCACGCTGTGCAGGCTCGCCCACAGCCCTGCACTTTATTCTGATACTGGTTCCTGGGTTTTCCTTTGGGGACTACCCCACACCCACTGACCCCTCCCCTCTGACACCACCTCTCCAGGATGGGCCTGGGACTCAGGTCTAGCTGGTGAGTGGACCCCAACACCCAGACCACAGTGGTGAAAATGGCCCGGGAAGCATTATATAAAAATGGACTCTTACTTCTCGAACAAAAATGTGAGAATAACCTGTGGAGAAAGGAGGAAACGTCGCAATGAAGACTCGGGGCCACAACAGTGTCCTAAACCATAAGACCAGCTTCCAAGGCTAAGTCTTTCTTAAGTTTGGAAGATTTTCTAGTCACATAAGCCCCTCCTAGCTGGGCACTTTCAGAGGCCCTGTGCTAAGCCTAGAGTTTTAACCTGATCTTCTCGCGGCCTTGGCCGTCAGGGAACTCGCTGTGGATGACTTTGAAACAGACAAGGGTCTCCCCACCCTTCCCTGTGGCTTAAGCTCTTTACCTTATCACTCGTTCCCACCCATGAACACTTGGCCTCTTTCACAGGCAAACAGTTAATCAGAAAATGAATCTCTGCTAATACCGAGCTTCCCGTTTTCCCCTCAGGAAGAGATTGCTGTCTTCTTCCCTTTCTTCATTTTAGCTACACAGATGCATTCAATAGAGGTCACCTGGCCACAGTATCTCCATCATGGAGAGAAATGATGTATTTATCCATTTCTAGTTTCCAGAGCACCTCACAATTCAAAAGGTAGAGTGATCCACTGAACGCAGGCAAGGTAATATGCAGATCACGGCTATGTGGAAGGGTCTTTCCCTCAGATCACACTTTCTGAAGCACGGTCCTGTCTGCAGGCCTGTTCAGCCACTGAAAGCTGAGAGAATCGAACTATGGCTTCTGGATCATCAATTAGCTCTATTACTTGCAGAGTAGCCAATGTAATGACTGGTTGAGCTAGTTTTTCCAGCTGGCTTAGCAAGTAACTCAGATCAACTGTGAAGGTCTCTGTATCAGATATCAAAGCTACTGCAAAGTCTTGGATCTTGGAAACAATATTACTCTTGCCTACCTCCAAGGGCCATTTTTCTCCTTCTCCCTCACTGGACACTAGACATTCCATATGCCCATCCAGGCTAGACAGGGAAGGTCTGGGCATTTTTTGAAAATTGTCCATGTTAACATGTTAGCTTCAGCTAGAAGGTTGGGAGATGTTGCCATCTCCCAACGGAGTATTAGCATTTTATCATTCTGGGTGAATTCTCACTGTGGAAGCTAGAGCTGAATTTCCTATTGGCCTGACCACTCCTGGGAGTGATGGGCGATGGGATGCTTGCTAAGACTAACGATTTGCAGCTTTTAGCCCTTACTTCTGAGAGACCTGGGCCATGAAGGGGGGCACAGCAGTGAGAGGTGAGGGGTGTGGGTGGAAATAAAGTCCCCCAAATCCATGGTATTTCCAGGGTGGGGCAGGTCCCTGGAGGACTAGCAGAGGACTAGCTGGGAGAAGGGTGAGGACGGGGAGGAAAACACCACTGCAAAGGCGATAAAGCAGAAAAGACGGGAACATGATAGGCAAGGGGGTGAGAAGATCCAAAGACAAATTCACTATCCTCGTGGTATTTTAGGCAAATCTGCCCATTAAGTAGTAAACCCACTGATTGCTCCAAGGTGGAGCCATTAGAATTCTGTGGGAGTTGGCGTTTTCCATGTGGGGGTAGGGGAAGTGGGAGATCTTGGGAACACACAAAGACTGTGACAGCATTTACCCCTGTCTCACCTAGGCATCTGTTCAGAGCTTGTCCTCTTTCGGTGGTTGAGACAGTCCTTGGGTTTAATACCAGCAAGAATAAATGGAAAGATAAAAATACTTATTTCACTGAGAAACTGGTTGGATTAATGAGTTCCTCTCTGTGTTAGTTCTAGCTCAGTTGTATTTGATTCTTTTCCTGTCCTTTTTTTTTTTTTTAACAGCGCCACATTTTAATAAATGAGCAGTAGTAGTACAGGACCAGCAAGCTGCCATAACTTCCTTGTGATTTCTCTGATTCTTTGCAACATCCTTCTTCTACAGGTGATCACAGTTCGTTAGTATCGTGGAAGCCCTGATCCGCTGCAAGGAATGCTAATTCTTTCAATGAAGTAGAAAGTAGCGAAGAATTTAAAAAAATTTTTTTATCTTTCCTCTTGGTGTCCAATCATGTATTCAAAGCAAGTCTTTATAAATTTGTTTTGGTTTTTAATATTAACTTTACATTTAAATCTCCAGGAAGGGAGAGATTTTGTATGTTTTGTTCACTGGTATTCCTAGGGTATAGTGGGCATTTAATAATTACATGTTGAGTGAATTAATGATTATATAAATAAGCAGCATTTTGGCACCAACAGAGAAAATGCTAATCTAATTTTATACTTTAGGGCTAGAATAGAAATGTTGAGCCACAGCAGTGAACAAAATAATGACGATACTCTAAAAGATAGTATGAAGACACTCAGTAGAGTTTTTTTTAAAAAAAACCCACTAATTACATAAAATAAAAGAGCATCTATAGAAGCACTTCAAAACTATTAACTTATATAAATATATTAATACAATTTTTACATATGCACTTTTGCAATCATATTGTTTATTGTTTGCAGGTGATTTTGTGACCAAACCCATACTGTGAGTGAAGGTAACAGGTGACATTTTTTAATCTGTTAAGTATGTGAAATTTCCGTAAATCGAGGTCTCAAATGTTTTCTAAAGAGGCCACTGCGATAAGGCAAAGGGAGACTTTCATTCGTTGAGATCACCCGGTGTGGGACCCCAACAGGTGCAGAGCCAGCCTCACGAACATGGCCTGACGCGCTCGCTCGTCCATTTGAAGGAATTCAACAATCCAAGTGGGAGCTACGTAAGTAAAAACATCTGAAGTCCATCCAAGACAGTGTCATTTGAATGCTCTGTCCGCTGGGAAAGGGAGAAGTCCCTGGGACTGCCCAACTTCCATGACAAAGCAGATCCCGGTGAATTCCCGTCACCTCGGAAGAGGAGCCCCTTTGTGCTGAGCCGTCTGCGGGTCTCCTGGGTGTAAAAAGAGCTGGAAAGGTCATCAGATACTTAGGTAGAGGAGCTGTGATCACCACAAGCGAATCGAAGTACGGGGCAGAAAGCAAAAAGCTGTCTAGGGATAAAAGTGGCCTGGTTTGTGTGTCTTTGATTTCAATGATTAATTTGTTTTTAATCCACCTATTAACGTGCGGATAAATCCCAGAATTCTGCCCTGCCTGGTCCTCGAAGCTCCAAATGCCTGACGGAGGAACAGCTGTAGTGTGAATTAGTCTGTCTGAGCTTTTGGGCTGCTTCCAACTTCGCTATTGCTCATGCCCCACAGGTCAAGCAAAGAAGTGATGTAATGCACTTAGCTAGGCCACTTTAATTACAAAGGAATGGAGAGGGGGAGGGGTTACAGGCGGTGACAAGTTTAGCACATGACTTGCCCCAGGGATGCAGGAAACAAAAACATCGACAGCCATTGGCTGCGCACACTTCCGACCCGGGTATCTAGCTCCAAGTCTGGAACCTTGAAACACTTATTTCCTGGGAAGAGGGGTGGCGCTAGCCTACGGAGCGTCCACCATAAACACGCTCCGCACCCTTACTCCGCCCGCTACAGAGGCTGGCGGCGTCCTCCCAGCTGGGATGGGCGTGGGGCCGAGGGTTTGCCACACGGTCCTCAGGAGGTTCCTCCGAAGCCAGCCGCAGCGCCAAGTCACAGCGCGCAGAGCCCGCAGAGGACCCGCGCCCCAGGAAACCGGTGCCACCCCGGCTCGCTCCCACTGAACCGCGCTGTCGCCATTCATTCGCAGTGTCCGGAGCGTCCTTCCAGCGAGGAGCTGGGCTTCGCCGCGGGTGTGAGTGGCCCTGACACGGAGTGTTAACGCTCCGGGGCTCTGAGCTGCCCGGACGAGGCGGCCCGGAGCTTCGGTCGGTGCCACGGGAGCAGCCGCGCCCCGGCCCAGCTCGGCCCACACCGCGGGGCCGAAGCAGTTCGTGTGGCCCGCAGCCCTGCCCGCTGCCCAGCCGAACCCCAGGACTGAGCCACACCGCTTCCTCCTCCTCCCGCCGCCCTGGGCCGCAGCCGGGCTGCGGGCAGCAGGCCTGGGCGTCTGCGGTCTCGGGCTCGCGGGAGGCGGCGGCGCGCGGAGAGGATGCTGCTCACGGTGCCCGCGTCCTCGCCGTCCACCTCGGCCGCCCGCAGGGGCTTTGTTGTGGCCGGGGCACTGTGGGCCACCCGCTGCTGAAGTCGCTTTCCACCGCCGCACCTAGCGGGCGGGCGAGCGTGTGCCCGGGGGTGCGCGCCCGTGCGCGCCGGTGTGTGCAGGAGCAGACCCGCCACCCCATTGTGCGTCCGCCCTCGGCGCCCGGGAACATGTGGGTGAACCCGGAGGAGGTGCTGCTGGCCAACGCGCTGTGGATCACGGAGAGGGCTAACCCCTACTTCATCCTGCAGCGGAGGAAGGGGCACGCAGACGACGGAGGCGGCGGCGGTGGCGGCGGACTGGCGGGTAAGGACCTGGGGCCGGTCCCTGCGGAAACCATGGGGGGCCCTGAGCGCCGCGGTGCCGCTGGGCTCCTGGCCTGCGGGCACCTGAGACGCCGCCCGGTCCCGGGGGCTCGGCCACCCGCTCCACTTTGGTGCTGGGAAGGCATCCGGAGTCGTGATTTTCAGACTGTGCAAGAGATGCTTATTTTCTGACCCTGTCAGGCTATGGGCCCTCCATGTACTGATGCCTCGCAAGTGGGTGATGTTGACGGGAATGGAGATGAGTGGGTCTGGGGTGGGGGGTGTATTAGCCCCTATGAACTAATGCGGTACTTCCTCCTCCCCGCTCCCCCCTTTAGAAAACAATATCGCTTTGTACATGGGCAAGAAAGGTGGAGGACAGTTCATTTTTACTTCATTCTCCTTACTGGTAATGGCAGGATCGGGTATAAAATGCTCTTTTGTTTGCAGGAGAGCAATCAGTAAGGAACTGGTGTGGTCATTTCCTATAGCAGTTACCGCCTAGGAGAATGAATAAGGAAAAAGGAATTTTTGTTGTTGTTGCACCAAATTGGACATAGCAAAGCCAGTTATGTGGTTGTAAAAGGAATTAGCAGTACGACTACATTTTAACTATTTTTAACTCAATCACTTCTTCCCGAACCCTCTCACAAGGCGTGATTAATATAGTACCTATTACTAAAACCATGCCATATCACCCAGGATTATAAAATCAGACCTATGTCCCAGTTCGGGCCATATCAGAAAGGTCTTCATTAACGAACAAGGTTGCTTGATGATAGGTTATACTTAATCTTGAATTCCTACAGTACTAGAGGAAGGACCGTTGCTCTTCCTGTTGGTTAAAATAAACAGAACTGGATACTTTTACAATCCAATGAAAAAGTTAGCAGAAGAAGCAGGAGAGGTTCAACCAGGAAAGAGACTCCAGAAAAGGAAGACCCTTGGCCTTATTGGAATATGTTCCTCTCCAGGAGCTTGCGTGTGAGGTAGATTGTTGCTTTTAAGATACCCTTAGAAGGAGTCATTCCTGCTACAGTAGGTGTTTGGTTGTGATTACAATTTGTAAACTAGTTTCCTCAAGATTAAAATTCAAGCGTCACATTGTATGGCATACGCTGGTTTGACAGGCCTTGGTTAGTGCATCAGAATGCTTATAAGCCATCCGATTTTTCTGTGCTTCTCCTCCCATAAAAGAAGGGAATCTGCAGAGTTGCAGACCCCGCCTCAGGAAGTTCTGATGAGTGGCCCAGAGGCAGAATTTTCCAGTTCCTTTTGCAGAAGTTGTCTCACTATGTCCATTAGTATGTAACTTGCGTGTCTCGTATTGGGATCAGCCCAGATGGTCTTTCGCTCTAAGACGACAAGGTGGAGTTGATAGTCCATTGGTGCAGGGAAGGCATCCGGAGTTGTGCCTTCATTTCCTCCCTGTGGTTAACCCTCCTGATACTTAGTAACAACTTAGTAATGCCCTGTAACAACTCGGCAATTATTTTCTAGAGTTACTCGCAATAGGTTATGAAAAACTCAGAGACACAGAGCCTTCTTTGAACATCGAGTGAACATTTTTATTGCATTCCTAACTGACTCTTAGAGCTGTACCTGACTGCAGTCCACATGGAACCTCATCACTGATGACTTATTTCAGGTAAAGTTACATCTTTTGAATTGAGAAATGAGTGTAGCTTTTACACTTATTGCTGGAATAATTGAAATGATTGCCATGAGTAAAAATATTCCTGCCAACAAAGGCTATTTTCAACCCACGAGAAAAAAATGTTTGCTCTGATAGGTTGGTGCCACGTCAGATGTAGAAGGGGCATTTCAGAAGTCCTGCTTACTAGGTATAGTATATTCTGATTCAAATGTAAATTCATTCATGCATTTATTAACTCACTAAATCATTTTACAAATATTGGTTTGCGCTTTCTGAAGGACCTGTGTCACAAAGCTCACAGCCTAGTGGAAGAAGGCAAATGTTGATAAAAATAATCATACAAATAAATGGATATAAAATTGCTACTCCGCAGGGTCTCAGCAGAAAACAGAATCCAGCCTAGTTCAAGTGAAGGGAGTTTCATGGAAGAATGGCTTAGATTCATAGAGGCAAGGTTACTAGAGCCAGTGAAGGGCACCGCTGGGGCACTGTCACCACCCTGGGTGACAGGACTGATGAAGCTGGGGGCAGTGTGGGCTGGAGCCAGGAAGGATGGGCTTGGACCTCCGGAGAAGCAGCCACCCCTAGAAACACAGACCACAGCAAAATAGGAGTGAGGAGGACATGCTGGGCTTCTCTTCTCCCTCTCTCCAGCTTCTGCCACTGCCTCTCATCAGTGACACCCAACAGGTCAGCTGGGCAGGGTGTCCTGGTGATCTAGTCCCCAGGGACCAGCCTCCGAGGAGGGATCTGGCAGGTGGGGCCTGAAGGAGAATGACCAGCACTAACTCAAAAGGAGAGGACCACAGTGTTGGTCACCCCAGGGGAGGGGTGGGCGTGGGAATGGGGACAGGGAAAGATTCCCTGAAAAAGTGACAGTCGAGTTGACAACAGAACAAAGAAAAGATCAACCTGTGAGGAGTGAAGGGAGGAGCGAGTGTTGGGTGCCCGTGGTTGGAGGTTTTCTGGAAGATCTCAGGACCTTTCTGTAATGTGTATCACTTGGACCAGTGCACGTGGTCTGCTCATGAAATGGACGACAGGTGAGCAGGAAGCCTGCTCGGGGTGGGCGGGCCAGCAGTGCTCCGTGACCCACGGGGCTTGGTAACATATCAATGCAAAAGCTGCCAAAAATGATGGGCCACAGTGAGGCCACTTGCCGTTTTTTCTTTTTAATTAAGTTATTCTCTTCCCATTTGCTAAGCAGTATACATAGGTACTGATGGACACAATGATGTATTTTATCGTAGATGCATTTGATTTACTATTTAACCCCCTTTAACTGAGTTTTCATATTCATACAGAAAAGTTCACAAAATAAAGACACATGTACAATGAGTTATCACAGTGACACCTCGAAACCAAGAGCAATAGAGCATCTTCAACGCCCCAGAAGGCCCCCTCCCCCGACCCTCTTCCAATCACTACACACTCTCCCCCGAAAGTGAAAAAGAAACTCCTGATTTTTTTTTTTGGTGAATACTTTCTTGATGTTCTTTATAGATTTTTAGCCAAAGAACTAACCCCTGGACACAATATTTTGGTTTTGACCGTGCCTTTGAGCAAGGACGAGTGGCATCTCGGACTGTGGATTCCTTGCTCAGCGCAAGGATATTCTGTGATATTCACGACTGTTGCTACGTGTGGCTGTGGTTTGCTCATTTTTCTGTGCGGCACAGAAAGCTGTTGTCCGAGTACACCTACCCCCACCCGTTTGTCGGTGCTGTTGGTGGGCCTTTGGATGGTCTGACCGGGGCGCTATGGAGCAGTGGCTATGATCGTTCTCGTATGTGTTTCCTGGTGCCCGTGGGCGCGGATTTCTTCTACTTGTCTACATGCAGGAGCGGAAGGCTAGCCTCCAGGTAACATGAACTTCAGTAAATAACATCAACCTGTTTCCAGAGCACTTGCACCGTCCTACTCCCATAGGCAGCATCCGGGAACTTCCCTTGCTCTGTGTCCTCGCCAACATTGGCAGTCTTTGTAGTTTCAGTCATTCTGGGGATTTTGTAGTAATAGCACGTTGTGGAGTTAACTTGCTGTATCCTGACTGATGAGGTTGAGCACTTTTCATGTGTGTTGGCAATTAGAGGGTATTTTGTGACATGGTAGTTCAAGTCTCTTGCCCACTTTTCAGTCGGGGTGTCTTTCTTTTTCTTACTGATTTGTAGGTGTTTGTAATATACTCTGGGTACGAGTTCATTGCTGATTCTATTGTGGCAGAATATTCACTCTGTTGCTTGCTTGTGCATGCTGTTTGGGATGAACAGAGGTTCCTAACTTGAATGTCTAAATCCTCTATTGAGTCCACTTCCATTATGGTTAGTGTTTTATTGCACCCTGTTCGGTAAGTCTTTTCCTACTCTAAGTTATGAAGATGTGCTTCTATCTTGTAGAAGATTTTCAGTTTTAACACCCAGATGTACATTTACGATTCACTGGAAATTAATTTTTGAATATTGTGGGAGATAGGGATCGAGTTTTATTTAAAAACTTTTAAAGACGGTCAGTTGCCTCATGATGATCATTGGTAAACGCACTCTGTTCCCGCTGTTTTGTAGGGCGATTTTGGTCATAAACCAAGTGCCCAAATGTGCGTCAATTGGTTTGGTATCCCTAGTCTGTTCTTTTTGTCTACTAGAGTGTGTTTTTGTACCAGTACCACACTGTACTTTTATGCTAAGTTTATACTCATTAGATGAAGCCTCTTACTTTGTTTTTGTTGTTGTTGTTGTTCTTTAAGAGTTTCTTGGTATTCTTTGTCTTTTCCATTTAACACAACATTTTCAAATCCACTTATTAAGTTCCACCAAAACAAGATAACATCAGCAACAGACTTTTTCAACGGTTGGAATTTTGATGGAGAGTGAAGTCTCCAAATAAATTTGGGCAACATTGATTTTTTTCTTGATATTGAGACTTCTGGTCCATGAACGTGGTATGTTCCTCTTATTTATTTAGATCTTAAATTTTCTTTCAATGATGTTTCGTAGTTTTCTGTGTGGAGGTCTTACACATCTTTTATTAGATATATTCTTAGATATTTCATATTTTTTCATGCTACTTCTAAAAATTTCATATTCTATTTCTTTTTGCTGACCTAGAGAAATATAGTTGTCTTTTTATTTTTATCTTGATCTGTATCCAGAACATAGCTAACTAGTGACTGAATTCTAGTGATCTGTATAGTCTTTGGTATTTTCTTCATACGCAATCATAGTATCTTCAGAATATTGGCTTTTTTAGCCCTCCTTTTCTAATCTTCATAAAATTTTCCTTGGCCTATTTCCACAGGCTGATGTACAGTGTTGAATAGTTGTGTTGATTTTTCATACCCTTGTCCCTTCCCAGGTCTCAAAAGAAAGACTTTTGACATTTGTTCAACTACAATGATCATTGTAGAGATAATTTTGTTTTTTCATTTTAAGGGAGTTCTTATTCCTGGTGTACCAAATGTTTTGAATTGTGTGCAGGTGCTGAACTTTTTTGTCAATGCTCTTTATGTCTACTGAGGAAATTGTATGAGTTTTTCTTTTATTCTGTTAGTGTGGTGACTTACACTAACTGATTTTTCACATATTTAACCAAACTTGCATATATAAAATAATCACCTTGGCTGTGCTATGTTATTGTTTTTGTATGTACATTACTACTACTTGCTAAAATATTTTATTTAGGAATTTTGCCTTCTTATAAAAGAGTAGGATTTTTCATAGTCACCCACCCCCATTTGTCCCGAGACTTCACCTGATTTCTCAAAGAAGCTGTAAGAATGCATGCATGTAATTTGAGGAGGATTTTAGATGGCTTTTGACGACTTCTGAGTGTTCATAAACTGGTCTCAAGAAGGAGGGAAGAGAAAACGCACTCCAAGCCTCTGGTTAGAGGTTGGAGGGATTGCGGCCGACTTCCTGTTCTAAGGCCGCTCTGTATACTTTCTGCTCTGCCGCTGTGCACAGAGAGGATTCACTTAGGAAGAGATCCTGTTCTCACTGTGCTTGGCTCCCAGGCCTGCACACAGAAGCCTGTTTCGTAGTCGTGTACAATCAGACATGTGCAACTTGAGATTAGGTAGTTTGAAATGCTAACAGCTGTGGTAGGTGCCACCTTGAGGTCCGGGAGCCCCCATGCGTGAGACCTAGCCAGCAGAGTGCAGACAGGGCCACAGGCAAACTGGAAAGCCACCAGGGCTGCTCTCCCCCAGCTTGTGGTCTCCGCCCCTCACAGGCTCTGGTCTTTTTCAGCCCTTCCCTTAGGAATCAGACCCCCGGATTCAAACCCCACCCCATCTGTTACCAAGAGGTGCAATCTGGGATGTTCCTTCCTTTCTGAGCTTGGGGCTTTAAATATATGTGTAAGATGGTTTAATAACCTCTTAGCAATCACTGTGAGGATTCTGGGAGGCAAGTTATGGAAAATACGGGAAGCATAGAGAGCCATTCAGAGATGACACCCCATCCTTTCCCTCCCCCCTTGCTGATGGGTCTCCTGCAGGTGTTAGGAGGCAGCGGGCTCTAACCAGCTCACACCAGTGTGGGAGCAGTTCGGGAGGTCTGCAGTTTACAGAGACATCACATAGTTGAAAGGGTGCTGTTAAAGCAAATAGTATCCATCTGCTGTGTAGGCAGCTTAAAAAGTTAAGTCAAATATTCAGGCTTTTTGGAGAAGGTAATTTTTGATCAGCAACTGTAAATTGTTTTTACATACCCACCTTCTTTCCTCCCACCCTCCCTTCCCGGATCTGCACATTTTGAAAGCCCTGCCAGTAAACACCGTACAGGTGCTCCTCGACTTACCACCGGGTTACATCCCGGTAAACCACTGGAAGTAGAAAACACCCTAAGCTGAAGCTGCATTTAACACACTTAACCCACTGAACATCGTAGTCTCACCCACATTAAATGTGCCCAGAGCACTTAACACACAGTTGGGCAAAAGCCCTAACACAAAGCCTGTTTTATAATGAAGTCGCATTATAATGAATATCTCATGTAATATATTATGCATATCCCTTTCTCAGCATTGTGAAGTCAAAAAATCACAAGTTGAACCCTCAAAAGTCAGGGACTCTCTCTACTCTCTGTCCCTCCCTCCTCCTCTTCTCTCTCTCTTCTCCCCTCCCCCCCGCCTCTCTTTGCACAAATGACTCTCTGATCACCGCAAGTGGGACTGCCAGAGAGAGGACTTGGGTAGAAGACATGGAGGGGCCCCTTCTCTCTTTACATACAGGTAAAGATGTAGATTTGGATAGAGAGAGAGATGTGTAGCTATGGATAGATGCTTAATTAGCCAATGAGGAATGTGTCATTCAGGAACATTGGTCTAGTACAGTAGTCCCCCCCTTATCTGCAGTTTCACTTTCACAGTTTTAGTTACCCACAGTCAACCTCAGTCAAAAATATGAAATGGAAAATTCCAGAAATAAACCATTCATGAATTTTAAATTGTGTACCATTCTGCGTAAGGTGATGAAATCTCGAGTTACCCTGCGTTGTCCTGCTTGGGATGCGAGTCACCCCTTTGTCCCGCATCTCCACGCTGCGTGTGCTCCCGTCTGAAGTCACTTTGCAGCTGTCTCAGTGACCGGACCCGCCGTCTGGTATCACAGTGTCGGTGTTCCAGCCCCCCTTGTTTTCCTTAATGACCCCAGAGACATTCACATAGCTTCTTCACAGCATATCATTACAGGTATTCTAGATCATTATTAGCTACTGTTCATTTCCTACTGTGCCTAATTTATAAATTTAACTTTGCCATGGGGTGTCTGTATGGGGAATAAACAGAATATATAGGGTCAGTCCTAGCCATGATTTCAGGCATCCATGGGGTGTCTTGAACTATTATCCCCCATAAATGGGGTGCGGGGAGGGGCGACTGTAGTGAAACCAGAAAGCCATGAAGACATCATTAGCCCACTTTCCCCGTGTCCTTGTTTTGTGTTTCTTGTTTATTTGTTTTCCTATCAGGTGTGTGTTCTAGAAAGCTCAGAGGGTACGCCAGATGATTTTTTGAGGTGTTCTGAAATTGTCAACAGGCTTCTGGTTTGCTTCAAAGGGCATCTCAGTCTTGATTTCCAATCCTTTCGGGGAGCTAGCTTTCCTCTCTGTGGGATCCATTAAGGTTCTCCCTGTGTCTCTCCGTGGAAGATCTGGATCAGAAATGTTCATTTGGATGCATCAATTCTTCTACCTTCTGTTTGGGTCCAAGTTGGGTTCACAAAACTTGGTGAACAACTAACCCAAGAAGTGAGACCTGTGAAATGCGCCCCGCCTGTTCAGCTCAGGTGCTCTAAGGTTCGCCAGGCAAGTATTTGCTAGAGGGAAGGTCAAGTAGAACACTGAGGATTTGAGCTCTGTTTACACTCAGAACAAAAAAGTTAACCTTGTTTATCTTATTTGGTGTTCTTAGAGTGTTTAGTACTTACTCATATGGAAAAAATTCATTTCAGTAGTACAAATGAATTTATAAAATTTTGTTTAGCCTAGGAACCAAGGTAGTCTCTAATGAAACTAAGCAGGACTTAATAAGTTTTCATTTGGACTCTTTAATTAAAGCATGAAAAGAAGAAATCGTTACTTCATTTACTCTTCTTTTACTCTATTGGCATTAGGTAACATTTGCATATCTATTACTGTAGTGCGTCTGACTTGAAGAGAAGACGCAGGTAACAGTCAGAGCTTGGATTTGTACTTAGCTGTGATGGAACATAGAAAGAGAAAGATAAAAAGCAAGACAAAAAGAGGAGAGGAAGATGAAATTGGAATGCATCCCTTGGAAAGTTAAGGAAACAGGCAAAGTGAACCCCAGTCTTAGAAATGCGGTCTTGAGTGCGTAAATAAAGGGAACAAGTGGAGAAAGGCTGCGTCTTCTCCCACGTGGTGATGCCATTGCTGGGTCATCACCGTTGTGACGTCATTGTTGTGACGCCACCGTTGTGATGTTATTGTTGTGACATCACCGTTGTGACATCACCGTTGTGATGCCATTGTCTCAGTGTCTCATGGGTTACAGTAACATGATTTTGTGTGCCAGGGAGGAAGTCTGAAAACTAACTCCAGATTTTCCTAAAAGAGATTTCCAGACTTTCCCCATTTCCAGCCTTCTGGGAAAACCGCCTTTGGGATCAAATATGGAGCCATTCCAAGTTACACAGTGAAGAGGCACTGAACCTTTGGATTTAGGGCCAGACAAAGGAAAGGCCTCTTTGTATGGGCTTTCCATGAAGAGCACAGATACCCACGTTTATTGTGAGGGAGGCCAATCTCCAAAAGGTTACAGCTACCAAAGGAAAATGTGCACTTGACATATAATAGTGATTCATATTAATGTAGTTAATAATCTTTGTGGATATAAAAATATTATTGTTCTTATGGGATCACTACAACAGTTTGGCTCCCCCAAATTACTGAGTTGGTCGAAGAGTTCATTTAGGTTTATCCACACAATAGCTCTACTAGTGCTTGGTTGTCCTTAACTTCATTTGAAGCAATTTTGTTAGATTGTATTCTGACAGCTGTTATATCAGCGTGCATTTAAAAAAAACTTATCAAAATTGATGATTTTTGTACAGCCATTTTAAGATTGAAGATGGAAGAAGATAAGTAACATTTTGAGTGTATTATGTTTTATTATTTCAAGAAAGGTAAAAATGCAACTGAAATGCCAAAAAAAAACATTTGTGCAGTGTGTGGAGAAGGTGCTGTGACTGATCGAACATGTCATAGGTGGTTTGTGAAGTTTCTTGGTACCATTGACATTCTGGCCAAATAACTCTTTGCTGCGGGGCTGTCTTACCCACTGGAAGATGTTCAGCAGCAGCCCTGGCCTCTACCCACTAGAAGCCAATAGCAGGAGACAGCCGGCATACTCAAAATATCCCAATCAATAGTTATTGGTGAAAATGAAGACCGCGCCTTTTATTTTACAGAGAAAACTGAACGGACTTCCTGACCCACCCAGTATTGTTTCATTTAGGGACCTTACATGGGTGAGACTTTCAGGAATCCAGGCCCCACTGCTCTAAGCAACTCCTTGAAGCAGAGTGTGAATCAAACGCATGAAGAGCCAATACCCTGAAGTCTTACCTGTCTCGACTTCTCCACCCAAGTGATTTTCAGGAATTTGTAGTTGCTTTCAACAGGATTACTGTCTACCATTCCCACGTAATTCTGTTATTCTCCCACCTAGCTAAAAATGTGCAGTGCGCTGTGTACTGTTTAAACAACAGGAATATGCCACTGTCTTCAAATAAAAATTTCAGTGCTTCCTTCTTACTTTCACCCCGGTACCCAGAGGTGGGGCCCTCAACTACAGGTGTTGCGGGGGAGACAAGGGGCACAGGTGCACGCGTCCCTGCCTGTGTGTGTGTGTGTGTGCGCGTGCGTGCGCGTGTTGGAGAGATGCCTCGAGGTAGGGAGCAGAGGGCGCAGATTGACACCGTGGAGAGACTGGCCTCAGTCTCAGGCCCGATGTTGCCCTGGCTGCTCCCTTCTGGGCAGAGGCCCCTTTCAGGGAGCCCTGGGCGCCTGGTGCTAATACAGAGCACCCTGCTCTGACAGGTAGCGCCCGTGGCGCCCCCTTGTTAATCCTCCTTCCCTACAGGCAAATGGAGGGAAGACTGGGGTCCGAATACAGACCCGTGAGTCGGCATTTCCCTTTGGCAGTCTAAAAATCAGCTATCAGCCTCGCCAGCGTGCAGTTCTGATTGGATGGCTTCCCTGATCCATGCAGACCACGTGCTGTGCTTCACCTGAGCGACGCTCAGGGCAGGCGCGGCAGGCCCCTCTCTCTTCCTGCGCTCTGTTTCACAACTGGCCCAGCTCCTGTCTCTGAGAGACCTCCTGCCTGAGTGTAACCTGTGATCTTCAGGAAGAGGGTGCCCTGTGCCCTCTGACTTTAACCATTTATCTGCTGTTGCCTGTTTATCTGAGCCTGCCGTCCCCTTCCTCCTCACTCTCTGCCCATAAAAGCTAGTTTTCCTCTCTTCTGAAAACCCCCATCTTCGTGGCAGATTCCATGGAGCCTTCATGAAGGCATCAGATAGTTTTGTTTTTTAAAAGATTCATGAATTTCTGGGGTTTTGTTGTTGTTGTTGTTGTTGTTGTTTTTTAAGAAGCCCTGCTTGCTTTGACTGTATGACTCCAATTTCAGGGTGTGTTTGACTAGCCAGCACTCCATGACTTTTAAATACCTTAAGTTGGACCCTTGATAGACATGTCTGTAATGAGTTATGATCTCCCCCCCAATAAACCTTTGTACCAGTAAAAACTTTGTGGGCTAGCAGAGGACACTTCTTATTCTCTCATTTTGTTTCTTTGTGTGTGTGTGTGTGTGTGTGTGTGTGTGTGGACAGTTCAGTTTGTCGCAGCAACTGTGCACAATCGGATGTGACAGCAGACTAAACTTCGGTATGTGTGCTTTTAAAGGCACTTACAGGTTTCTCTTGTGTTTCTGTCTGCTGTGCTTCTGAGGGGGGCCCCAAAAAACTGGAATTATCTTCTGGAGGGTGGGTCCCTTGTAGTACAGGCTTCCCCCACTAGATGAGTGTTCCAGGAACCCATCTGTATCAGTGGACCAGCTGGCGTTGTTGTGAGAGGCTGCGTTCGGCTTCAGTGACATTTTTTTGAAGACTCTTTCAACACATTTGCCCATTCCATGATGGGTGATTTATGAGCGCCCTGTCCACACCATGCTGAGTGCTCAGCAGCTTTTGACCAAAGACAGCGTGACCTCTGTGCCCCACCCTCCCTGTTCACCCAATCTCGCACCAAGCAACCTTTTTCTGTTTTCCCGGATGAAAGAAGTCCTCAAAGGGAAACATTTTGCCGATGTGGAAGAAGTGAAACAAAAAGCAGCAGAAGCACTAAAAGGCATCAAAATCAATGAGTTCAAAAACCGTTCCAAGTAGTAGAAAAAGCAACTCGATAGTTGTATTTTGTCAAGTGGACAGTACTTTGAAGGGGAATGAAGTTTAAACATCTAAGTATAAAGACACAGTTTTTAATAAACAAATTCCAGTTTTTGGGGTTCCCCCTTGTATAACCCACTTTTTTAAGGTTTAGATAAGTACAGGGATTTCATTAAGTCCTGAATACTTTTTTCCTTGCTGTTACTCACCAACTAGATCTTTGTCTTACAGGATTCATAATGCTTACACAAAATGGGCATTTTTATTTATTTTTTTAAGATTTTATTTATTTATTTATTTTTAGACAGAAGGGAATGGAGGGAGACATAGAGGGAGGGAAACATCAATGTGTGGTTGCCTCTCATGTGCCCCCTACTGAGGACCTGGCCCACAGCTGAGGCATGTGCCCTGACTGGGAATCGAACCAGCAACCCTTTGGTTCTCAGACTGGCGCTCAATCCACTAAGCCACACCAGCCAGGGCAAGGGAGAGAGTATTTTTAAAAAGCTTAGTAAATGGGAATAATCATTTTTGAAAAGGCCTTGGAAATATCCTTCCAATAAAGTGTAAATGTCAAAGAGGATGTCTGGTTTTTTTTAATTATTTATGGCAGATAGAGTTTGATAAAAAGAGATTCTGTATTTATCTTTCATTGTCAAGTATATTTGCCATGAAGGAGTTGAAACATGTTTGAGGGATGCTAGCTTAAAGGACTTTCTGGAGTGGAAGGAGACCTAGCAATGTTGTCTTTTAAATATGTGACTGTAGTGCTTAACTTCCTTGAGAGTTTTCCACTTGAAATGCAGATAGATCCCTGCCCCCTGCCCACCTCACATGTTTATTGTGAGGGTCAGATGAGATGCCCTCAGTCCGGTGGCAGCATGGACTAAGTCAAAATAATGTATGAATAAAACAGCCTCACCCCCAAGGAGCAGAAAGACGTTAGGAAGAGGGAGGGGAAGGAAGGAAGGGAGGGAGGGAGGGAGGAAGGAAAAGGAAAGGAAGGACCAAGGGGAGGAGGAAGGAAGAAAAAAGGAAAGGGAAAAGAAGAAAAGAGAGCGGAAAAGAAGAAAAATGTTTGGTCTAGTAACTGGGATGGTAAATTGGTAGGCCATTTGTTTCTTAAATGTAGGTGGAACCGACTGTTCTTTATCTCTGTGGAAGTAGAATAATGCGTTGTTTTATATCACACAGTTCAACAGCGCCACGTGTCTTGGGACTTCCTGTACCTTAAGGTTCGGTGCACCTTGTTTCTGGCACAAAGCAGGAGGCGGAGAGAAAGCATTCTTAACTGTTGTCCAGGTTGCTGGGTGCAGTCAGGAAGTGGGTTTATGGAAATGAGTGTGTACATGCACGTAATAAGCATTCAGTGTTGGTTAGTGTGAAGCTGGAGGGCTCTTTACTGAAATTAATAGGGAAAATGAAGGTCCAGGCATTAAGAAGTATCAAACTTAGTCCCCCCAAACCCTGAAGGATCTAGAAAACACATTTCTCAGAAAGAGAAGTTTCTCTGGAAAGACTCTTGTTTTCCTGGGCAAGTCTGGTCCTGACACCAGCTAACTAAAGAGGGATTAGCACCTGGATATTTAACAACTCCTGGCATTTTAAACTCAAATAATTATTTTTGAAGGAGAGTGAGCAAGGAGGGAATGGAGGGAAAAGGGATATTGCCTATCTCGTAAAGGTCAAGCTTTTAAAATGTTAAACACTTTCTTGCACAAAGAAATATCTTTTCCCAAATATTTTGCAACACGTGGTCCTCTCAGTCAGTCTTTTGTTTTTCCAGCTTTGACAGAGGTGGAGTTTATGGTCATGGGGATACGTTTCATTACTGTGAACAATGATCGTACTTCTGGGGGGTACAAGGTGATAAGTGGAAACTGACACTCAGCCCCAGCGTCAGAGAGACACTCGGGAGTGATGGGACCAGGGCAGCCTGGGGAGTCCATGCTTACATAAGTAGTCAGTCACAGCCTGTTATTTACGCCGGCAGCTGTGTGGCACAGCACCACCCGATGCATTTTGTTACAATTTACAAATATATGCTGTTGGTTGGATTGTGTCAGTAGTAATGTTCACTCTCTGATACTCATCCAGCGTCTTTGAAATTAGCCCCAAAGTGTTACTGATTCAAATAATCACACCTTCCCCAGAAAATCTGGTTTCCTGAGAACAGGGAGGGAATGGTGGGGCCTCGGCACAAACAGCCCTGGAAAGACTTGAGTTTGATAATGAAGCAGCCAGTTCTCACTGGTGACGGTGTGGCTGATGCGACCCGGCCCAGACCAGATTGCCTTCCAGCTCACCCAATAAACACTTAATTGAGCTGAGATGAGAACTGAGCAGTGTTTTATGTAGAACTTGGGGACATGGGCAAATACACAACAGTGATGTCCACATTGGGAGGGGCTTCCTGATTTCCCAAAAGTCGTCTCGTTTTTGTCCTTGAGACATCATACATTAGCATCTAGTGATTAAGGTGGGATGCGTTTGCCTTGTGTGAATGTATTTGCAACTGTACGAAGCTATCTGTTAGTGTATGGTTTTCTTTCTGAACAAGGCCGGTGACAGGTGACTGACAAGGACAAGCCACTGTCCCCGGAGAGCTGCTGTCCTGAAAGTCAGCTGGAGAAGATCATGGTGTAATCCACCCGCTCTCTGCATCCCACTTCCCTTCAGTGACTTAGAACCCATTTCACAGTATACATTATTCATACGTCCATCAATACTCGTCTGAGTTTATGTTTTCACCGGGTACTACCTCTAGGGACAGCAGTCTAGTGTTTAAAACTGGACTTGTGGTTAAGAGCTTGGCTTTGGGGCCACTCCCTGAGCAGATCCTACACAGGGCATCGTGTCGTTAGGAGAAGGTGCCCCTTCTGAGCTCTGCCCCTGGGAAGGCGCAGCCCCCAGGCAGAGCTGGGGCTGGATGTCAGCACCACCGCCCCTCTTGTCCAGGAGCCGCTGTGCAAGGCGCACGCTGTGCAGAGGCAGAGCAACGCTCTGTACTGGAGTGGAAATCCACTTTGCACTTCCCAGCTGGCGTGATCTGGCGCAAATTGCATTTCCTTGTTTCAGTCTCCTCATCTTAAAGTGAGGGTGAAAGTGGTGGCTGTATATTGGAGGTGTTTACATTTGTAAACGGCAGATATTGAGAACGGAAGTCAGAACCTAGCACGAGCCATTGCGATGAGGAACTACAGGGTGAGGAGCAGGAGGGCTCAGCCTGTGGTCCTCGGGTTCCACTCGTATATTGATGGTTCCCATGATTTGATCCAAGTGACCATACGTCTGACTGGCTCAGCTTTTGAGGTCCGGAACACCAGGTAAGAAACATCTTCCCCTTCGTGGTGAAAAGAGAAGGGGAGGAGAAGAAGGCATGGAGTAAGAATGCTTGGCCTTGAGTCCCAACGCTGCCAGTTCCAACTTTTTCGTATAGGAACCGGGATTCTCGCTAAGAGCAAGTGAACAGTGAATCTGATGACTGAAGGACTCCCAGATGTTTGGTTTTGTTTTGCTATGAAGTTGCATAGGGTCTTAGATCGAGAATCTAGTCCATGAGACAGGTGCCGCCTCGCAAGCCGTTTTTCCTTTTGTGAACCAATCATTCTGGTGGTTCCAAAGACTTTTTTTTTTTTTAATGGGTTAGTCAGAAGAAAATTTCTGGATTTTGGCATTGAGACTCCTCATAATAAATAGTGATCCTAATAAGACATAATTCCTGCCACTCCCTAACACTGAGGTTTTTGGCCCCATAGAAGCCACCACTGAAAGTCTGGACAAGTCAGTGATGGCATCCCTCCAAAATAGAGTGTTTGCTCAGATTCAAATGAAATAGTTACCCCAAAGATTGTTTTCATTGTTTTTCTTTTTTTTAGAACATTGATGTGTGGTTGTCTCTTGCATGCCCCCTACTGGGAATCTGGCCCACAACCCAGGCATGTGCCCTGACTGGGAATCAAACCCATGACCCTTTGCTTCACGGGCTCGCACTTAAACCACTGAGCTACACCAGCCAGGGCTGTCTCTGTTTTTCATATTATATGGCTGGATACCTTCTAGACAGACTAATACCTTCATGTAACTCAGAAACTGCTTGAATTTGAGAGAACTGCTTCCTTTCTCCTTATACTGGGTGGTGGCCAACATTCCTGACTGTTGTTGAACATGGCATCGAAAGAATGTGCCTGCAGTGTGTAGCCAGTGACCTTTACAATCAGTGTCCACGTTTGTATTTTGTGTTGTGTTTACCACAATACATTCTTTAACTTCAGTGCACTAGGGTCTACTTGTTTTTAACTTTAGCCTTGGCAACAGGCCAAATAGCACAGGGACCACCTACCCCACACCTGCAGATGCTTTAAAAGTAAATGCACATAGGAGAACCCCCATGTATTTTTTGGTAGACTCTGGTTTTTTAAAGAACATTATATCTGGAGAAAGACTGTAATGAGAAAAGGGTAGTATTGCTTCTGCAGGGCCAGGGGGCAATCGAAGAGAGATGCTGGAGATGCAGAGAGAAGCTCGCTGATGTCTCAGGTGGAGCCTGCTGGTGTGCGGAGGCTGGATGAGCGATCTCTCTCTTTCCTCTTTTTCCCCCCCGCATTTTCTCTATTTTTACTCTCTGGCTAATTCATCATTCACTCACTGACTCATTCATTTATTCATCTATTCTTCACCCATTCATCCATCAGACAGATATTAGGTATACTTTTTTTTTACTGAAGATGCAAAAGTATATGACATCATCCCTATATTTGAGAGACTGGATTCAGCAAGAATCTGCACAGATGTTCAAGACTGAAATTAGTTTCTTGGTTTTGTTGAGACTTAATGAGAGACGCTTTGAAATGCAGATCGAATTGTACGTGCCCTCTGTGGAGAATTGTT
>CM052545.1:11538345-11659428 GCA_028533065.1 Trachops cirrhosus | reverse complement strand
GAAAAATTAAATGTTTCGAATAATAATACATTTGTGTATATGGTGCAAAGACCCAGTAATATTAAGAGGTAGACAGTGGGAAATGCCTCAGCCCTGTTACCCACTGTCGGTACCACTGTGTTCATTCTTGGTGTGTCTTCCCCAGGCCCTCTCTGCACGCACAGGCGAGCCCCAGTACTGGCTTATCCCAGCCTCCCCCAACCCTTCATGCAGGCCTCTCTGCACCGCTGTCCCTTCCGCGAGCTGTACGTCTTCCTCTGTCAGGACGTAGCGTGTCGTCATTGTTCTTCCATGTCATAGCTGCTGTTGTCCCGTTATATGGCAATGCCGTAGTGTAGTTAACCACTTCCCTGTTAATAGACATTTATGTTATGTTCATACCTTTACCGTATTTTTCGGACTGTAAGACACACTTCTTTTTCCCCGCTCCCCAAATTTGGGAGGAACAATGGTTGTTAATGCTGCTGTTGAGTTCTGTTTACATTTACATTGGTGAAATATTATTTATGTTATTAAATATTTTACCACATTTTTTGCTGCAAAGATTTTTTCCCCTATTTTCCTCCTCTAAAACCTAGGTGTGTCTTAGGGTCCGAAAATAAGGTACTGTAAAACTGATGCTGCCATAAATAACCTCGTGTGGACCCTTTCGCCAAGTGAAACGTGTCTGTCGAATCGCAAGGTGGGATTGCACGGCCATTGGGTACGTCCGTGCCTTTGGCATTTGGATAGGCAGTGCCAAATCCCCCGCCCTGGGGATTTTAGCCAGCTGCACTCACAGCAGTGTGAGAGGATGGCGTGTTCCCAGTCTTGTCAAAGAGAATGCGTTCTCAAACTTCGGATGCTTGCCGTACTGATATGTGGAAATGGCATCTCAGCGTGTTTTCAATTCGCATTTCTCTTACAAGTGAGGTTGGACGTTTTTCATATGTTTCTCAGCCATTTCTGTTTCCTCTTCTGTGCACTGTCTGCCATTGTTCCTTGCCCACTCTTTATTGGGCGGCTGCTTTTTTCCTTACCAGCCTTTAAGACCTATGTATATCTGAATTGCATCGTTGTTCTTGGTTTGTCTTTTGAGTTAACTTACGGAGTTTTTGCCCTGTAGGAATATGGGGGTTTTATGTAGAAGAATGTATCTTTTTCGGTCAATGGTTTCTTGATTGTGAATCAGAGTTAGAAGCCTTTCCACTCTCGGTTTCAACGGGGATTTTGAAAAGGCCTTTGGAAAACGTTTCCTCCCCGGCGCGGAGGAGACCGCGTTCCTGGGCTGTGTCACGGGCGCGTGACGCTGGCGCGCCCTGGCTGGTCCCGCATGGTTCTCATCCGCAGCGCAGCTCCAGGGAGCCGAAGCTGGACGAGGGTCTTTGCAGCTGCCTACTGCGCCAGTAGCGGACCATCTCTGCCCTCAGTCTGCACGTCGTTTGCTTTTCCTGGCACTTTTTTGAGAGGGTGGAAAGAGGGACGGGTAGAGCAGGAATGACCAGCCGACTCTGGGACCTGTGCAGTGACTTCGAATTAATCAGACCATTCGTTACAGAGATATCTTATCACTTGTTATTTTTGTGACTTTTATTATCTTGAATTTATTCAGAAAGCAGCGCTACCTGTATAGTTGAAAAGTAGCACTTTGATCAAACTTGACGCTCTTCTGGAGCCTATATTAACATTGTCTCTCGTTTCAGTAATCCTAGGGGCCCTGTTGGGATTGGAAGGAAGCTGTCCAAGACTGGGAAATAGTGTTGCGAATCAGTTAACTCGAGGCCGGGCCTGTTGGTGGTGCCTGCCGTGTTAAACCCTTCAGGGAAGGCCATAATGACGAAGCTGTGTTCTGTGGACATCCTTTTTACTTATGCCAGCCACCCGGGATCTTGAGAAGAGAAGCTGAGCGTGTGCAGCCTATGAAGGGTAATTACTAGGAATTATCAGGGTTTGTAATTCAAGATGCCATACTCACTCAGACACAGTAAGGCCTTTCTGATTGGAAAGGGCTCTAATGAGTAGGTAGTACGATTTCCATCCTACGAAGTAATTTGATAGACTAAGAGAAAATGAAAAACTCACCCCCTTCCAAAGGAGGTTGAAAGAAATCAAGACGAGGGAGGAAAGGGGGTGGGGGGAAGAGAGGGAATGAGAGATTCCGAGAGAGAACCCTGACGAGTAATCAGCCATAATTCCGTGAGCAGGGAGGAGAGCTGCAGGCAGAACCCAGTGCTCTGAGAAGGGAAGGGGGTGGGGAGAGGAGGCACACCCAGGAAGGGACGCAAGTGGAGAGAGACATTTCAGACAAAGGGTGCTGAGAGTCTTTCAAAGTAAAATGTAAATAAATAGCAGCACAGAGAAGAAAATAATGGTTGAATTGTTTTAATAATAGTTGAAGAATGAAAGGTTCAGAATGGTATCATTTTTAAAAATTGTCAGACCCATAGTGTTAATCTCTCCTGTGTTATTTCCCAGACTAGTGACTCTCCATTAAACCACAGGTTTAAGATCAAGAGAACAGTGTCACAGCCAGACATCAGCTGTGTGGGGAGTCACTATGCAAATGTTTGCTGGAGGGATGGATGAATGAATGTGTGAGTGATAAATGAATGATCTGTTTGGGGCATATACAGATCTCTGACCTACGTTCAGAATGAGTAAAGATATTAATGGTCTTGGCTGTATTGAATAGTGACTTACCTTGGCAAGCAATCTTTCCTCTAATACTGAGACTCTCCTCTGCAGCACAAGCAGGTGGAAGTATATGACCTAAAGTGTCTTGCTCTGGAATTAAACATTATATAAAAAAAAAAAAAAACTAGATACAAGACACTCCACAGTTTATGTAGCAATTCCATACCTAGTATGTCATCTGATTTTTCCCAACAACTCTGGGAAACCGGCAGAGAAGACAAATCGTCCATCTCTGACATGAACTTTTGGCTCAGAGAGGCTAAGTGACTTGCCTGAAGTCACTCAGCTCCCACACGGGGAAGTGGGAACTTGAACCCACCACTTGGCCCTGCCATGTTAGAAACATTCCTGTTTCCATCAAGGAACTGGACCAGTGCAACCATCTGAACGTTAAAGATTAGTTTTTCTAGGGGTTTCCCTGATGATCTTTCTGGGAATAATTTGAAATGTGCATGTTGGTAATTCCCGAGTGATTGGGCTTGCTAATTGTGAAAGTGTGTGGTTGTTGTGGTTTATTCATTGGGCTCTCTGGGAAGGACAGGGGCCTGAGGCACTGGGCGTAGATTCTATGGGGTGGCCCTGTGCCATTTGTCCTCAGGGTCCGTTCAGGGGAATGAGAAATAAGGATCAGAAGACCTAAAACTTTTACAAAGAGGGGGTTTTGCTGTTCTAAGGAAAATTTTTCAAGAACTAGCACAAAGGCAAGCAAAGATCAGGCAAGTCACTCATTATCTCCTGACCTACATATTTATATTTTTTTCTTATAAGAAAAAGAAAAAGCCCTGGCTGGTGTGGCTCAGTAGATTGAGTGCCGGCCTGTGAACCAAAGGGCCACAGGTTCAATTCCCAGTCAGGGCACATGCCTGGGTTGTGGGCCAGGTCCCCAAGTAGGGGAGCGTGTGAGAGGCAACCACACATTGATGTTTCTTTCTCTCTTTTTCCTCCCTCCCTTCCCCTCTCTCTAAAAATAAAAAATAAATAAAATCTTTAAAAAAAGAAAACATTAATTTTATTCTTTGTTCTTTTGTAACTGGAAAATCAAAAGCAAACAAACAACAATTTAGGCTTTCCCTCGCCTCCCCTTCCCCAACCTTAACACCAATCCCAGGAAGGACGGTGGGGGCAGCTGTCTGTGTTGTCTGGGTTCAGAGAGCAGATGCTGTGGGGGGGGCGCTGAGCAGGGTCTGAGGGGCAGAGTGAAGCTCTGATGCTTATTCAGAGAGACTGTTGGGAGAGCAACACTGGCACACAAGGAATTCTCGTGTGATGGTCTTTTTAGAAAGTTTTAAAGTACAATGTAATCTTATTTTTTGTCCTATCATTGTGTTTCGGTACATCCAAAGAGAGGAGCCAAAATGTGAGGGTCTTTTTAGAGCCCCCACTACTGTGCCCTGAGTTTAAATGAGCTGGCAGGTTGTAGTGTGTGTGTGTGTGCATTCGTATGTGTACACGTATGTGTACATGTTATTTTCCTTAGAGATGAAGGAGCTGGACACAGAGGATGTAATTCAAGGCACAAGAAATATAACGAGACCTTCATTATTTCTGTGTCTCCCATTTGTTAATAAAATAATAATATAAAAGTAATTCGCCACATATTTCATCTTGGCTCATCAGTCTCTAGCTGTAGGTCTGCCAGTCAGCACTGTCGCTGTGGTCAGACCATAGGGCGTCACACTGCCCCCTGTCTGTGGCACCTGGCATTGTCGCCGGGTGTCTGACCGTTCGGCATCTCTGCACCACACTGGAAGAGGAAGAGTTGTCTTGGGCCACACATTAAATCCACAAACGCTAACAAAAGCAAAAAAAAATCTCATAATGTTTTAAGTAAGGTTACGATTTTGTGGTGGGCCACATTCATCGCCATCCTGGGCCGCACACGGCCCGTGGGCTGCAGGTTGGACACCCCGGTAACATGAAAAAAGAACGGTTTTTTGGAAATGACTGGCCCCTGCCCCAGTGTACTGCCTTTGTTATCACCAGCGATCCTCTTCTCCGTCCATCATTGATATTTTTTTCAGACTGGTTCACGAGCTGTTTCTAGGCCATCCCTGAACTAGGAAATCTCGGTTGGATCTGACGTGTTACAGAAGGGACTCATCTGTGTTTGCAGAGTGTTTGCCTGTGTGGAGAAACACTTAACGTGTCTCAGTCCGTGTCAATGATGGACAACTGACAAAACGAGGGCCTTACCTGCCGCTGCACACCTGCCGCTGCAGTCGAACCATCTCTGCCTTCTTGTTTGGCGTCCTCCTCTCACTGGTGCCACGACTTCTCGGTGCTGTCAGGCCCCCCCAGCTCAGTGTCCCCTTTAAGGACTGGACCTGGCCCTCAGGTGCAAGCCGCTCTCCCTTCATCTGTTGCGGGGCTGACCCGTCTCGGGGAAATATCCCATAGTGGGATCCGGTGACTTAGGGCTAAGCTGGAACTGTGATTCTTCTGAAGGGGGGATGCGAGGGGAGTTTCATGCTCTCTCCACGTGGTGTAAGGTCAGGCAAGACTCCCAGTAATCCAGCCGGGCTGCTGCTGAATCTCTCCCTTGTAAATAGCACGATTGTCTTAATTACAGTTCTGCAGCCGCTATTTATATCTGTTCTGGGATATTTGGATGCAAGGCTGGAAAGCATATTATTAAACTGTTGTTAATGCCTTGGTGCTTCGTTATATAATGCTTGTCTCCCTGTCCTACAGAAGGGGGTTAAATTTACTCAGAGCCCCTCTTACGTGGAGCCAAAGGGGTTAGTTAGGATGTTAACGGGGAGCTTTTTTTTGGAAGGAACAGAGACTCAAAGACCTGGTTTGGGGGCGAAGATCTGTGGGAACTGGAACTGGGCCTGGGAAGCTGACAAGGCAGCCCAGGGAGGTGGCTCCTGCCCTCCCCTCTCAGCCCCTGCGGCCCCCCGGCCACTCATCAGCCCTGCACATTTCTGCCCCCGTCTGCTGCTCATGAAGGGCTCTGCTAGCCTGTGGTTATCTGAAGTGAAGGACCAGCTTTAATGCAAACACAGTAGCCGTCTGTTTACTCCACGGCGTGCTCTCTCCCTGAGTCGAGAAAGCACCAAGTAGAAGATTGCATGTCCATTTGAGAAATTTTTGAGAACACAGAAGAAAATAAAATTAACATTTTGGATTTTGGGGTATGCCAATCATTAAGGATACACAAAATATGTTAATTTTTATACTCTTTTAAAATAATACATATATTATAATTTTTAATATTGCTATGTTATATTTTGGCAGACTGTGATCATACAGAACTAAAGTTATAGTTGTATGCACTTGCCACATAACATACTACATGCATTTTGCCTCATCATTAAATAATTACTTGAGGACATGATTATAAATGTCTCCGTATCATTATAGAGATGTACTCTAATTCCCTTAGACATTCTAGGTCATTTCCTAAATGTGATTTAAAGTTCACAGTTGTTTCTATTTCATAATATTATTTCATTGTGGAGAGGGTTCTGTGAATTAGAGGGCAGAAAGGAGACTTCCCCAGCTGTGGGCAGTACATGGCTCCTGCACATGCTGCCTGGCAGAGGGGGTCCGAGGGCGTCCAGGTTTGCCTCTGGGGAAGGTGGTGGGCTTCACTACCCCCACCAGTGCCGCAAGGGTCCTCCACCTGCGCCATCCAGGCTGACCTTGGCCGGCCCTGAGCTGTCAGTGTCTGGACCTGCACGTGGAGACAAGATCAGAATCATAGCCTTCCTGTAACTTAAATGGCAGCCAGCAGTAAATGTAACAAAAATGCATCTGCCTTCCTCTTCCCAAGGCGGGGCTTGTTGGAGGAATTGGATCACACAGGTGCCTGGAGCGTTTTTTGAATAAATTCAGTCCGGTGTCCTCATTGGTCTGTTTCAGAGCAGACCTGAATTCCTGACAAAGGTCTGAAAACAACAGCTTGTCTGTGGGGATGACGTCACCATGGCACTGCTGGGGTCAAGGTCGGCCTGCTGGGTATGTGGCGGGTCCTGTTGCACAGGGGCTTGCGCTTTCTGGAAGGGCCCCAGACTTAGTGGAGTGTTCTGTGGCTGTTTTGAAATTCTTAAGAGTTTTTGAGGACCTGCATTTTCATGTTGTACAGAGGCTTGCAAATTGTGTAGCTGGTCCTAACTGGGGTACAAGGTAAGGTAGAAAGAAAATATTTTCATGATTCCTTCTCAGACACTGGCCCAGAGAGAAATGTCAGTTCCAGCTGCCCTCCTGCTTTGCAGGAGGAGGTGTGTGTGACTTTAAGGGCCTGGCCCGAGGGCTGGCCTCAGGGAGCCTGGGAGATCTGAGCCGCACTGATTGGCTTCGTGACAAAAGCTCAGCAGACAGAATGTTCTTCAGATTTCAGTCTTCTGTTTGCTTAGCAATAAACCCTGCCTGTGCTTATCTTTTGGGATGGAAAATAGAAAGGAACTTATGGCTTCTTCTCTCCTTTCTGGCTCCAACTGTCTGAGCCCTTATAGAGGAAGCATGAACGCCAGCGACCCCCTGAGCAGAAACTAGTTTGCAATGCTGCAGAAGGGAAGGCGTTGTGGCTGGTCGGCTCCACCCGTCGTGGTGGAGGAGCCACTTTTACAGAAATGTGGTAGAGGGGTGGAGGGTGCGTTCCCTGTCTGTTCTGCACTGAAGGGAGAACGCCCGCTGTTGGGAGCAGTCTCTGCCTCATGGCCTGTCCTCCCCATCCTGGAGAATGACTGAGAGAAATGCGTGCCCGCAGCCCCAGGCCCAACCACCTCTCCCGACAAGCCTCCCAGCCTGCACCTCCGCACACAGGGCGCAGCCATCGCCGCGCCCTCTCCTGCGCGCTGTGGCGCCGTGGCTGGCCTGCAGTAGTCCGTGTGTGCCTTCACTTTGTCGTGGTGACACCACAACTCAGTGCGTTCACAGGGATGGAGCTGGCCCTCACCTGCAACCCCGGCACTCCCCCTCACGGCCATGCCATGTGACAGTTTCCCTAACCTCCCGCCTGGTCCTCCACCTGGTTGGCGTGGTGTGCCAACTGGTGTGCACCGAACTGTGTATTGGACGTACGGATTTAAATCGGTTAATTAAACCTGCAGGTTTTCTTGTTTTGTTTTGTTTTTTGACAATTGCAGATCACTATCCTGTGTCTAAAACAAAAAGAATAAGAAGACTTAGGCTTTCCCTAAATATCTCTGCGTTTGATCCAACTTACGATAAAGCTCAGTATTCATTTAAAAAATGATAAAGACTTCTGAAACTAGAGAAGTTGGTTTCCCACAGTGCGAAGTGTCACGTGTGCGTTTGGTCTGAACCACCTCCGAGTCTCTGAAGTGAGTGTTCCAACCTTCCTCTCATGTCTTGGTCTCCATTCATTGTAAGATTCTACACAATTTTAGTATTTAAGGCCAGTTTGCTAGAACTTACTGTAATGTGCTGGGTGCTGTGGTGCGAAGATGAATAAGCTGCGTCTGCCCTCAAGGAGCTCATAGACTGGTGGGAGGAAACTGCACCTTTTGGTCCAGAAGGAGACGATGTGATAGTTTACGTGTGTGTGTGTGTGTGTGTGTGTGTGAAGTGCACAGTGGCAGACAGATCACAGAGAGGGGAGCAGTTAATTGACAGGCGATTGGAAGGTTGAACGTTGAGAGGATGGGAAGAGTGTTGGAATTAAGTAGAACAAATACATTAGGTGACCTTAACCTTGATATTGAGGGACACAGACATTTGCTAGAAGGAGGAGAAAGGAAATACATTTCCGATCAAGTACGATAGGAAAGACAATAACTCACAGAACGGGAAACTGGAATGGCCCATAAACAAGAAATAGATACTCAGACTCGTGAATAATTAGAGAAATGCAAATTCAAACAACAAGTAGATAACATTTCCCGCCCTTGAGATTGGCAAAAATAAATTTAAAAACATCTGATACTACTAGCGCTGGAGACATGGAGAAACAGGTACTCTCTCGCTTGCCTGGTGAGAATGTGAATTGCCCCACTCACCGGAGAGCAGCTTTGTCGTGTCTAATGTGGTTTAAAATGCACTTACCCTGTAGCCCACTCATTCTGTTCTAAAGAAATGTGCTCACTTGCTTAAGGGCCAGTTATAAAGGAGATGATTGGAGGTAAACCCAAATGTCCTTTATGAGAAAAACAGATAAGTAGCAGTTGATTTGTACTGTGAAATATTACACAACATTTAAAATGAATAAAAATCAGCTTGGGTAAATTTTGCACACTTGTTAATTGGGTAAGAAAAATAGGTTGGGGAACAGAATCTAGTCTTTATCATTCATGTAAGTTTTCAAGTGCACATCAGTGTTAAATCTACATTCATACACATACGCTGAGTCAGTAAAAGGATAAGGGCCCGGATGGGAAGAGCACTGAACCACTTGAGAACGGGGAGTGGAGAGAGGGGAACAGGGCTGAGGAGGAGGCGGCAGAGGGGGACATAAGGCCAGCTGTTAAAGTTAGAGGAGGGGGTACATGCGTTTTGTAATTTCCAGCACTTTCCCGTGGTTTTGTTTATTTCATTAAACAGTAATGCACGGCATGTAACCGAGCAGTCTCTGAGAGGCACTGTTATCGTTTCCATGTAAGAATCTGGGCCAAGGCCAAGCCCACTCCCTGGGCCACCCTGGCTTCGTCTCTGTACATGGGGCCTCATCTCCCACCGGCAGCAAGGCTGAGGGAACAGAGGGAGTTCAAGAGATCTTCAGGATTCTTTCAGCTGCAGCGTGAATTATTCCAAGATCATCAGTAGATGGGTTGGTCTTTGTCCTGGGCACGCTCCGATGTGTCCAACCCTCTCCTGACATCCCACACAGAAGGTGCTGCCCAGGAGGGGAGACGTGACCCCTTGTGCATCACACACTCTCTAGCGCCCCCAGCTGGGTGGGGAGCCACACTGCGAATTTTGCAGAGTGTTTTCTGAATCTTGTTGAAAACAGCACTTTTATGTTGCAAGATGCCCTGAACTAATGTAATAGGTAGCTGCAGAGATGAGTGCTTTGGAAGGCCATAATTTGATTTAGTTATCTCCGGCAATCAAAGATTGTTTAACACCCAAAATAGCTGATTAGAACAGCTGCTACAACAACACTTTGTGTGGGAATGATGCAAGATTCAGTATTTTGACAGCCATTTCAGACGTATGAGTAATAAGACTTCTAAGAAAATCCCGATTGCTGCCTCTTTTTGGAGTCTCTCAGCCAGATTTCCCCTCTTCTGGTGTTCTGTTTGCAGAGGACGTAGGAGGGGCACCTTCTCCTTCCCAAAGTGTTGACTTCTTGCATTCATAGGGGTTGGGCAGCACAGCGATAAAGAATTATTTAGGTTTTCAAAAAATACCTAACTTCTACAAATTGGAAGTTACAGAATAGTCCCGGGGATGTAAAGTGTAGCATAGGGAAGATAGTCAGTAATATTGTAATAACTGCATATGGTGCCAGGTGGGTACTAGGCTTATCAGGAGGACTTCATAAATCACGTTTAAGCACTATTCTGTACACCTGAACTAATTAAATAAATATTGACAGTCAACTGTTACTGAAAACTAATAGCTAACTCCTCCATTCATCCAGCATGGGTTCAGAAGTCACTGTGCTCCGAGCAAAGTTCAGGGCTCAAAGTTCAGGGCTCGGGAGTGGGTGTGGGACCAGCCCACTCTGGGTCTCCGTCCCTCCTGTCAGTCTCAGTGCAGCTCCTTCTTTACATCCTTGCCTGTAGGGCTTCTGTTTGGCCCCATTTCAGGCGGTTCTCAAGGATGGCTGTTCTGTGGTTCAGCTGTGGTTGTGGGAGGACGAGAGTACTGTGCTTGCCCATGCCACCACGTTGGCCAGACGCCCCCGAAAGTGGACTTTAATTGGGGACATTTGTGGTGATCAAGATGTGTGGGCCGACTGGACCTTTTCATAGGTCTTCCCTCGTCGGTGCTATGGAGTGCAGAAGCCTGTACTCCATTCAGGAGGGAGAAACTGCGGCTTGGGGAGGTGGGCTTGAAAGATGGGCAGTGGCAGAGGCCAGAGTAGAGGGTTCTGGCGCCAGGTCTGCCTCTGTCCGTTGCTGTGCCCAGAGAGCCGCACGTGCCCTCGGACGACCTGTCTCTCCCAGGACGCTGTGCGAGGCTCATTGAATCACGCAAGCTCATCCTCAGCTGCACCTCCCTGATTCCAGACGGAACTTTGTGCATCTTAGAACCAACCCATGGGGCACGTCCGGCATAGGGGGCACGCTATTTCCCCCTTGGGGTCGAAGAAGTGGGAAGTGTTGCAAACAACTCAGTTGCCGTGGGGGGTGCATGTGTATTTCTAATTGACATAAGAGGAAGTCCAGTTTAGCTGGCACTCTCCTGCTTTTCCTGGAGTGTACTTTTCCACCTGCAGGTAATCGCAAAGTTACTAGAGGTCTTTGCAAAAACCTGAGTCACAGAAAAGAAAACAGAAATGCTCACATGGATGGCCTTGTGTAGAAAACTGTCTCTTGGAAGCCTCTGCAGGCTTTAAGGATTTTATTTTTAGTGTACTTCATCCAGTCCAGAGCAAACCAATGACTTTGCTTCCACTTCAGCCAAAAATTGTTTTTCTGGTGTGCTTGGGTCAGTTCACGGTCACTGTGGTTGGGAGTAAACCTAAATGGGTTCCTGTCCTTGGACAAAGACCAGGGACAACTGTCGGACTTACCCCTGTTAACCGCCTTCGGGGTTCTTGATTAACAAGCCTGGTTCCGGAAGGCAGGTGCTCTTACGGTCACGTCACAACCGAGGCAGTGAAAGCAGCGAGAAGTGAAACGGCCTGTCCACGCCACAGAGCTGGTTGTAGCGGAGTCCGAGCCGGAACTGAGCTCTTCTGGACTCTGGTCGGCACATCCATAGCGCTGTCTGTGACCGCAGACTGCCGCCAGAAGGGGTGAATCGCAATGGCATGGTGAGACTCAAGGTGTCATTCGGTGTGGTCGGAACCAACCCTCAAGAGGACACATCAAGAGATGTTGGTGGTGACAGTTTCAGAAAAACGTGTGGTTCAGATTCAACAGACCTTCTCGAAAAGCCTGCTAGGGGGCAGGCGCTGAGCTGGGCGCTCTGGGCTGCGCTGTTTACTTTCCACAGGGGCCAAGCAAGGGAGGCTGGGGGCCTTCGGCCCTCCCCGCTGCACCTCAAGCACCACCAGTTAGTTCCACCCCCAGGGCGCCCCTCGTAAATATGCAGTCTAAGTGAAAGTCACAGTGAAGCGCCCACCCTGCCCCTGGAACGGGAAGGCACCGAGGACCCTTACCCATCTCTCCCTCCTTCCTGCCCCTAGGCCTCCTGGTGGGTACCCTTGATGTCGTGTTGGACTCCAGCGCCCGGGTCGCTCCCTTCCGAATCCTGTACCAGACTCCAGACTCTTTGGTCTACTGGACCATCGCCTGTGGTAAGTAGCAGTGTTTGGAAATACAGAGCACGTTGCCATTAACGATGTTCCGTCAGAAGGGAAGGAACTTTTACTGGTGGAATGCAGTCACTTGGTATTTTAGGGCAGGTGACCATCGCCATTTCAACAGATGCACCCCCAAATCTCAATGGCTTAACACCAGAAAGGGGGTTTCTTTCTCGCTCTGACGAAGTCTTGTTTGGATCCTGTGGCTTCTTCCCTCGGTAGTGACACCCTCTGGGACACAAAGCCTCCAAGGTCAGCTTGCAAGGGACACGTGGGAGGTGGAGGTGCACCTGCGTTTAACTCCCTTGGCCCAGAGGTGTCACTGCATTGTCACTCCACTGGCTAGAACTAGTCACGGGGCCCCGAGGTAACTTCAGAGGAAGCTGGGAAATGAGGAGAAACACAGAATATTTGGGTGGGACTGAGTAAGGCTTGTATTCCTAGCACAGGACTCCCTGCTGAGTAGGGTTTGTTGATGATCATCTGTGATAATGTGCTGTGCTTGAAATGGTGGTAAACAATTAATGCTGTCTTTGGGTCTCTTCCCAAGAACGGCTAATCCAAAGTGGCCAAGATTGTTTTAGTTATTTGCATGTGGCTTTCCAAATAACCATAGGAAAAGCAATGGCATGGAACTTTCTTTTTTTTCTCCACTTCATTTTTTATTATTAATAGTTTTTATTATTAATAGTTTTTATTATTTTTAGAACACTTTTAGATTTATAGAAAAGTTGAACAGGTAGTTTGCAGAACTCCCAAGTACCCTCCACATACACGGCTTCCCGTATTATTATTAACACCTGAGTACAGAGCGTTTGTTCCAATGAATGACCTGATATGGATACACTGTCACTAAGTCCATAGTTTATTTAGATTTCCTTAGTCTTTACCTGAAGTCTTTGTTTCTGTTCGAGGAGCTCATCGGGCATGCTGCTGTGTATTTAATCATATCTCTTTAGGCTCCTCTAGGCTGTGGAAGTCTTTCAGACTTTCCTCATTTCTGACGATCCTGCCAGGATGCTGGTCAGGTGTAGTGCAGAATGTTGTTTTACTGGAATTCGATGTTTATTGCAGGCTTAGGCTGGGGATGGGTTCTCGTGAGGACGGTCACAGGCCCCATACTATCGACTTGATTCACGACAGATCATGTCCTCCATTGCCTGGTTGACGTAGTGTTATTTTAAGTTTCTTTACTGTCAAATTATTTTTTCTTCTCTTTCCATATTGTCCTCTTTGGGAGGAAGTCGCTGTGCACAGCCCACACTTAAAGAGTGAGGAGTTTTAATTTATTCAGTTATTTCTATCACTGTGGAATCATGAGCATTTATTCTGTACTTGAGTGGGGGCTCCTGGTACTACTTTATGTATTTTTGTTGCTCAAATCGTTCCAGCCTTGGCCATTGGGAGCTCTTTTACTTGACTTCATTCAATTTTTAGATTGATTTCTGCTTGATAGGAAGTGCTATGCTAGTAGGTAAAGATGCGAAGATAATTAGATCCGGTCTCGACTCTTGAGGACAAGAGTAAGTACTTGGCTGCGGCCCAGAGGGGGCAAGTTCTGTGTAGTGCCATTTGATTGTGGGGCTCCTGGCTACACCCAGGACCTTGACCGGCCTTCTGCATAGGTGGGGGGAGTTATCTGGCTGTGATTTCAGGCTGCCGGAGGGCTGGAGTGTCCTAGTAGTGCTCCCTCAAGGATTCTGCAGCACCCGAAATTACAGTCGTATCCCTTATTTAACGTTATTCTGGCTGAGATACAAAGAGCCCCATGAGAAACAATGGGTATATCAGTTACTGTGCTTCCTGGTGAATGGAGGGATGACATCGGGTTTCGGGGCTGGGAGAGAAACACCTGGGAGTGCAGGGTGGGGGCTGGAGTGGGTGGGGGTAAAGCAGAGGAAGCTAGGACCTGAAACAAGACAGCCTTGGCTGTGTGCCAGCCCTCTGCATGGTTCATTCAGTGCAGAGTGAAGCACCTCATTGCTACTGTGCAAGGGAAAGCACCCTGTGCTGGTTGGTTGGGAAAGTATCACATTTAGTTGGCAAACTGGAGTAGTGTTAGAATTGACATTGTAGCCAGCAAGTGAAGACATGACAAGAAAGGAAATTAGAAATAAGAGCCACTAAATCACTTGGCTCAACAAGGGTGTGGAAGGGACACTGATACATTGTTGCTCGCCATCCACCACTGGTGCCCAGAGGCTTTCGAGGTCCTCTGGAGGCTGGAGCTGCCCTGATCTCCCCAGGCTCCTCTCGGCTCCTGGCTGCCCCTGGCCAGTGTACATGGATGGGGATGTCACAGCTGGTTTGCGCCTGTGGGACTCCCGTTCTTCTAGCCCCTCAGCCCTCACCTTCTTTTCCCCCTGCTGCCTGACATTACTACTCCCCTGTCTACTTCTGGGACTTTGCCGTTCTCCAGAGCCGACCCTGCACTGCTCCCTTGGGAAAGAGCCCAGAGCTCCAAAGCTGAATTACTCCTCAATGGTTTGCCGAGCCGAGGCTCAGGCGCACTAGGCAGTAAACGCTGATGGCATAATTTATGCCACAAAGAGATGTACTTTGGTTTTCACATTAAGTACCGCCTGTCACAACTGCATGATCTCATTATAATAAACCCAGAACCAGTTTAGCTTCTGAATCTATTGATTGCCCATACACATAGCTCCAGAATTTCCTGTGGAAGGCTCCACGGAAGTGACGACCATTGTGAAAGTCCCATTCACCCATTAGTTGTTCGTATCGATTTCTGTTTCAGCCCAAATTGCTGGCTCCCTTTCCTGAGAAGGTTTTAACAGCGGAAGCTGTTACCTTAAAGATTTCTTTGATATGCTGACCTTTCGGCTTGTCGTTTTCATGTTTTTCTCATAAACTACACAGCTAGCATTTGGTGGGGCGCTCTATTGGGAACTTTATGTATTTTCTTGAATTGCGTGACTCATCGTGGGAGAGCCTTTAGCACAGAAGCGGTGAGTCTGCCCCACTGCCCTGTGAACACAGAGGCCTCCCCAGCCTCGTTCCCTGCCACGTCTTCTGACCCCTCCACAGGTGGGAACTGAGTCAAAGGGGGCACCTGGAGTCAGTGTCCTCACCGAGACCACTTTCAGGAGGAGAACTTAGTGGTCTTAGTGGTGACTCCTAGACGTGCAGTTTGCCTGAGACCTGAGCCTCAGGGAGCCACGAGGGGGTGGAGTCCTGTGGACCTAGTCTACCGTGCCATTCATGGAATAATGATGTGACCCTGGGCAAGGTGAACCATATAGAAAAGGAAGGGGGAGAGCAAGTTATCTGGTGAAACATTCTTTTCTGTGCTTCTTTGTATTATCTTCTAACCATCCGGACCCAGATTAGTTTGAAGATTTTTTGCATTTCCTCGACATGGAGACCGTCACTTGGGAAGGGGAGCCGAACCTTCCTGTGCCCTTATGACTCTTTTCACCACTGCCCCAAAGGAAGCCCTGTGAATTGTAGTTTGCTCAGTGGTTTGTGTAGCAAATGATACTTTTCTCCATAAAGAACATCGAGGAAGCTGTACCGCAGGACTTTGTCCAGCCTGCTTTGTTGAGCCGGTCATATGCTGACAGTTTTGCCCCTCCCCGCGAGACTCAGTGGACTGACAGCTTTGCACCTGGGGCTCGAGGTTCACCAGAAAACCAAACAGCTGCAGGTGCCCCCCAGCAGCCGGCGTTTGGACTCAATGCCCCAGAGGCAGGAGAGAGCCCGTCCTTTGCCCTCCTTGACCTTCAGTAGACTGCAGTGAAAGGCAGCCCACTTGGCTGTCCCCATTAGCAGAACTAGAGGTTCTCTCAGAGAGCGGAGTGAGAAGTCTTACGCAGCCCCAGTGAACACGGGGACACACGCCATTGTCTGAAGGGCTGCCTTGGGACAGCTGGGGAGGGGAGGTACAAACAGAAGGACAGAGGAGCCGTTGACAGTTCCCTCTGGGGACGGCTGACCTTCCCACGGGCCTGGTCAGGAAATGGCATCGTGGGGACGCGCTTGGCGGACACCTCACTGAAAACACAGTGGGGCCTTGGTCGGCTGCCCTGTGATTTGGCTCCCCTCCTCTTTACCGTGCCAGCGTCTCCTCTGGGCCTGGGTGGTCGTTGGTCTCGGAGCTGTCAGTCACTGTCAGCCTCCACCCTGCTCACTGCCCTTCGCTGAGCAGGGCGCACCGTCAGCCTGAGCTGTCCAGGTTCTCACGGGCGGTCACGGGCAGGGTGTGCAGGGCTGCAAATACACTCTCGAGCCCCCCCACTCCAGCCAGTGCATTTTGAGCAGCACCAAGCTGGTGTTCAGGATTAAACATCCTTTTACTCAGCAGCCGGTCAGGCCCAGAACTTAATTAAAGGCTGCTCATTGGTTCTGCTTCTGCTGTTCCTCTACAGCAGGGGTGTCGGACTCACTTCCACCGGGGCCACATCAGCCCCACGGTTGCCTTCAAAGGGCCGAATGTAATTTCAGCTCCTTAACAGTTAAGGAGCAGTTACATTTATACAGTCCTAAAACCGTTTCCGCCCTTTGAAGGCAACCTCGAGGCTGATGATGTGGCCCCCGGTGGAAGTGAGTCCAACACCCCTGCCGTGCTGTAGCTGCCTCCCCCTGAGATGCACGAGTGTGCAACTTGGTCAGTGTTTGATCGTCCTTTCTTGGCCTGTGGGCCTCAAGCACTAGTCCTGGATCCTTTAAAGAGCAGCTTTAAAAAAACTTGCTTTTTCTGTTTAAGCAATACATGTTCTTTGCAGAAAGTTAGGAAATATAGATAAAAAGAATAAAAAATGAAGAAATAATAATACCACATTACTAATCACATTCCAGACTTTATATTATATTAAATGTATCTATACATAGGCTCAGGCAAAAGTAGGTTTACAGTTGTAAGTACATGAAACAGAGTTTATTCGTGTATTATTACTTATTAATTATTATATCATTTGCACACAAACAGCTGTAAACCTGATTTTGCCCCATCCGGTATGGTGTATAGATACATTTTATCTTCCCATGTCAGAAAAATGTATTTCCGTAATGTCAACTTTAATAGGTAGGTAATATTGTATTGTGTATGTAACGTAATTTGACGAAATAATACACCCTTGTTGGAAATCTAGGGGTTTCCCCCTGACTGAACTGCATCTTGAACCACGTTAGTGAAGATCCTTTTAACACAGGCTTTTCCGGTCCCCCAGCTATCCCCGGAGGACGCACTTACAGATGCAGGGCTGCTGAGTCACCGCGCATGCGCATGTGTAGGGCGTGGAGCGTTTCCGCAGAGTTGCGCTGGGGTTGCACCCCGCTGGAAGAGAGGCATTTGCATTCTGCCCTTCAGGGTGCGGGGAGCCTTGGCACTTAAGTGAAATAAGGAAAACGAGCACATCACCCACTGAGTCTTACCGCCAAGGCTGGGTGAGCTACCCGGGCCTCTCTTTTCTCAAAGTGCCTGTAAAGCTGTCAGCGGATCGTGATGACCCGTGAGAGATTACAAGCAGAGTTATGTAAGAAGCTTGTAATAATAGTCGCACAAGTTCCAGGCCCGCCTTCCTCAGTCACAGGCGCGCTTGCAGTGCAGTCTGCATACGGTGGCGGCTGGCCCCGGGGTTTCTGCTGGGTGTGTGTGTGTGTGTGTGTGTGTGTGTGTGTTAAACGACTGACTTCAGAGTGTGCTGCCCTCGGAAGTAGATACCTTCTGCGTGACATTTCAAGATGAGATCTTTGTGTTCTGTTGTTTACGATGATGTAATAACAAAAGTACCTGTTTATTTAGTGCTTTGTACGTGCTAGACCTGCGCCAAGAACTTTACCTGTGTTATTTTTCTTTAATCCCCAGCACAAACCAGCGTGGTAGGTGTTGTTACCTCTGTATTATGGATGAGGAATCGGAAGCCCAGAGAGCTTAAGTAACTTATCCCCAGTCACAAAGCTAGTATGTGGCATGGTGGGGACTTGAAACCAGCTGTACCTTTCGGACAAAGTCTGTGGTCTGAGCTGTTATGTAATACCGTCTTCCTGATAACCAGGCCCCGAGTCAATTCTGTGTATAAAGTGAAAGCATGGTGCCTGGTCTCAATGAGTGCAAATAAGTAATAGACAGCATTGCAATGGTCATGAACTTTCACCTGCTTGTAATTATTTTTAATTTTTATATTAAATTTATATTAATTAATGCCTTAATTAAATTAAATGTAATTTAAATATTTAAAACGCATCTCCCTTTTGTTTCTAGAAGTGTTTTAAATCACCACATTGTTTTTGGGTTTTCTCTCTTGTCCTCTCCAAGTGCAAGTCTGTCATTTTTCTGGGTGTAGGGAGTATCTGGTGGCTTTGTGACTACTATGGGGACAGTAGCTGTCACACTAGTGTATGGGGAATGACTCTTGCCTTCATTCGGTATTAAATTTAAAAGTGATCATTCCTGTGACTAAGGTCGTTTTTGGGTAGGGCCATGAAATAGCTGAGTCCTTCATTTGGTTCCCTTTATTTAAGTAGCTTCAGGTGCTGCTCTTTTGAGACCTGGATCAGCTCTGGGATCCCAGCAGCCTGTCCTGATACCGGAAGATACTAGGTTGGTTGCCTCTTCATCCCTGGGAGGTTTAGTGGGTTGGTTTTGCTTGTTTTGTTTCCTGCTGTGTCGCGAGGGCTTTTTCGTTTTGCAGGTACGCGAAAATACCTACCTACACATGTGCGCACACACATTCTTGCCCGATGAGAATCGACCTTCTGAGTGGTCCTGGGGTTCAGGTTCGTAGGTCAGTGCTGCAGTCACAGAACCTAAACGTGATTAATCGTGCATCAAGAAGAAGTACCCACCGACCATCCATCAGTGGGGCCTTAAGCCTTTGTTCTTCGTCCTCAGCGGCCCCACTGATAGAACCAATTCATGGGTCTGTCTCCGTACTTCTTCCTTTTTGTTTCCGGTAGAGTTTATGTGATTTAACATTCATTTCAAACTGGTTGACAAATAAGACTTAGGGCGATTTAGTACTTTTCACTATCATGGAAAATGTTGAAATTTTGCCCAGATACATGCTCGAGGCCTGTGGCTAGTATTCTTAAAAAAGAACAAGGAGGAGGAGGAGGTGGAAGAGGAGAACGGGGAGGGGAGGAGAAAAGAAAAAGGAAACGAAAAAAAAAAAAAACCTGACTCCTAATGGATTCTCATTTTTCCAAAACTGATTTCTAAACAACCTCAAGTCCATCCCAGGCTGGTCTGGCTGTGGCCCCAGCAGGTTCTACCGCGGACTTCCTGAAGGGTTCTCCTGCCCGGTGCCAGCTCGCCTTGTTGTTCCGGCTGACGGCGCAGTCGGGCCTGCTGTTCTTCCCGCCGCGTCTCCCTGTAAACGAGCCCTTTCCAGAAAGGCTACAGCCAGGCCCTTCCTTGTCGTCCGAGTGTCCGACACATTTTGCCCAAACTTCAGGTTAAGTAAACCTATCCCTTTTCAGAGTCAGTGCGAAAGAGCTTCCTGGTATCTCACTTGAAGCGATAACAAAATAAGAGTTCCAGGGCCTGCAATACTGCAGCCTTTGGCTTATTTTCTGGAGAAATGAAAGGACCGTTTCCAAGGAACACTGAGGATTCCAATGTATCTCCGTTAGAGCCTCTCTGGTTCCTGTTGGGGGTCCGGAGAAAGTGACAGCTAGCCCCAGACGGTTACTAGGACATCTGCTCTGTGGCCAACAGGTAATGTGGACCCTTTGTTCTGGGGTGAGAAACGGACAGAAATGGACACTCGCTTTCAGAAATAGCTTCTACCAAATGGAAGTCTTCAGACCTTGGCTCGTCTGCTGGGGGAGGGGGTCAGCTCTGCCTCATACGTATCCTCGGACTTTAGACTCCAGGACCTGGTGCCACGAACACCACTCCCCTTTTACACTTGGTGTACTTCAGGGAGTGTTCAGAAAATATGGTGCCTCCGCACAGTAAATATCAGTGTAAAAGGCACATTGCCGTGACTCTCCCTGGAACTATCTCTTGGGTACAGATTGGAATCCATAGTTAATTCCTGAAACTGCCATTGGCTGATGACATTTATGTCATTTTCTTTCCTCAAACACCATATGGGGATAACGATGTTCTACAATGGTGCACAAAATGCTTCCTTATCTGGAACCCAGTCTTCTGGGATGTTGGGGTCTTAGGTCTGGATGTAGCCAGACTCCTTGGCAGTCCAGCAACAGGCCCAGAGTCCGGAGGAGGTGACGAGAGTTGCAGACCGGCAGATGCTGAGACTTGCATCCCTGGTCTAACCCTCTGCCTGGGAACAGTGAGAGGCCAGTGATAGCTCCGAAAGGCCAGCCTTTTCATGTGATGCTGGTGGGTGTGGGAGAAGCAACAGGAGACAGAGGACAGAGGAGAAATAGCACAGCAGTGGTGGTCAGAGGGGGAGCAGTGGTGGGGATCAGAGGCAGAAATATGGGGGTCTCTGTCTCAGGCAGCGAGAAGTAGACCAAAGAGCTAACGGTGCATGTGGTGTTGGGTGGCAGAAGGTGGAGACTGTGGAGATGAGGGCAGTGGGGCAGGGGACCAGGATGTCCTGGGGCCACAGGGAAGGCGATAGGTGGGGAACTGTGTGGACAGTAAAATTGAACTTCAGTACAAGGTCAGCCATGTCAACCCTACGATGCCGTGAAAGGTGAGAGATACGGGCAAATGTTTATTGAATGAGTACATACGTGTATACACTGTTTCTACCGCGGTGTGTGTTGGGGGGCATGTACTTTTATGAATATGTGCGTGAGGAAAGCAGAAGGCGGCATGTACAGAGCTGAAGGCATGGCTGTTCTGCACTAGAACTGATGGCTGAGGTGCTTGTCCATCCAGGACACCTGAGGAATAGTGAGGTTGAACCGTGCAGGGTTGGATTCTGCAACCCATGGAACAAGGACTTTAAAGTCAAGTACCCAGTGTGACTGCCTGGCAAAGGGCAGAGCATGGTGACATACCAGTAACAGCCAGACTGCCCAGCTGGGCCAGGGCAGTCTGTGAAAACAAGCTCCAGAAGGCCCATCTGGGAGCCGTGCCCGACAGGTCTGCAGAAGTGCAGCTGTCCTATGAGCCCCCAGGAGGGCCCCTGTCCTAAAGTGCACACATCTGACAGTGCCATCAAGTACGGTTGGGGCGGCAGGGCGGAGGGTGCATGGCAGCACTCATCCTGGGCAGGACTGTACCTGTCGATCACCGCCGTTCACAGCTGGTGACGGTAGTGAGTTTACAGACAAGGAAGGGTGTACTCTGTTTTCAAATGTTTTAAATAATCATCAGAAACGTTTAAAAGCATACTGCACCCTTCCTTGTCTATAAACAAAGTTTTCCCCATGGCTGTTTAGAATGTTACAGCCTAAAAGGTTCAAAGCTTTCTGGCAAATTCCAAAATGACTCATCCCCTAAACATTCCAAATGAGCATTTTTCTTTGCATCTGAAAAGTGTTTTCCGCTTTCCAAAATGTATCTGCAGACATTATTCCTTGCGATTTTTACCACATTGTTCTGAGCGATGTATGGGCTCTTTGTTTTTCATGTATTCCCAGTTTGCATGTAAAGAATTTGAGGCAGAGAGAGATTTAAGCAAAATATTTAAAGCCATCCAGCTGCGTGGTGGCAGAAGGGGAGGTGCCAGGTGTGCTGATTTCCAGCTCTTGCCGTGACCTGTGGTACAGCGTCACTGATTGCTTTATCACGTGGTTGGCTATTGCCCGAATGAGTGAAAAATGCCCAGGGAGAGCTACAAATAGTCTCTTCTTTAGTGTGTTCGTGGGGCCGCTCTCCACTCAGAGATACACTTTTCATCCTCTCCACCAGCATGCCTTGCAGGCAGTTTTGGTGTTTGGGCTTAAAGAAGAAGAAAATGAACTTGGCTTCTGTTTGGTTTTGGGTCTCCTCGTACAGTGGGCCTGAAACCCCTCATTGTCTAAGGGATTTCAGTTCTCTCCCGCAGCTCAGAGCATCACTGTAGACACAGCTGTGTCTCCCACCTTTCTCTGTCAGGCGTCGGTGAGATTCTGAGATACACTGAATTACTGGTAACAAAGAGCCGAGAGAAGCCATTTTGAAGAATCAATAAAAAGATAACTTGGAAATCTAAGGAGCGGCCTGAAGGGTGAATCAGTGGGATCACAAAATCATTCTTTAATTCTGCATGCAGTGAACGGTGCTTGCAATTTCTATCTATGATACAATGACTATGATAGCTATACAGTTTATATCCGTGATAGATGACTTATTTTAAGACACTCTTTCTGCAAGATCATTAATAACCCCAGAAAAGGGAAGGCAGTTCACCCCAGGGTCCATCCGGCCTCATCTGAGAGCACCCTCCTCACGCACAGCAGTGGTGGGCTGGGGGTTTCAATTCGGAGGTGGCCCGGCGAGTTGCCCTAGGCTTCTTGTTACTGGCCCAAGTGCCGTGACTTGGTGGGCAGCTGTGAGGATGACCTCATCCCATTACATTTCAAGGCAACTGTGCTCGTGAGAGCCGGGCTGCTATTCCCCAGCGATCGTCCATTTTCACATCTCATTCATAATTGAAAGGGAGCGAGGATCGTTTTTGCCCATCGTGGGAGGTTCCGTCAGAGCCCCGGCAACATACCGAAGCTCTCTCATACCGTTGCAGCTTAACTGCTGTAACCTGGTATCCTGGCAGGATCTGTATTACCCTGTGAGGTGCACGCTGTCGGAAGGAGAGCGGAGACGGGATGCGCCAACTCTCAGTCCAGGAAGGGAGTGGGGGGAGTGTCCCTGCCTTCTAGTCTGAAAGTGCCCCAAATGTTTCTGGACTCACCTCCTCAGACTTGACCGAAACCCAGGACAGCAGGTCCTCGGGTAGCATTGTTCCAACACCGATGAGATGCTGTAGGATCTTCCCTCTTGTTTACATCCATTAGCCTACGATAAAGCTGGTTTCATTATACATCGTTTCGCTTGAAATCACAGTACCTATTGATGACACTAAGTGAAGACTTCCTGTCCCTCCTCTTGGGTCACCACCTCCGTAAGTGTCTTGGTGTGTCTCTGGAGGAGAGAAAGCGTTTGAAGGCAGAGCTGTGGGAAAGATATTCACTGGTTGCATTGAGTATTGATGGCATGAGCCTGGCTTTTTAGGAATCTTTTAAATCCTGACGTTTATTATCATCACTTTCACATTCACACAGGTGGTTTCAGAAAAGAAATCACCGAGCACTGGGAGTGGCTGGAGCAGAACCTACTGCAGACCCTGTCCATCTTTGAAAACGAGAATGACATCACCACGTTTGTGAGAGGCAAAATACAGGTAGGGCATGTTTTGTTCTGTTGTTAAACTTGTCCGTTGGAAATCATGTAAAGCTTATGGAAAAGTTGTACAAATGCTCAGATGTGTGCACTTTCCTTATCTCCTTAACTCCTGCATATGAGGCTCCATGGATATGCTCCTGTGCATTTGCTTCTCTCACTTAATTCCTCCTGGATAACTCTCCGTAGAGAATGTCCATGCAGTTGTCCTTAACTTTAACAGTTCTATTTTTTAGTTTGAAATTATTCTGAGATTTGCAGGAGAACGGCAGAGATGGAGCAGAGAATTCCCATAGACCCTGAGCTCAGCCTCCCGGAATGTTAACCTCGTACGTGACCACGGCACATTTGCCGATACTGACGCAGTAACAGCGGTGTGACATTGCTAACCAATCTACAGATTTTACTTGGGTTTTACCAGTTTTTCCACTTCATGGCCTTTTATTTTTTATTTTTAATTCCATGGTCCAGTCAGGGTCCTAGGTTGCCTTTAGTCCTTTATTTTTTTAAGCTGCGTAGTATGTGTGCATGCACCATAGTTGATTCAGCCAGTCTCCTGTGCTTGGACATTTAAGCGTTTCCTGGCATTTGGGACTGGAACTTTACAGGGACTGCCGTGCTCACTAAGTGAAAGTAGTTGCCAAGGCCTGGTCCGTTTGTGTGAGTGATTGGGCCCCAGAATATTTCAGAGTGCTGTTTCTCAGTGCTCTGTTCTCTTTAATCTTCTCATATTTAAAAACATTTTCCTTTTTAAATTTAAATAATCATCCTTGAATGTGCTACTTACTAGATCTTTGGATAGCAGAGTCGGAACTCGATGGTTTCCACCCAGAACTTATGGGCATCGTTTGTTTGTGATACGTCGCTCCCTTCCTTATTCTCCCTATTCTGCCTTTAGCTAGGAGCCTAGCAGTGGACCCCGAATGCGGGTGGCGTAGACTTTTGGGGTTTAGACTCGTAGCAGTAGGGAACCACTCTGGATTTTCACCATAAGAATTTTGTAGTCAAAAAAAGCATTGGGAAGATAAATCTGTAGGGGCATGTCGGATGGACTGGAAGCAGGAGAGCCTGGAGGCAGGGGTTCTGGGGATGAGGCAGGCGCAATTTTCTGTTCGTGGCACATGGAGGGTTCGTCACGTCAGGGAGAGCCCAAGTGGTCACCCAGCATCTGTGCTTGAAAGCCTGTGCTCTTCTGTGCTGCCCTGAGATCACAGCAAGCAAAGATGAGCTGAGAGGGATCCAATGGTTGCGCAGTCAAAGGGGGAAGTCCAGGGAGCACTTTTATCCAGGGATCTGTGTAGGAGCCAGTTTACTGGGACGTGCGGAGGAATTGGGTGACAGTGAGGTGGCTTCTCAAGCTACTGACAGGATCAAACAGTAGCTTGCTCCTTCTCCCTAGGTTCCCGGGTATTGTGCACGGCCCTGACACGGTGGGGTTTTGGCCAAGTGTCAGTTAGTGACATGCCTTCTGGTCTGTCTGTCCTTCCTTGTCCGTTCATGATAAATGCTTGTTGTTTTTTGAGAAAGGCAGAAATTGACCTTTCAGGTGACTATCATGATAAGCTGGGAAAATCAATAGAACTAGCATAATCTTTACATTTTCTCATTTGTAGCATAAATTTATGGGCTCTATCCTAAGTGAACTTAATAAAATAATGGGCACCAATGAACAGATAATAAAATCTATATTGTTATTTTGAAAATCTTTTTATACCCAAATGCTACTTGTTAATTGGCTTAGAATTAGGGGGTTGCCTTTGAAAATAATCCTTCCATTTAAAAAAAAACTTCTCGCCTTAGAAACTGTTCCTTTCCTTTGCAACATGGACAGCACACAGGAGAAAGCCACTGTCATCATAGTAACCCCAGGTGTGTGCTTTGTGTCCCCTCCCTGCCAGGGCATCATCGCCGAGTACAACAAAATCAACGACGTCAAGGAGGACGACGACACGGAGAAGTTTAAGGAGGCCATCGTGAAGTTCCACCGGCTGTTTGGAATGCCCGAGGAGGAGAAGCTCGTCAACTATTACTCCTGCAGCTACTGGAAGGGGAAGGTCCCCCGTCAGGGCTGGATGTACCTCAGCATCAACCACCTTTGCTTTTACTCCTTTCTCATGGGCCGGGAAGGTGAGTCGTCTCAAATTCCAGAGGGCAGCTTCGGAGAGTCCCCTGAGGTTCGCCCTGAACTCATACACCACGTCAAAAATAGCAAAAATAAATCTGTAGTTATGGCTGGGTCAGCTCTGTCTTTGAACTATTTAACAAGTGAATTACTTTAGTTCAATATTTGTAAAAAACTGCGGTCATCAAGTAATAAAGATTCACCGAAGATATGATTGATTTAGTAGACGTGGACTTAAATTAATGATAACGATGAACGCAGGATTGACGTGGTCTGAATTCGTCCCATAACGAGCAAACAAGACGATGACAGATATGGGCACCCGGATGCGAGGTTGTTCAGTGCCACTGGGAGTTGGGGGTGTGAGTCGCAGTGTCTTGGAGGGGTTTTCAGGAGCCAGGTGTTGACCGAGTCTTGTTCCCCGTGCACACAGCCAAGCTGGTCATCCGGTGGGTGGACATCACTCAGCTGGAGAAGAGCGCCACGCTGCTCCTGCCCGACGTGATCAAAGTGAGCACGCGGTCCAGCGAGCACTTCTTCTCCGTCTTCCTCAACATCAACGAGACCTTCAAGCTGATGGAGCAGCTCGCCAACATAGCCATGCGGCAGCTCTTAGACAACGAGGGCTTCGAGCAGGACCGGTCCCTGCCCAAACTGAAGAAGAAATCTCCTAAAAAAGTGTCCGCTCTTAAACGGTAGGTGACAGAGGCTGAGTCTTTCAGACTTTGGGAACAAGAAACCCATCCATGCGTTTATGAAACTTGATGTTTTCTGAACACCTCAAGGGTTCCGAACGCTTTCCTGGGTATAGATACAAAAATGGAAAAGGTGCCCTGCAGCCCTCACAGCGCGGTAAGTGGGGCAGACGTGGCCGGCTCTTCTGGCCCCGTGAGCAGCGGGCCGAGGTGCACACTCGGGAAGATGGGGCAGAGGGTGGGCAAGGCCTCTCAGGGGAGACTGCTGGGAGCTGGGGTCTCGGGGTAGTAGATGCTACCTTCAGGTTCAGCAGATGGCTGTTGCCAGCAGAAGGAATGACATGATGGGGAAGCTGAGAGGGAGGGAAGCCCAGAGACTGCAGAGAGGCCTGGGAGTGTGGCTGTGGAGGAAGAGCTAGAGAGAGTGCGGGGAACAGTGATGCTCCGCAGTGTGACAGTAAGCGTGCAACTGCCCTAAGCTGAGGTGGGGAGTGAGAGGGATGAGCACGTCCAGGGATGTGAGAGCTCAGTCTTGTCCTGTCCAGGTGAGTTGCCCACAGGACAGCCAGTTGGAGACTGGGCAGGTAACCTGGGGAACTGGAAATCTCTGGCCTACAGCCGGTAGTTGGAACCCGACAAAGGTCACTGCAGGGAAGGTGCCTTTGGCGATTGGAGACGTGTCTCAGTAGAGTGGTGGAGGATGAATGGGGTTACCGCAGGGGATTACATAGCAAATGAAGACAGGGGAACGAGGCAAGTGCAGGCTGGTATTTAGAGAAATCCAGTGGTGCAGGCGGGGCGCTGCTCTTTTTAGAATGTGGAAGATTTGAACACAGGGTAGGATGGGAGGAGTGTGTTGATGAAGATGGGTGCAGGTACAGCTGCTATAGGTGAGGGTGGGTGCAGGGACAGGAGATAAAAGTCTACCTGGAGATGAAAGTATAAGGAAACAGACAACTTTAAAGGCGACATAGGGCATAGAAGAGGGTGCGTCTGTGTGCAGCGACCTGTCCTATTGAATGAAACAGGGAGAGGAAGTAAGAGCAGTGGGGATGGAGGTAATTTTGGAGATAGAGGGAGAGAGCTCCTGCTGAGCTCTCTGCACTGTGAGGCCAGAAGCTAGACCACGAAGAGGCCAAGGCCGGACAGAGCTGAGGGGAGAGGTTGTAATGACCCGTAGGACAAACAGGACAGAGGAAGTCGGGGAAGGGGTGCAGTCGGCAGAGGCCCCGGCCGAGGCTGGGAAATGAGTTGTCCCTCGGGTGGGTTGTTCCTGAGTTTTGGGCCATTTCATTGTCCATTGAGGGTGGACAGGGACACCAACAGGTTCCAGAGGCTCATTTGATTCTCACTGGGACTTTCTTAGAAGAGAAGCCTACCCTCCCACCTCCCCAAACGGCTCTGGAGAAGTATAAATGTAATAATCTCTTCAGAAATAAATTGTTGTATTCCCTTAGGAAAAGAATGAATTTCCTGTCCAGGCCGAGTTTCCCTAAGATTCTTGAACATTTGCATGTATTGACTATAAACTGACTACACAAGGGACCTAACTATATTAAAATAATTTACTATAATTTTGGGTCCTGGGTAGGTACTAGCACCAACAGAAAGCCAAGAAGGTAGGGCCAAGCCCCGCAGCATCGAGGCGGGGAGGGGTAGGCAGGGACCCCCCCATGGCTGCACCATTTGGAAGGCAGGGAGACACTTCTTCCCCGTGAGGTGAGTTGTTGTCACTCTTTTCCAGCGACCTGGACGCCAGGGCCAAGAGCGAGAGGTACCGAGCCCTCTTCCGGCTGCCCAAGGACGAGAAATTGGACGGCCACACGGACTGCACGCTCTGGACCCCATTTAACAAAATGCACATTTTGGGGCAAATGTTTGTGTCCACAAATTACATCTGCTTTACCAGCAAGGAGGAAAACCTGTGCAGCCTCATCATCCCACTGCGGGAGGTAAGCATCGGGCGAAAATGGATATTTTAAGTTTCATTTGTAGTACTTCTCTGTGTGGACCAGGAATATCTTTACCAGAAGCTGGCTGGCTTTTAACCGTAAGTGAATGCTCTTGATTCTTTGGTGGCACCTGCCACCCTTCCGTGTGTTGCCATTGATCGAAGGGAGTGTGGGACCTGCGAGGGTTCTCCTTCCAGGGGCCGCCTAGTGTTTCCAGTGGAGATTTCATTACTATTCAGGTATGGGGAGGCCAGCAGGCCAGCGGGTGACTGCCACCAGATCATTCCCTTGGAATAGTAAGCCCACAACACAGTATACAGGTGATATATTATAGAACTGTACAACTGAAACCTATATAATTTTATTAAGCAATGTCACCTCAATGAATGAATGAATGAATGAATGAAATAGTAAAACCAAAAAAGAAAGATGGAAAAGACAGATTGTCAGATCACAGATCCTACGGGGAAGAGCGATGGGACTCCCTGGGGTCAGCAGCACCAGCGTCGGTCGGCAGACAGAAACACTGGGTCAGAGTATTTACTGTGGTTCCCAAGGGAAGGAACAGATGAGGCAGGGTAAGCGGGCTCAGTACTAGCTGGCCTGAATAATTTCGGCTCTGGGCCATAGGGGCAGTTCCTAGTGATCTGGTACACAGCCCTGGGGTTTAGGGCAGGTGAACAGTGGTCCCGATTGGAGTGGGAGAGCTGGACAAAGGAGGTGGCCGGAGTGTGGGCTCTGGAGGGGCTGGTTTGCCTGTGAAAGGCCTGCTCCCCAGGGAGTCTGTAGGAGTGTGTAACTCTGGAAGGGTGGTCCTATTGGGGTCTGCAAGGCCCCAAGGTGTCAAAGCATCAAATACAGAACCTAGAAAATGCAGTTATCATACCTGGCTCACAGCCCGAGAACAGCTTGGTCTAAAGGAGATGGTTGGGAATCAGAAAGCCCAGTGTTGTTTCAATCTAGCCCTCCAGTGCCCAGCACGGTGTCCACCAGGGCTGTGGGCCACAGGGCAGATTCCCGAACCCACCCCAGAGCTGCCGGGTCTGGAATCTGGATTTTAATAAAGTCCTGGGCCGACTGTCATGTGCATCAAGAACAAGAACAAGAAGCGTTTGTGTTGTGTCTGGGGCGGAGGAAGCTTCGATCACGCCTTCCCAGTGGTGCTTGAGTGGAAGCCTTGCTGTGCGGGGTGGGGGGACAGGGAACTCCAGGCGGGGGTGTCAGGGGCTGGCCGTCCTGCCGCTTCAGACCTGGAGACTTTCAGCCTCCCCTGGTCCTTTTCTGGACGTGAAGGTGGTTAGAAGCTTTGGTGTTTAAGATGGGCCCTTGGCTAGGATGGGCCTTTGGCTAGTTTAAAACAAAGGGAATTTTTAATTTTTGCTTATTTCCTTGGACAGGGACTATATATTTAAACTTCCCTATATCACTAAATAATCTTCTAAGATGTAATTTTTAATTACTACATATTATTTCACTAAATAGATATATACTTGGTAGGTTCAGTTACCTATGACTGGACCTGGCATTACTTTTAGTGTTCTCCCAATTAGATTTATACTTTTCTTTAAATTATAAATTCCTAGAAGCTGAATTGGTGGACTAAAAAGAACGGAAAGTGTCAAGCAATTGGCACATCTAGTTCCTGTTAATAGGAGGAGCTAAGTGGTATTGCAACACTTTTTGAGGCCAAGGTGCTGCGAGTCCTTTTTGCTGGTGGTGAATTCTGAGACGGGAAATTCGACAGTATTTACATTTGACTCTAAAACGGATTTCAGAACTTTTCCACCTAACTTACCGTTTTTGCCCTAACCTGTCCCTAACCTAATTTTCTTCGTCAAGTACCCCCCGAGTGTCGTAGGGCAGAGCTGCCTGAAACAGCTAGGGAAACGGTCATCTTGGGATCAGCAGTGTGCCGTGGATGTGCTGTTCACGAATCTGAGCGAGCCCCCGCTCTTTGACCCAGAGGGAGACGGGCCGCGAGGGCCCAAGGTGCAGGCAGGACGCCTGCTCTCCTGCTCACTGCCGGCCAACGGTCTGGGACCAGCAGCTGAGTTTACGTCTGGGTGCAGTCACAGTGCAGTGGGGAGCGCTGGGCGGTCACAGTGCAGTGGGGAGCGCTGGGCGGTCACAGTGCAGTGGGGAGCGCTGGGCGAGCGGGAGATTGGTACTCCGGCCCACCTTGGCCCGCTTGCCGGTTTCCTAGCGGGTGGTCGGGCAGAGATGACTCCGTGGTGTTTCCGGTGATTCAGAGCTGGGGCAGCGGTGGAGTGGACTGTTGGAAGAAAATGTGTTTTAGTTGGAGGATGCAGCCTTGAAAAAATGCCCAGTGAACCAGCAGTGCCCTCCCCTTCACCTGGCAGGTCTCTGAGCCATATTAACAGTGGGGCCCTCACCCGACGAATGGAAGAAATGAAGGACTTAATGTAATTTTCATTAACTTTCGGTAATGATAATCATACGGCCCAGGGGTGGGTCCCGCCTCCTTCTGGGATCTGTTGGAGAGTGGCTTCTCTGTGGCCCGGGTACCTTTAGGATCTGAGTTAAGCCAACGAGTCAGCAGGGGCCTCCATGGGAAGGCTAAATTCTATTTAGAATGGCCATTTTTAGCATTAGCTAGACGAGGAATTGTTTTGTTTGATTTTTTATAACTAAACAGAAATACTGACTGGAGATTATTAACATGTATTGCACATCTAGACTTACGGTAGCCCAGATGGACAGATGGTGAACAATTTACACAGAATCCCGTTGCTGCAGATTTTGGAGAAATTTCTGAAGCAGCAAAGGAGGGCGATAAAGTGAACTAATCAGGTTCCTCATTAGACAGAGATTCCAGATGAAGCCTTTTTTTTTTAAATCATAAATCACCTTGTAAATGTTCCATATTAAACTCCAAGACTTGATTGAGTTCCAGCCCAATTTATAATCCAAGGTAATGAAAATGTGTTCCATTAAACCATAGAATACGAGAACGCAGCTGTTACCGTTTCCTAGGCACAAGGCTTACGGGTTACAAATCTGGCAGAATCATTTGTTAGTGACAGATATTTTCTAACCCGTGCGAGCATTCATATGTTTGATGTGGGAGGTCGCTGGTTATTTCTATATGGATGATCCAGCCAGATCAAGGCTTTCCACTTGGACTTTATCAAGATCCACTTGACCCAAGGGTTTTTAGTCCAGAGCTGGAAACTTTAATCCCCTTGGCAGCCTGTCATTTAATCCCGACACCTGGTGGCCAAAAGAATCAAAAAAAAAAATTGTCGTGAGAAAAGCTTTTATGTATTTATTTATTTTTGTGTGTATGTGTTCTGCATGTGGGAATGCTCTTAGAAAAGGAGCTTTTAAAAATAAGCATTATTTAACATGCCCTAAAAGTCATGGGAAAATCTGTTCATGAGAAAGAGGGGTTTCCCCCCATTTCTCTAGCTTTTTTTGCATCAGGGAGAAAAAGAAAGCTTTTGTGTGCAGCTCCATCCAAGCATTCCAGAGGAGTCCTTTAACATACATATCTAATTATATGTATTTATAAAACCCGAGAATAGAAGTCGGGCCCTGCAGCTTGTCCCTTTGTGGGTTCCAGTCGTGGCCACTCTGCACGAGGGCCCTGACCCCTTTAGGCAGCGCCCAACAGGCTCCTTAGCCTTGAAAGGGGGAGAAAAGTTGTAAAAGTTCTACTTTGAAGGAACGTATTTCACAGGAACATGCTGACGAAGAGGTTGAAGTGGGACCTGTCTAGACTGCTTGCAGGTAGAAATGAAGAGGGGGGTGAAAGCTTTAATTATATCGTCAGAGCCGCTGCAAATAAACCATTTATCTAGGGCTTGCCTTGAGGTTTTCTTTTTCCCTAATGTGCTAAAGAAAAAAGTTTTAATGCACTTATCCTAGTTTCTAGTTGATGAAAATCCTATTATAAACCACCAAATGTGTGTCTTCAGCGCTAAAACAGATGTCTCCCTTTTGTACAGTACGTCTCCTGTGGTTGACTTACTTCATCTCACACACACACACACACACACACACACACACACACACAGTCCCCTAGTGCAGATGGGGTTGCAGTTAAGCTGTTTACATCCTGTCCAGAATCAAGCCTTTAAAACATTGAAGGGGTAGAGGCTGAAGGCAGCAAAGCCCCGGGGTCCAAATGAGACGTTTGAAGGATGGCCGGTGTTTTCAAAACCATCTCAACGTTAAGCTTGGTAAAATGAATCGGGATCAGGACTGTTTTCTGTCTCATATGCATAATGCAACAGCTAGGAGTCCTCTCCTTTACCATGAAATTTTAATGAAAATCAAAGCATTCTTTCACCACCAGGTTTCTCAGCCCTGGCCCTGTGGACGTCTTGGGCTGGACCTTGTTGGGGGCAGGCTGTCCTGGGCATGGTACGTTGCCTAGCAGCATCCTGGTCTCTCTCTACGAGATGCCGGCCATACCCTCCACTGTGACAACCCAGGATGCCTCCAGATGTGGCCCAGTGTCTCCTGGGGCATAAAATCACTATCAGTATGGAGGTAATGACTTAGAAAAACGAGCAAGGTGATCCTAGCTTCTGATATGAGCTGCAGTTTGATTTGCCATTTGATTTGGTTGGAGCAGAGTCAGAGAATCTCGGTTTACTTCAACGTGAAGGTCTGAGTGGTTCCTACAGAAGGTAAAAGTGCCGCGGCACCCTCTCAGTGCTGGTCAGGGGCTGCTGCTGGGGAGTCCCTGCAACGTGACGCTCTTTGTTTCCTGTCTCTGTTCAGGTGACGATTGTAGAAAAGGCGGACAGCTCCAGCGTCCTCCCCAGTCCTTTATCCATCAGCACCAGGAACAGGATGACTTTCCTGTTCGCCAATTTGAAAGACAGAGACTTTCTAGTGCAGAGGATCTCTGACTTCCTGCAGCAGACGACTTCCAAAATATACTCGGACAAAGAGTTTGCAGGGAGCTCCAACAGTTCGGACGACGAGGTCTGTTCCCAAAGGGCTCACCTACTGGCCCGTTTTGCCTGACCTTCTGCTTGACTGCTGAGCTAGGATACACCACCTACACTCATGCCAAGAGCAGCATCTCACTTAAATCTCGTGGAGTGTGTACTGGGGACCGTAGAGCTGAGCAGAACCTCGCAGATCATCTGATCTAAACTTATTTTACGGTGGAAGAATTATTAAGTCATTTGTCCTATTTACACAACAAGTCACTCTGGCCCATGTAACAACATTGTTGGGAATGGGACCTGGAAGATCTGTCACTAGCTCAAGTCACAGAGCAAGTTACCGGCAGCTAAAACATGTTGTAGAAACGATGAACTGACAAGTAACATTCCTGTCCCTGGGCCCCTGCCCCCAGCGTCTGTGGGCGTTTGGAGGCACTGGTGACTAGAGAGGAGGGGCGGGAGGTGGGCCCATAAGCAGCCGACTCAACCACAGCATGCTTTGCATACACGCCAATCAGAGAGACAAATGGCCAACCAGATAGTTGCAAAAATGCTGCTGAAATCCAGGGAAAACCTCCTTTGAGGATAGAAGTTCTCTAGCCTATGGCGCATGCGCCTGTCTAATTTCCACCAAAATGCTGGCTTGCGGCCACCTTTCCATTCTGTGCAAAGCTAGACACATCTTGGGAACCATGACATAGCCCTTGTTATCTGTAGGGGACACCGAAGGGCCGCTGGCCAAACCCTTCCTGTCTACAGTGTCTTGTTCCTGTCTGCGTCTGCAGGTGTATTCCCGGCCCAGCAGCCTCGTGTCCTCCAGCCCCCAGAGAAACTCGAGCTCTGATGCCGAGGGGGAGCGCCAGTTTAACCTGAACGGCAACAGCGTCCCCACGGCCACACAGACCCTGATGACCATGTATCGGCGGCGGTCCCCTGAGGAATTCAACCCGAAATTGGTGGGTCCCTCCTGCTTTCCCTGAAGCTTTCGTTAGATATCTATGTGAACAGACAGTTTCCTGTGTGTAAAGCAGATCCTGTCTCAATATGTCGTTGGGTTTCAGAGTGGCTTTTCATGGATGGAGTTATGGAGGGTACGGGTGACATTTTTTTGTCTTGATTTCACAGTTGTTTAAGTCGACCTACAGATAAGTTCCCAGCGCACATTTTAAAAAACGTAATTTACTTTGACTTGGAGACAGAGACGTGAAACCATTAGTATAACTTGCATTCTGCTGACCTGCCTCGGGCCAGAAAGCTTCGTGACAGACCTGCAGGATGTGACAGATGGGTCAGATTAGGGGAGGACGCCTCGAAAGCTGAGCTCTTTGTTCTCAGGGGTTCTGTCCCGACCTTCGCCACTCCGGTCACTAGGGAGAGTGTTCCGACTTTCCATCGAACTTCCCTCTGTCCTCGAGGTACTTTGGGATGTAGTCACGCGTCATTATCCGTTTCAGGCCAAGGAGTTTTTGAAGGAGCAAGCCTGGAAGATTCACTTCGCCGAGTACGGGCAAGGGATCTGCATGTACCGCACAGAAAAAACGCGGGAGCTGGTGTTGAAGGGCATCCCGGAGAGCATGCGCGGCGAGCTCTGGCTGCTGCTGTCAGGTGCGGCCGGGCTGGGACGGGTCCGCGGGACCACGGGGCTCCCCTTCGCCCCCAGTCACACGTGAGGGCTCTTCCAGACATGCATCCCCAGTGCGGCGCTGAATCTCCTTTCCTCGCCAGAACGTTGAAGTCCCTCGGTAAAAATACAGGACACGTATTCAGTGGCCCAAATGTCGAAGCCTCCACCTCTGAGTCCTGATAACCTCATCTATTTCTTTACTAACATTATTTAGGGAAAAAAAGAGAGAACTCAAGTGGATAGAGTACCATCCTCTGTGATTTGGGGTGTCCTTTTTCCTGTCCCAGCTGTGCCGACATCATTGGTCATGTTCAAGTGTGTGGCACGTGGTCAGAGCCATCACTGGGGTGGAGAGAGGGAGGAAATGGGAGGAGTAAGGAAACCTTGTCCTTGACTTTGGCCACCACCTGAGTTTATGGTTACCACTGGAGACGAAGGGGGCACCAGAGTCTGCACCGGAACTGAAAGCCCTCACAAACCATACTCAGGCTCCGAGCGGGAGATGTCAGGAGGGACAGAGAGGATGAATCGTGGCCCCATGGGAAAGAAGTGGCCTCTTTCACTGGTCCACCAGCCATGCTGTTGCCCGAATGTGACCCTGCAGGTCAATCCCGGGAGCCCTGCATCCCGGAGGTCCTCCAGGTTCCTTCCTCCTAGCCCAGTCTGTCACAAAGCCCAGGGCTTCCTGTGGCTGTCACTGGTCTTTAATGTATGAATCAGTTGCTCTGCTTGGGCAGAGGCTTGAAATGTAATCATCCCAAACAGGGGGATGTGAATAGTTTAATTTGAACCCAAGATGGTCTGACTCTAGTGCTGTTAGCAAAGCCTTTCATTTAAAAAATGACATTAAAATTAGAAGAGTTTCCAGACTTACAGGAAAGACTTACCAAAAAAAATTCCTCATAGCACCTTCTAAAAGCAGATGCCCATAATGAGATGTAGTAACATCTCAGAAGTAGGGCGGTAGAATCCTGAAGAATAATTGGCTTTACGTGTTTCATGTGGAACCAGTTTGTTCTGTCTTCACTTGCAGGTCTCGCTTTTCATTTCCCTGAGTAGAGCAGCCACAGCCCCTCGTTTGGAACCCAAACACGATCCTCATTGTCCCGTCCTGTGTCTTCCTGGGTTTGGAGAGCCTGTCCCCTCAGCCACCTGATTCAGATCACTGAAAGAGAGAACAAAAGAAATTCCATTTTTGTTTTCCTTATTCAAATTAGAAGTTATATATAGCACGTTGTAAACAAAAAAAAAACACTCGAAACGAGCACTAGGAAATGGCATGCTCAGCACAGGGCGGCAGAGACATGGAGTTAGACCCGGTGCCTGTTCTGTAAGTGTGATGAGCTCTGAGAGGCCACCAGAGGCTGAGTGGTCCACACGCTGCCTTGACTGGGTCGATAACCACCCAAGCTGCTGTTTCCGGCTTCTTCCCGGGGGAAGGGGGGCGTCCCGTGGAAGCCAGCTAGCTCCTCCAGAGAGCCAGCTCCCTATAGGGGAGCCCCACCTGGGTCCCGCCCTGCTTCCCACGACCCTGAGGGCCCCATGTTTGCCGGGCCCTGTGTCCCCACCGCGGGGAAGCACAGGCCACACAGCAGTGAAGCCTCGCAGATCTCCCTTGAGAACAGAGCGAGAGCCAGCCAGTGTTAAGTGTCTGTCGGCCAGACGGCCTCATCCAGGGCAAACGTCAGAGGCAGTGCTGGCTCTCTGGGTGACCTTCAGGGACAAGGACGGGACAGGGGCCCTAATTTCTGAGTGGTGAAATATGAATGAATATATATGTGTATATATTTTCACATACATACACATATACACATGTTATGTAACATAAATATGTGTGTCTATTTTGTATATTTATGTGTGTATATGTCGTTTATATAGATTATACTTATATAACTTACAGAAAAGTATAATTTATACTTAAATAAATTACATATAGTTATATTTAGGTTTAGAAGTTTGTGCACAGGGTTTTTCTCTCTTGAAGAATCTGAAGCGACACTCAGCCCACCCGTCCACCCCCTGCCCACCCACTGAGGGTCCCCTCCATAGCAGGGGCTCACCGCTGCTGGAAACCCCAGCACCCCACAATCGAACAGTCCCTCCAGACATTCCATCACCTCCTCTCCATACGGCTTCATACTCCTCAGTAGGGCTATGTAAGGTCTTCGGAGCTTACATTTTGGCAGTTTTCAAACTTGTTCTGAGGAGCAAAATCTCCCTTTTCAAGTGAGCGCTTAAGGGAAACCCCACTAAGTAAAATCAGAGCTTCTGTGTTTGAAGGGAGGGCTGAGACCCCAGCTCAGCTTCCTCTGCGGGTACCTTGCTCTCCTGCTCGGCAGCGCCCCCTCAGGGTGGCTTGCGGAAGTTGCTCGGACACAGCTGCTCAGCTCAGACCTCCACCTTGCGGAGGTTTTTAAACAGCCAGCTTACTGTAGAGCTGAGACAAGAGGGGCCCCATCCAAGTGTCCACGTGAGCCGGGGTTGCAGCACACCACATTACCCGTGGGGCTCCGTTGTCCTTTTCCACGTGTCCTTTGAATGGTCGGGAAAGTGAAGGGGTTCCGTGGATTAGTTGAGGCTGTAGACCAAGGACAGGACTCCCGCTTTTTGATGTGGTGTCTGTTGGGTATTTCCCAGGGGCCATCAACGAGAAGGCCACGCACCCTGGGTACTACGGGGACCTGGTGGAGAAGTCCATGGGGAAGTACAATCTGGCCACAGAGGAGATCGAGAGGGACTTACACCGCTCCCTCCCAGAACACCCTGCTTTCCAGAACGAGATGGGCATCGCTGCTCTGCGGAGAGTCTTAACGGCTTATGCTTTTCGAAACCCGAACATAGGGTATTGCCAGGTAAATGGCTCAGATGGTTTGCACTAGCGATTGTTTTACTGGCTACTAAGTAATAGAAAGACTTGATGGCCATGAGAATTGTCACGTCACTACAGCTGGCTTTCCTGGCATTGGCACTGTTGGCATTGTGGACTGCGTCATTCTTTGTGCGGGGCTGCCCTGTGCTCTGTGGGGTGTTTAGTGGCATTCCCGTTTAATGACATTCCTGTGTACTAGCACACTGAGTAGCATCTACCCACTGGATGCCAGGGGGCCTCCCGTAGACACTGCCAGACGCCCCCTGCGGAGCAGAGAACCACTGCGCCCAGCAGAGGAGCCAGGAGACAGGAGCGCCCTCACTAGGCTCACTGCGGTCCTGCAGGGTGACCTCAGAAAGCCCCTTGCGGCCACTCTCTGACCCACCTCCCCACCCCCCACTCCACGGGGTAACGGCAAGACCGCCCGAGCACCGGGCCTTTCATTCTGCATCCGAGCTCCCGAGGTGCTCCTCTTCTGCGTCCTCCCCAGCAATCCTGTCCCGAGGAATAGAGCTTGTGCGTGCTGTGGTTACATTTTAACACACAGTAAATTTTAAAAAACTGAAAGAAAATAGACGCTAAATTTGATATAAAAATGTGTCACCCCACATTCCAGCTAAGAGTATGTCTCGTACTGGTACATATGCCACAACTGAGAAAGCTCCGAGATAACGTGGACTTTAGAGAGGCCTTCCCTGACCGTCCAGCGAAATGCTGAGGGCTTAATCCCTCTGCACACACACACAGGCATGCCAGGTCCCCATACCGCACTGTTACTCTGTTTGATAGTACGATTTATACACTGCCCCCCAAGGTGATAAGCTAACCTCTGCCTCTTATTTTCTCTCTCTGACACCAACACTTAAGCCCTATGAGAAGTGTCGCCACTGTGTTTGCCCCTGGCCTCACCCCCCTATACCTAGTCCAGAATTTGTTACAAAGTAGAACCGTAAGAAACCTTACCTTGACTGGATGACTAAGGAACCAGCCAGGACCACAGTCATGTCACGAGGCAGAATGGTCTGGTTAATTTTCAAGTGGAATGTTAGTAATGACTTCATCTGGGAAGACACTGAGTAAGACCTACTTACTACAAGAAAGTGCCTATTAGGACCAAAATTCCTTTTTTGACATTTACATTGTAGAATCTGATGAGCCATTACTGGCCTCTAGAAGATCAAAGAAGTCCAGGAGTTAGTTGGCTTCTGATGTAATAGAGTTCATACTTACCTTTTGATCTGCCTTTTTTAATTAAGAGGACTATTAAAGTACGTGAGCCTTGTGGCTCCTTCTGAGCTATCTGATAATATCTTTTAATAAAGTAGGCTACTCTGGAGTTGAAGTCACAGTACTTACCACTGTCTTTTTTATCCAGATGGAAATAATCAGCCAGGGCTCTAAGTTTGAAAGGTTTCATTGTTCTCTGAGGAGAGCCTTAAGCTGCGTGTACCTGGTTACAGAAACCATTAGTACGGGTTGAAAAGGAAATCTGTACCTCGCTGAATTAAGGATTAAAACTCTGAGATTTTAGCAAGTTAAAAGCTTTGTCAAATAGCCATTGGGCGAAGTTTTTGAAGGAGGGTTTCGCTGTCTCCGTCCTGGCTGAATATTGGGGTTCCTGAAGACCCTGAATGGTTACATGCCAAGGACTAAAGCAGGTTTACATTTTTAAAGGGTTGTAAACAAACCTCAAAAGACTGTGTGTGTGTGTAGTTTACAAAGTCTTTAAATATTTTGGTACCTGGGCTTCACAGAAAGAGCTTGCTGGCCCCTGTAAGACCAACTCAATAATGTTTTAGGTTAACAAACCGCTTATCTGGTGGAATGTGTTTGACGACATCTTTGCCTTCTGGCAGGCCATGAATATTGTCACGTCGGTGCTGCTGCTCTACGCCAAAGAGGAGGAGGCTTTCTGGCTGCTCGTGGCTCTGTGCGAGCGCATGCTCCCCGATTACTACAACACCAGAGTGGTCGGTACGTGGGCACGGGCCTAGCGTCTTCATGCAGGTCTCACCAAGAAGCTGTTTCTGGGGCCGGTTCCGGCTGGAACACAGTTTCCAGTCACCAGCTCGCCAAGGGCACCAGACTACTCCAGTTTCCAAAATGGGAACGAGAGGCTTGGTCCATGTGGGTTGTATGCAAAGGAGCCCGCGGAATTTAAGAGAATACATACGTACCACTGTTACAAAAATTCTTTTAAAATCTAGTTGATGTGGGCGCCACTCTGTGACCCAGGACAGCTGTGCCAAGCTCACTGACTGTCAACCCAAAAGGTTTGACAGAAAGTTTTTCCTGAAGAGGATAGAGTATGTGGAGAGTGGACGTGTTCAGAAAGGGCTCCCTGGAGTGGACAGAAGAGCGTATAACAGCTTATCCAGAAACCAAGTTTCTAAGGTGTTTCTTCAGAACTGGTTTCACTGCGAAGCAAATGACACCCGTGAGCATTTGCACAAAGTGTGGCGGTTGCTCCGGTCCTCCCCACCAGCATTGCACATTCGTGCTGGCAGGACCAGCTTTGCGGGTGGCGTAGCCAAGTGCAGGCCTTGTGCTTCCCTCTCCTGTTCTGTCTTCACTCATAGACTTTGTGCCCTAATTGGATTCACTGAAATTATTCTCCAGAAACGTAAGTTGATCAGGAATCAACTTGTGTACAGCTGGCATGCATTTACATTTTTTTAAAAAAGTCATTTAAAAAACAGTTTGTATGTGGGGGCTGTACATCCAGAAAAGCGATTTAAAAAATAATAATAAGAGTTTGCTGAGAAATGGAACCACTCAGGTGTACATTTCATGCCCAAGCAAAAATGTTGCAACAAAATAACTGATCGTATGTCCTGCAATCTTGGTAAACTGACTTTCTCAACAACCCTCCTAGTTGTGATATTGTTACTTTTTATGGTGAGGAAAGCGGGGCAGGAAGACGCAGAAAGAGAAGATGCAGCCAGAGCCAAGCTGGTGACTGGGCTGTGTTGACACCTTGATCTTAACATAGTAACATAACTAGTAACATAGAAACAGTGCAACATAGTAACAGAAACATAGTAACGTGTAACATAGTAACTAGTAACATGTAGTAACACCTGAACAGTTAGAGGAGGGAGCGGAGTCCTGCCATCAGCAACCCTGAACTGGACTATTTTAGTCAAGCCATTTTCTAGGGTGCATAAGAAAGGGTAGGGGGTTCACTCAGCATCTGTGCCCACCCTGCTGCAGGTGCACTGGTGGACCAGGGTGTCTTCGAGGAACTGGCGCGTGACTACGTCCCCCAGCTCTACGACTGCATGCAGGACCTGGGCGTGATTTCCACCATCTCCCTGTCTTGGTTCCTCACCCTGTTTCTCAGCGTGATGCCCTTTGAGAGCGCAGTTGTGGTTGTCGACTGTTTCTTCTATGAAGGAATCAAGGTGATATTCCAGCTGGCGCTGGCGGTGCTGGATGCAAATGTGGACAAACTGCTGAACTGTAAGGACGACGGGGAGGCCATGACCGTTTTGGGAAGGTAGCGTACTAAGGCTCCTCGAAAACCACATCTGGTTCTTCCTCGTATTAGGTTGGCCAAAAAGTCTGTTTAGTTTTTAGCATAAAATAAAAGATGCATTTTTCATTTTCATCAATAAATTTATTGATTTGGATATTTTGAGTGTGTCAGCTATCTCGTGCGTGGTATAACATTGATCTCATTAATGTCTCAGTTTGATCACTATCGACTTCAACTGGTCTCCCCGTCCTTGGAGTATCATCCAGCAAGAAATCTCTAGCACAAGACTTCGCAAACCACTTTTGACATGTTGGATCAATCACAGCACCTTCTCCATATTCTGCACAAATCTTTTCTTTTGTGTTTCAGTTGGAGTTGTATTACCTTTTTGGAAATAATAAAGCATGATATGCAAAAATGTATATCTTCTTCCATCTTCAATATTAAAAAGGCTACATAAAAATTCACCAATTTTGATAATTTTTTAAAAAGCACACTGATATGACAGCTGTCACAGTACAGTCTAACAAAATTATTTCGAATGAAGTTAAAGACAACTAAATGCTACTAGAGGCATCATATGGAAAAAAACCAAATGAACTTTTTGGCCAACCCAATACTTCCGGGGGTGTCCAACTCCCGGCTCACAGGTCCTGTGCAGCCCAAGAAGGCTATGAATTCGGCCCAACACAAAATCATAAATTTACTTAAAACTTTTTTTTTTTTATCAGTTGTCATTAGTGTTTGTGTGTTGAATGTGTGGCCCAAGACAACTCACATTTTTCCAGCGTGGCCCAGAGACACCCAAGGCTGGACATCCCTGCTAGTCTGTCTCCTGGGTGTCACGAGTCTTACTTGGCTTGGTTCCCACTTCTCTCGGTGGCTGAGGATTTATTTTCGTATGCTTTGTTTTTTGAAATTAAGGGAATTTCACTCTGTTCTTAAGGAAATTCTAGTTTTTTGTTTGCACGGTCAGAGTTTGCAGAAAATGCATGGAGAACTGTAATGGGAGAGTTCCAGCTCAGCCTCCCAGTGACGTCGGGTTCGTTTCCTCTGCCAGGTACTTAGACAGCGTGACCAACAAAGACAGCACGCTGCCCCCCATTCCTCACCTCCACTCCCTGCTCAGCGACGACGTGGAGCCTTACCCCGAGGTGGACATCTTCAGGCTCATTAGGACTTCCTACGAGGTAGGTCTGCTTTCCGGGCTCAGTGTGGCCGCGCTCCAAGTGCCGTGAGGGGGTCAGCCGGACGTGTGCCGCACGCTTCGTGGCTGACCCTTGGGGGTTTCCGGGTCCTTTGACCTGCTGAGAACTAGTTGCTGCAGCAAGCAGCTACTTTCCAGCTGACAGCTTTGAACTGCAGAGGTGGAGGACTCTGAATGGGGCCTGTGGCTTCTGCTGGGTGTCATACCAGGGAGCAAGTGGCATGACAAGCTCTCGCTCTCCAGTTCTTTACTCTGCCCACCCTGAAACCTCTGGTGGTCTGATGTGGTCTTAGGAGGTTGACGTGCACAAACCAGTTTACTTCCTATCCTCCTGCCAAGCCCTCAGGCCCTCTCTGGAGTAGATGAGCCAGCCCTCATCAGTCCAAGGCACGTGGAATACCCTGCATCCTCCTGTGGAGGAACCGACCCTATGACTCCTCTGGACCTGCTTGGCCTGGTGGCGGAGGCTGCCTTCTGGTCCACCAGGACCAGATCTGGTCTTGAACCTCAGTGGAGGGCCTCTCAGGGTCAAGGGGCCACAGTGCCCTGTCTCCTAGCATTTGGTGGTTTGTGGAGCCCCAAAGACTCAGTGCCCATAATTCTTAGTGGTGTCTTCATTTCCTGATCCTTAGCTCTGCAAACTTCTACAGAAATGACCATTAAGAAAGAGCACGACTGTATGCTACAGATGTTTTAGGAGTATATGACTGGTGATTACAACTCGCAACAACCTGGGTAAGGGGCAAGTAGTGAGGGACAGACTGAGGTCAGAGTCCTTCTTAGAGACAAGAGATTGGTGGGTTTTTTAATTCCAGAAACCTTTAGTTCCAGAAACCTTTTCAGAAATGATTGTCCTTAACTCATAACAGGAGGAAGACTGGTAATTTTTAAAACTGTTCATTGGCACTCTGTATATATTGAAAAAGACTTTTTTTAGTATGTTTGAGCATCATATAAGTAAATCACACTTATTAGAAAAAATGTAGGAACTGGGGAAAATATGAAAAATATACACTATATCTTATGAGCGCACCATATTTTTCTCAAGTATAGTTTTCTATTTGGAATAACACTTAAAAAGTAAGTTCCTACTAAGAACTTTGCAACATTTCATTCTTCATATAAAATATATATGAGCATTCTCTAATGTACTAAATATTGTTTGAAGGCATGGTTTTAATAGATTCCTAGTATTCTGCTTTAATGAGGCATCAAAATTAATTTAGCTGGTCCCTTTTGTTGGACATTTGTGGGGGAGCTTTGCCCACGGATCCCCTGTCTGCTGCGGATGAGAATGAGTCTACCAAGACATGATCTGCTTGGGGAGGAAAGGTGGCCGATCTCTCAAAGGAGAAGGGCCAAGAGCCTTTTCCTCAGTGGACTTTTATTGGGTTCAGTTTGCACAGGAATACAGGTAAAGCTCATCAATCATTGTCAGGCTGTAAGGATCAAACAATAGATAACATACAAAGAACTATGAGGCCTTATTCTGAGTCAGGATCTGTTAGCTAAGGGGCCACAAAACTTTGGGAAACAAACTCATTTCCTGCTTGGACCCCTATCAGAAAATTGAGGGCTTTCTCAGCAAAGCAGGTGTCACAGGATTTTATGCATTCTTCCTTAGGCCTGATCACCCAGAGGGAACCTGCCCTTTCTGGCACAGGACCACACCCACCTCCGGCATTGTTTCAGGCTTAAGTCGGGCAGGGGAAGTAAGGCAGCCAAGAGATTAGGAGACTTCTCACAGACAGAATGAGGACTCAGACTATGTCAAAGCTGAGGGGCGAGGGTCCAGCACCTCCTTTTCCTGTAGCCCCCCAAGTCCTTCCTTGAGGGCCCCTTCATGACCATGCCTGTCTTAGGTCATCCCTCCCTTGAGGAATCTTACCTGTCATTGGCTAACCAGTCATCCACCTGTGGCCAAGCAGGGTGAAGTAAAAGGGGCAGAGATGGTGCCCCTGCCAGGGAGATAAGCTTTGTCTCCTTAGTGGCTCGTGGTCCTTAGCCCTGACTTATTCTCACTCAGCCTTAGCCCTGGGGGGGTTACAGCTCCCGAAACCAGGCAGGGCAGCTCCCAACAGACATTTACTTTGGTTGCTTCCAGAGTTTCAGTATAATGTGGCAAACATCTGGTGTTGTACAGATATTGTACCATATCACATGAGAAACTTACACACAAATATCCCCTCTCTGATTATTTCCTTAGAGTCCATTCTGAGAAATAGAGTTATAGCAGTAGCTCAAAAAGTATGAGTTATTTGCAAATTTCACTGCCCAATTTTTATGAAGACTATTCTAATTTATATTTCCACGAATGGAGATTAAGCATGGCTGGTCCCCTTCACTCTCTCCAAAAACCAGTTATTACCATAATGTGTGTGTTTTGTTAAAAATCATTCCCCCAGCTCAGTGGTTGAGTGCTGGCCTGCGAACCAAAGGGTCGCTGGTTCAGTTCCCAGTCAGGGCACACACCTGGGTTGTGGGCCAGGTCTCCAGTAGGGGGCACACGAGAGGCAACCACACACTTATGTTTCTCTCCCTTTTTTTCTCCCTCCCTTTCCCCTGTAAAAAATAAATAAATAAAGTCTTTTTTTTAAAAAATCATTTCCCCAGGACTTTTAGAAATTTGGGGTGATTATTCTTCCAGAAAAAGATCCCAAGTGATTAAAGGCAATAGTTTTTATACCTGCAGGGTTTTTTTCTAAAGGAATCCCCTGAAACCTTTAAGAGAATTCTGAGCCAAAGTAATAAAGCTTAGTACGTGGAAACTCAGCTTTATTCTTGACAGCAGATAAGCTAATGCCGTGCTGGAATCAGCACTTGGCCCGTTTTTAATGGGAAAGGGAAGAGAATGGAGACAAGACCGAGGGCTGGTTTCCATTTCCATCCTCTCTGGCTGACCCCTCATGGTGGCCCTTGGGCTGCCCAGCATCCTGTCACCAGACACTGCAGTTCCCCTGCTCTGCCTGGGAAGCTAGGCCCTTTCATGTCCATCAGTGCCTGCATTACCTCATCTTCCTGTGCACGATGCTTGCTTCTATTCCACCCCCCCGCCGGCTAGTGTTGCCCCCACTCACAAGTTTCCAGTGGCTTTCCCATGCCTACCTTACAGGTTGCCCTACAAGGAACATCCTAAAACCTTGCTGACATTTTTCCCTCCTGATCTTTGGATTAGTGGTTCTCAATTTCTAAAAATCACTTTAAAAACTTTTAAGCCCCTCTTTTAAAAATATGAATTCCCAGGCTCCATTGCAGACAACTTCAGCCCGAATCTCTGGGATGAGGCCAAACAATAAGTGTTTTTTGAAAGTCCCCCAGCTGACTCCAGCGCCCGGGGAGGGCTGGGCATCGCTGCCCTAGTTGCAGAATGGGGCCACTCGGCTCGGAGCAGTGATAACCTGGTTTGGACTGACGGCTGACACCAGCGTGTTTTGAGGTTTGCACCACGTTTCTTTCTGTGCTTCTGGATAATTAGCCTGGAGAATAGAAAAGTAGGAAAAATACTGGAAGCGCCTTCAGCTTTGAGGTATGGCGCAGTGCTTCCCAGTTGTTGGTAGGTGGCTCTGGCACATTGACCCCATTTCTCCTGGTGAGTAGAGATGATCGCTACTCAGTGCCTCGAGGGGAAAATCCTCGCCCCTGGCATGCCTTCCCTGGCCCCTACCAGCAGGGACTGTAGCGACAGGTTGACAGACCGTTTTCCTCTGTGCGGGAGCTGTGGCCGAGGCCCTGCAGTCCTGCAGGGTTACCCAGAAGTAAAAGACTGAGTCCCAGCCTCAAGGTGGATGCAGACACCGAGATGACCTTCCAGAGAGGCACAGGGACACGTTAATTAAAGACCTCACAGCAGGCTTAGGCCACCACGGAGGTTCCTAAAGTTGGAGATGACTCAGTCCAGCAGGCCTCATCTGCGAAGTGAGAAGCAGGGAAAGGATGAGGCTAATAGAACACAAGGAGGACTTTGTGCAGAAGGACAGGCAGTTATGCGAGTTCAGGATGTGCTGGGTTTATGAATGATGACCGTGACCACTGGCACTCTGTGGGAGCCTGCCTTGCGTGGGGCACAGTGCTGGGGGCTTCCACACAGCTCCGCCAGCTAAGTGTTAACCCTTTTAACGTGAAAAGGTAAGTTGAGAGAGGTTGAGCTAGTTTTTCTAAGGCACACAGCTCAAAAGTGGCAGAGTCAGGATCCAAATAAGAGCTCCCAGGCACTCGAGTCAGAGCAAGGGCATTTGTCAGGACAGGAGGAGATGGGCAGAGATCTAAAGACTCAGCCCGAACGTTCTCCAGGGTTTAGAGAAGGAGGAGGCATGCAGAGAAACAGAAAAGAAGTGGCCGGTGAAGTATAAAGAGAACCAGGACAATGAGATGACATGGAATTAAAGCATTAATTATTGTAGTGATTATGCCAATCACTATGATAAGCAGTTTATGTTTTCACTCTTTTATTAGGGGAAGTCCAGGCTAGACTGTTGCAATAATGGACCCCAGGCTGGAGTGAAACAAGATGCAGATTTGTTTTCTCTTACCGTTCAGTCCTGCATCGGCAGTTCAGGCCTGTTAGGGAGCTCGGCTGCATCAGGGCCCAGGCGCCTACTCATCCACTCTCAAAACACGTCTGATCCCTACAGGCAGGGGGACAGCGTCGCTGCACTTCTTTGCTTCTAAGGGCCATTGTCATAAAACTTCTGCTCACTTCTATTGGCCAGAATCTAGTCACCTGGTCCCAGTGGGCTGCAAGAGGGGCTGGACATTTCTCCCACGTCTCAGGATTGCGTCTCCCTCGGTCCTGCAGACAGGACACTGTGCGTTAGCAGGTGTCTCGGAAATACCGACGTTGCTCTCTTCCAGAAATTTGGAACTATCCGGGCCGATCTGATTGAGCAGATGAGATTCAAACAGAGACTGAAGGTGATCCAGACGCTGGAGGACACCACGAAACGGAACGTGGTGAGTCCTTCCAGAAGCCGCCTGCGGCCTGCTTTCCCCTCAGCCTCCTCGCTCTCCTGCGGCTCCTGAATCCTTGCTTGACACACGGACGATGACTTAGAACGGAAGAGCAGGGACTTCCCCAATGTGGCATTTTCGGGTTGGTGAAAGCCCCTGTGTGTATTCTTTTTACAGGTGCGAACCATTGTGACAGAAACGTCCTTTACCATTGATGAGCTGGAGGAACTTTATGCTCTTTTCAAGGTGAGTTTCAGAGTAAATGCATGTGCATCCAGGGGCATAATGAAGTTCACTGTAATAATTCAGTTCTAGATTGTTCTGTTAATTTTTTAAAAGATTGCATGGATTACAACATGTGCAAATAGGAAGATGGAGCTGAGGATATAAACGTGTAAAAATACAGCCCCCTTTTCGTGCCCCTCCGCACCCACCACCCACCATCCAGAGCTAACGTAAATGGTGGGGAGGGGCTGTTTGTCCCGTCCACTCTGTATGCTTTATCTTTCCGGTCTTCCTGGACTGGGCTACCTTGTTTCCAAGGACAGAAACAGGGAGCTTTTGGCTGGATCCAGCCTTCTCTTCTCCTCACCCACAGTGGCTCCTACTCATACTTCTCTAGAGCTATTTTCAGATGTGTGAAATACGAGGACCTCACATTTCTAGCTTGAATACCATATGGCCAGGATGATACATACTTCTGTGATTTTGGTGACCCAGAGGCAGGGGGTTTGTGGGACATTGAACAATGAATCGGGAAAGTCAGGATTTCATCATGATCTGCTCTGGCTCTCGGGCTGGATGACCTGCGTAGGCCGCTTGACCCCTGGGCCTTACCATCCTCCCCTCGAGAACAAGGTGGTCACATGGCCTAAATTGCATCCTTTTCAGATTAACATGCTCTTTATTTCTTTTAAATTAAAAAAAAATGTGTTTACAGGAGTTATTTCTTAAAATTCTTGTGAGGGTGTGCATAAGAGGAAGAAGATGGGGGTGGGGGTTCCCTTTCTTCCCTCACCTACTTCGGTAGCTGAACCAGATCTTTCAGGCCCGATGTGAACTGCAGAGACAGATGGGAACTGCAGAGACAGATGGGAACTGCAGAGACAGGTGTGAACTGCAGAGACAGATGTGAACTGCAGAGACAGGTGTGAACTGCAGAGACAGGTGTGAACTGCAGAGACAGATGGGAACTGCAGAGACAGGTGTGAACGGCAGAGACAGGTGTGAACCTCAGAGACAGGTGTGAACGGCAGAGACAGGTGTGAACGGCAGAGACAGGTGTGAACGGCAGAGACAGATGGGAACCGCAGAGACAGATAGGAACCGCAGAGACAGGTGTGAACCGCAGAGGCAGGTGGGAACCGCAGAGACAGATGGGAACCTCAGAGACAGGTGTGAACCACAGGGACAGATGGGAACCGCAGAGACAGGTGTGAACGGCAGAGACAGGTGTGAACGGCAGAGACAGGTGTGAACCGCAGAGACAGATGTGAACCGCAGAGACAGGTGTGAACCGCAGAGGCAGGTGGGAACCGCAGAGACAGGTGGGAACCTCAGAGACAGGTGTGAACCGCAGAGACAGATGTGAACCGCAGAGACAGGTGTGAACTGCAGAGACAGATGTGAACCGCAGAGACAGGTGTGAACTGCAGAGACAGATGGGACCTGCAGAGACAGGTGTGAACTGCAGAGGCAGTTGCCGTGGACCTGGTGGGATAAGAGCAGAAGGAGGAGACAGGGCCCCAGAGCAGAGCAGTGCCCCAGGGGCTGCACGTGGGTGGACCAGAAGCCTATTTCCAAGCATGAGGGTGGGCCTTTTCTTCCTGGTATCTGTTCTGGGACCAGGTCCCCAATCCCAGCCCCGCTCTTTGCTTCTTCAGGCGGAACATCTCACCAGCTGCTACTGGGGCGGGAGCAGCAACGCGCTGGACCGGCACGACCCCAGCCTGCCCTACCTCGAACAGTATCGCATCGACTTCGAGCAGTTCAAGGGGATGTTTGCCCTTCTCTTTCCCTGGGCCTGCGGAACTCACTCGGACGTGCTGGCCTCCCGCTTGTTCCAGTTATTAGACGAAAACGGAGACTCTCTGATTAACTTCCGGGAGTTTGTCTCTGGGCTCAGTAAGGATGTGGCGGGATTGCGGGGTTTGGGCGGGGCCGATGGGGTGGTAGCCCCGTTGTGGTCAGCGCAGCCCCCGAAGACTAGGGCTAGGGGCAGAGCAGCACATTTTAGGGTTGCAAACCTTGTAAAATTCATTTCTTGCTAATGGATATATTATATGATTAATTCATTGCCTTCTACATTAGATAGTCCCCAACACTAGTTAAAATACATTACCAGAGAATTCATAAGACAGTAAAATGCCAACCTAAACACAGACCATGCAAACTCCACAGGAGAAAAGGGAATGTTTGGGTGGATTGCTTTTCTTTGAATATATATATATATATATATGTAAGTGTATATAAGGTATTTCATAAAACTTTATAAAACCATTGTGTGGTGTTTTTAAGAAAGGGCGGAGAAGACCCCGACAGCTCAGCGGTGTGCAGGGAAGTCTTTCCTCTCTGTTGTACGGGAGGAGGGGCCGCCCCTCCAGAGCGCACACCCACACAGTATTCTAGTGCACACTTGTTCCTTTGTAACTGAGGGAGAAGAGCTGCCTTGTAGTTGAGCTTGGCCCACTGAGATGAGTTGTGCGTGTAGCAGGCATTAGGTCAGGCTGCCAGGATGAGATAAGAAGGAAACGTGTTTATTCTAATTGTGCCCCTCTGTGACCTTGGGCCACGTACTTTCAAATGACCTGCCCATGGAGAGATGAAGGTGTCAGGCATGGAGCTGGTGATGATTCCAGCTCACGCCCTGAGTCTTTAAGAATAGTGGCAGGAAGGCTTAAAGGCCAGAGAAAGCTGATGGTTTTTAAAAAGCAAAGGGATGTGGAAGAGGTTCTCTTAGGTAGGAAAAAAATGGCTTGTATAAAGTACTTATAAATATGCTTATAAAGGGGGATGTGGAGGGACTGGTCTTCGTTAAGTGCAGGTGCTGTTCTGATGCTTTAGAATTTGTGATTAATCGTGTGGCCTGGACAGCAGCCCTTTGAGGTGACTAATGGCAACACACCACGTACTCTGTGCGGGGCACGGCCCGGAGCTGCCTGCACATCGGTGAGCCGAAAGGCACAGGGCTGCAGAGCGGGAGGTTGGAACCAGCCATCCTGGAGGCACGGTTTGCGCGGTTACTACTGTCCTTCATTACCTCCCTGCTCGTTATCATCATCCTCGTTTGCAGAAGGTGAAGTCACTTGCTAGGACATTTGTTTTCAGAAAGTCAACACGTATCTGTTACTGGAAAACTCAGTTAGCACATGCTGGGCCCAGGATTCTGATGAGTCGGGAAAGCTCATTTTTTCCTAATTACTTAATGCTGAGGACAGCAAACACGTTGTATGTGCGTGTGTTTTTGGGGGGAGTGGAGGGAGAAGGCGGTATTAATTTTTAAGTACACAAGGAATACATAAATACATTCTGCTTTTTTAAAAAGTGAGACAAGGTAAATATTGGTGTCTATAAAAAGGGTTTTTTTTTTTAAAAAATTGTCTTTGCGCAAGAACAAGGAAGAGGAAAAAGGCAGGTTCTGCATGTAGAAAGTGATAGAAATAAATATGAGTATTTAATTTACTTAGTTCAGTCAACTCCAATAAAGAGAAATACTTTTCAAAATCTTCAAGGAAGGAAAGAAAGGTCCAAGATAGTGCAAACACAGAAAAAGAATATGTAAGCATCTTAAAATGCAGCAGGGTTCTTGAGCGGAGTAAGCTGCGCCCCAGACGCCGGGAGAACTCGGAGCCCTTGTCAGACTGTGGGCCGCGGGCACTCACGGAGACAGGCGAGTAGACCAGAGAAGAGAAATTCTGTGCAAGTCTTTAAAAATTAAAAAATGAACTTTGGTAAAGACTGGATCAGTAATTTTAATATCAATCCCCAGAAAGATTCTTCGAGAAATCAGGAAATAGAGGGTCTGTATGGAATTGGAAACAAGGAGTTACCATCAGAAGCCATAAAGTAGCCGCATGTCCTTCTCCAGTCACGTTGCTTGGAAGGCAGAGTCTAAACACGTCATCGTGGCCGTGGCTCAGCTGGCCCTTTGGCAGATGACTCATTATAAATGGACAAGGTGGAAGGGTGTGGGAGTCAAGGACTGCGTGACCAGCTGAACTCTGCCCTCAAAGGGCAGTAGTTAACGAGTCATTTTCAACTGAGAGTTCTCTAGTACCTTGGGCTTCATATTAGCCTCTGTGACTATTTCCTGGTTTAAAAAGAGAGTTATTGTCAGGACTAAATGGGATAATCCAAGTAAAGTTCCTAGAACAGAGCCTGGCTCAAAGGGGTTAGTTACCATTGTCACTGCGATTACTAGTTACGCTTCTGTCCTTGACTCAGCAACTTAAAACAACAAAGGCCGAGAAAGCCTTCCAAACAGGAGGGACAGAGCTGGGAGAGATGGCCATGTTGCATGACAAAAAGAAATTTAAAAAAAAATAAGAGGGGGAAGATTGGCAAAAACAAATCGACAGGGGTATATCAGAAGCCCTAAATTTAAACAAATGATGATGTGAAACCAAGAATCCTGGTTTCAGAGCTCTTAGCCTAAACATGCCCTGGCTGGGCCTTCAGTCACCCGGAGTCTCGGTTTCTGTTTGCAGGAAGTGGGAGTTTCAGGGGAATGTTAAGCCCGGGGGTTTCCTGCCACACACGGTGCATTTCAAGTTTTTGGTGTTTTTGGATTTCCAGATGCCGCCTGCCACGGGGACCTCACAGAGAAGCTCAAGCTTCTGTACAAAATGCACGTCTTGCCTGGTAAGTGAGCCATGCACAGCAGCACACACACCTGGTTGGAAAGTGCGTGTGTGTGTGTGTGCGTGTGCGCTCATGTAAGGGGTGAGCTTTTTGCCTCTTTCTGATTTACAAAATCACTCATTGGTCACTGTGAATGAGCTGAATGATGCCTCTCCACCTGACTTCTGAGTCAGTGTGTCCTCAGGTCTGTGCTCATCGGCCCGTCTGAAGCACGAGTCGGGTTAATGGTAAAGAGCAGACCTCTGCCAGAGACGGAATGACTGGCGTTGGTAACACGTAGGGTCCCAGGGACGCTGAGGTTCTGAGTCGGGGGGCGTGGTTCTAACACACAGAAACCAGTGTGAAAGATGGAGAGAATTCATGTTTGAAACAAGGTTGGCCTCCAGCTGGGATCTATCCAACCAAACTAAAATTTTTTTTAAAAAGAGGATGACTTGGCACTAGGATAGAGATGGGATAAAACTGTAGATTGTGACCCTGTGCGGCCTCGTCCGCCTCCCCTGGGTCATTTCTTTACCACGTGAAGCACACGGCTGGGAGCCCTCATCCTGCCTGTACCGGAATTCCCTCTCCTGCCCTCTCTAGAGCCCTCCTCTGATCAAGACGAGCCAGACTCTGCTTTTGAAGCGACTCAGTATTTCTTTGAAGATATCACCCCAGAATGCACACACGGTAAGTGACTTTCCTCATGGGGCACCGTGTTTCTTTTCCACAGAGCCCTCTGTTTTTGGAAAAAGTTGCTTCCGAAGCTGCTCAGTCAAAGAAATATGTGGATGTGATTATTTGATATGTTACTTTCTGGTTTTTTAATTTCTACAATTAGTTTATATTCAGTATTATTTTATATTAGTTTCAGGTGTATAGCGTAGTGGTTGGACAATCCTGTGCTTTACAAAGTGGTCCCCCTGATGTTGCCAGTACCCACCTGGCACCACACACAGTTATCACAGTATTACTGACTATATCCCCTACGCTGTACTTCACCTCCCCGTGACTGTTCTGTAACTGCCAATCTGCACTGCCTAATCCCTTCACCTGTCCACCCAGTCCCCTAACCCATCCTCCCCTCTGGCAACTGTCAGTCTGTTCTCTGTGTCTATGAGTCTGTTTCTGTTTTCTGTGTTCCTTTATATTGTTCTTTAGATTCCACATGTAAGTGAAATCATGTGGTATTTGTCTTTCTTTTCACATTTTTGAGTTGGGTACTATTGGGGAGCAGGCACTTCAGCGCCCTGAAGGGACCGTGGCCATTGTGTCCCCCTAGCTTGGACAAGACATGTCCTGCCAAACTGTAGGCTTTGCTCCCCGCTCCCTACCAGGTTCACTTGCTAAGAAGGTCGTTCTGTTAAAAGTGGTTTCCCTGAAAGTCATATTTTTGAAATGCCAGGTTGTAAAGCTTAACAAATTTTATAACATACAGCATTTGTTTCCTTTTACCAACATAGGTTTTAATTTCCCTTTAGAAAGAGAATTTTTGGTCTTTTGTGGGGCCTGAAAGGAAATCAATTGCATGTACGTGAAGGTAGGATGACAGTGTAACAGAGGAGGGATCGACACTCATGGGGCGGGCGGGCATCACCCTTCTCCAAGTAGTGGAGACAGCATCCCTTTGTTTCCTGATTGCACATCAAACCCCGGTCGTAACAAAGAATTCTGGGGGAGTTGTTTCTTCACCTAGAAATCGGGTTGTCACATAAATTATGGGACAGCCTGTAAAATTTGATTCCAGAGAAGCAAACAATAATTTGTCCAGCAGAGGTGGGTCCCAGACACTGCTTGGGACACACTTACACCGAAGAATGACCTGTTATCGATCGTAAGTTCGAATGCCACTTGCTGTGCTGGGTTTTTGTTTTTGTTTTTTGCTAAGTCAGGCCACTCTACCTGGCGGTTTCTCTGTTTTCTACTACAAATGCTAAGTGTGGGCTTACTGCACACAGTCCGATTTTTCGCTCATTTCTTGGCAGTGGTTGGTTTGGACGGCAGAAGCAAACACAGTGCAGACGATGGCTTTGTGACCGTGAGCCTGAAGCCGGACAGAGGTAGAGACCCCCCTGTATGCTGCCTGCCTGCTGGTCGGACACTGTTTCTTGACCTTGGAACACTGACTGTTTCACATTTGGGTTTTAGGGAAAAGGGCAAATTCTCAAGAAAATCGCATTTATCTGAGGCTCTGGACTGCAGAAAATAAGTCAAAATCAAAGAATGCAAAGGATTTACCCAAACTGAACCAGGTAAGTGCTCCACAGTTCAGTTTATTCATTTCAAACCCCAAAACTGTTTTCCAGTCATAGATCCATGCAAAATAAGTACCCCTCCAAGGTAATGGTGACTCGGGGCAGTTAGTACCTATTTACATGTATTTTGTGCATCAAAAATATGTTGTGAGAAAAATGTGAATCAGGAAACAGTCAATTTTGAGAGTACACGACTCATCCCAGTCATTAAAAATACCCTCAGAGACTCACAAGACATGGCTGCGTGCTCTTTTCAAATGACTGTGCTCAGCCGTGAAGGTAGTGGACAGATGTGTTTCCTTAAAAAGCTGAAATGTAATGACAGAGTTTAAAAAAACAGTATAGGTAATTATAAGACTGCATGGACATGCTAACTTTCCCGACAGGAAACAGATAATTCCTCTGGATGGGGGCTGGAAGGCATGTCTTCCGTCCAGGGTGCCCAGCGGACGTGTGGGAGAGCCAACCTTGGAAGAGCTGAGATGCCCCCCAAAGTGTGTGGTGTCAGATGAGATGAGGACTGGGGTTCACTTACGACACTTCAGCACAGGACAGTTAACGCAACTGTGTAGTGCGGTGGGTCGTAACTCTAGGTGATGGATGGGCACCCAAAGTTTCATTATTTCATTCTCTCTACTTCCACGGACGTTGGAAATTTTTCAACTTGTAAAACATGGAACCATCCATAAAGAGACTTTACATAAGGCTTCCACCCACCCCATACACAGGACTTTCAGGGAATCTTTCCCTTGTCCTAATGTGAAACAGCCTGGCAGGCCACTTCAGCCCTGCCCCTGTGCTCTCCCCGGGCGGTGACGTTCTTTGTGCTATTTATTCGACATCCGTTTTCAGGGGCAGTTCATTGAGCTCTGTAAGACGATGTATAACATGTTCAGCGAGGACCCCAACGAGCAGGAGCTGTACCACGCCACGGCGGCCGTGACCAGCCTGCTGCTGGAGATCGGGGAGGTGGGCAAGCTCTTCGTTACCCAGCCCGGGAAGGAGGTGGGCAGCGGGCCCTGCAGCCAGGGCATCCCGGGCGTGCCCTTCCCCAAGAAAGGGCCCGGCGGTGGCGCGCCCTTCGGGGTGGAGCCAGTGGAGCCCCACGCGGCCAGCTTGGCGGGCGACGCTGAGGACCACTCCCTGGGCGGACAGATGGAGGACATAAAGCTGGAGGACTCATCCCCGAGGGACAACGGCGCCTGCTCCTCCATGCTCATCTCCGATGATGACACCAAGGACGACAGCTCCATGTCCTCGTACTCGGTGCTGAGTGCCGGCTCCCACGAGGAGGACAAGCTGCACTGCGAGGACATCGGGGAGGACACGGTGCTGGTGCGCAGCGGCCAGGGCACCGCCGCGCTGCCCGGGAGCACCAGCCTGGACCGGGACTGGGCCATCACCTTCGAGCAGTTCCTGGCCTCCCTGCTGACGGAGCCCGCCCTGGTGAGGTACTTCGACAAGCCCGTGTGCATGATGGCCAGGATCACCAGTGCCAAGAACATCCGCATGATGGGCAGGGCCCTCTCCTCGGCCAGTGACTACGAGATCTCCGCCCTGTCCGGCTGACCCGCGCCTCCCTCCGCCGGCTGGGCAGGGCGGGGCGGGGGCTTTTTTATGTTCTGTGTTGGGGGTTCTTTCTTTTACATTAAATATTTATTAGGACCCAGCTTGGAACCTAGCGTTTTCATAATATCATACAATGAAGACTGTTGGAGAAATATTTAACACCTCGCTGTAGGTACAGTGCACTCTTGTTGGGGAAGGGGGGTTTACCAGAATACAGTTTATTCAGTGAATTCCAAAAAAAGCTGAATCTGTTCGTGATATGTGTGTATTATAACTTCTTAGTCTTGCTGTTCAGCTGTATACATGGTTTAAAAAAAATAGTGCTGCTTAATGCTAGACAGGGCAGCAGCCATTTGCGTGTTTGGGCTTTTAAAAATAAAATCAGAGCTGGAAGGAAAATGAAGTGGGAAAATGAAATGATCTTAAATGGGATAGGCGTTGTCAGCTAGGGTAAATCCTATACCACTTTGGGGAGCATTAAAACTATTTTTTAAGATTTGAAATATATTTCATAAAAAGTCCTCTATTCAAAAATTATATTCAACAGAAATTCCCCTGCAAGGGGAAAATGTTTGAGATGCTAAACAATTACGAAACTGTGATTTTTATGGGATGCCAGAATGACGGTTCTATCTGGTCAATTTGGACAAACAGCAGACCAGTTTCGCATTAAAAAAGTTATTATTTATGTCTGCTGCCAGAATTCAGTGGAAACGAACAGTCTTGTTACAGAGTCAAAGTGGACGTGAGGATGACAGAGGGCTCGGGATTTTTTTTTTTTTTTTCTGTTTTTGGAAAGACTGATGCTTCTGATACTGCATTTTCAGCTTCTTATTACTCATCACAAAGAAACCAAAAAAAGTAAATAAGTGGACTTTACCATCTCCATACTCTCCATAGATTCCAAAAACTAGACCATGTATCGATATGACCATCTTTCCGATTAGATCAACGTCGTGATAATGTCAGCTGAAAAGAAAAACCGTGCAAGGTCGCGTAACTGAATGTTTTAAAGCAGAACTCCGCCACTTTATACAGAATAGTTTGCTCTGTTTCCCGAGTGGATGTGGGACCGGAAGCTAGCACACCTGCACTTTGGAGTCCTGCTCGTGTCTTCGCTGCCCTTGTCGCAGACCTCGGGGCTCGTTCTCCCTCTTACCGTTGGATTCACAGCCACCGTCTCAGTTCCTTTGCTTCTTCAGAATATTCCTTTCGACGCATTCCTTTATTTTACTATCCACTGTGTTCTTATTTTAGCTGTTACTGCTGTTTTTTTTTATTTTGTTTACAGAATGATTTTTAAACTGTCAAATGAAGTAGTGTTAACCTCAAATAAGATAATGTGAACAAATAAAATACATCAGATACTCAGATACGGCTTTCGTCTCAGTGACTGAGTTCCTGCCTAAGGCAGTCACATTATTCTTTTGACACCTTTGCAGGGGGGATTATATTAGGCAACTGTTTGGACTAAGTAAATATTTCTATAGTCAAGTATTTTGAGGTGATAATTATAATATGTAGTGATGTGCATATAATGCATGTATTTAAAATAAGGGAATTTTTATCAGTTATCTGATTATTTAACTTAGCCTACCTACATTAGCAATTAAAAGTTGAAATTCCTGTTTCATCCCTATCAGTATGCTGTGATACCATTTGTTAATGTGTTTAATCGAGTGACGAATCATTTGATTCTAAGGTTGTTGCACATTACTTCATCACGTTTCTGTCTCTAAAGTCACTTGAAAGATGCCTCAGGAAATAACCTTAAAATCTGATACTGTCAGGCTTTGGGAGGGGAATAAGCATGTGTATAAACGTGTAGCCCTACATTAGCAAGAGAAGCCAGAATTTTCCGTTGTCATGGAGAAAGGGGCCCTGACCGCATATGCCTCTCCTGATATTATGGTAATAGTGCCCTTAACATCCTGGTGCTTTTTGTCACAGCAGCCACATGCTCTGTGAGGTAAGTTTTCGCCTGTGTTTGCTTCTCCGGGAGCCCTGAGCCCCCAAGCTGATGATTTCCAGCTTAGTCTAGGAGAGAAAGAAGTAGGCGCCTCAGCTCACTCCTAAGGCAGTCAGTACCCTCCAAGGGGCATTTCCTGTCTTGTTTCTGATGATTGGGGTGTACTTTTTTAGTCTTTGTGGATTTTTCTCTTCGATCTCAAACTGTGGTGATTTACCATCTTCTCCTCTGAATGGTCACTTTTCACCCAGCTCTGTGATGACTTGTTTCCCGTGCTGACAACCATTTCGCCACTGCAGAGGGTGGGCTCGGTGTCTCTGTCCCCAGGGACTGGAGCTCCAGCAGCAGAGTACTGGGCACTGGCCTCAGGGGCCCTTTCAGAAAGGAACACGAGAGGGAGAGAGCGAGAAGACCACTCTCTGGGAAAGGAAGAAAGCCGCGGGAGCCTGCCAGGCAGGGCAGTGGGCGTGCAGAGGACCACAGCTCCCACCGCACCGTCCAGCTAGGGGGCGGGGAGGGCGGGGTCGAGCAAAACGGAAAAAGGACTCATGGACATGGGCAACTGTGTGCGGGCTGCTGTGGGGAGGAGTATGAGGGGACTACATGGTAATGGGAAAAAATACAATACAGATAAAAAATTACAAGCATTGTTTCATGAACATAAGTGACTTAAAGGGATGGGAGGATGGGAAAAGAACAGAAGTATTAACAGCGAGGCTTATAAAAGTTTCAACATTTTTTATTTGCTCACAGCATTCCGAACAATACGACATCACATCTCAGCTATTGCTTTCACATAAGAAATTAATTGCTTTATCCAAAGTAGACAAAAATCTATTTAAGTTGCCAGCCAGTCCTTTTCCCCCCAGGGACAGCTACTGCTTAAATATTTGTTGAACACTTAAATAGAAACATAGAATCGCCCTATTATACATAGTAGTGTAACACTTGGGTCTTACCTGCACTAACTACATTTAAATTTCTTCTTATCAAAAGCCGAAGACAGGAAAAAAAGAGAGGAAAAAGTCACTCATGACATTTTCTTTCTGATTTTTAACAAGTCCATTAATTTTTATGAAAAATTCGCTGATGTGGAGAGGTTCATCAGTAGGAAAACAGAAATTAAGCCTCCCCAGACTGTTCACAGAGAAGGCGGGTGGGCCACTTGTCCCGAGGAAATAGCTGCCGGCCCCTCGTTAGTTCTAGAAGGATAATAAAGAGTTACCCTCCAAGCCAAACCTCAGGAAGGATGACAACGTGTGATCCTTCCTGCCCTGGCCACAAGCTTTTCCACTTTTCACACTCACGTACCGAGCAAAGCTTTGCGCAAGTTCTACCTCACTGAACGCAAAGGAGAGAAACAGACATAAACCATTGTGGACACTGGAATAAGAATGAAGAGTCCGTATGTTTTGACTCAGAAAAATACATACAAATCCAAGTAGCTCCTAAAAGAGAAAAAATTCAGGGTGGGCATTCTCAAGAGAAAGGTGGCTGTCTAGACTGTAAGTGGGGCCAGTGAGACACCGACTTTTCTGTGTCACCGGATTCGTATACAAAGGGAGGTTGGTCTCGGTTCACTGACATCCTCTGACCGCCCCCCACCCGCCCCGTCCTTTAAAGATTGTCTTTCCAAACACAGTATGTGAACTACAACGATTTAATTGTTTTTTTAGACTACTCTTGTCACTGGCACATGCTCTTCTGTCTGGCACACACAAAATCTCATTTCAACATTGACTCACTTTTCTGATGCTAAAGCAAACATAACTTTCCTGGTACTTAAGTTCTGTCACTACTTTGGTACTTATTCATTATTATAGAAACAGGAAAGGTTCTCAACATGGAATTAAGACTACATAAAATTCTAACATAACGTGGAGAATAAGGAAAAGTAGGAAGGCAGACACAATTATCATGTTTCTCTTTTCATCTAAGTCACTATCACATGAAAGTCAGAAGGCGCATGTTACACTCTGATTCACAACTGGTGACACGGAGCTTGGCTTTCGGGTTCAAGCCTTAGAATCCGCTGGTGGCTTAGACCAGTTCGCCATAGAACTACCTGAAACGGTTACTGATTATTTTCAGCAAAAACAGAACACTATCTGTGCTGTACAAACAGAGGTGGATCTAAAGAACATATTAGAGCGAACTTTCTAATGACATTTAAAAAATATTATTACAAAGGTTTTTTTCTCCCTAGAAAGGGAAAAAACTTAATTACTCAAAAAGCACCCCCCATACTTGAGTTGTTCTTTTATTAGGCATAATGACAAAGGTTTAAATCCATTCAAGATCTCAGCTGTGGAAAAATTAAAATACAAGCGTTTTCAGCACACAAATCCGAAGACAATTGCTTTTGTACTAGGCAGCACCCTGAGGAAAGGAAACCGCCGAATGGTCAGCACTTGACCCTCAGCAGGGGGCTGCTACCCCTCACAGCACTCCAGCTGGACCACAAAGCAGTGAGAAACAAGCTACAAAATGAAATACTCCCAAGGTTCAGTTCCCTACAAGAAACCACATTTGTAAACTCCTCTAATACTGCATGAACAGCTAAACTGCCAGGACTGCAATAAAATGAGCCCGATTTTTAAAATAGTTTCGTCTTGAGAAAATTGTGACTCGAACGCATGTGCTTTTAATGTGCTGTACAACACCACAGCTGTTACGTTACAATCAAGTATTTTTTTACCACTCTTCTCTGGCAGTTTGAAGACAGGGTTGGTAATAAACATGAACACATACTTTAAAGTCTCAGGTCTTCGTGTTTTAGATTAAATTATGTCTTTGACAGGCTGGCTTCTGTAGGATTTAAGGAAAACTTAGAAATCACGTGAACTTATCTTCAAACTTGAGTTTTGCTATGGGAACTAATGTCTAAAGAAGAAACCATTCACTTTAGAATCTCATCACCATATAATCCTTAACACACCTGCTGCTGTCCTGAGATTTTAGAAGAATAAAGCTATTCAGAATGCATAATCATCATCCTCAGGCTACTTGAGAATCCCACAGTTGTTAACTCAAAGAATGCCCATAAAGTCTACATGTCAACTAGATACACTATGGAGTCAGAGCAGAGACCGAGAGTTAACAGTAAATGAAATAAACCAATGATGTTTAACCAAGTTTATAAAGATGCTTTCAGTCTTCTTCCTGTTTAAGTTCAAAGACAGCTTATTGAAACAGCAACTATCCTTTGAATACGGTCAAGATGTCCCAGCAAACACCTCTCTCTCCATAAGCACACGCAGGTAGGGCCAACCCCACATGAGGCGCTCACGCCAAGCACTGACTCAGGTCCTTTCCCCCCACTAACAAAAAGCAAAGACTGACGAGGAGGAACTGTCTCTAAGCTTTACAAGAACATCGTAATATATGAAAGGATGGTGTTTAAAAACAAAAACGCTAGTCGCCAATACTGTCGTTCTAACATGATCTGTGATGCTAAGTAATCAGGCAAACCAAAATGGAGACCCCGCGTCTTCACCCTCTGATATACCTGTGCTCTCGCTGCTACTGCTGAGGCCACACTGACATCTGCGTGAGATTCAAACAAAAACCATGAGGAACCACTCCCCCTCCTAACCAACCTACAAATAAGAGAAAGAAAAATAAAGAACTAGCACGTCCAAACGCAACAAAAAAATTTTAAGAGCTCTGCAAAGATACCAACTTGATAGCTACACATAAAGTGAAAACTGATAGTCACACGTTTTAATCAACCCATTCAATACAAATACAGTACCTGCCTTGTACTTTTACACTAAATGGGCGAAGTCCCCAGTTCCGGGCTGCAGCTCCCGTGACTCTACAGAGGGTCTTTGGAAGGAGAAGGTGCCTTTGGAGGACAGTGTACAAACGACTGTAAACATACACTGATTGTCCGGTAGCTTTCTTAAATAGAGCTTCTGAAAAATTCTTGTAGGAAATTACATATAAGCAGTGTAATCGATCAGATAATTTCTATTACAACATATAAATTCTGCCGTGTGTGCAAAATGTGATAGAAATGGAAGGTCCTAGGGGTGATTCATATTTTTAAAGTAAGTGATACATTATAATCCAGTAGGAGTCCTTTAATCTTTTCATGAAACTTCTCTCTATATATGTTGAAATACATAATGCTTTCTGGCTTTTCTTCAAACCAAAACTTGTCAAATTCATAGACAAGATAACCTGTAGTTAAAACAAAAAACACAGTGCTCAATAATGATATCACATCCAAACCATCTCATTTTAAAAGTATATGACCAACCTTTAAGTTCCATATTAGGGTATAATAATGTGTCTTATTAAACTACTAGAAACCTGAGGAACATTATAAGAAGTGTTTTCGTATGTTCAAAGTAAACAGCAATTTCAACAAAATCCCTCAAACTTAAGAGACATAATACTGTCAAAAAATACCTTGGGAATAGGAAACGACATTATTACCGGGGACCCCTGAAGTGCAAAAATGAAAATAACAAGAAAATGTTGGACAAGGATAATTTAGAAGAAAGCTGTTTTCTATTTGATTTCTAAATCTCAGAGATATTTCCATTTTTTTTCGGTGAACTATTAGCAACTTCTCTTTTCAAAAAAAAGGGATTAACCTCTAACCAACTGAGCTATCCAGCCAGGGCCAAAAAATAGATAAACTCTAAATTAGCTTGACTTAGTGACAAAGGCCCAAGATCATATAGTCACAACGGGGATGGGAACCAGTGGACAAATGCAAGAGAAAGTTAAGAAGTACACGAACCTGGAGTTACGTAAAGATGGGAGATTATGAGAAGAGACCTGAATGGCACTTTCAGTCATGGAGTTGAATAAGTTATGATTTGGCCATTTATTCCCCAAGTAGTGTCCTATTTCCTGCCGACAGCAAATGACATTCTAGACTCAAAATGATCGAGAAAAGTACAGCACAAAAGCTATGCTGGATTTGAATTCTTTGCTTCTGAGCAATATCTTCAGAAGATGGGTTCATTCAATTAAACTTTCATTGTTCAAATATCATCAGAATAAAAGTTAATGAAACAGTGGTAATATGCTGACTGCTTTATGGAAAGTGACTAAGTAGCTCAACCAGACACGAGACCACCGGAACTTGAAATAAGGTGGGGGGTGAAAATTTTTTTAAACTAATTTCACAAAATAATCTGTAAGTCATCTGTCCTTGACTCAACAGCATTCATTGACCAGGATTCAACAGGAAAAATTCATTTTACATGACTATCCATTGAAAAATGGATACCTGCAGAAAAACTGCATAAACACTAAATTTGCGTACATGTGAAAAAAATTGCCTCACTGAATTTTTTAAATCAACAATCATAAAAACTACAGTGCAAAATACTTCTAGGAGCCCATCTTCCATTATTCTCCATTTTTCCAAAGATCCTAAATAATAAAATGACAAGCATAAGTCATATACTTGCTAGAGGTGTTCCATCTTCCTAAAGATTTAAAAATTCTCCCAGAAACACCTAGTTTTAACTCCTCTCCATACTCACAATAAAACTGGTGAAAGTGCTCTATTGTCGGTACCCCAGGAACAAAGTTGTAGAGGTGGAATTTCAGAGCTTCACTCTTCAGCAAGCTGTAAGCCATCTCTGTCAGATTGATTCCGACTATTGCATAAGAATACCTACGTCAGAAACATGCCTAGTTATGCCAGCTAGCCAAACAGTGCGCAGAACAAATCTGAAGTCAGTCAAGGAATTAGCAGAAAGCTACCTGGCCCGTTTTTAACACAGTACTGATGTCATGATATCTCTACACATTAAGAATAATAAGCCAGAATAGATTTTTAAAAATTGTTCTTTAGAGGCTGTTTATTTTCTGGATATGATCTAAGAAAAAATAAAAACAAAGCTCTGGTCCCATGAATATCTAAAACGAAAATCCCTTAAAAAACTAAAAGGAGTGTAACACACATATTCTCACTAATTTCTAAAATACACTGGGGTAATCTAACATCTTCTCTTCCATCATCAGGGTATTTATTTTTATGATGTAATATTGTTATATTTTTCCAAAGATAGGTGTCATTGGAATATAAACATAAAATAGTATCATATGATAAAGCTAATAATATAACCTCAATTTGCATTTCATGTCCCAACTCTCAAAACTATTTTTCATATTCCTATTCCTATTTCAAAACTATTTCCTATTCCTATTTTCAAATCTACTTCTCAAAAATTCTTTATAAAGTCCTTATCTCCATTTTTTTATAGCTAAACTGTATCTTGTGATAAAAATATTAAAATACATACAAAACTGGCTTATGATCATATTGCACCTTAAAAATAATGGGTCATGCAATATCCTTTAAAGTTCTTATTAATTAAAATAATCCCATTTCAGAAATACCTTGACATACTCTCAAAGTCAGATCATCCCACCAACTTTAAACTCAAGGGCCCACAGTCCAGCGCCCAGCTTACCCTAAGCTAGGATGATTGGAGCGGGAAAGAATCTGATGAGCTTCCCTGGTATAATTTTCACTGAAATACCTTCAAACGGTGAAGAAAAAGAATAGTGTTAACATAAGTCATTCACAGCGAAGCTACCAGCAGCAATTTAAAAAGTTACCGACACAAGGAGAGTCCTCACGCTGCCACAAGCGCCCGATCCACCCCCGTCTCAGTCGAAGGTTAATTCTGAGCGATCGGCCCGTTCCGCACAGGACACCGGCCCTTGGCAAGACTTTCAGGTATTTTAACAACTAAGTGATCTACCTGCGTTTAAAAAGGTCTAGAGTTCTCTCTGTTTGTCTGTTCTAAATTTTCTACAAAACAGCCAATGCCCACCTGTTAGGAGGACACCCTTCCCTTCGCCTGGGCCCAGTCCTTCCAGGGCAACTGCGGTCCGCTCGGTTTGATGCCGTGTTCAGTGCGCTCAGAAGGCAGCCAACCACCTTCGTTTCGCACTAAAGACCACCCTCTGTGGTCAGTGCTGTAACTAAAACACTGGCCATAACACTGAAGTATCAGGAGGAATGGATACAGCTACTTATCTGTAGGCTCATACTTCCTGTTGGCTTGAACCCCTGCAATCTCATTGAGTTCTAAGGGACCAAATCTTCTCTTCGACCTTCTAATCATTTCTAGTACATCACCGGCAATCAAATAATTATCAAAATGTAGCTGTGAATGTTCACAGTTTTTCAAATTAGTAGATACTAGCTCTACATAGCATTAAAATATCTATCTGTAAGTCATTTAAAAGTGTGTCTGAATCCCTTACCATAGTCATGAATCAAATTCTATTAAAGTATTTAAGCCCTGGCTGGTGTGGCTTCGTGGACTGAGTGCCGGCTTGTGAACCAAATTTTAGTAAATTAGTTAAATTTTCAGCTAACCTGTAAAATACTAAAAAACCTGATTTCTGAGGAAAGCAGTCAGAAGCAAGGTTACTCAGAAAAAGGTAACAAAGAAAACACCACAGTGTGTAACTATCCAACTGAGGGCGAGCTGCTTCAAATGTCTGTGTAGCTCACGAGTACTGAGGGTAAGGATGGCCTTTAAAGGATAAAAACAAAAAATCCATGTTTTCAAAAATAATAAATGTTTAAATATTTCATAATTTTCCAAGCAAAAACAAAGTGCACTTTTTTCTACTTAAATTCCAAACAGAAGTTTCTGTTTATCAAAGTGGAACACAGGTGTCTCATTTCCTGTGATTATTATTTTTAAAATAATAATAAATAATAAATAAATAATAAATTTCTGAGAGGTAGAATTATAGGAAACTTTGATACTCATAAAATTTAGGTATTATAGAAAATTAAATACTTTGGAACTGGGAAAAATTACGTATTGAAACCTTCTGTGTCTCTATTTTCTCACCAAATATCCTCATCCATATTGACCGAGATATTTTTTCTCACTATTAACATAATTTAGGTCACTTTCAGGACTAATTTTTTTACAGTAACTATCTAAATCTTGTTAATGGTTAGGGTTCCCATTCCAGGTATTCTGTAGTCAATAAATCACGATTCAAGGATAGCGTCAAACACGACAATTTGTTCATTTGCATGTCCTTTACTTTCTAGAATAGTTTTGGCTATCAACTGTGATTTCAGTTACATATTTACAATTTCATATAGGTGCTCAAGCATAAGTCCTGAAGAAGAAAAGCAGAGAGAGCCCATATAGGTTGTGAAAAGTCTGAGATTTAGATCCCGTGCCACATATGGCGAAGAATCAGTGTGGAGAGACTTCGTTATCATCTCATCTGGTCACATTCCCCAAAATGGAATCAGAGAGCCAAGAGAAGAGACAAGAGGATACAAAAAAAGTAAGAAAAACGTGTAAATAATTCCCTAAAAGTGTCAGAAGGGAGGTCAGGAAGAGAAAGGAAGAGGAAAGGTACTGGTAAGCAAAGAAATCTCACACACACACACACACACACACACAGGAGCACATTTCCAATGTCTTCACCTTGTTGCCACCACATCAGTAAATACAGTCAGCACTGCAGCTACTACAATTCAGGCAGTATGAAACTAGATGGGAGATCACATGTAATTTCATTTTAGAGAAGAAAATAAAAGTTTATTTTCACTTACACGAGGTTGATTAATCCAAGTACACCCATGCCTCTGAAGTCTGTTTTGGGGTCATCACCCTGGAAACCGATGTCAGCCCACTGCTTGGAGATCCTGGCCTTCAGCTTTTTTGTGGGCATTAGAAGACTCCAAAGCTGTACAAACATGCTTCCATTTTACAAATAATAGTGATCTTCTCAAGTTTCCAGGATTTTCCCCCTCTCATAACTGATATAACTAGTAAGTTGAATGCTTTCAATTGAATAATTTTGTAGACAAATTATAGGTTCAACAAAAACTATGTCTAGAGAACTTTTCAATTACCATAAAAAATGTAGCATATTTATTCCAGTTAAATGACTTACCTAAAAAATAGATTTTGAAAAGATAACAAATGCACAGACATCTAAAGCAATGTGATGTCCTTACCTACTAGGTAACACACACATGAACACCAGAACTGGCAAACTACTTCCTGGAGAACAGTGTTAGGTGTGTGACCCTCGCCCCTGATACTATGTACTCAGGTGGGCTCTAAGAGTGGGGGATTTGTCCCCGATGACAAGAACAAAAACAGGTCTGGGTTAGGGAGGGGATCATGAGGAAATAATACGGGTTCATTCCAAGCCATATGATTATTATTTTACAAATTTTCATGGTTTTAAAGGAAGAAAAATAACTCAGTTTTAACTAAATATATTCTATTAAGACTGAGATCAAATATCAGGTGGCTATCATAAAATAAGACAGGTATCAAGTATTAGATAACAATAAACTAATCAATGCAAAATAAAGTTTAAAAATTTAATCATTTTCTAAATTTGACACCACACATCAATCCAGACAGGCTCACAAAAGTTAATAAGAAAGTTTATGAAATTTGCGAAAAAAAATACTTGCATTTTCCCATTTCACTACCATTTCAGGCATTGAATAAAGGACTTCTCATAAGAGGAGTATCCTGCTACCCAAAACAAAACATGAAGACTAGTGATCCTGCTTGAAAACAGGGTCCAGACTTTGCTGGTCCTGAAGCCAAATCCAGTACTCAGATTGGGTTTTATCTGGTCCCTTCTTTTATTACTAGCAGATTTCCCTTTATATGTGAACAATCTATTCCAGAATTAAAAGCATTTAAAATAAAATTTATTTGAATATATTTTAATGATACTTATCAGAATATTATGAAAAGAGTTAACTAGAAATCTTTCACCAACATAATAAAATTTTCTAAGGGGCAAAGAAACTGGATGGCTGTATAAGCCTCGAGAATTTGCAGAGACCTCACTAGCTCAGGCCTGATTTATTTTCCCAATGTTCAGGAACTCCGAATGCAGAAAACGAACCGTACCTTGAGAAGCAGCTTTTCATGTTGCGGGTTATCAGAATCATACGGTCTTTTTCTCACGCCTTCTACATCCAAATAGAGCTGCTTATAACCAGATATCTGCAGTAAGCATGCCTTCATGCAGATTTTAAAACTGAAAATAACAGAATTATTATTTTTTAAAAAGTCATTTTTTATCACAATAAAGTAATGCCTTCTACAGCTTGTGGTTTAGAAACCAGTTCCTAACTTTTAGTTTAATACAGTAAGCAGCGAAGGCCTCCTTAAACATAAAACTTTCCATAAGTATCAGGAAGGATATGATAAATCAGGTTCTAGAAAGAAGACAAGATGGTAGGAGGGGCAAGCTTTGCAGCTCTCTCTTCTTTTCATGTTTTCCTTGGGCAGCCTCATACACCCCTAAATCTTCATGGCCAGTCACCACCAACGGACCGACTTTTCCAAGAATGTATATACAAGGGGGGACCCCCCAAAAACAGAATTATCCTCTGGAGGGTGGGTAGTACAGGCTTCCCCCACCAGGTGAGTGTTCTGGGAACCCATCTGTACCAGTGTACAGCTGGAGTCATGAGAGGCTGCGGTTGGCTTCGGTGAAAATTGTTTGAAGGCTCTTTCAACTCGTTTGCCCAGGCCATGATGGCGATCGGTGAGCGCGCCTGCCCGCACCGTGCTGCGTGTCCAGCAGTTTCTGACCAGAAACAACATGACCCCACGCCCCACTTCCTGTTCCCCTGACATCGTCTCAAATGACTTTTTTTTTGTTTCTGGGGATGAAAAAAGTCCTCAAAGGGAAACATCTTGCTGATGTGGAAGAGGTGAAACAAAAATCAGCAGAAGCACTAAAAGGCATCAAAATCGACAAGCTCAGAAACTGTTGTGAGCAGTGGAAAAATGTCTCGATAGGTGTATTGCATCAAATGGTAAGTACTTTGAAGGTGACTGGTATTTAAACATGTAAGAATACACGATTTTTTATAAATAAATTCCGGTTTTGTGGGTCCCCCCTCGTGTATATAACAAACAGGTCCAGGACAAGGTGATCTCAGTTTTCCCAAATACAACTGTCTGTCTTCCCTGAAGAAACATGCTTTTTCTTAATAAGTCGCTAACCCTATTACTGACACCAGTAGTCTGTCATTGGTTCTCCAAGCCAGAACCATCCTGACTTTCTACTCTCTATCACCAGTACATTGGAAGATCCCCAAGCCCTCATCCTTTCCACCTCTGAAATGTCCCTCCAAGCAATCACCATATATTCATTTGTGCTGATGTGTTTATGGCTTTGTCCTCTCTTGCCTGAAGGACTGTTTCCTAACTGTTCTTTATTCCTTCTGCCAGCCTCCCCACACCCCCCAATTTACCCTCCATTTTCTGACAATATAGCTTGTTTGCTTTAAAAGAAAGAAAGAGAGAGGAGCAAACTTGGCAGCTCTCTCTTCTTTTCATGTTTCATTCTCAGAAGACAGCGAAAGGCAGGCAGGCAGGAACCCAGAGGACAACATCTGTCCCTCGGTGTGACACGCAGCCCAGCAACGCACTCACTTCTCGGAGCCCTGCTCTGCAGGGACCCAGGGCCCCAGCTACAAAGGCCCCTGTCATTCCCAGGTCTGCAGTGCTGGGACCTCGCTGGCATTCTTCCTCTACACAGCATGTCCTCCCTACCCACTCCATAAGGCCCAGCTGAAATGCCACCTTTTCTGTGGAACTACAGTCACAGTTCTCTCCTGTGCCCCTCCCTGTTCCAGCCAAAATACATTGCTCCTTCCTCTATATTTACACAGAAAATGCTGAAAAAGAACAAACTGCTAAACACTTACAAGTCAATGTCCTGTTCCTGAGAACTCAAAAATGGAGCAAGTCAAATCCTCCTCTTATGGAACTTGCAATTCATTGCAATACGAGGGGAAGAACAAGAGTAGACGGACAACCACAGTACAACGGTTATGCTACGGTGGAGGGAGAGCTCTGTGCCAGGACAGGGCAAGGGCCCCACCTCGGGCTGCAGGAGCCGGGGAGGACCTTTCTGCAGGAGGACAGGGGGCCTTCATTTTGAAGGATGAGAAGGACACAGTAACCGCAGTCATTCAACTTCGGGAAAGTCGCAGTAAGTTACCCGAAAGGAGGCAGATGGTCAGCTAGCAACAGTACTGGGCTGGGAACCCGCAGACCTGGGCTTCCTTCTGCTCCCATCGCTCCCCTGGCTGGACCTCAGCGCCTCACACGCTGAAGTGGAAGGTGGACTCAGACCTCAAGCCCTGCAGCCCCGGTGCGGGCCAGCTGTGGGGCGTCGCCACAGTTCGAGGGGTGTGGGCGCGCGGCCAGAGAGGAGACCGCCACAGCAGCGTACCTGACATCCTTCTCAGTGTTAATATTCTTTTCTTTCATTATGTCTTCTACACATTTGTCCACTTCACTCTGAGCAGCAAATGTCGCTTCCTGTAAAACCTGTTGATGTGACAAAAAGCTGATTGAGAAAAATCCCTTATGGATGAAAAAGGACAGTAAGTTTTAAGGTATTCAGTCGACTCTACAAGCAGATATTAAAATGCAAAATGAAACCAAATTTGTTTCAAATTTTCACTATTAATTAAATTCAAGCAATTATTTAATTAACTGAAAGAGAAGCAACATGTTTCAGATGAAGGCTTCCTTAACTGAGAATCAACAGGATCTCTTAGCAAATGAGCTACTACCATAGTGTGCTTATGAAGCAGATACTTTTTATAAAATTCAAAAATTACATAATAAAAATGTATGTACAAAAAATTTGAATGTAGGAATCAAAAGAAATTTAAATGCAGAAGAGCACAAGAGAAAAACACAAATAATTTTGTAATCTTACCACCAGTGATAACCAGTGGTAACCGATTAGCATGTTGTATGGATGCCATACAGACAACTAAAATTAAAGTGTCATAAAACAACATTTAACCTTACTATGACCAATGCTTTCTAATTATTTTCTATTCCGTCCTGTGGTGGTGGTGGTGGTTTAATGCTGGCCGTGATCTATGATGGCATTTCGAAAAATGGTCCAGGTGACCCATGCTCTACCCTTGTCACGCCACATGTATGCATAGAAAAAAAATGCGAACTACTACAGGGAAGTACAGCATGTAGTAGACTAAATTATTGGTCCCAATGTTCCACTCCCCTGTAATTGAATTATATGTCCATTGCCTACTATGGCGTAATGGTGGGCACCGTGTATTTCTCTATCTTTTCTAGGACTTAGCCACATCAATTATTTTAGCCAATGGAAGGGTAATGGATATGACACCAGGAAACTTAAAATATGTCTGTGTGGTTAGGGCTTCAGTGAACCATTGAGAACATTCCCCAGGTACCCACTACCTTTCCAACCTGGGTCCCAGAATGACACAGTGGCTGCTATAGACCTGAACTTGGCAGCAGCTAAAAGAAGTCTCTAGACGGCCAACAGACAACACATGAGCAAGAAATAAATAACATTGTTATACGCTCCTGAGATTTTATAAGTTCGTTACACAGCGAAAGCTGACTAATAAATAACATGAGGTATGACATATTTTGGATCAAAAGTTACATGACCCAGGGTGCTCTATAACGACCCAAAATTGCTTGATTTTTCTCTCACATAAGAACCTATCCTAAGGGCAGTCTAAAAGAAGGCTTTCCCCCAGGACCCTGCTTCCCCCAAAACTATCAAGTCATCAGGCAAAATAAACAAGCAAAACCTCAGAACAGGACAAATTATTGAAATACCTTCTTTGTGCATAATAGCACACACACACAGAAAATATTTTAAAACTAAAATATTACTTCTAAAGTGGGAAAATTCCACTCAATTCTTTTCATAGCAAAGACTCTTCTGGGAGGATGTGAATAATTAATTCTAGAATTGAGGCATTCTTTTAAACAAAAAGTATCTTCCAGTTAAGTTTTCTGGAATTATCACCTTGATATGATCCTACCTTATTCTTGGAATACATCAAGGAATTTTCTGAAATTTAAAAAAAAAAGGTTATTATATGTTGTTTGTGAATTATTCCATAAACAAAGAGTATAAATATCACACCAATTATAAATTACTTTCAAAGTTCTAGAAGATATAGTTTTTACATGAATAACTTAGCGAACACTTAAAAGTTTCAGCCTTTCAGTATACAACAGTAGATATGATTCCAAAATCCTCAGCCCAACCTAACAAACCACAGCCAAAGAGATGGAGTCGAGCCAATCTCCCCAGTCATGTTTCTGTGCAGACCCCGAAGTGTCTACTGACCACTGCAGATTCACACATGGCTCTCTCGCATTAGCTCCTGTCCCAGAAACTCATCTTAAGGCTCCAGTGAGAGTGCTCTCCACTACATCTTCTCCACGTATTGCCCTTAAGGAGTAAGAGTGCCCATTTCAGGAGCTAGCAACTGAATGAATCATACAACACAGGGGCAAAAATGAAAAGACTTCCGACGATTTGCCTAACCACCTCTAACCAGACAAACAGCAAAGCAGGTTCTCCATTCTGTTTCAAGAATGACTAGAACATTTTCACTGGTTTATTTAAAAAATTTTTCTGGCACATTAACTTAAAGTCTTTTTCTCAGCAACTTGAAAAATTTGAAAAAATGTTTCTGCCACAAAATAAGGCCTTAACATGGGGTTCCCCCCACGCTCTAAAACACTAAGACTGCCAAGATTTCTTATCAAGAGGTACTTTGTTCTTCTCATAACAGTCAAAAGGGCAAATCTAAAGAGCAGGCAATAATTTAAGTCAGGCACAAAGTTGTGAGAAAACTAGGGAAGTAATTAAACTTCAATCATCCAGCTGCCCTGAGGCTTACTCTCTCCTGGTCTGTCATCCTTTCACGTTGCCTTGGATACCAACAGCCACTTCCCAGATCTTCCCCGGGTGGATTTCTTAGTTGAAGCACACTTGTTTGATACAAAAGAAGGCCTGATTTTCCATTTAACCCTGTGAGCGTGAACTGCAGCTGATCCCTGGTCTTCTTTACCCTGGCCTAAGGGAAATGACCTCCACCACATCTGTCACTCATCTGTGCTCCAATTTAAAGCAGTATTTTCAATTACACATTGAAAGCTGATGGATTTCAGAAGGTAAATAGACCAGTATTGTTCAACAGAAATATAATGCAAGCCAAAATGCACACTACAAGCGTAATTTAAAGTTTTCTAGTGGCCACATTAAAGAAACATAAAATTACTTTTACTATTTTAAACCAATACATCTAAAATATATTAGACCAATATACCCAAAATATTCTGTATATAATGAATACGAACAATTACTAATGAGATAGTTTTACATCCTTTGTTCATATGAACTGTTAAAACCCAGTGTATATTTTATTCTTCCACATATCGCGATTCCTAATGACCCATTTCACGTGCTCAACAACCACATGGGCTACTGGCCCATGAGTATTGGACAGTGCCGACTTTAAGTCTAATAATCTTCCCTAGGGATCACTAGATACCTATTGCTGTCCTTTCATGAATTACACAAGAGATTAAAAGATTCATGAAAGATGCTGAGTATAAAAAGGAATCTATGGAATAGATCCAGACACCCACTTTCCCATCACATGGGTGAAAACGTCAAAGGGCTTATAGAATTACAGAGATTTTCTTCTAAAATATACTTCACAACTATAACCTAAGGAACGACAGATAAATTTCAGGAGCCAGAGAAAATAACTGCTCACACACACAGACGGGGAATTAAATAATAATCCTTTTCTTTTTCAATAAAATCATACAGTTTTGGGGACTCATTGCTAGATTCCACGGATTATGAAACTGAGTGTTAGTGACTTGATCAGGTTACACAAAGAGTGCATGTCACTGTGAATATTGAGAAAAAATATTCATTCAGAATTAAAATTTTATTAGTTTTTAATTATTCTCTTTCAGATAACATTACCTATCCTGTGTGTCCTCTGGGCGCCTACATAGGTATCAAAAATTCGCTGCAATTCACACTTTCCAGTCATCTGTCGTAAGAGCCATTTCATCCAAAACCGAAAAAAGTGCCCATAGAAGAAGTCCCACAAAGAAATAAACATTTTTTTTCCTGGAGAAGGAAATATATGACAGGTTTAATGACCTTAAATTGGATTTTAAAAAGGAAAAAAATTAGTTTATTCAATTCATCAAGTCTCAAATTACATTAATATCTATTCCACTATTCCACTGTGTCTATTTGTAGTGTTTAAGGAATCTAAGAAAAAAATGATAGGTGTAATATATACTATTTAGATTAAATTATGACTGGTCAAGTGGCCAATTTTTCACTTTTTACAAATTAACTGTAAAATTCAAAATTACTTACTTAAATTTAAGCTCTTGGTTCCCTTTTTTAAATTTTTCCCTCTTTGAGAATTGGGGCCCAACAGTTGACAAAGGGAACCCAACTAAGCAACAATTATATAAAAAATACCACGTATCAGAATTGTTATTATAAGGAATAGCTCTTCTTAATCTCTTATGGATGGTTCCAGTTACATGTATCCCATAGTAAGGTGTTGCCAGCAAATAAAAACACTACATATGGTTTACAAACTGAAGTACACAGGTTGAACACTGAGTAGATCACATCCTGGCTGTCTTGCTTTTCCACTCAACAGGTGAAAGACTGAAATCCTCAGGTCAATGAACTACACCTCCAATCAAACTGAATCTTTACGTCATAAGAAAAACCTTCAGCTCCTAGACGAAGAGCGATGGGGGGGGCAATGCGAGTGAGTAGTTACTTAAAATCAAACAAAAATGTTCATCTTCTTCCTGCCTTAAACATTCCCACCTATATATCATCTCTAGACGAAGGTCTGCCAGACTGTCAATTTTGAAATCCCCGCAGATCAGCGCAGAAACGGTGCACGACAGCGAAGGGCTAAACTGTAGCGTGAAAAAGAACCCATCTAGTGCACGCTCATCAGGACAAAAGAACTGCCAAGAGGAGGGAACGCAAGCCTCGCGGCGCCTGAGCTCCCCGGACAGCGGGGAGAGGCTGCGCCGAGTCTCCGTTTCGGAGCCTGGAGGAGCCCAGCTCTCTCGCTGCCCGCGACTGGGAGGGAACGGCTCGCACAAAGCCCCACCGTCCCGGACGTCCAGCGGACCTGCCGTGGGACTCCGCGGGGCTCGAGCACCCCGCGCGCTCTCAGTGCACCCGCTTGGAAGCAGCACGGGGCGAGAGGAAAAGAAACTGCAGCCACCTCACAGGAGCGGAAGAGCTAGGGGGAGCTGGAGTCTGCCTCGGTTTCCCCAACTGCAAACAGCCGGCAACGGAAACGACGCTACTAGCAAAGAGTTCCCCGCAAGCACCGTGACCCGGAAGTTGGGGAGCAGGGCCGCGGGAGAGCCTTCTCCAGGACACGGCCTGCCCCGCCCCTCCGGCCTCCTCCGATTGGTCTACGCTCCACCAATTGCTAACGCAGCAAGAAGGTCGGGCCGAGTGGCTTTGGCGCGTGCTCGGATTCTAGGGACAAGAGACGGTTTCCCTAGCAACGGTACCAGGAGGCACGCCCCACGCCGGATTATCAGTCTTCCTAGCGTAGCCGTGGAGACTTGCTCGCAGACTTTTGCGAAAGTTGACCCCTTGTCCTGCTTCTACACTTCGAACGCGGAAAAAGAGGTGTACTTTTGGTAACTATCGTAGCGTTTTCACCTACATTTAATCTTCCGTGTATTTTCCATCCGCGGTTGGGAATCAGCAAACACGCTGGGCCGACTTAAATTATACGCGGCTTTTCTACAGTGTTGGACCCCAACCCCGCGGTGTTCAAGGGTCAACTGTAATGATTAATAGTCTCACTTTATGGACGAGGAAACGGAATTTGCGTTTAATAACTTGCTCGTGACTGATCAGTAGCAGGTAAGAGCCTTACATGTTGAGGAAAGAAGTTTGGATTTAGTTCTGTAAGCATCTAACAGTTAATTCCTCAAACATTTATTCCTTAAGTGGTTGTTTTTCTTGAAAAGAAACTTAGGTGTATGATTTTTTTAGAAGTCCCATCTGAAACAGTACATTAATGCAAGTATTGGTTGTTTGCCTCTTATATACCAGTCAGGGCTCCAGAAGGGAGTCAGCACAGTAAACAAACGCAAATATTGATTGTGCTGGGTGGTGCTAAAATAAGGCGTAGCGGGAGGGAAGAGATTTTACACACAGGTAGGTGGGGGAGTCTCTGTATTAAAGCGACGTTTGAGCAGTGTCCAGGATGAAGTAAGGCAGTAAGCCTTCCGAGTGTGTGGAGAAAGAGCATCCCAGGCACTTAGAAGGGCAAGTGCAAGGGCCTTGAATCAGGAGCATACTTCATGAATTGGAGGAATTGCAAGAAGGCCAGTGTGGCTGGAGGAGAAAGAGCAAGGGAAAAGCAGAATGTAAGTACAAAGGACGATCTTATATTTTTCATATAAGTATGAAAAATAACTCCCCTGCACCCCCACGCAAACTGCTGGTCCCTCAGCCCCCTTGCTCACAAGCAACCAGTATTAGTTTTCTGGTTTGTATCTCCAGGAGTATTCTATGTAAATGTGTATATGTATGTTTCCTTCATCCCCTTGTTAACACAAATTGAAGGCAACAATGCACACTTTTCCACACCTCAACCAACATTTTTTAAAAGATGCTAATTGCAAAAAACACTAGACAGGTGAAGGGTGCATAAGCCATCATCCCTGCCCCATAGAGGCATCCAACAGGCAACTTGGTAATGAGATCTGGACATAGAATAATAAAACCATACAGTCTTAGATCTTGAAGGGATCTTAAAGATCACTCCATTAAATATTTTTTTATTGCACATAAGAAGATTCAGAAAGGCAAAGTACACAGCCAGTTTGGCAAATTAAGAAGTAGAAACTACTTCTGTTTCAGAGGTCTCTCCGTTCACAAGACCTTCATAAAATAGAAAGTGAGATAATCCTGTACTGCAATGATAGACTCCTGCCTTTTCGTTGTGCTATACGAGAGTAGGCAGTGAAGAGAGCTCCCCTCCTCGTCTCCATGCTGCCTGCTGGTCCACTCAGTCGTGGTTTTCTCCAAGAGAAGAGAATGCTCACCTGCTTGGTCAGCACCTGAGAAGTGAATTGAATGTCACTTACTGGAAGCAGGAAATGTCATGCACATGTGAATTCCTCTTTTCCCCCACTAGTTCAATTGCATGTGACTGACATGTATTAAACCTTCCCCTGTTCCTCGGGGAAGGCTGACTTTCTCTCTTACTCTATTATTCTCTGATTTTCTTTTTCCATGTGGCTGGTTTAATGGTGGTTAAGCCCTGAGATCAGAGTTCTGGCTTCAAGGAGATGATGGGACCTACTTAGGTCTCTAAACTAAGCTATGTGCTTTTATTTGGCCTTATGGAAAAACCAAGACTATATAGCATAAAGGAGTTTAGTCACATTTTTTAAAAAGATTTTATTTATTTACTTTTAGAGAGAGGAAGGGAAGGAGAACGAGAGGGAGAGAAACATCAACGTGTGGTTGCCTCTCATGTACCCCCCCACCAGGGACCTAGCCCACAACCCAGGCATGTGCCCTGACTGGGAATTGAACCAGTGACCCCTTGGTTTGTAGGCCAGCACTCAGTCCACTGAGCTACACCAGCCAGGGCTGCTCACATTTTTGCGGAGTCTGTGCTTTCTTGGATTCCCAGGCTAAACAGCGAAGACACTTTGTTTTAGACACTGCTTAGTAGAAAGAGTTGACCAGTATGACTGCTAGGCAGCAACTTGTTGCAGTGCTCAGCATTTGATCGACAGAGAACCCAAGTTAAATACCAGCACCCACTTTTGGAGTGTGTGAGATGTGGAATGCAGCGAATTTGTACTGAGAAGGAAAATTGTATAGTCTTTTTACTAAGAGTGAGATGGGTTTATCTTGGGGGAAGTATTACAGATATTATGGACAGTGGCAACCCTGAGTAGTTCATGCTGATTTGTGTTGCACTTTCCTGAAATTGTGTTAGACACTGATTAGGGGGAACTCCTCATATTTGCATACCACATATGATTCTTTTAATGGGAGAACAGCAAAATATACAGATTTGTTCTCACAGCTACTAGTAATGGGCTTTACCAACAAAAAGAAAGTTTACACTATTCAGAATTAAGTTATGGCCCTGGCTGGTGTGGCTCATTGGACTGAGTGCTGGTCTGCAAACCAAAGATTCACTGGTTCAATTCCCAGTCAGGGCACATGCCCGGGTTGCGGGCCAGGTCCCTTCAATAGGAGGTCGGGGAGAGACAACCACACATTGATGTTTCTCTCCCTCTCTTTTTCCTTCTCTTTCTCTCTCTCTAAGAATAAATAAATAAAATCTTTTTGGAAAAAAAAGAATTAAGTTATGGGCTGAGGTGGAAATGGTAAACAGAACAAAGAAAATAAGCATTGAATCAAGTAGAGCTTTATATATATATATACTATATATATATTTTTAAAGGCAGGGGATGAAGGGGAGTAGAGAGAAGCAGAAAAATTGACAGAACCCCTACTAAGGGTTTGGCGGCACATTAACTATAATTGAGATGAAGAAAAACCACTTCACTTAAGAAAACCTATCAGATCTGTTCCAATTATCCCAGCTGGATAAGCTTAAAGCCACTGATGGTAAAGGAAAATAAGGTGTGTTTAGCATAGGGTAGTGATTTTAATTCATCTGTTAATCTTGTGGGAGAGAAGGACAACCAACTTGAGAGTCAAGAAATCTTCATGTGACCCCACGTAAGAGGTCTAAGATTGTGTGGTTTCGTCAATGTTGAGAGGCAGAGGAGAGTGGAAAACCTCTTCGGGATCATCGAATGAAGATGTGAGATGCACCATAATACCAGAGGGTAATGGAAAGGCAATATTAAGGTATGAAAATGGAAGTGTGGGGCACATGAAATGTTAATGGTGAATCATTGTGGAGCTGCAGAGGGAGAAATAAGGAGCTAGTTCTTGCCTTTACCTGAGTAGGTATAATTAAAATGCATGTGACAGGACTTCTGGTCAAGATGGTGGCACAGGCAGACATGGCTTGTGTTTCTGCACAAGCACATCAAAATTGCAACTAAAATATAGAACAGCCATCACTCAGAACTGTCAGAAATCAAGTTGAATGGAAGTCTGACAACTACAGAATTAAAGAAACCACATCCTTCCATACTGGTAGGAGGGGCAGAGACATGGAATGTCCCTCACTCACATGTGGTGGATAAAAATTTGGGAGTGAGGAGTGCCAGCCCCACTCTGGCCCCCTAGCCCAGGGTTTCAATGCCAGAATGATATGTCCCCACAACTTCTGTCTACAAAAATCAGCGTGGATGAAAGAGTCGGTGAAAGAAACTGCTGGATCCCCAAGCAGTTCCTCTTAGAGAACCCACACACAGAGTCACCTAATCAGACTCACTCCCTCTGAGCTCTAGCATGGGGTGGCAGCTTGAAAGGCACCAATGGCATACAGGGAGAAACTGAAGTGTCTGGCATCAAGGTGAGCAGAGGCCATGGTCCCTTTTCTAAACACTCCCCCGACAGAGCTGGCAAGCTGGTTCCATATCTGAGACTCCATTAACCTGGCTAACACTGTTTGACCTGCCTTGGAGATCCCCAGTGACTGCCTCACCCAACTTACAGGCCCACCCAACCTCTTTTTCCATATGAATGGCTGGTCTTGGATCATGCTTCACAACTTCCAAAATCCTATTGAACAAGCAGCAGCCACTCTTATTGAGTCCCCAGCCCCTGTATCTCTTGCTAAGTGGCCCCAGGCCCGGCACTAGCAGCAGCCAATGGATTCACAGCTGGACTACACCTGGGAATCTCCAATCCCAGTGCAAGTATCAGCCATCTCAGATTGCTTTATAGCTCAGACATGGTGGCACCAGGCATAACACAGGTGAGGGCTGACCTTGGCCTGAACCACCTGTGAAACCCTAGGGCCAGCGGACCCAGTGGACAGCTACAGACCATGTTAGAGCACTGCCACCCTGCTCCTGTACAGCTGGATCATCCATGGAGGGCGGATTTTAGTGGTCAGTGGTCAAAGCCAGTCCTTGCAGCTGACTGGCTTGGGTAAATCCCTCCCATTGACTTGCCAACAGCAGCCAAAGCTCAACTACAAGAGGAGGGTGTGCTCAGCCCACACAATGGGCACACCCTGAGTACCCACCCTGGGTGATAGGGGAGGCTATGCCACTCGACCGTACAGGACACCTACTACATTAGGCCACACTACCAAGACAGAGTCAAAGCAGCTCTACCTAATACAATGAAACAAACACAGGGAGGCTGCCAAAACAAGATGACAAAGAAACATGGCCCAAATGAAAGAACAGATCAAAATTCCAGAAACAGAGCTAAATGAAGCAATGGAGATAAGCAATCTATCAGATGCAGAGTTCAAAACACTGGTTATAAGGATGCTCAAGGAACATTAGTGAGGACCTCAATAGCATAAAAAAGATCCAGTCAGAAACAAAGGATACATTAATTTAAATAACAATTTACAGGGAAACAACAGTAGAGTGGATGAAGCCGAGAATCAAATCAATGATTTGGAACTTAAGGAAGCAAAAACCAATCGGAACAACAAGAAGAAAAAAGAATCCAAAAAAATGAGGATAGTATAAACATCATTTGGGACAACTTCAAGAGGTCCAACAGTTGCATCATAGGACTGCCAGAAGGAGAAGAGAAAGAGCAAGAAGATAGTGAAAGAAAACTTCCTTAATTTGGTGAAGGAAATAGACATACAAGTCCAGGAAGCACAGACAGTCCCAATTATGATGGATTCAAAAAGGCCCACTCCAAGACATATCGTTATTAAAATGCCAAAGGTTAAAGATAAAGAGAGAATCTTAAAAGCAGCAAGAGAGAAGTTAGTTATCTACAGGGGAGTTCCCATAAGGCTGTCAGCTGATTTCTCAAAAGAAACTTTGCTGGCTGGAAGGAATTGGCAAAAAATATTTAAAGTCATGAAAGCAGGACCTACAGCCAAGATTGCTGTTCCCCAGCAAAGATAACATTTAGAGTCAAAGGGCAGATAAAGAAGCTTCCCAGACAAAAAACTAAAGGAGTCCATCATCACCAAACCATTATTATGTGAAATATTAAAGGGACATATTTATGAAAAAGAACATTGAACTATGTACAATAAAATGGTAAAAGGGACACATCTATCAACAATTGAATCTAAAAACAAACTAAGCAAACAAGAAGCACAGAGACAGAATCATGGATACAGAGAGCATTTTGATGGCTGCCAAGTGGGGGAGGGAGGGCATGAGGGAGTGGGTGAAGAGGTGAGGGAATTAAGAAGTACAAATAGGAGTTACGGAATAGCCATGGGGATGTAAAGTCCAGTACAGGAAATGGAGTAGCCAAAGAACTTATACACACGATCCATTGTTATGCCAATGGATCATGTGTATAGGTTATAACAATGGTGGGGAGATTGCCTGAGGGAGTGGGGGTGCTGGATAAAGGGGGACAGAGGGGGAAAGATTGGGACAACTGTAATTACATAATCAATAAAATATAATTCAGAATAAATAAAATGGATGTGATGGAGGTCCTTGTCACTACCAGTTTGAAGCAAAATGTCTTTAAGAGACTGGGAAATCTTCCCTTCATGTAATTTTTTTAAATTATCACCCACGAAATATTTTATTGAATTTTACAAAGAGAAGAAGGGAGAGACAGAGAAAGAGAAATACAGTGTGAAAGAGAAACATCATCCATTGCCTCCCATACATGCCCCAACTGGGGATGGAACCCACAACCTAGGTATGTGTCCTGACCGAGTATTGAACCCACCACCTTTTGGTTCTCGGGACAACTCTCCAACCAACTGAGCACCCAGCCAGGGCTGCCGTTCATGCAGTTCTAATTGGACATACAAAATGGGAGCCCTGAGAAGTGTTCAAAACTTCCTTTGTAGTAAGAGTCAGACAGTGTCAGACTCCGGAAGAACACAGGAAATGTTGTCTTTCATTAGGAAACACTGGGAGCAGAAGTGCTAATCTCCATCTATCAATCCTCTGTGGCCCAGAAGAAAAAGAGAAAAGGCTCTTAGATCTGTTAACCGGCATGTTTTAACAGGGTCGTTCCCACGATTTAAACAAGTGTCTGTTGTTGCAGGCATCGTAGAAACTGTAAGAGGTTCAACAAGCGAGCTGTGACTGGGATTTTTTTTTTTTTGGTGGGGGTGGGGGGTGATAAATTTGGCAAATGCTATCTTCTTGATCACACTGTCAAAGAGAAGTTGAGCACAGTTTGCTTGTACATGAGAAGGAATGTGTTATATGTCCATGGTCCTTCCAAAAGGATGTCTTGGGCCCCTCCAATTTCCACAATTTAGTGAGATTGGATTTAGGCATAATCACCATAAAAATTAAGTAAATTCATTATATTGATGATGATATTTTGATCCTTGCCCCCTTGGAAGGAGAAACTCAAAAGATTTGACAGCTGTAGTTGTACATATGGCTAGTTGAATAATTAGTCAATCCAGCTGGGATTTGGAACTTAGCACAGTCAGTGAAATTTCTAAAATAACTTTGGGTCACCAGAGGTATTCTATAAGCAGTAAATAATAAATTACTCTCTCCCAAGACTGTTAAATAAAAAGGAGGCACAACATTTTACAGGACGGCTTGGCAAGCTATAAAAAATATAAAATGAGCAGTGGGCCATGCATGCTGCTGAGACTCTACCATTCGAACACATTCATACTTAATTTTAGAAGTGTCTGGCCCTGGAATACCTGCCAATCAGAGACTTTGACTGGAACATAATATTGCCACCTTGTGGTGGCCACTGGGATTTTTGGACTCAAAGAATTCCTGATGATGGTGCTAGAGAGCTAGTTTGCCAGCTTGTTGTTAGGCTCTCAGGAAAACCATTATTCCTATAGCTTAAGAACAGCAAATTATATTAACATCTCAACTACCTGTGCTAAAGCAGAAGCTGCACAACAAAACTCCCAAATAAAATGGAATTCACATCATGAGAGGTGGCTCTGAGGTGTTACAACACCCACGTGAGCAGGTGGCATCTCTGCTGTAGAACTAACTGATGTGCAGGTGACCACTGTTGCTGAATGCTCTAAACCCCGTGACTCTCCAGCAAAACAAAACACGTCTCTTGGTTTATCCATGAAAGGTTGTGTACAGTGAAACTCCATGATCAAAGTCAGGTACTGTTTGCTCTGTGGGCAGTAAAAACCCAGTCAAATACGCTCATGCAATGGACCAGGTTGAGAGCAACATAGGTAACAGTGGAGGAAAAACTTAGTTCTGGACCTCAGGGCAAGTTTTGGACATTTAAAGGGTCGTAGGCAGTAAGCAATATGAGAATCTTGGTGAGCAAACATTAAGAATAGCCCCAGTGTAGGGGATGCATTGTGAAGAGCCCTAAGGAACTTCAAGGGAGGATTATACTGGGTCACAGAGATGCCTACATCAAGTATTGAGTCGGTTCAAGAAAGGAAGGAGCCGTCAGGCTGATGCCCTGCCATTCCCTAGCAGTCGCCACCGAGGTCATTTCAGTGGGCACCGTGGTGCCGAAGCCATATGAAGGTGCTGGAGCCACTAATGAGGTAAGACAATGTTGAATGCTAATACACCACCAAAAAAAATAGCCACTTAAAGATGGCATTTGGAAAAATCTCCAGGGCACAGGAATCCAAGCATATAAACTATATGCTTGGACTATATGCAGTAAACTATATAGGATTACTATTTGCAATCAAGTCTAGAAGATTCAAATGAGCCTGACATTTATTCCATCTTGGGCTGAGGCTCAAACCCTGTCAAGATCTCTCTGGTTCCCGGTCATCTATCTCTCTGAACCAAAGAAAGCATTCTACATTCCAGTGTGCAGAAGTAGACCTCCCAAATCCCAATGTGGCATGGACATACTGTATTTCTTGCCATCTATAAAGGAGCTGTTAAATTGACACTAGAACTAGTAATTGAAACATTATTGGGAACACAGTGTAAAGGTAAGGAGGGCTGGCTGCATCAGTTAGATGAACGTGTGATTTGTTCAAGTATAAGAAGTAAAGGGGGAACAGTTTTTTAAAAGGTCTTGCTGGTGTTGGATATAAAACCAACTGTTTCCAGTTTTATGGCTTAAAACAACACCTTGCTATTTCTTGGGATTCTGCAGGTTGTCTGGCTTCAGCCGGGCCGTTCTGCTGGTTTCACTGGGGTCCCCACACAGCTGCCTTCATTGGGAGCTTGGCTAGTGCTGGCATGCCCCAGATGGCCTCTCATCCTGTGTTCCTCTCCACGTAACCTCTAAGCATTCGGTAACTTGGGCTGGACTTCTTAACAGCATGGCGCGTGGGCTCCAAGAGGGAGGAGGCAAAAGTTGCCAGTCCTCTTAAATAAAGCCTGGCTCAAGAGTCCCGGAATATTACTCCACTAATTTCTGTTGGCCACAATAAGTTATAACGTGGGCCCAGAGGCTCCTCTGCTCTCGAGGATTGTTGGTGAAATACCACAGTCTCCCTAAGGAACACTGAAGAGACCACTCAGTCCTTGTTGATCTGTGTTGAACCCTCTGCTGCATACTCCTTGTCTGTACCATATTCCTGTCTCTGTTCATCTAGGTGTTGGTTTGTAAGCTCTGCTTGCTGGAAGGGACATCCTCGACTTGTCTGCAGAAGGGCCTTTCAATTTAGGGGACCCTTTTTCCACTAATCAGGCCAGTCTTGGCACATTGATGAACATGAGACATATCGGTGTACTTGCTGTTAACTTCTAGAATGTAATGGCAAAGGGACATAATTCAGTCCCTTTCACAGGTGGTGGAGGATATGGCATCTTTATTACATAAGTATGTGGGGATGCTTTGGGCATTTTTCTAAGTCTAACCACTGGTTCTCTGCACTGCTATTACGCAGTGATTCTCCAAGTGTGCTTCCTTGGACCAGCAGCATCAGTGTGATGTAGGTCTCGTTAGAAATGCAAAATTTGGGGTCCCAGCCTTAACCCACTGAATCAGAAGCTCTGAGGGTGGGCCAGCAATCTGTGTTGAACAAGGCTTCCAGATGATTTTGGGCATGCTAAAGTTTAAGAACAGCTGTCATAGATGGTCCATAAAAGCCCCTTTCAGTACTTCCATTTTCCTGAATTGTGCTGAACAGATGGCACTCATTCTGGGTGCAGATGACTTATTTCTGAGTAACTTGAAACAGAAATAGGGGCCAAAACAACTGACATTTTGTCAACAGCTCTTGTCTTTCAGATGGTTTCACCTTCAGGATTCTACCTATGTATGAAACTGGAGAAGTCTGTCCCCACAGTTTACTTTTCTGTGCTAATCATAGTTATGAGACTGGTGTTTGGCCCCAGGTTAACTAAAGAAGCCTTGAGGGCTGGCATGCTGGTAACATCCCCAGAGGCTACTCCTCCCTTTCCCATTAGTTTAGCAAATATTTATCTGTAGCCTGGCAATTCTCTACTTCCCACGGTCTGAAAGGGACTGAAAAACAAGTCACAAGAGGGAAGTCTGTCTGGTGTGAGAATGCCACTGTTCTCTTATCTACTGGATTTCCCAGAGTGATACCTAGCGTTGCCTTAAATGGCACTGGGTAGTGACTGCAGGTGATTAGCTGTGACTATAGCTCTGTTGTGTTTCACGGGCTTGTGTTTCAGACAGCACCTTTGATCTGCGTTGCACCCTGAAATGTGCAGTGGGGAATATAATGTAAAGATGTGTGTAAGACATGATCTTCACCTTCTGAGGTTCACAGAATGTGTGCGTAACAACTACATGTGATGCAGGTTGAGTGCCCCGAGAGACGATCTAAGTTACAAGAGATCAAAGAAGGTAAAGATTCCTTTATAGACGGTGACCAATAAAGGGTTCATGGAGCAAGTGGCATTTCAGCTGAGTCTTGGCTACCTGTGATAGGTAGGAATGTGAGTGTGTGGGGGTGCAGTCCGTGTCTGAGCATGAAGAAGGTGGAGCCACGAATCAGCAAGTGACTGTTTGTATCTCTAGCACCTATTCAGTGACTGGCACAGAGTAGGTGTTCAATAAATATGCCTTCTGACTCCTAGACCATTGACCGACTGGCAGGTTTTAGTTTTCCTTTCTCTGGAGAAAAGACAGAAGAAGATATACAAGGGGGAACCCCCCAAAACTGGAATTATCTTCTAGAGGCTGAGCCCTTTTAGGATGGGCTTCCCCTGCTGGGCGAGTGTTCTAGGAACCCATCTGTATCAGTGCACCAGCTGGCGTTGTTGTGAGAGGCTGTATTCAGCTTCAGTGAATTTTTTTGAAGACTTTTTCAGTGCATTTGCCCATTTCATGATGAGTGATTTCCGAGTGCATGTGCCCATACCACACAGAGTGTTTTTGACCCAAAACAGCATGACCCCTGTGCCCCACCCTCCCTATTCACACAATCTCACCCTGAGTAACTTTCTGTTTCCTGGGTTGAAAAAAGTCCTCAAAGGGAAACATTTTGCGGATGTGGAAGAAGTGAAACAAAACAACAGAAGCACTAAAAGGCATCAAGGTCAGCGAGTTCAAAAAATGTTTTGAGTGGTGGAAAAACCATCTCAACAGGGGTATTGCATCAAATGGAGAATACTTTGAAGGTGACTGAAGTTCAAACATGCAAGAATAAATAGTTTTTTATAAATTCTGGGGTTTTTGGGTCCCCCCTCATAATTTTATAAAATGTAAAAATTGGAAGACACACACTGATTTCAGAAACATTAAAATGAGAGCAAAGTACTGTTTTTGAATCCTAACGGCGGCTGAAAACGTCAAACTGGAGTTCAAGTAAGAGAATATCGAGATACTGATTTTGCAGATACCTTTGTGCTGAATAGCTTCCTTCCCCCACCTCAATCTGGCCTACGTCTTTCTCTCCTCTGCTCCACACCCCGGGAGGCAGGTTTGTATGATCTGGTACATCAAGCTGGACTTCCTTGCGCTCTGGTTTCCTAGAGCTTAGCCAAAGTGAAAACTGGTAACAAACTTGACAGGATGAAGGAGAATGAAGCTGAGATCTTTATTCTTCCCAGTTCCCTATTTTAGGAGTGGCTGGGTCACTGCTCAACTGAAGGCCACACTCCTGGCCATTAGCTCATGAGAAAATGGCTTATAATGGCATCATCACGCTGGCGTGTGTCCAGGTCTCTCTCCCTCTAAAAGAGCCAGAAACCAGCCCAGAGGTACAGTGCTAGTTTGAAGTAGAACCTGTATCACTAGGCACTGGCAGTGAGTCCCAAATAAGAGTGAGTTATCAGAGTGGAGAACCCAAATAGGAAGCCACATTTAAGGAGATTAGAGAGTCTCACCCTACTGAAGTTCAGCTAGTGTTTCCCAACCTTGGCTGAAGGTCTGAGAAACTGATACCTTGAACTTGGCAAAGCTCAGCAAATGTCCCCAGGGCTGCTGCTCGTGGTATACATAACTTCCTCTTGCACGAAAGTTGACTCCCTGCTCCTTTCCTGGGGGAGAGGGTACTAACAAAAGGTAAAATAAGGCCATTAAACTAAAGGCCTGGGGCTGGTCACTTCCCACACAAAAATCAGAGCTGATTAAGTCTTTGGGCTATGTGGTGGCCACCTGTAGAGGCTGATAATCTCCAAGTAAAAGATACATGTATTTTCTTGAGCAATTTTTACAAATCTATCTACAAGGTTTGCGGAACCATTTCCAGCTGAGCAACCTGAGGCAAATTGCTGGATTTCACTAGGGCTCAAATTTTTGCAAGGTCAAATGAAGATGATACCATATTAGGTAGATGCAATTGCTATCTTCATTTTATACTTTAAAAAATTGGGATGTTGTGAGTTTCTAAAGAGATAACATGGAAACTATTTAGCGCAGAGCCTGGCACAAAAGTCACTCAGTACCACAAGAAAAGGAAGTAAGGTACTGAGGCCTGACCACGTGTGGAACAGTGGGGAACTCCGCCGTGGTGGGAGGCATTTAAGTCCCAGCAGCCCTCCCAAGCCGTTCTCCTTCCCGGTGCTGAGCCCCACGCCAGAGGGTGAGGGAGCTCCCCAAGGGCAGGGCGCGTGTGCGCGGGTCCCAGCGACCCCTTGGGGAGGGTGCGCAGGCGCTCGCGTGCTTCTCCTTGATGGTGCAGGCCTCGGGCCCCCTCCGAGCCTCCACCCACCGCACTGCTCCGTGCCCCACCGACCACCGCCATGAGGGCCAAGCGTGTGAACCAGCTCATCTCGCTCGTTGCGGTCTTGCTCTTCAGCTTCTCCTGTTTCTCCATCTCCAGGATGGCTCAAACGAGTAAGCCTCGGTGACTTCCGCCGCCTTGCCCGCTGGAGAAGAGGGGAGGGGGTGATGAACGAGGTAGAAACCTGAGGCGATGGCCTGTTTCGAATTAGGGGCTCACAGGCATGGCCCACCACTGTGTGTCCCGCCGGCGGTTGATGTGTAACGGATGCACGGGCCTCTCCAGGGGCCTTGACGGCTGTGGGCACGCGCGCCAACGCGTCCGCCTGCGGGGCCTCTGGGCTGTAACTGTCCTCTGCGGGCGCCTTTTCCCTCCAGAGGTGCAAGGGCCCGACCTGTGCCCAGCCGCTCCCCACCCTTCGCCGCATTATCTCCAGAAGCATGCAACTCAAGAACTCTCGCACGGCCATCTTCCCTCTTTTGTGTTCTGCCTTCTGAGCCTCACTTCAGGGCTCCCTCGGGTGTTTTCTGCGAAGCAGAAAGGGATGAGGGGAGAGTCGTAATCCACAATTTAGAGCACTGGTTTGGCATCCCGACTTTCTCAAGTAGACCCTGCGGCTTGCAGTACCACTTTGAGACACACCGCGGTCTTCATGTATTGTCCGTAGGGCTGCCTTTTAGCAAATAAGAATAGAGGTTTCCCAGTTAAATTTGAACTTCAGATGAACAATGATTACGTTTTTAGTATAATAGTAGAATGGGATGTATTGATACTAAAACAATGTTTATCTGCCATTCAAATTTAACTTTGGTTTTTCCTCTAGTCCATAGTTAACATTTTAGCATTCATACAGTTGAATTTTGAATTTAAAACTTATGGATTCTGCTAATAAATGAACCCAGGTATTGGTCTCTTCTTCATTCCTGCCTCCCTTTGCCTGTGCACTTTGAGGATAATTCCATTTTGACAATTCCATTATTCCCGGGTTTTCAGGTCTACGCTCCTTTCCCCCATCCCTTGCAAGCCTGTTAGTTAACTTAGAGTAGGAACCTGGCTTTATCCATTTTGCTTACGTAGCAAAGTGAGGGGCACGTGGTAAGTACTACATGGAAGAAGGACCAAATATCTCAGCGTGCTTCTCTTTACTGGCGGTGTTTAGTGAATGAAAGAAGGTGGAAAAGTTAGGTCATGGCCACATTGAACAGGACCTTGTATACTAAGACAAGTCACTTGGACTTGATCCAGTAGCATTTAGGGGACCTCTTACAGTCTTTGAGCAGAGTTTCCAGATTAGTTGTGGGTTAGAGGCGAGAGGCCAATTAACATGCAGTTATAAGAATAGTACAACGAGAGGCGATAAGGACCTGAACTGTGTAGTAAAGTCAGCGATGAGAAAGACCAAACAACTAGAGGTTTGTAACAGTGCTTCTCGAATTTTAACTTGCACACCAGGCTCCTGGGAATGTCACTAAAGCGGGTTCTGCGTCAGCAGGTCTGGGCGGGGTCCGGAGATGCTGCATTTCTTTTTTTTTTTTTTTAAAGATTTTATTTATTTCTTTTTAGAGAGGGGAAGGGAGGGAGAAGGAGAGAGAGAGAAACATTAATGTGTGGTTGCCTCTCATGTGGTCCCCACTGGGGACCTGGCCTGCAACCCAGGCATGTGCCCTGACTGGGAATCGAACCTGCAATGCTTTGGTTTGCAGCCCGTGCTCAATCCACTGAGCTACGCCAGCCAGGGCAGATGCTGCATTTCTAATGAGCTCACAGCAGCGTCCTAGACGGGTGCTGGGCAGCAGGGAGCTCCTCTCTCTCTCCGGGAGGCCGCCGAGCATTCACAGTGTCGTGTGTGCCGCCGAGGAACTGAACTTTCGTCTGATTTATAATTTAAATTAATCTGAATTTTATTGTTTGGGTAGGACTACATTTTACTCCAACTGTTAACATTTAACCTCTGAGTTAAGGTGCACTGTAACTGTAAAATACACACCGGATTTAAAACAGTACAAAAAATGCGAAGTCATTAACCACTCCTTATGTTGATTGCCTATTGAAAATATATTTCAGATGTATTGGATTAAATCTATTATCTATAATTGCTTTCACTTGTTTCTCTTACCCTTTGTCCTGTGGCTAGTAGAAGTAAGTTATACTCACAGATGTGGGTCGTTTGCTCCTGGCCCCTGCGGTGGGAAGCGAAGGTCAGGGTGCTCGGCACCCCACCTTGTTCACGGGGGTGGGGGGGCTGGGGGGGCGCATGCTGGGGGAGTCACTGAGGCCCATTGCACACATGCACTGGTGTTTGCTTTCACAACTTCATTACAGGTGACTCAAAACATCAAATGATTGTTTATTTCAAACTTTGCAAGAGAGTTTTATAACATTTTATTCTCACAAAATACCTAAATGAATATGCAAGTAATATAAATATTTTAAAAAGAATGTTGAGGAATTGAATTATCAGGTAAGAAATGTATTTCTGCAAATACTTCCTCTAGAGAAAAGGCTTTCTTTTCATGTTTGCCAAGTTGATCCCCTAGGGACTGACTTACATTATGTTGCATCACCCGTGATATATCACCTCCAAACACATGATCCATTTTGCAAAGAGAATATTACCTGGGGAGCCCCAGAAACATAAGGTTATACTGGTTTAGCTACATCCCTGTTTACATGTGTGAGCATTCCCAAGTAGTATCCACTATGTGGGTATTCAAGATCTGTCTGGGGTACTTACAGTTCTTTTGATGAAGCACGGTTCTGTTTTAGAATCCCTTACATCAGTTTCTGTGCTGGCAAGTCCAATTTATTCAATAATGGCACCCTGCTGGATTTCAAACAGTGAACCCTCTGCCCTGGGCTAAGGCTACTGTGAGCCAAGGCAGGGATGAAATAAATGTCCCCAAGTAAGGCTGGGACAGCATTCTATCACTGCATTGTCTTGCTCCATTTTATGTGTATCTCAAGACTTTTGCTCTCAAATCTATAATACCAGCCCTAATCTGTTCCTTGAAATTAAAGTCGTATGCCAAATATTTGCCTTGTAAGCCTCATAAGCACCAAATTGCTCTTACAACATTAAATATTTCTTATGGCCGCATAGTATTCCATTGATAAATGAATAAAAATAGTCCATCAACACATAATATCTATTAGACACTTGTCAAAGCATTTTTAATGTGCTTTGCCACAGGCTTTGCATGCATTATTGAATTACATCTTCATACCAACTCTGAGGCAGGGATTCTTATATATCCATTTACATGTGAAGGATCAGAGACCAGCAATAATTAAATTTAATAATTTAAATTTAATTAATTAAATTTAATTTAATTAAATAATTAAATTTGTGTGGCCCAGGCCACACAAATGTTAAGTGACAAAACTGAGGTTCAGTTATATGTGATTTAATGCCAGAGCTACCAGAACTATTAAAAGGCTATTCTGTAATTGATTTGACATATTTCCATTGTTAGGTAGTTAGGTTGTTTCCGATTTTCTTATGATGATAGATAATGCTGCCTATGTGAGACATCCTTAGAGCCAAATCTGTGCATATTTCTGGTCATTTTCTTTAGATAAATTCTTAGAAGTGAATTTTCTGGTTCAGCTGGGGTTTTTTCTCTAATTACAAATCCAATACATGCACCTTCCAGATATTACTGTTTTTAACACTTCATTTTTTTCAAATCTTTTATGCCCAGATATACAAGGGGAGAGGCAAAACACAGAATTTATTTATTTATTAAAAATTGAGTATTTATTCCTACATGTTTAAACTTCAGTCACCTTCAAAGTACTCTCCATTTGATGCAATACACCTACCGAGCCATTTTTCCCACTACTAAAAACAGTTTTGAACTTGTTGATTTTGATGCCTTTTAGCACTTCTGCTGTTTTTTGTTTCACCTCTTCCAAATCGGCAAGATGTTTCCCTTTGAGGACTTTTGTCATCCAGGGAAACAAAAAAAAAACAGTCGCTCAGGGAGAGTCAGGTGAATGGGGACAGCGAGCCATGCAGGTCATGCTGTTTTTGTTCAAAAATTGCTGACCACTCAGCGAGGTGTGGGCAGGTGCACTCATAAATCACCCATCATGAAATGGGCAAACGTGTGAACAGTCTTCAAGAAAAAATATTCACTGAAGCCAAATGCAGCCTCTCACAACAACGCCAGCTGGTACAGACACAGTTGGGTTCCTAGAACCCTCACCTAGCAGGGGAAGCCTGTACTACAAGGGACCCGTCCTCCAGAAGATAATTCTTGTTGTATATAGCACTATATAGAAATGCATGCACACATTTGGTGCTAGATATATAGCTATATTGAAGCATTTATTTTATATTTTTTATGTATTATGAAAGTTGTAAGATACTATTGCTACATGTATAAACATATACATTTTCTTTGCAGGTAATCAATTAACTAATTGTAGAAACCATATTTTGGAGTTTAAGGAAAATATTCTACGTTTAAAAAACAAAACTGAAAGAAATCGCCAGGAGCTGCTGGAAGCCTTAAATAAAATAAAGGATGATGTTAGACAGAGAGAAAGTGTATCAGTGAACTTAGGTTTGTGTTCCTTCTGTTTTTGTGCATGCTGGTTTGTTTCTTTCAAATTTTGTGTTTGGAAATTTAAATTTTATGCTGATTTTAGAACATTTCTCCCCAATAAATATAATCAAATCAGTACTCATTCTTTTATTGTCGGACATGGAAAAATCAGGTAAGCGACATCACTGGTACCTTGCCTCTCATCTCCACCAGGAAGATGGTCTTTCTGTTTTCGATCTCTGTGAATTGCACCACCCTCCATAATCCATCCAATAGTAGACACAGCCAGAAACCAGAGCATCATCTCTGACTCCTCCTTCTCCCTCCTGCCTGCTTCCACATCAAGTCAGTAAGCAGTGCCATTGATTTGTAATCCTATATATGTCACAGATCTGTCCATATTTTCCCCTCACCATCTCTACTACCCTAGTCAGGCCTCCTTCATGCTTCATCCGAATGATTGCTGACGTACTCCTGTTTTTTCTCTCTCTGCAGTCTCGTTCCCATCTGCCTATCCTCACTGTAGCCAAAGTGAGGGTAAATCAACCTTCGGTGGTTCCCCTTTCCTTCAGAACGAAAAGTCCTGCTGTGTGCTCCCCCCTGTAGTCAGATACTGTCCCCACTCAACCCTTGGAAACCACCGATGAGTCCTCTCTTCCCACAGTTCTCCATTCTCCTGCCTGCCACACCGGTGGAATCACACATTGTGTCACCCTTTGACACCAGCTCCTTTCACTCAGTGTAGGCTCTTCCGAGTGGGGTGACCAGTTGTTTACTGCTTTTTTATTGCTGATTGGCATTCCACTGTATGGACGTCCGTACAATAAGTAGTTTTTTTTTTTCTTCATCAACTGAGGGACATTTGAGTTGTTTTCATTTTCAGTTTTTTTTTGGGGGGGGGCATGATTACAAATACCTGTTGCTATGAGCACTCACGTACAGGCTTTTTGTTTGAATTCTCATTTCTTTAGGATAAATATCTAGAATTCATGGGCATTGGGTACGTTTACGTTTAACTTTATAAAAAACTGCCACACTGTTTTCCGGATCGGCTGTACCAGTTTGCACTGCCTGCAGCAATTGTAGGAGAGTCCCAGTCCCTCCCATTTACGACGGCCATTCTAACATCATGGTGTCCATAGTTTTGGGTTGCACTTCTCTATGCGATGATGCTGAACATTTTTACGTGCTTATTTTCCATTCATATATCCTCTCTGTGGAATGTCTGATCAAGTCTTTTGTCCGACTTTTAATTGGGTGGTTTGTTTTTATGTTGTGGAGTTCTGAGAGTTTTTTATATATCCTGGATATATATGTCAGATAGATATGTGATTTAGAAATATTTTTCCCAGTCTGTGGCTTGTCTTATTGGTGTTGTCCTTCAAAAAGCAAACAGTTTTAATTTTGATGAAGTCCAGTTTATCACTTTTTGTATGTATTGTGCATTTAATGTTGTATCTAAGAACTCTTAAGAGTCATGATTTTCTTTTATGTATTTTTTTTGTTTTTATGGTTTATATTTTCAGTCTATGAAGTCTTTGAGTTGATTTTTATAAATAATATGAAGTATAGGTTAAGGTTCACCCTTTTTTCTGTGGATGCCCAAGTGTCCTAGCACCATTTGTCAAAAAGCTGTCCTTGCTGCATTGAATTGCCTTTCCACCTTAAAAAAAATCAATCTACCATACTTGTGTGGATCTGTACCTGGATTCTTTATTTTGGTCCATTGATCTGTGTATCTGTTTATACCATACTGCCTTTATTAACGTATCATGTGTTATGAAATAAAGTTGTGTAGTACCAGTCCTCCAACTTTGTTCTTTTTTTTCAAAATTGTAGAGGGAAATTCAAATGAATGGTATGAATGGAGTCACTAAATATTGAAGGAGCTACAAAATTATAAGGATACAAACTTCAATGACATGATAGTAAAGTAGCAAAACAGATGGATGTGTGATTCGGAAATATTTTCAGTTATGCTTCTTCATAGTGTGTTTCAGTTATACGTTATTTGGAACTGACAGTCCTGTTAGCCTCTGGTTGTGTAGCTCATAGTGCTGGACTTACATGCAGGAAGTCCTCACTTAACGCCGTTGATAGGTTCTACAACTTCAAGGTAAATGATACGTAAGGAAACCAACTTTACCATACAGTAATTGACATAAACAGCAGTTAAGTTCCTACAGCATCTACTCAATGTTGATGAAGGACATTTAACGACATGGTGTTACTGGAAGACCTGCTATATTACTTTTTAAATGTGAATCAGTTTCTGAGTTATATTTTGTAGTCTTATGATTTTGATAATTTATATTTAATGAGAGGAATAAGTATTCCTCTTATGTATAAATATTAAGTTAACCTGTGAATTAATTTCTTAACCTTCTCTTTAAAAATTTGTGCCAGAGGGGAGAAATCATTATAGTCATGAACTCAGAAGCCCTATTTTTTTCTCCCTTTCAGTTGAGAAAGAAGTGGGTACGTTTGATGATAATGAAGCAATGCCTAATACATTTGAAGTCCTAAAGTCCTTTTTCCCTCATCTAAGGAAAGTAGGCAGAATTTATCCTGACATAATCATCAGCAAAGAGAAAATCGGTGGTAAGAAAATTAAAATCGGAAAATCAAATGCAGGTGTTTTGATCTTTGGGGACATGCTTTTAAGTTTTAAAATGTGAGCGGTTAAAATGATACCCAGTTTGATATTTAGATCACCAGCCTCGCTGGCACTCACCTGGACCACCAGAAATCAGTATACTGTCTGGCAGAAAAGATAGTTTAATAAATATTTAGAGACTTGAATTCAAATTCAACTTTAATACGGATGCTTTGAAAGTAAGTCAGTATAAGCCAAGCGTATGTTAAGCATCTGCTCAGTGTTTGGTAGCTATTTTCTCCCTGGGTTTTGATAAATCTATACTCATCTGGTTATCTTCTCATTTCCCCATCTTTATGAGGACGAAGGTCTGCAAAAGCTTTGCAGAAGGGATGATTAAGCTAAACCTTGAAGGATGAGTTCAAGCACAGAAGAGTTCAGGTACAGGAGAAGAGAAAAAACATCTGAGTTAGAAGAAGGACATTAGGCCAACTCTCAGAAACGCTCCTTTCTCACAAACCTCATTGATTCCAATGAGTGTGTCCCTCTGCGCCAGGGGTCAGCAAACTACAGTCCCCAGGCTGAATCCGCCCATTTTCAATAGGATTCTGTTGGACCATAGCTATGTTCATCGCTTACTTGTCTATGGCTGCTTCAGGCATAGATACCTATTTAGGATGACCCGGGTCTGTTCTCCCAGTGCTTCCATCATCACTGGGCAATAAAAGTCACTTAGGGACATGAATTTATTCCATGAAAGCATTTGGAAATTGCTTCATGGAGTTTTTGCACATGAAATTATTTCATAGTATTTTTCCTATTTTGGGTCCTAGCATCTTCTTAGAAATAAGAGGAGAGAATCAGCCAATGTGTTTCATACCCAGTTAGAAGAACCCTATAATTAATGCAGAATGTTTAGTTTCTTTTTCACTACACTGAAATTCTCCACCATGAGAACATTTGGGTGTCTATTTAATGCATTTCCTAACCATTCACTGCAAACTGGGATTTCTTTAGACAGAAAATGAAATATGTAATAAAAGCTAACAGTGGTTTGTATAACTTTTGTAAAACAGTTTCAGGCACTATTTCTATGAACACATAACTACCCCAAGCATAGAAGTAAGCAGAGATATTAACGCTAACTTGTATTTTCCTCCATGGTTTGAAATGGCGATTCCATGCTTGGGGGTCTGCAGCATCCTTTGCGCTGGGCATTCCCACTGTTAAGAGAGAAGATCACAGTTACCTGAAGCAAACGCTGACCTCGCTCGTCTCCAGGATGACCGACCGGGAGGCGCAGGACTCCGTGGTGATCGTGTCTGTTGCAGATGTAAGTGGGAAGGGTCCCTGGCTCTCCTCACTCCCAGCCCGCGGTCTCCATTCTGACCACTGTTTCATTTCAAATTCTGTCCTTAAATTTCAAAAAATGATTCACAGGTGCCTGTTTTTGGATAGTAGACAATGTAGTAATACTTTTTTGACACCACTAAGGGATTAAATATGTCAATCTAAAAAGTTTATTTAAATATCATGTTTCCATGTGGAGAAATAAGATTGCATTGTTAAATGTATCTGGGAGCCCTACATATGTGGCACAGAAATTATATTTACAAACAGAACATTAAAATTTATGCTATAGTAATAAAACCTGCCCAGGTTTTATTTTAAAAGGCTGGTATAGGAATCAAGAGATAATTTGTATAACCTACATTACATCCCTGTAAAAGAAGTAGCACTATCCTGGTTTTACAAATGTGGTAGAAACGAATTTAAGAAAGTAATTGGCCTAGTAATTAATAGAGCAGATACAAATCTGCATCTCTCTGTTGGTTCCCAAATGTTTCTATCTTGCCTCTAGTGCCATGCAAACCTATAAAGTATTAGATAAAGTCTAACACTATACAGCCTTTTGGAGGGAAGTGGGCAACATACATCAGATTTAAAATGTGTATATCCTTTGTCTCAGAAATCACAATTCTGGGAAGTTATTCTAAGGAGATAATCAGGCAAGAATTTAAAAATAAATACGACAGACCAGTATGGAAGTTTAGAATGCAGACTCGATCTAAATTGCCAAAGTCCAAATGCCAGTCTCTTCACCCCCCGGCTGGTGGACTTGAACAAGTTCCCTGTGTGCTTCACTCTTATTTGTAGAATGGTGATGATAACATTACCTTTATCACAGGGTTGTTTTGGCAATTAAATTAGCTAACATATTTAAAATATTTAGAATGATGTGTGGTACATAGAGAGTGTTCAATGTGTGATTATTTCAAGGATTTTCAGTGCTATAAAATCGTAATGTTGGAAATAACCAAAATATCTACCAATAGTGACTGACTGAATATTCATGACCACATTACAATGATCTGTAACCACGGAGAAAATGAATATCCACTGACATACACAATGTCCAAAATGTATCGCAGAGTAAAAAATTACAAAGTGCTGTTTTTAACACATTAGCTGTGCAAAATTGGGTAGAAAGCAGGAAGGAAGGAAGATAGTACAGATAGATGAAATGTATGAAGAAAAAAAGAATGAGCAAACCTTGGAATGATATAAATAATGGTGTACATTTAAATATTAGTATATAAATATGAGTTTATATTATATAAAATATAACATGCAATAATGGTTATCTCTGGATGTTGCGAGTTCAAAGGATCTGTGTTGTCCTTTATTCTTTTCTCTATTACATGAATTCTTATAATAAACATGTCTTTGAATGCAGAAAGACTCTAAACAAGCAACAGAAGAACTAGTGGGAAACTATAAATAAAAGATTAAATATTGATAGTTCATCTCTCCAAGTTTAATTTCTTAACATTAGAAGCATATACTTCCTCTCCAGAACCCTTGTCGCTTTTTTCTGCGCTACCCAGTTCAGCCTCTGTTTGCTGCTGACACGGTGCGCGTCCGCCTAGACCGCTTAGACCGGCAATTTCCAACCCTTTCATCTCACGGCTCACACAAACTAATCACAAAACTCTGCGACACACCAAAAATATATTTGTTTTGCCAATCTGACAAAAAACAGGTATAATTTTGATTCCTTCGCGCCAGATGGCTATTGTTGTGTTGACCGTTGTCACTTTTTATTTGACAATCGAAGAGACAAGGGGTCGGTGCACAGCGCCCCTGACGGAACGGTCAGGTATTGCGTGTTGTAAAGCCCCTTGGGGCACACTGGTTGAAAATCGCTGATTTAGACCAATAACAAAGTATGGGGTTCAAATTTTAAAATGGAATATGGAACGCTTAAGAAGTATAACTTTAGTGCTTTTTAAAGTATAATATGTTTCAGCATGTAGCAAATAACTGGTGATTTAATTTATGGCCATCTTAAGAACGTTAGGTACTGTAATAGAGTTATTTGCATCATGCTTGATATTTTTAACAAACAGCCTAACTGTATACACTCAGAATTGCCTTCCAGTGAGTTCTGAGAGGCAATGTTGACACTACAGCTATCACTATGAGAAATATTTCCACAATTTTATATTGGGAATGCTTGTGGGCCCTGAGGCTGCATCTTATAAATGCCATTGGCTACCTAAAAAAAAAATCGTCTAGAAGGAACAAACCACTGAAAGCTATTTACAACAGAATGTGTCATCTAATCTAAGCACAGTTCTCAATAAGGAGTGAATACACGAAGTTTGTTGGTGGAAGGACATTTGGAAGTTAAGCTGAGCGATACTGTCTGGGAAAGTGTGCAGTAAGTTTGAAGGGAGCTTGCTGTCATATAACACTCATAAAATGAAGACACCTTCAGAAGGCAGTTCTTTGAAATAAGGCATCAAGTTTTTAGGGCAAAACTGTTTTACCTGCATGGCTTTTGTAGCCACCGAGTTTTGAGTGTAAATAACACAAAGCGATATTTCACACTGTGACAAAGGGCAAATGAAGTATTTTCCAGCAGATCTTTCAGACACACGGGTTTTTGAAATTCTTTACAGAATGTGAAACACTAGAAACGATTAAGACATGGTGACATTTCGCCCAGAAATTAGATTTACATTTAGCAAACATGACTTAATAAAGGTATGAGGCATGCTTAGTTTCAGTAAAATATTTTTCTCTTTGTTTAGAGTAATGAAGATTATTTAAAATCTGTTGTGGACATGATTACAAAAAAGTAAGTACTGTTGGATGTATTTTTAAACGGTTTAAAAACATTTTCTATACTCTTCTTTCTGTCCAGTTATTTTATTAGCGGTCACATCTGTTTCATTGTGCATCAGCACAGAAAGAGCCTATAGTTCTATCTAAGCTGTAATGATGTACACCTTGTAATTTCCCCAATTTTGTAGATTATCTACCTATGAAAGTAGAAAAACCTGCAAAATCTTAAGGACTTTACACTAGCAATAAAGTAATTTTCACTTTGAAAAAAATACATACTTTTCATGTCATTATTGTTATAATATCTATTCTCCATGAAATCCATCGTCTCTGTGAGAAGCCTACTAGCTTATCTTGAAAACATCTTGGGTTCCTTACTGGACAAAGTTCCTCTCACTGCTTCTGCTCACAACCTCCTGCTGCTGTACGCAGGCCAGCAGCCGCGAGCACTGGTGAACCAATAAGAAGCTATTCGTCAGGCAAGACGCTGTGGAATGGACCCAGGCCTCCAAATCTTCCCGTTCCAGTGGGTGATGGAACTGGCAAAAACCAAATCACAAGGAGCCTAGCATTAGCATGGCGGTTGGGACGGGCAGTATGAGAACTTGTAGAGTAGGAAGTAATTCACTTCACCTGCAGTTATCAAGGAGGACTTTCTGGAAAAGGTGACAAGCTAAGTCGAAGGGTGTGGGTAGATGTTCTTCAGGCAGGCACAGGGAGAAAGGGGGTGTCTGGCATGCAGAATTGCCTGAGAAGGTAGAAAGGCCCAAAAGGGGGCATGCTAGAATTTTGGAAATATAAATATGCCCCAGAATGTGGGATTTATGTATTTTAATTTTTTGATATATCTGTCTCAAATTCATGAAAGAAATTCTTTGACTAAAAACTATTAGTTCTATGATAGTGATATCATGTATCATCATGTGAAATAATTCAAATCAAAAATATTATGTGGACATGCATAAGGAATTTCTTTTTACTGATTTTTATTATTTGGGGTATATAAAATATTCAATTACAAGCCTCCATTTACTTCTATTTATAGATTCAAAAAGCAACTGAGGTCTGGATCCTTAGAGGTCATTTCAATACCTCAATTTTTTTATCCAGACATGTTACATGCCAAGCACTCACCTGAGGACTCACAAACATTCGAGAGGTATGACATTCAGAAAATTGTATCCTTAAATAACTTCGTTTGATGAAATGCTGGAATCAGCATCTAACATCGTTATTTCAAACACAGCCCTACTGACTTGCAAGGGCTGACTGTGTGCATCACTTCTCCACTCTGTTCAGTGACATCAGCTGGTAACATGGAATCTGGAGCATTTACACCACGGAAATGGGCAACAGCTACAAATCAGAGCTCCCCCTACTCCTCCGCAGAGAAATAGTTGTTAAACACCACGAGCACACCGCTGATTATCTACGTTCACATTTACAGACAGTGATTAGCAAAAGCATAACGAAGGGGGAAAATGCCTAGCATTAGAAATCGTTACACCTAGATTCTAGACCCAGTTTTTCCGTTTTCTGATCATCCTAGACAGGTAATTTAGCCTTTTTTTCTTTGCTTCCTCAACTTTCCAATGTATGTAAGAAAATATACCTTACATATTCAGAAAAGTCATTGTAAGAATAAAATATGATAGCCCTGGCTGGTATGGCTCAGTGGGTTGTGTGCCAGCCTCCAAACCAAAGAGTCACTGGTTCAATTCCCAGTCCTGGCACATGCCTGGGTGGCGGGCCAGGTCCCCAGCAGGTGGTGTGCAAGAGTCAATCACACACTGATGTTTTTCTCCCTCTTTCTCCTTCCCTTCCCCTCTCTCTAAAAATAAATAAATGAAATCTTTAAAAAAGAATAAAATATGGTAATATTTATGCAAGAATTTTCAAAATTTAAAAGATATATCTTTATATATAATAATATATATCTCTGTACATATAATAATCCTATATATGTGGAGAATTATTGTTTGGTTATAAATGTGGTAGATATAAAAATTTGGTTCCTCAAAACTTAATAGAGCAAATGACATAGCTGAATTCAGAAAAAGACCTTATCCCACATTTATTAGCTCTTTTTGCTTAAGAATAATAAGTAGTATGGAAGAATCTGGAAATCTCTTAAGGGTTTCATTTTGCTGTTTAATTAAGGGCCAACACCATCCCCAGTGTTTAGAGTCAGAATTCTGGGACTCAGTCCCTCTTAACCCTTGTTTTCCCGTCTGCCCTTTATGTCTGCCATCATTTCTCGTTTTCAGTCCTTCTCCGCGTCATCACTCTGATCCATTTGTCTCTGCCTTGGACTCAGTCCAGGCCATTCCGGATCTGTTTGCTTTCCCCAACTCTGGCCCAGCCTATCCTCCAAATTCACTTTCCACACCGTAGGCAGAAGAATCTTTTCATGTGAGGTCAAGTCCAGAGTTTCTGGCATGTCATAAAATATCCTTGCTGATCTGGGCTCTGCCAACCTTCCCATCGGTAGTTTCTCTTCCGTCAGCTCTCTGTGCCCTAAATCTCGGGGGGCTGCTGTCTCACATGTCCTGTGCCTTTGCAGGACTGTCCTCAACACTAAACGCTCTACTGCCTTCTGCTCCACCCTCTCCATCTTATTTTAAATCATCATGGGCAATATCTCCACATAGCTCTGATGTCATTGTCCTAACGTTATTATTTTTCTATTGTCCTTGCTAGGTTATGTGACCCAGAAGGGCAAGAACTGCACTGTGTACTGGTCTTTGTACCGTCAGGACCTGGCCTAGTATCCGGCTTAGTCTTACACTAGAATAAAGTTTCTTTACACTTTCATTTAACCAGACCTAAGAAAGAATATTAACTTTATTATATAGATCAACACTTCACAAACCCAAACTTAAAATAAATAGATTGTGTTTATCCGAGTTTAGCAATGGCAGACATTGTCCACTGAATAAAGACAGGAAACCTGTGAGTGTAACCTTCCAGGATAACATCTACAATTTCATTTAACGTAGATAGTGCTGTTTATTAGCAAAGTGTAAAAATAGTTTGTTTTAAATTGCTGAAGTGTGCTTATAAGTGAAAATTAAGTCATCGTAATAAATTGTAACAGATTTTATTGTTACCTTTAGTTGGCGAACCAAACAAGTACTGGATTTTTGTTTTCTGATGCTGTATGCCCAACCCAAGGCCATGTATTATCTACAGGTATGACCTTGTATAAATAGAACTGAAAGTGGAAAATTGTGTTCTCCCCCCTTTGAGTCCTTCCTTCCTTATGTGTTCCTCCACCTTACTTTGTACTCAGAAAATAGAAAGTGCTCACTATATTAAAATACCAAAAGGAAGCATAAAATTGATCATATATTAGTCCTCTTGCTGGAGTCCCTATTATGGAAGAAATTACCTGAAGCAAACTGAAAAGAATTTACCAAGTCAGGAAAAAAAAAACACAGAAATTTTACTGTTCACATTTCTTTGCCCACAAGTTTACTGGATAAACTAAATGCAATTTGAGAACTTATTAAATGTCAGACAATGTATGTGCTTATCACTGCTAACCTACATCGCCTCACATTTTAGGAGTAACAGTTCTACAGTGACTGTACTGTATTTATGAAATAAATCAATTATGTATAGTTCCTACCCTCTAAGTTCCTGCACATCGTTAAGTAATGCTTCCCAACAGCAAGTGTACACTCACTTCATGAGACGCTGTGCAGCTGTGATGAGAGTTTGAGGAATATCATTGGAGAACCGACAGAGTTAGGAAAAGGCCTGAAGCAACGTTGTCTCTTTAATTGGAAGAAAATCAGACATGTAAAAAAGACACATGGACAAAGCCACTGGGGGTAGGATCGAGGGTGGGAGGTGGGGGTGGCTGTGGTCGGAGGAAGTGGTGGGAAGAAAATGGAGACAACTGTACTTGAACAACAATAAAAAAAAGAAATAATCCTTCTTGATTCCTAGTTAGTGACAATGAAATTGAAATGTGAGAACCAGCCAATGTATTCTTACAAACAACACAATTCTATTTCGAGCTCTGATAAAGTGCCTCAGGACTTTCACATTCCTCTACTAAATCGTTTAGGAGACCCTCAGAGTCTGTCGGTTATGCAGAGTATGCATTAAGTCAGAAAGGGAAAATCTAGTCCCACTCCCCTTATGGAAAATGTCTGGGGGCTTATTAGCACCCCCCGCTAACCAGCTGGCTGTGGAGGAGAACGCCAGTTCCCTCGCGTCCCCTCTTTGCCAACCGCAACATCTGGTGGTGAAACACAGCACCTGCCATCTCAGCACGAAGCGAGTCGGTCTTGAACTAGAAACCGAAGTGTCTGTGAGGACGAAAGTGCACTCAGGTGCACAGAGTCCTCCAAAGGGGATTTAGAGTGAATGTTTCATGTTAGCATTTAGGAAAGAAAGAAAGAATCTCTTAGAATCAGAACATGAAAATTGACAAACAGTACATACCCTCAGGGAACTGAACTAAAAAATACAATTATTAATTACTTCCTAAAAACATTACTCAGTGTAATCTGTTGAAAGTATTTTCAACTTTCAAGCTAATGTAACTTTTTCAATGGATGCGTCAAAGGCACTAATGCCTTCTTTTCGTTGTTTTTTTTCCAGCTAGAAGATGATATCATAGCTAAAAAGAAGTACTTTACAAAAATCACAGATTTTGTACATTCTATCCCTTCAAACAATTGGTTTTACATTGAGTTTTCAGTGCTTGGATTCATAGGTAAGCAATGGATCTATTTTGTGGGTTGCACCTTCTTAGCACATGGTAGCCTTAAAAGTTCTTAAGAACTTACATGACTTCATTACTAAATGAAAAGGAATGGAATGATTGCTACAAAAATACAATTACTTTAATATTAAAATCAGATGCAAGGATCTGAATTTCAGAAAATGTACTTTTAAACCGAAAATTTTTCTGGATAGACAATATAAGGAAGCAGATTGACATACACATTTAAAATTTACATAAGTGGTGATGGGATACACCCACTCCTGTTCTTTACATTTTTGTCCTCAAAACAAGACCTTGAAACCATCACCGTGTTTCTTGATGTGCATTGAGTTCACTCCTCACTGCTGCGCAAGTGCCACCTAACAGCCCACTGGGCTCACCCATCCCCAAAGGCGTGGGCCCCCGTGGTTGGCAACTCTCTGCCACCACAGAGCAATGAAGTGATCTACACGTCCCGGAGCGGGGCGCCCAGGGCAGCGGGAGCTGGGTCTCTAAGCACTGCCCGATCTATGTTCCCCGGAGCGGGGTCACCCAGGGCAGAGGTAGCGGGGTCTCTAAGTGCTGCCGGATCTATGTTCCCTGGAGCGGGGTCGCCCAGGGCAGAGGTAGCGGGGTCTCTAAGCACTGCCCGATCTATGTTCCCTGGAGCGGGGTCGCCCAGGGCAGCGGTAGCGGGGTCTCTAAGCACTGCCCGATCTATGTTGCCTGGAGCGGGGTCGCCCAGGGCAGAGGTAGCGGGGTCTCTAAGCACTGCCCGATTTATGTTCCCTGGAGCGGGGTCACCCAGGGCAGCGGTAGCGGGGTCTCTAAGCACTGCCTGATCTATGTTCCCTGGAGCGGGGTCGCCCAGGGCAGAGGTAGCGGGGTCTCTAAGCGCTGCCCGATCTATGTTCCCTGGAGCGGGGTCGCCCAGGGCAGAGGTAGCTGAGTCTCTAAGCGCTGCCCGATCTATGTTCCCTGGAGCGGGGTCGCCCAGGGCAGAGGTAGCGGGGTCTCTAAGCGCTGCCCGATGGCCTTGCCCATGGGCTGTACAGCTTAGACGCACATACGTGCAGGTGAGTGCCTGCTTCCCCAGGTGCTTGGTAACGTTTCATTTCAGCCATCAAAAATTGTCTTTGCCATTGGGAGGAGTGTAAAGCATTTCTCTGGTTGCTAATAAGATCCATCTGTTCTTCGTAGACTTACTTGACCACTTTCTTTCCCAAACTTTCTGTAAAGTGGTATGGAATCCAATTTTCAGGCCCTGAAGGTTTTTGCTCAGCTTTGGTTAAAACAGGAAGAAAAATGATAGGTAACAGTAATACCTGATGAGACGCTTGCAGAGGAAATAGTTTTGTTGATATATTACTTAGCAATTTTTAAATTCTTCGTATGTTTCTCAGCGAAGTCGGGTATGCGAAGGATAGAAAACATTCACCTTCTGATCACCACAAGGGCACATCAAGAAGGGCACTCCATACGTGATGCCGCACTCGTCTTAAGCTTAACTTCACAGAGGACTTATTTTTTTTATCATAATAACAGTCCTTTACTATTTACCAAAAACATGGGCTTGCCTAATAGGACTTTATAATACATCATGCTCACAGAAGATTAGGAAAACGTAAATAATAAAGCAAATATTTCCATCATTAAACCACTTGCTCTGGTTACTGTATAGCATTTAGTTGTGTTTGACTAAGCGACCCAGATCGACTCAAGTGCTAGTGAGAAACTGCAGCCTGCTCCCATCCTGACACCACGCTCATCGAATTGTTAGCCGCGCTTTGCACTGTTCCTCTAAAGTGAGCATTTCCCTGAATCGTGTAACTTCAACTTCATTTTAAAATTAAAGGTGCAACGTATTAGAAAAAAGTAATTGGATGTAATGAAATCATACTTTAAAATATAGCAAATTTTTAAGAATCCTAAGTGTAAAAGAAAAATAACATTCTTATAAAACGATGCTCAGATATGGAAATATTGAAATAATACTGTCATTAATGAAAATTAAGCAGGTGATAGGCTGATAAAGTTTACAAAAACCAGATTACAAATCACAGTTTCTGGACAAGTAAGTACGAGTACAGCCCCTATACCTTTGATTTCATTGACACAGCCTTCACTCCTGTTGGGCAGTTGATTCTTTAGTTACCAACACTTTCCCGAAAGTAAGTGCTATTCTAAACCTGCCTCACACCCCACTCCCTGGAAGTGGTAGTTCTTAATAAGTAAGCAGATATATTATTTTGCTTTATTACCCCCCAACTTTATTAATGTTAATTTTCCCCCTTTATTAATGACTTACTGTTTATGCTATTACAATTGTCTCAGAAATTTTCTTGCCCCTTTGCCCCCCCATCCAGCCCGCCCCCCACTCCCACAGTCAATCCCCACACCGTTGTCCATGTCCATGGGAACTTCATGTTATTTGACTAATCCCTTCACCTTCTTTTTAATTTTTAATTGTATTTTTAACATAATCTTTAATAAATTTTTGCCTTTCCCTCAGGCGAATAGAACAACCATCTACAAGGGTTATGTTAAGATATGTAGTATAAATACTCGAGTTATTTGGACTTGTTTACTTTTTCTCCATAGGAAAGCTATTTAAATCTGAGGACTTGAGTGACTTTGTGCGTTTTTTCTTAATGTTCTACAAAGATAAGCCTATAGACTTACTGCTGGGGGACATTTTTCAGGTGAAGATGTGCCGCCCAGGAGAAACTCCTGTGAGTATTTCTTTACTGTGTAAATACCAAATATTTTAGGAGAATACTGTCCAATGTAGTTACCTAAAATTTGTTTACCAAACCAAATATGATGAGTGTATCCATTTTTTAACTTTCAGTATTGTAAAATTTTATTGACACGTCTACGTAGTAAATGAAGTAATGAGAGGCCAAAGTGCAGTGAAAAGTGGGGAAAAGGAGACAAAAAACAGTGAACAAACAGAAAAAAAAAACAATAAAATGTCGGAAAATAAAGGAGCAGGGGAAATAAGACCCCTCGCAAAAACTAACATCATAAAAAAACTGCCATTAGTAAATGCAGTAAAAAGGAGCATCTGGGCTTTAACCAAAGATTGTTGTTTTTCTTTGTCCCCAGGAGAAATGCACAGAACGAAATAAGCAAATTCGCATCCGATATAAACCTTCCCTTTTCCAGCATGTAGGTATACAGTCATCATTTCCTGGAACAGAACAATATTTAAAAGTAAGATTTTAAAACGTAATTTGAGAAAGAAACAATGTTTCATGAACTTGTAAAGTGTTGCTTAGAAAAGGACTGATAAGAACAGGAGGGAAACTGTAAAACACGGTGGTCTCAGCACCGTTCGCCTCCTGCCAGACCTGTACGTGGTGGGGACCAGCCACCTGTGGAAGGGCCAGGTTACCTGTCCCAGTTAAAAAAGTCCAGTCTGCGCAGACTCTGCCTTGCTGTTTCCAGCCATGCAATTCAAACAGTGAGACTAAAAGAGTGTTTTGAAAGTCATAATAAAAAATTCATTATTTTATTATTATTTCTCTAATATTCAAAATTATAAGACTATTTCAAAAATAAAATGCCCTCATTATTATTGAATTCAAATGTATTTTCATTCTTATTTCGGATCACTCTTTATTAGATGAACAAAAATTCAGCATGGTTTGGTTTTCAGTCATTCGTAAATTCGCCACCATTTTTGGAAACTGGGTTATTACAGTTGACTTAGCACCTTGGTGGGGTCAAGAAGCAAAGACTTGGGAATCGAACAACTAGTCTTCAATGTGGTCACCTGTGCACGTGATACTGTGCAAGCACTACCCCTCCTCTGAGCTCCCTTCACCTTTTATGAAAGGAGGAGTTTAAATGAGATGATCCTTAAGATTTCTTCTGTGTTTGAAACACTGTTGACATCTCCACACACAACAAAGCAGATGGTTGCTTTAACTCGTCGTCAGTTGAAATGAGGGGAAGGCACCTCTGTACCCTCCCATCATTTCCTCCACTGTCCATCACCTGCCTCCTCTCCTCCTTTTTCTCTCCGTCGCTGTGGGCTCATCCATCCCACAGCACTCTCTAGAACAGTGCCTGCAACGTAGTGTGAACTCCGTAAATGCAGGCTGTCAGCTGTCCGGCAAGGTGGAGCTCAAGATAAAAAGTGTTAAACAAGACAACCAAGTGTCTGGAGTAATGGAAATTTAACTGTTATGAATCCTTATGCAAAAAGTAACACCATCAGAATACGTGCAACATAGGCGTAGATGATGCAGAGATTGGTCTGTGCCTTTCTGTTTGTTGGTGCTGTTAGAATGGGGTATTTTTCTTACATTGATATACATACATGTTTTTTGTCAGATAAACTACTTTAACCTTACCTTTGTAAATTTACAATAGATTAAGCAGCAGGTAAATCTAATCACTAATTTTTTGATGTTACAAATCATAGCTTTTTTCTTTTTATACTTCATACAATATAAAATAGATAAGAATACACAACAAACTAATGATACGTCATATGTGATATTTAAATTATTTTTTAAATTTCTAACAGGATATCTACTATTAGCAGTTTCATAGTTCTAACACCTTTTAAAATGATCAGAATCATTCTTGGAAAAAACTGCCTAACAAGGGTTATTTTTCAACCTTCCTCACAGTGGATAAGAGACTATATCATATTTTTTAAAAGTTAAACCTTCAATAATAAACTGGTAAGTATAAAAATTAATTTTAATATAAGAAAATTATAAGATATTGGTTTTTATTTTATATCCTTCTGTTTATTTTTAAATTTTGTGCAAATAACTTTCTAATATACTCTAACATTCTGTTTTAGGAGAATCAATCATTACTTCCTTTTCCCTTTTTATTGTGTACAGTAGATGCACATGTACAATGAATTTGGAGACAACAAATCTGAGTTTGGTCAGATCAATATAACAATACGGGTGAATCTCTAACACATTATGCAACTGAAAAAAACGTCAGATGCGAAAGACTCTATGCTGTATGATTCTATTTGTATGAAATTCTAGAAAAAGCGAGTGCGGCTATCTCATCATGATTTTAATTTGCGTTTCTTTAATGACCAATAACGTGGAGTATCTTTATATATACACATTCATGTATATATAAATAATAAAATATGTATTCTAATGAAATACATGTGTATGGAATATATACTTGTGAAATGTGTATTCAAATTTTAAAAATTGGGCTGCTTGCCTTTTTAATTTTGAATTGCAATATTCCTGTACATAGTCTGAACACTATTCTTGGCTATGGCTTGACATCTCACTCTCCTAAATGCTTATTTTTTTTTTATCTTTCTCTGTCATGTTACATGCTTTCTCAAGTATTTAGTGATTCGTGGCTATCTGAATTTTAATGAGCTTATAGAAAATGTTAATATCGGTCGCTTTTGAGTGGTGGCAATATGGGTAAATTTTCTCCTCTTCCCTGCCCACCACACTTCACGTATCCTTGTATTTCTTCATTAAAAAAGTAAAGGATGAAGGAGGCCTCCTGCGAGGTTTTGGTCCATGGGTGGAATTTGTTTATTTGCAAATGTTTCAGACTCGCAGGGGTGTCCGACCTTTGGCATCTCTGCACAACACTGGAAGAAGAACAGTGGTCTTGGGCCACACATTAAATACATTGTGACACATGATCACAAAAATATCTCATAATGTTGTAAGTAAATTTACGGTTTTGTGTTGGGCCACATTCACAGCCATCCTGGGCTGCAGGCGGCCCGTGGGCCGCAGGTTGGACACCCCTGTATGAGAGGCTAGGTTGCTACTGTTTTGCACTTTGTGTTGTTTTATTTCCCCCCCTAGTGGTTTGAGTAAAGGGCACCAGCACGCGTAGTGCAGAGCGCAGTGTTCTGGGCACAGGTGCGCACGCGGCCTGCTCTGGTCACAGCAGACGCCCACCCGGCTTCCCTTCGGGAAGACTAGGTGTGTGCGCGTTGCCGGGGCCACCGAGTCCTGGCCGCCGGGTGTGGGCTGTGGGTGCTCCCGACACAGACTCCCATTTCACTCCCCAGGGCTTGCCCCAGCTTAGCTCCCATCTTCCCCCAAACCGGCCATCTCCGTGGTCGCCCCCTGTCCCCACGTGTCTGTTCACAGGTTCCTCACCTCCTCTCTGTAGCCCTTAGTCCTCCATCAGATCTGCATCTCCCACAAATCTGAGAGCTCCTGCATCCTTTACATTGTTTGGAGTTACATTTCTTTTATTTACTTATGGTCATTTCAGTGAGGTCCAGCCATCCATCACCTTGAACTAAGAGTTAGGGTAGTTCATTTTTGTTCTTAAGAATTTTTAATTTTATTGAGTAAAATAAGATTTATTTACATGGCCTCAGAGAGATTAATGTCATCCTTTCTCCTTTAACCAGGACCAACACTTAGGTTACTATGTTTTCCTTAATATTTATTCCTTTCAGTCTTTTAAGAAAACCAGTGTGTAAAATTTGTTCTCCAGCCACTTAAATTTTATATTATACTTCTCATACAAATTCTTTTTAAGTGTAAGATAAAGTATAGCTTATTAAGCAGAACAAAATTTAGCTTATCTCTATTTATCCACCTTGTTCAAAAGTAACTTAATAAAACAAAATTCATCTCACTGACAATTTTTTTAGTTTCTGAAATTTAAAAAACTTGCCTGTTTTCAATTTGAATGTTCTTTGTCACTTTATGTTCTACATCTATAACAAACTTTCCAAAATTTCTTCTAGAAACAACTAAAATATTTCAGTATTAATAATTTCTGAAAACTCAAGTAAAATATAATGTTGTAAAATTCCATTAGCTGACCAGCAATGGAATTTGTATAATTCGCTGTGCTCCCTCCTACATGGAAAGTCATTTTCCGTTTTCTGCGGGGCAGGGTGAAGGGCAAAGTATTTCCGTGTGTTGGAGGGAGGGTTGCCACATAAAATAAAGGACTCCCAGTCAACGTTGCATTGCAGTAGAGTAGTGACTTTTTTGCATGTGTGACACTTTTGTTTTGTCGTTGTTGCTGAATCTGATAAGCACTGTGGGAGGTGATGGCGAGGCTGGAGTAGAAGGGTACTTCCCATAGAAGTGCTTTAACTGAAGCAGTCAAGTTTATGCCCTTGACTTGTATTAAAGAATGACATAATGGGACGTTTGGATTTTTTTCAAAATTGTTAACGTTTTATGTATCTCTTTTTTATGTAAAGTTACCTGTGACTATTTTCTCTTAGAATTAATAGTTAGAAAAAAGATTGTCTTTGCCAGAGAATTGTCAGGATTCCGTTGGCCCGTTGTGTTTTTGCTTTCTCCTTTTGACAAAACATTCAAAACTAATTTTACAGGAAATGTATCACCAATATTACATTCACAACATAATTTCTCTGGTTCTCACTTTATATTTAGCCTCTCATTTTCTGTCCTATATTACTTTTAAAAGATTACTGTGTTTTCATGTTCCTACCCTGAATCTTTATTTATTTTTAAATTATAAAAATACAGTAAAATTGAGGCTTAAAATATTTGTATCTTATTCACAGCAGTTTGTTCGGCTGTGATGACAGTCCAACAACACAGATTTCCCAGACCTGCCTTCAATCGTTTTTCCACCACCTCGAAACTAAAACCGACATTATTTTTACAACTTAAGAATCATATCTTTTGCCAATGTAAACTTATCTTAATAGGTGCAGGTGGCATCAAAAGGAAAGAATATTATCAAGTAACTGTCATGAAAATAATTACATCCTTGTGAATATTTTATTTCTACATGTTATGAATTTATTATTTTTATTTTTTAATTTTTCCAATTATAATTTACATTAATTATTTTGTATTAGGTTCAGGTGTACAGCATAGTGGTTGGACAATCTTATGCTTTACAAAGTGTCCCCTGATATTTCCAGTACCCACTGGCACCACACAGTTATCACAGTATTACTGACTATATTCCCTGGGCTGTACTTCACACCCCCATGACCATTTCGTCATGGCCAATCTGTACTGTTTAATCTGTTTACTTTTTTCACCCAGTCCCTCCAACCCCCTCCCCTCTGGCAGCCGTCAGTCTGTTCTCTGTGTCTGTGAGTCTGTTTCTGTCATGTTTGTTCATTTACATTGTTGTTCAGATTCCACATGTAAATCCAATGCTATTCTCTTTCTCTGACTGACTTATTTCACTTAAAATAATACCCTCTAGGGATGCCTGTGCTGTCACAAATGCTAAAATGCCATTCTTTTTATGGCTGTGTAATATTCCCTTGCATGTATGTACCAGCGCCTTTTTTACCCACTTGTCTGTTGATGGGCACTTGGGTTGCTTGCATGTGAAAGAATATGTGCATCCCGATGTTTATCGCATCCCTATGATTATTTTAATTTCAGGAAATTTGAAGCTGATAGCCATAACAAGAAAAAACTCTGCAATACCTTGGAACCTCAGAAACCATGCTTTCTAATGGCATCTTTCAGACATTGTAATAATGAAAGTATATAATTATATAGGAAAGAAGAAAGCAATGAACAAACTAGTGGACTTGACAGTATTAAACTACCTCTATGTCAAGAAAAATTAGAACATTTATTTATGATGTTTGTACCCTATGTTTACTTATAATGTTTGTACCCTTAGTGTTATAAGTTAATATAAAACAGTAAAGTCAGGGAAGCTTTTAAAAATTAAGAAATGTATGTTGTTGACTTAGTGATGCTGTTCTATAATAGCGATGCTCTCATATAATCTCAATAAATAGCTAAAAGTTCAGAAACTTGACCTTGTCACAGACAGGTTCTGCGTGAATTGGTGTTTGCTCTTGGCCACTTTGATAAGACGTCTAAAGAAACAGAAAGCACAAATTGAAACAAGCAAGGGTCTGACAGCCCATAATATCTTCTTGTCTTTTAAATAAATGCATTTAAAACTATGAACTTACCCCTAAATGGCATTCTAGCTGATTACCAAACATCTTGATATATATTCTGATAGTCATTCACTTGTAAAGATTTCATACTTTCTCTTATTATTGCCTTCTTAACTTATGGGTTATTTGGGAATATGCATGGGGTTTTTAAAAATATGTTGCTTTTGCAACAATTATTGTTGATTGCTTAATTATGTTATTAAAGAATTTTGTGTAATAAAATTTGAGAATTGTTATAACTTACGTTTCATACAAATTTGAAAAGCATGCAAAGCCTTGTATGCATTTTAAAGGAGCCACTTTAAAATGTGTTGCATTCATTTGTTCTTATAAATGTTAGTTTTGTGCTCCAAAAATGTCTTCTTAAAATACTCCTATTTATGGGTACAGGGCGCATTTATATCAGGCTTTTGCATTTGCTTGTTCAAGTCTTTTAAGTCCTTACTAATGTTTGTCTGCTTGATCCATCAGTTTCTTACAGGAGTCTATTAAAATCTATTCTTCTTGTTATTCTATTCAGTTTTAGTTTATTTTCAGAAATAATTTATCCATCATCAAATATGAAAATCTTAATTCATACTGCTGTTTTACCCTTAAGTGCCAACATTTCACACATGTATCTCAGTGTGAAGTGTATCACACTTTATACCAATGTATAAAGAGAACCTGAAAGATGAGCTGTCCATATGTGTCCATTTCATTCTCTCCTTTTACAAGAAAAGAAGTTATATATCAAAGCTGGTGGGCGGGGGAGGAGGGAAAAAGTAATTGTATGTATGTCACAAAATATTAAGTGGGACTTAAATTTTGAATTTTTTAAATTAAATTTGCCAGAGCATACTCCAGACTAATATGAAAAATTAAAGCTCAGTCCAGGTACAGCATTTCTTGAAAAGAGGGCAACATTCTTTGAAATGGTGTTTCCTTTGACTTCTTAGCCTACCATCCGAGACTCAAACAAGGTAGCTGAAGGGTTGGACCATAAACTGGAACACTCTCCAGTATTAAAGGACACTCTCCGACCTACCACTGGATGTTACGGGAAGTTTAGATGATTCCAAGGGGATGCTGCTTTGGCATTCAGAAAGAGGCATTTGAGAGTGGCAGACGCTAGAAGGAAAAAAGGAACTTAAAAGACAGCCTTGGAGATCCAACCTGATACTGCCGTCCTGAAAGAAATGATTGAATAACTGTTTTGGCGGTCAGCACAAACCATTTCTAGAAAACGTCCCTAATGTCCCAGGAGAAATGCCCCCTGGCTTCTGACCCTCTCCCAACTGCTCCCTAATGCTCATTGGGTGTTGGAGGGTCTCACTCAGCATCGGTGGTCTCTGGCCTGTGGCTGGAGGAAGTGGGAGTGTGGGGGACCCTGACACTCAGCTAGGGTATCGCAGAGCAAATAGTGCTCATTGTCTGGTTTGGGCATTTTTTTTAGAGCATTCACACTGATTTTGCTTTTTAAAAATCACTTTGTTTTCATATGAAGGCAAATGATGTGTAAAAGCCTCTGAATCAATATAGCCATAAGTTTGTAGAAAACCCATTCAGATTTAGTGAAGTATTTTTTTCTTAAACACCCTTTTCCCCCCAAGTGAAAAGAAGCTCAGCAAACACTGAAACATAAGTGAAATTCTCTATTGCCAGTGTCTCTCAGGGATTGAGATAAACCACCACCACCTGCACTATTTACTGTTGAAGTAAATAGTCATATGGCACTATTACTACTAATAGTAGTAGAAATAACTGTGGCCACACTCTGGGTAGAAGGGAACGAGATGCTCTACCAACTTAGGTGTATAAAATATTTTGGGGTTTCTTGTGTACTTCTACGTAGAATTGCAACCATCATGACCAAATAACTGGAGTTAAATCTGGGCAGGCACTTCCCCACGCAAACCATCTTCTTATGTTTTTTCCCCCTTAATTATCTTGGCATACATTTTTAGATGGTGTGTTGATATTAACAGCCAGTCAAAGGCAAGGAATTATGAGTAAGTTTATAGGAACTGAGAGGTTTTTGTTTTGCTGATAATAGTTTTCTTTCTTTAAAGAAAGTCAGATAAAATGAGTGATTTCTTAGGAAAATGCAGTTTACCCAAACTGATGTGAGTAGAGACAGGAAGCTTAAACCAATCAGTATTCATAGAATTAAAGGTTGTGAGAAATAACAACAAAAAGCACCAAGATGTACCAGACCTGGATCACTGCACAGGGAGATTCAAGTCAACTTTTAGAAAGCAGGCATTCCCAATATTTTAAAATTGTTTCAGAATACGGGAAATACTGAAAAATTTACAAATTATTTTAATGAGTGGGTATAACATGAACACCTAATCCTGATGATAGCACAAACAGAAAGCCACAGATCTATATATCATTTATGATCATTCTAAATACAATATGAGAAGTGGAGTCCCAAGCCCCTAAGAAAAGAACACACCACAACCTGGATTTTATACCTGGAGTCCAAGAGTCAAGTTAGGGTTCTGCTAGGAAATTTGTTAATAGAGCAAACAATGCGAATGCGTCTCAGGAGAAAAATTCTTAAAGAGTATTCCGAAAAGAAACATAATGATGTATTCATTATGTTAACGTTTACTATATCTATATCACACAAACACGAAATAGGAAGCCTTCCAGGGGACCACGGTGACTTCATCACCTACAGAACTCTAGGAAAAGCCTGGGGCACTAACAGGACGCCGTTCAAAAACACGATCTACAAGGAATTCCAGACCCAGTTGTATGCGCCCGGAGGCAGAACCCTACTGTTCGCAGAGTGGGCAGGCGCTCCGCGGGAGGGAAAAGTCGCAGGACTAATAACCAGGGATTCCTCGCCTGCAGACCCAGGAGCCGCGTCCAACTCCCCTTGGGCCGGCCAAACGGAGGCTTCGGAGGCTTCGGCGCCTACCGAGCCCCGCACGCCCAGCCCGCAGTCCCGGGCGGTTGAGCGCTCAGCTCGCGCCGCCGGCCGCCGCCTCCTCCCGCCGCCGCCGCACACGCATGCGCGGTGAGCAGTCGCTGCCCGGCAGCTGCGGGCGGTGTTGGTCTAGGGAGACGCGGGGACCAAGTGGCAGCGACTCGAACCTATAAGCTGCCACTGCCGGAAACGGTCCCGCAAGACAGGTGCGTGGGCAGTAGGCCACTCTCTCGCTGCCCTTTGCGCTCCGGCTGGGGCGAGGAGCCGGAGTCCTTGCTCCTTCCCCCGGGTCGGAGGGTCCTGGGCCGCACCCCTTTCCTTGGCGCCCCGCCAGGACGAACCGGTTGGGGCCGGGTGAGCGGGCGGGCACGGAGTTCGGAGATGGGGTGCGGCGAGTGAGTTCGTGGGCCGTCTGTCTCGGCCTTGGGAGGAGGAAGGTCAGCCCCGGCGGAGGGGGGTTGATGCCACCTCGGGTCCGTTGGGTCCTCTCGAAACTGCTCTGTCCACCTGCTGCGTCGGGGCTCGAGAGGGAGCGAGCAGGCCAGGTGCCCTCCGGGCCCGGGCTGTCCCCCAAGCCGTAGGGGCCCCCGGGAACCGAGTCCGTTATTCCAGCGGTTACCCGTTCCACGCTCGAGCCCCGGTGCGCGCTCCCGAGGGGTGTGGAGCGGGCGAAGGGTGGGGGACGTCGCGTCGCTGCTGGTCCCGCCGGCTACTTCTCACGAAAACGTGAACTAAACCAAATAGGCTGTGCTTAGGCAATCCTCGCCTCTGTCAAAGCGACAGGACTCGACTCTCACCGTGGCGGTGGCGGGTGACGCCGACCACTCCCTAGACGCGCTGCCTGGAGCCCGCCGTGCGCCGCTGGGGACGGAGCCTTAGAGCTGGGAGAAATCCCACGAAGCCCTAACTGCTAGAGACTCGTTATCGCCTGAAGCGTGTTTGTGGTCAATGAGAAGCTCCAGCTGATCTTATCTATCACATCTCCCCAAATAACAAAGGAGGAGGCTTTTGCTTGAGGTTTAAAAGCAAATGACACAAAACTCAGAAGTGGGGGAGAGAGAGTAACTCGAATGGCCATGGGGAGAAAAGACTCGAATTAGAAAAGAGTTCATTTACATTGAAACGTTTCGATGCATAAAAGCCATGAAAACCCTGGTCTAACCTTAAGATTTTGCTTGCTTTGAAATTGTTACATCACCCCAAGTCATTCAGTCACTCTAGGTAGCCCTCCTTTCGATGATTGTAAGTTTGACCTCTTTTTTCGTTAACAGTTTTGCCTTCTTATCTAATTGGTTTCCTCTTCCAGTCACAGTTACACCACATCCCTAAATCCTTAGAACAAGGTATTCTATTGTCTTTGTTTATCTAGTTGATAGTTTATTGTGTGTGTGAATGATACATGTTGATGGATCTGTAGGCGTTAAACAGTGCTGTAAATTAGCCTTAATTGCTTATTTTCAGTACCTAATGATTTTCAGTGCTCTTAAATGGAAAACTAGAATTGTTAACGTTAATGGACTGTTAGATCATCTAGTTTAACACTTCTATGTGGCAAATGATAAAATAGGCAATTTTAACTCCTTGCCTTTTAAAAAATAGAAGTAGAAACTTGGTGCCCTGGTGTCAAGTTCAGTGTATTTCTATTATATCATTCTGTAGTTGAGTTCCTGAAGCTGCATGACAACTGAAACTTGAAATAATAGGGATTTCCAAACACTGTTTTTGCGGCATGCTAATGTTGGATGGGTCACCAGTCAACCATTGAAACTGCAAGTCATTGAATAGCAGAAAGGCAGCTCAGCGGTAAGAACACCATATAGATGCCCTGGCTGGTGTGTCTCAGTGGATTGAGTGGGCCTGCGACCCAAAGTTGCAGGTTCAATTCCCGGTCAGGGCACATGCCTGGGTTGTGGGCCAGGTCCCCAGAAGGGGGAGTGGGAGAGGCAACCACCCATTGATGTTTCTCCCCCTCTCTTTCTTCTTCCCTTCCTCCCCCAAAGATAAATAAATAAAATCTTTTTTTTTAAAGAATAGCATATAGAAAAGCATGAATGTACTACATAGGCGAGTGTTGAAGATAGTGAAAGAAATGAGTCTTAAAGGGACAGACTGTATACTGAGAAGTACAAAAAAACACTGAACATTTCCATAAGTGGTAACGATAAGAGGGCTTTTGTTGTTTTCAGAAAATTCATACTAGAGAGAAGGTGGAGGATAGATTTGAAGATTGGCAAGACTGGAATTGAAGAGGTGTAGTGGGATTTTACCAAGCCTTTTCATAAAGGATGGGTTCCTTTCACTTCCTTAAAGCTGTGGCAGGGGGCCAGAGAGAAACGTTTAAGAAATATTCAAACGTATTTAGTTACCAGTGAGACAGGGAATCAGTGGAAGAAAATAGTTTTAATATAGTGGTTGACTGGAGGTGCAGTTAATGGGGAGGGAACTAAGAAGATAGAGAAGCAGTCTGGGGAGGAAAGATCAAGTTCAGATTGATGGAGACTTCAGGATATTCTTGAAGATGGAGAATTATTTGAATCCAAACAGTGTGTAACCCTGATCTGTGAATAAAATTTGGGACTTTTTAACTAGCTTTTATAAATAGAAGCTAAGACCATATGTGATGTAAGAAGAAACCTGAGACAGAATGCTAAAGAACAGCAGTATTCACAGAAGATCAGAGAAAGTGCCCATGAAGCAGGCAGAGAAAAGGAAGAGAATCAGGACTCAGGAATGCTGCCACAGAAGCCAAGGGAGAAAAGAAAGAAGAGTCCCAGCCAGCTCGACTAGGCAAGAAAAAACAAAACATCCACATTAAAAAGGAAGAAGTAAAATTATCTGTGTTCACAGATAACATGACCTTGTATGTAGAAAAGCCCAAAGAGTCCACACACAAAAGATGTTAGACCTAATAGAGTAACAGTGGTTGTGAGGGATTTAGGAGAAGGGGGGGATGCAGGAGTTGCCATTTGATGGGTTTAGTTTTAGCTTTTCGAGGTGAAGGTGCTGTAGATCGGTTGTACAACGGTGAGAATGTACTTAATGCTACCAAATTGAACTCTTAAAATAGGTTTAAATGGTAACTTGTATGTTATGTGTATGCTACAACATAATGTAAAACAGTTAAACTCCATAAATCAGTTACTTCAAATCTCCAATGCAGGCCTGGCAATATCTTCCTTCTTCTTTTAAGGATTAATGTGGGACACGCCTCAGTTTTGTGTGGAGCGTGATGGCCTGTCGGCACCATAGTGTAACAGACCCTCCAGTGGTACTGAGTTTCATGATGTAATTCTCAATTGTCAGGTGGTGCATTGCTGAGTAATGGTAGGACACTGAAGAATTAAACCAGTAGGTCTATATTTCTAATTTTTAAAAAGGAATAAATAGCAACAACAACCTTGGACTGTGTCATTCTCCTACTGGAGACTGTTATCCTTTAGAACTGCATTGTCTGCAGGATCCTTTGTGACCACTGGCAGTTTATTTTGAAGTATTTCACTTGAATAGTAAGGTAGATATGACCATTTCTGGGTAAATATCTTCATAGCTTAATAGTACTAGTAATCCAAATTCTAGAAATTTCTAAGAGGTTTGAAAAATGCATGCTGTTAACATTTTTGTGATTTCTTTCCATTGCTTTATCAGCAAGCATATAAAATGTAACGGGGTAACATTAAAATAAGAGGTAGCATGGTATATTGATGTAACATTTCTGGATTCTAATCTCGTTTCATGTTTCTAATCATGTGACTTTGACCAGTCTTTAAAGTCTTTCTGATTCCAGTTGTGGCATGAACATGATGATGCCCGTCCTGTTCGTTTCCCGGCCGCAAAGGCGTGGTTGTCTAGAATAGGGCTCCCACCGATTCTCCCCTGGCAGGCCAGCACACCAGAGCCAAATGGCATACTTGGGACTTCATTTTCTTCAACAGATTAATTATCAAGAGCCTAAAGTATCTGTTCATTTTGAAGGAGCAGATATAGGTCTAAATAATGAATATTAATGTTCATTATTGCTGCTGTTATTTTATGCTTTTCTGTTTCACTCAAATGTTACTGATAGTGTGTTAAGTAATACCTTTATATTGCATAAGTCACGGAAGATGATTTCTAGAACAGTGAAGCTTCCAGAGTTATTAACAATTAATAAGCAACTCGCAGATATACTCATTTCTGTGCCAATAGGTGAAAATTTAAAAAAAAATAAGCCTACCTCTTGTTATCGTGTCAAATTGCCCTCCTTCATTTAGTTCCTATTCCAGTAATACCACTCTCTTATGATTCAGAGAACTCGAGTTCTTCTAACAGATAACAGTGTGCGTCATTTTTATTGTTATCTTGTGAAGATGATGGTGTTCATGTATCTTTTAATGTATTTGGAATGTTCATTTTGTAGTAGATTGATGTTAATTTTTTAAAAATATGCATTTGATGATTTTCAACCTCATTGCCATTGCCAATGACCCTTATAAAAGCCAAGACAGACCGGCCCTCACATCCACATAAGGTTAAGGCAGACAGGCCCTCACATCCATGTAAGGTTAAGGCAGACCAGTCCACACATCCACGTAAGGTTAAGGCAGAGGCCCACACGTCCACGTAAGGTTAAGGCAGAGGCCCTCACATCCACGTAAGGTTAAGGCAGAGGCCCTCACATCCACGTAAGGTTAAGGCAGACCAGCTCTCACATCCACGTAAGGTTTCAATCTCATTAGAAAGGGTTCTCTAATCCGTCGAGTTAACTATATGGAAAAAAAGCTTTTCACAGTCTGATGTTTCTGTTTTGGAAACAGCTTTATAGATACATTATTTTGACCTTCATGTTCACTTGTTTAACGTGTGAAAGTCAGTGGGTTTTATTATACTTAACAGTTAAGTAGTCATTACAATATTCTAATTTTAGAACATTTTCATCAACCCTCTCTCAAAATCCTTGTATCTATTAACCCTTTCTTTGCACTCTTTCCCTAGGTAATCACTAATCTATTTCCCATTTCTGTGGGTTTGCCCATTTATTTTAAATAGGGTCATATTATATGTGGTTTTTATTACTGCCTTCTTTCACTAGGCATAATGTTTTGAGATTCACCTATCTTGTAATGTATCAGCACTCTGTTCTGTTAGTGCTAAGTAATATTCAGTTGTATGGATGTTCCGAGTTTTTCCCCATTCATCAGTTGATGGACATTTGAGTTGTTTCCACTTTTTGGCTCTTGAAAAAAATGCTTCTTTAAACATTTACATTGAAGTTTTTGTGTGGAAATCTGTTTTAATTTCTTTTGGGAAGACACCTAGTAGGGGACTTGCTGGAATTCTGTTTTTGACATTTTGAAGGACCACCACACTGCTTCCCCAAACTGTTGCCTTGTTGCACACATGCACCTCGGTGTATGATGGCGCCGGTTTCTCCGCAGCCCCGCCCCCCATCACGTGTTTCTCTCTCTCTCTCTCT